>JAYKQN010000001.1:45967500-46567500 GCA_036785175.1 Eupleurogrammus muticus | reverse complement strand
ACTACGTCATTAGCCTGCCGCCATAATACGTGTGTGTATGTGTGTGTGTGTGTGTGTGTGCATGCAAGGGTTATGTGTGTATTCATGTGAAAGCCTATACATTCAATCAAGCAGCCATACAGCTTACAGTATGTATATTTGTAGCTGCTCCCAAGTGTGTGCAACTCTCATGCAGGAACAAACACAAGCATCATCATGAGAGGATAATAAGGCGATGGTCAAGTTTCCAATCAGTGCAAAAATTCAGGCCGGATCCCTGCTCTCTTCGTTGTCACAGAACCAGCACAGCCACCCAAACAGCAGTATTAATACAGGTTCAACACGTCGATGCCTGACATGTCTGTTTGCGTCTACAAGGCCACAGACAACACAAATCTGCTGCGTTGGCCCGAAAAAGCACGGCAGGAATCCTGATCAACTCTGGGAACTGAACGGAGTACATTTTTTTTTTATAGGGTCACAAACCAAATGTTAGGACAGATTAGATTTTCTTGGCTCGTATAGATTATAGCCAACTGGCTGCATCCAATCAGAACATCCATTCTGCATAGTTAGCTCGACAACAGGATTCTACTTGTCCGCCGTAATGCTGATTGAATGGATTCCCCTCATTTGGTCAGAACAAATGGGATTCCAGACATGTGCTGGTCAATGAGAAAACACTGTTGTCCGGTTTTAGCTCAATGGCTTTGACTAACTATAGTGTGATGTTTCAATTAGACCTTAATGTTAGTGGGCACTGGGCTGTAGTCCATTTTTTTGCAACCCTAATTTGGCAGGGGAGGCCTGTCAAAGTCTGGATCTCTCCAAATGCTAAACCAGTGTTCATGGAGCTTTAGTGTTTAAAGGTACAGTGTGTAAGATTCAGCAGCATCCCAACACAATGGGCAGAAATGGAATAGAAGGTTTTAATAAGGGGATGATTCAATTGAAAATAAGAATTGTTCGCCATTTTTATCTATCCAGGGACCAGGTCCACCGTTGATTCTCCTACACACGAGGTACTAAATAGGTTGCTGTGATGGATGGTTGATGGTCAATGGAAGGTCGATGATGACGAAACAAGCGTTGATCCCTATGGCTCCAGATTTAGACTGCAAGTTTATTTTGAAAAATGAGCAACTTGCAGTGCTAAACTATCATCGTCCTCACCCGTCATCAGGTATGTTTGATCCTATAAGACTATAAGCTACGTACAGATGCATTTGTAGCACCCAATAAACAGCTATGAGCTTTCATAAACCATGCCTCCAATACGAACAAATGAACAAATTCCCAGACCCAATATGAACCTGCACTGATATATTCAATCCAAACAGGATGGAACACACTTCCACTGGGGGATATTTCCACTGTGTGGAAACCAGTCCACTAGATTTGGAGACGTTTACACTCCAACCAACTCATTAAATGGTTAAAAGGAAATATACTGTTCACATATGTCATGTATACAGCCAAGGGGCGAAATTTCAATTTTATTGCTGGGGGACAATAAACAGCAAATATTCAGAGGGGACACATATATATATATATATATATATATATATATATACTATACTACCATACTACTATCTGGTCTTGTCTCCTTCTCTCTAACACTCCTTTGCAACTTGCCTTGCAGGTCTGAGCCCTCAGCTTCATTAAATGTCTTAAACAATGCTAGTAAACGTAATAATAGTAGTTATAGCAGTATTCCATGTTCATTTATATTAAAATATAGGGCAAATAAGATCATGAATCAATAATGGAAAATCTATGAAAATCGAATGTAGCTCTAGTATTTTTCCGCTATGATAACTTACATCAGTTAAACTCGTAAATGATCATCAGGTCTGATCATAACCAGGAGACTGTTGAAAAGAAAAGAGGCGGATTTTGAAGTTTTGAACAACTGGTGTGATAAATGACTTACTGGCTGCTACATATTAGTTTGACTGTTTGTTTTTTTCATATGGGGGGGGGGGGGGGTCATAATTTTTCAACAATTAAGAAATGCATTGCTTTATATTCAGCATGACTTATGTTTTGCATGTGTTTAACATTTCTCTCATATTCAAAATTATGTATTTGTATTTAGTACATTGTATGTAGTATAGAGTTGCATGTTTAGGAGGGTCCAGAGGTCAGATTTCATGTTGCATTTGGCCCTAATAGACCACAGTCAGCTCTGAGTCGCCATTGCTCTTTGTCTCATAATCACCTCCCACGTGCCGGATGGAGCGTGGATGGTGGAGAGGATGCTATGATGTAAGCCTCGGTGAGATCCCAGAATGCATCTTCAACCTCACGCTTTCCTTTGATGCCTCCCCGTGGGGGTGTGGGAGTGGGTAATGAATCAAGCTGAGCCATAATGAACGTCCTCATTCAAGTCCGCTTTGATGAAATTCAACCGATCTGATCTCAAATCACAGGAAAAAAAAAAAAAACGCAGCGAGAGCTTGCTGATAACTCATATTAAAGTTATACTGGCTGGAAATAAGATGGAAAGTGTTGAGCAACTTCACAGATTCCTTTCGGTTACTTACTCTGGATTTCCTTTTGTTAATTCATTCCTTCTTTCTTTTTCACTTTTGACTAGGATGAAATCAAATGATTGGACTTCTGGGTAATGTAGTTGTCATGCAAATGTTTGCTGGTCTACATCACATCCTCATATAATACTGTAAATATTTGTGCAACTGGGACCTGATTTTATAACTATGCTCACATACAAAAATGAACCTGTTTATGAGCTGTATATAGTCCAACACGTTGTGTAATTACACCGTTTTCACTGTATTGACCCTGTTAACAAAGTCAATACAAGCTGCAATTTTACTTATTGTACGATTGATTGCTGAGTAATCATCAGTGTGCTGCACGAGAAAATGAGCAAAATGTTTTTTCACGGTCTGAATAAAACGAGACTCAGCATCACTGTCGACATTATAGAAGTCTGAGGCCCATCTGGAAACCTTTGTATTCAGGAAAGGTGAAAAGAAAACTGCCAGGAGTAACAAAAGAAGTAATTATAGAGAGCTATCTCATAGACAAAGCACACATAGTCCTATATTAGACGTTTCAACAGTGAAAATCACGTCAGGATTACATTTAAGAATTTAGACACGAAAATGGTAATTGGGACTAAAGCATTAGGGATGTAACAAGGCGGCCGAAGCTTTTGAGCCAGCTATGTTTATTACATAATGTATTTATATAATATTATTAGCCACTTGAATTCAGATTTGGGCCTTTACAGCACAGCAGCAGATGCTGATATGATTCTGGGTTTTAACCTACACACATTGAGGATTTCTGTGTGATATCCCCTGACTTTTAAACACTCATCAGACGTTCTACAAGTGTTTTAACACAGCTTTAAATGGTTCTCTCCACCACCAGCAAACCATCCATTAAGTGAAATGGAACCTTTAATTGACTGGAATTAGAGGGCGAAAAAAATATATACATATATGAGTGACAAGTTCTCTTTTGCGTCTGTGTAAACGATTAAAACTTCATCTAACTAAGAAAGGAAAGAGACTCTTGAGAAAAATGACAGAGACACTTGTTTCTTTTTATATCAGTGTCAGTAATTGGCTTTCTACGACTGTAGAAACCTACGCTAAAGAGGGATCGCTTTAATAGTGATTAAACTGGACACACACATGCACACACGCACAGGTAACTGCAATAACACACACTCTATACTCAAATATTTCCACCTCTATGGAATGCAGAGAACCCTGCAAAAACACATTTTTGCCAGCACACGGAGAGGCTAAAGCTTCACAAACATATACATTTAGCACACGCACACACACACACACACACACACTAACAAAAATAGCATGCCTCCCCCAGCCTGCAGGGTTAGTGACAGAGCTGGGAGGGTCAGGAGTGAGCTGGGCAGCAGCAGCTCTGCAGCCCGAGGACATTGCTGGGTATTCAAGCTTCACTGGGCCTCTTCATCGGTGCCCTCTGGTGACTTAGTCCCATGACCAGCGGCGCACACACACACCCACACACACACACACACACATGCACACCCTACCAGCACAAAGCCCGGTCAGGCCTCTTGCAGAGATGAATGGGTGAAGAAGCAGAACAGCCCCTCTGAGCGCAGACACACACAAGTTAGACGGAGAAAAGTCAAGAGGATGTAGGTTATCTGTCTCTTTACTACTTCTGATTCCACAGAAGTATCTGGGTTAACTCCTTCTGTGTGTGTGTGTGTGTGTGTGTGTGTGTTTTCCAGCTTCTCCAACATGACACAGCTCAAAGTCTGCAGCACAGTTCAGCTTCAGCTCATGATAAACAGCCTTTGGAACACAAGGAGACACCAGATCTTCTCCAGACCTGCTCTGAACAGATTTACTGATCAGATAATAATTATACGACACAACGCCCGTACCATGTTGTGATGTTTGAACGCTCCTTCTGAAACATCTCGACGAGCAGCATGAAGGTTTAAATAGACCGTAGTAACATCTGAGCTGGCTCTAACGTTGCTGTTGTGTTGTGCATCATGTGTATCTGTAGCATGTTCATGTGACGCCTCACATGTCCAGATGTGAGGACAGAGCTCCTGTGTCTTGTTCTGGTCCCTGTGTGTGTCATTAGACATGTGTATAATGTACAGACCTACATCTGGATTTCATTTATACATACAAGTGCGTTGCACTGTATATTTAACGCAGTTCTATGTTCGGTTAGTAGGCTAACCCCCCCCCCCAGGGACAACAGATGGGAATTTGCCTTTGGCTACACTCTAATATTATTATAATGTAAATATTCATTACTATGTACTGTGTAGTTTCAAATGAACAAGTAGATGAAATAATTTGTCACCAAATAAGCAAATTCCTGCAAAACTAAGCGTTTTATCCTCACATGCACTTTGTGTTTTAAAGCTAATTAGCAGATGCTAGCGTGCAGGCTACACAATGATAAATGAATCATAATGCTAGCATTATCAGCATGGTAGCTGGTGATAGCTAGCCCAGGTTTAGGAGCTCATTTTTGCACTAAATGTAAATTGTGAGTGATAGCATGCATCCCTAGAAAGAAGAAGACCCCTCGCGTGTGCCTCTCATACAAAACCTCTTCTATCTTTCTAAATCGATTATGTTCCTCTCTGTCATCATGTCGCTTTCCTACACTCGACCTCTCCGTCTCACACACACACACACACACACACACACAGACACACAGACACACACCTAATTCTGTTACTGTTTACTGCAGGAAACACAAGGGAGTTTTTTTTTTAATCCTGTGGACAAAAACCAGCAAAATGCAATAACCTGGGACAATACAGATGAAATTGAACATTTAAGCTACAGACTGAGGGAAAGCAAAAAAACCAAAGACGGATAAGGCAGGTTCTCATTCGGTCTCTTCTCCTCCAGTAAAATCGTCTCCTTTTCGCTGGTCTCCGGCCTTCTGATCCTCTTACTGTCCCCCCCTCTTCATTCTTCAACCCCCACTGTTCATCACTCTTCTACACGTCGGTATTTTCCTTTTCATCCTCTCACCTCTCCATCCTCATCCCTCGCTCGCTCACGTCACCTGTCCAGCTCTTCCTCTGTCTCATATCTCATCCTTCGCTTTTTTTCCCCCTCATTTCCTCTCTCTGTCACCTTGTTTGTTAACTCTGCACAAGTCTGGCCAGAAACTTGGTTATAAAAATACATAGCGACTGGATCAGACACGTTTTCAGGCCTGGGGCACCTGAGGTCAGCTTTGGAGGCTGAGGATGTACAACCATCAGAGAAAATACCAAGATGCTGGTTTCCCCTCCTTGTTTCCTGGTGAAAATACTCAACGTATGATTCCCTCGGACACTTATGTAATTGCAGATACGCGAGAGGCGGTCGAGCGCGGCGCCACGGGGAGCGACGTTAGTCACGCCGTTTTTTTAAGCAATCGCTCCATATCCAAAAACGTTAAACAGAAGAGGACCATCGAGTGGATCTCTGCATGCATGCATGCATGAATGTGTGTGTGCAAGGTCGAGAGAGAATGAGAATCGGAGAGAGAGAGAGAGCGAGCAGGAGGCAGAATATGCAGGGAATGAGGTTGTGGGATTGCAATAACTTCAAAGGTTATTATTATTATTACTGCAGGCTGAAGCCATGCTCTGGCATCCCTCAAGCTTTGATCATTATGTAAAGCTGTTGTGCTCAGAGCTGCCACCGAATACATTACAGACTGGATAACCAGGGAGTGTGTGTGTGTGTGTGTGTGTGTGTGTGAACGTACACAGACCAGCACATTGACTCAGCTCCTCTGAAAGTTCCCTAAAATAAACGCGTCCTCGCCCCCTGGGGAGCCCTCTCCCCTCACCTTGACACGTCGTCTGGACGCCAGGACGCAGGTGGGCAGAGATTTGGAGCAAAAAGACAATAATCAATTTGTGATTGATAGCAAAGAAAACAAAAAAGGGCTTTACTCTGATTTATAAGAGATCATAATACC
The DNA here is from genome assembly GCA_036785175.1 of Eupleurogrammus muticus. Classification (NCBI taxonomy): domain Eukaryota; kingdom Metazoa; phylum Chordata; class Actinopteri; order Scombriformes; family Trichiuridae; genus Eupleurogrammus; species Eupleurogrammus muticus. The sequence continues at coordinate 46,561,041 of JAYKQN010000001.1, read as the reverse complement.
ATCATCGTAAGAACATAGGTCAAAGGTCAGCAGGGTGAGAGGGTAATCCCTCTCAGAGGAATAAATTTGATCTTTTTTGTGGAAATAATTTGCATTCTTGCCATGAGTTGACGATGAGATGATGTGTTTTTGTATGAGACACGGCATGTTAGTTAATGAGTGCAGAGGACATTTTGTTAGGTTTAGACAGAGCCCCCCCCCCCCCCCCCCTCACCCCATTTCCAGTCTTTATGCTAGGCTAAGCTAACCTGCTCTAATTCTCATTCATCACACAGGAGTGGGATCAATCTTCTCACCTAACTCTCAGCAGAAAGCCAATTAGCAGATTTCCCCAAAATGTCACCAGTTCTCTGCAGAACATAGTTTGCCAATGTTTTTTTTTCCTTCTCACAGCATTTGAACATTAGTAGTAGTGGTAGTGTAGATATACACAGGTGTTACTAATATCCTCATTTCAACGTATATGACAATGAATACATTCATGTTTCTATGGAAATACTATAATTGTTTCAACCCATATTGTATAGATATATTTTATTTTTATACTAACAAAGGTCTCTTTCCAGATTCAGAGGTGTTGCCCCCCCCCCAATAGTGTTGGTGATTACAGGCTTAGGGGGGGAACCCCAGCTAAGAGTTTCTTAACACTTTTAATTTTCATCCATCCAACATTCTAATCCAGAAAAGCCACAATTGAGCTTGAAAACAAGCCATGCGTCCCTTAACTGGCCCACATTCACCTGGGCTGCAAATAATAAATAAATAATCAGAGCGTGGACATTGCAAACAAAAGTCCATGCTTGCATTGTCATCATCATCACTGTCATCATAGTAGATAGAGAACTAGACAGTCCACAGCAAAAAACAAAAATGGAAGCTGAGCCAGTATTAATGGAATAAATAAAAAAAAAGGATGAGAACAAAAGTCCATTAACGCTATAAAGTCACTATTGAACACACACACACACACACACACACACACACACACACAGATAGATTATAAGGCTGTAGGTGACCCCCCCCTCCATTAAACCAACTAGACGGCTCCTCTGCACGAAGCAGAACCAGCATTTAGGAAAATTAAGCGTAAACCGGCCTCCGCAGCCTGTTTAGGTGTGATGCCCCCCCGGCCCCCCCTCCACCCCCGGTTCAACACCAAGGACAGCGGTCGCTCCTGACAGCCGCGACGACACGCGCACGCGCTGCGGGATGACGGATTTATCCCCGCACAGGCTCCTGCGTCGCGAGCGGCGGCACAAACCTGCCCCCCCTCCCTTCCTCGCCCCCCCCCGCGGCATGACACCGCGGTTTCAGCGCGGGGGATCGAACCCAGACGGAGACGCACGCGTAAACCTTTAGACGAGCATTTACATTTTTTTTCCCAGAAACCTTTATGTCCCCCCCACCCCTGCCCCCCCTCCCTGCAAGAAGAACCACCAGCAGCAGCAGCAGCGGCGGCGGCTCCATTTCACCTAAACGCATCGTCAACGCGTCCGTCGAACAACACGCACAGCACCTACCTGCTTTGCCGTCGGGGGGGGGTGGGGGCGGGGGGGTCCAGGAGCTCACATGTCCCGTCCGCTTATTTCTGTGCGTTAGCGTGGTTCCTGTGAGCGCTGGGGGGGCACCGTTATGTGTCTGCCAGCGCCATGTTATTATCACTGAGTAGTGGAGGGCTGTGCGGGGCTGTGCGTGCGCTACATCCGGGCTGTTGGCGGCGAGCGAATGAGCGTTCGGAGGCGGCGGAGAGGGCGGAGAGCCGCCGGCCGTGCAGCACCTGTGCAATCACGTCGGCCGACGCACCTGCGTGACAGCCGCAGTACTTGAGTAAATGTACTCGGTTACTATCACCCCCCACCACGCGCACACACACACACACACACACACACACACACCGCTGCCCCCCCTCCCATCATCCAGATCCTAGAATATGCAAGATTTTAGAATTGGAGCTAAAATGCCCATATTTCAGATTTTTATAAGTGGCATTGGTTTGCATTTTGGATATTCGACATATTCCAACACACTCATTCAACTTGTGGTGACACACATTTTTTTAATTATTATTACTATTATTTCTGCCTTAACGTGTGACGTCATCCAAGAACACTATCTATGGAACAAAGTAAAAACTGTCACGTGATGTAACCCTGAAACCTTGGCACAGGTAGTTTCACACTCTTAAAAATGATTTTAGACAATAAACCAATACTATCAACTACTTTTATATTCTATACTATTAATTGAGTTTAATTGGGCTGCCACAGAAATAAGATAATTCAACTCAATATTAGACTGAGTGTACCAAACAAAGATATTTTCACCTTGTAATTTCTGCAGTGTGGTGTCTTTTTATACTTGAAGCATTAAAAGCCATTGCTGCTTCTCCATTCTCCATAAAGTTCTATATTTACCACACACCAGGATACGATGTTGAAGAAGCACGGCAGTGAAATGAAGCTCAGACTCGCAGCAGATTATGCAAAACTGTGGAAAAACAGTATATATATATATATTTATATATATTCTTTGTCACTTACTTGCTTGTGCATAATTAGTATCTGTTAATGTATGATTATTTGTGGTTGGCTTGTTGTCCTTGTGTGTCTTTGTGAGGATTGTTATTACATTGAGAGGAAATAAACCTGAGTCAAATTCCTACTTGGCCAATAAAGCTGATTAAAATTTTAAATGTTTGGCTGTTTTGTTGCTGAGCTTCGCATCCTCTGAAGTGCATTGTTAGTCTCCTCTGTTTTTAAGTATTTATATAAGGCGTGGGTTTTCATATATGCGTTTCTCAGGGGAAGCCAGCCACTGCAACCCCAGACTCTCTGGCTCTGACAGAGTGTCACGGCCCTCATTGATCTCTGATCTGTTTGTGACGTGCTGCTTGCAGCGATGGATCCGCTTCCTCTCGCCGTGGCAGGAAACTCCTCGCGTCACGCCTCCCGCCACCTGCTTAACCGGCGTAAGGTGAAGCGGATATAAGCAAAGGGGCAATTACTTGAAATGATTTGCATTAAAATTCAAAAGTCTCACATTTTAATAAAAGGCAGCAGCAAGCAGAAATGTGTTATTATAAGCTCAAACTCCTTTTCTCTTCCCCCTGCTCTCACCACCCAGAAGCCCCCAGGAGACACTAAGAACAGCACCTCTTCAACTCAGGACTATTCCAGGCCGTTTATTATGGGCCTCATGGACAGCCTCGTCTAACCTTCAAATATAGCCACATGGGGGGGGGGTCTATGAAGGAGTCATTTGACTGCATATGCACAGGTTACAGACCCATTGCTTGTAACCACTTAACCCCACGGCCTATTTTTCAGTTTTCCTGCTCTAGATGATTATAAATATGGAATATCTGGACTTCAACCTGGAATCAAAATAAATCTACATGTAAGGTGACTACACAAATGTCAGCATCTATTCATGTTGCTGTTAAAGAGCAAATATACTGTAGTTAGCAAAGTTGCAAAAAATATCTTACTTTATTTAAAACTGAAAACAAGACCAAGCTTCCCCAAATCAGGAAAAAAATGTAAAAGGCTTAATTTTCTGCAATGCAAAGTCCAATGATTAATAAAGATAAGAGCTCAAAGATCAATTATTCATCTATGTTTAAAAAGTGGTTATAAAGGACCCAATTAAATATATAAATATACTGCATTGATACTGTAAGAGTAACATTATGTTTTACTACAGAAATAGTTTAGTTAGTGTTGGAGCTGAGGTTTTATCGTGCAAAATATGCATAAAACTCAATGCTGCCTCTGTATCAGGGTTTTTCTGTGGAGTTTAACAGGTTAATGGAGGGAGGGCTGACCACTTGACTTCTGGTCCTCTGAGGGGATTTGACATCTCCATCTAGTGGCGTTCTGCAGCGGCACACGGGTTACTGTGCTGGATCGAAGTTGTAACGATAGTGGTTGTATATTTAAAAAAAAAAAAAAAAAGCGGCATCTCTGTGTGGATAACGAAATGCTTTGTGATGTTAAATTGATCACACACATGCTGCACACACACACACTCGACCGTCCCCATGGCAGCTGCAGCAATATATTGTTTCTCTGAAACTGTCTCCCGCTCCGTTACCCCCGCTTACACGCCGTCTTTGATTTAATCTTTCTTCCCCTCTCAGTCTTTAATGGTTCAAAAAGCATGTGCACGCCGGTTTATACACAAAAAAACACACACACACACTTCTAAGACAGCAGGAAAACACACCTCGTGTAAGAGTTATGGAGGCCTACACTCAAATCAGCGTTATTGAACCTTTATTAGAGCAAGAGGAGGTGGGGAGGAGGGGAGAGGGCGGTAAGGAGGGTCCAGATTATGCGTGTTGGAATAAGGCCGAGGGCTTATCACAGGCTAATGCCACCGCTGTCGCTTTGGAAAGGCCCGTCCCTGCCAGGAGGCTCTCTTCTGCCTAACAGCAGCATGCCTCACGGTCGCCTGCTTTTTTTTTTTTTTTTCCCGAGCTCCCTCATTGGTTGAAAAGGACAAACGGAGATCTCCTAGAAGTGACATCACCGCTGCCCCCTCTCATGAGACGGCATGTTGTCATGACCATGAGGTAAACATCCAGTCGCTCTGTCATTTCCTGTAAAACGCCAATTGAGCTATATTTGCTGCAAAAGCTTTTTTTTATTTTGGATCCAGTGATTCAATAGGAACAGATTGGGCTGAGTCAGAGTGCAGGGACGAGTTGAGGAAACAAGCGTTGCCAGTTTTTCGGCTCTTTGACAGGCCGACCAACCAGGAGGTTAACCAGGAACCAAATGTTCTGGAGTGTTTCCTGGCAACGTGCCGCCTGACAATATGCAGCTCGAGCAAAAACAGCCCCCCCCACAAAGCCCGGTCACTTTGCAGGAGATTTAGATAAGGACGAGGAACATCCACATGGTTATAGTCAGGAAAACGGTTTGGGTTTAAATGATCCAAGCGCAACAAGATGTGACAAATGTTAAATGCCAGTAAAATGCTAGAACTGACAGTACGAGGTATAATATGCTTGTAGCCTCTACGACCCCCCAAGGAGTGCCAACATGGAGTCCATAGGCCTACGCTTTCATCATTAATCTATTCTAATCTTGTTTTTTTCAGTATATGTGCATCTCAAATGTCCCAGAAATTGTAGATTTATGTGTGTTAAACCTATTTCTCTCAAGTGTACATTTTGAAAAAAACTTAATGAATCTCCTTAAAGCTGTATGTTAAAACAGTTTTTGACTTCATCTACTGATGATGCTGCAGGTTGCAACCAACAGAGAAGCCCAAGCGTGCAGGGGAACCCGCATGTGGCTGAGAAACACACAAAAGTTCATCTCAACAGCCATGATTTAGTTTGTAGAACAGTGCGATGCTACATGGTGAGTTTTATTCAATCCTAGACATTCAGGTTACCAACATGATCAATTTCTGCAACTTTTACTACATTACAATACATATATTCACAAAAAGACATTGTGTAGTGGAGTGTAAACTGAAGATGTTGAACATTTCTTTTTTTTATAAATCTTGATTGTTGATGTTATATTCTGTGTCCTAACAACCTCCAACTATAAGTTATGTGAAATGTAGTGTAGTCACTTTTTCACTGGTTACTTTTTCTCTTCACACACACCCTGCACCTTAAGTGTGCATTGGCTATGTATGTGTACATGTGTGTATGTGCGTGGATATGTATGTCCATATATATATATGCAAATATGTGTGTATGTGTATGTATGTAGGTATGTACGTGCATGTATGTATGTATATATGCTTTGCTTATGCATACTCTTTTCTTACTATTTATTAGTATTTTTTTCTCCATTCTATGTCCATAATGCATACTGTGTATGCTGATCAACAAATTTTATGAATTTGTACATAGTGTTGTGTATTTTTATTTTTATTTTTTTTAATAGTTTTTATCTTCTTCAGCTTTTATTTTCTTTTCTTTATTCTGTAACGCTGCAGTAACAGACAAATTTCCCCGTTGTGGGATCAATAAAGTTATCTTATCTTTATCTTATCTTAAATAATCCCAAATTGCGACTTAACCCTCATGCACCCTTAAACTTCACTGCACAAATGATTCTTCCCTAAAGCCGCCTCATAATGTGTTTTAATTTAGTAGTTGTTAAATCTTCTAATCAGCTTGTTTATACCAATGAAAAATAAATTTAGTTTCACAATTTTAACCATCTGAATCGAATTATACAAAGGTGTGAAAGACGCTCCTCATTGTCTCTGCACCACAGCGGCGTTTAAACGTGAAGACGGAGTCGGCTAAACGTCGGACGTTGAATTCTTGGAGAATTAAGTCTCAGCATTCTGAGGCGTTCTGCAATTTCTGACATTTTTCAGCTCAGATGATGGCTAATCTAATAACGGTGCGGGGACAAGCGCCGCAATTGTGCAAATCCACACGTTTGAGTGTTTTCTGTTGTGAAGAGGTTGCCTTGGAAATGTTCAACCCTGAGGCCTAAAAAAAATCTCCCTCTATAATATACGTTTCAGATGTTAAGTGGACACATAGACGTCCACTATAAATGCAGGTTAGCGATGTATCATCCAGACGTTTAAACTCACGCACCCCTTCAGTAATGACTGAACCCAACACTTTATCCCAGCTGTTAATGCCTGAGTGTTTGGACTCAACAGTCCTGACTCCTGATTCATTGTCTGTTCCGCGGTAATTGTGTTGCTATGTGTAACCTAGACACAGATATTAGCACCACGCACAGTCCCATGACCACTCCACAGCGAAGTAAACCACATCATCACAAAAAAAAAACAAAAAAAAAACAGCTCATTGTGACTGAATGTCATCTGATGGAGATTTGAACATTCTGCATCAGCTACTATTTTTCAGCAAGTTTCTTGTATTTCCTGTAACTTTGCATCCACTCTGTATCTGTTCCCCCTTCATTTAATTAAAGGTCAACGACTTTCTTTACTTTACTGTGTGCAAGCACTAGGGAAAAGTAATTAAAACAAGGGGGCAAAAAGAATAGCACTGTTGCATCTCTGAAACATTGCTAATAAGCCATTACCTCGGCTACCAGCTGGTTCAGTGTTGTGACATGTGAGAGTGACGGGGTGAGGAGTGGCCAGCGGGTGACCGGGTTCGAGGCTATAAAAGAAACGCTTCATTGAGCCTCGCTGCAACGCGTCCGGTTCACCCACAACCACATCACGTCCTGCAGCCTGCTCCCGTGTGCACCTGAGGACTCCAGACGAGAAAGGTAACGTGTATTCCTGATCAATGCTTATTCTGAATAATGCAGACGTCAGGGGCCAGAACATAGAAATGTCAATGATGCCAGGAGAATAATGTTAGAGGGATGGGATAATAGAGTGACTTTTAATAAAAGAATAAGGATAGAAATCATCTTTAAACATGTATATGTATTGATTAATACAAATCTATTGAAAAGTCCTAAACTTTAATAATCAATGCCTATATGGTCGACATGCTCTCTATTACTCTTTTGCCTTAATAAAAGTAGATCATATTAAAAACATCTATTATAAATAAGGGAATATCATTTTCTGTGGTATGTTGTATTTATTGTGTATCAACAAGAAAAGTGAAATAACAAGACTAGGTATTCACTTGTGATAATTTAACAGTAATTGAATCAGGTGCCACTAGAACAATTACGTTACTGTTATTGTCTAAAGATTCATTGTTGCTGCACATTCCTCTGGTCCATTATGGCTCTGCATGACCACACGAATCATCCTCCGTGACTCACTGTGGTTTCTGTGCTCGTCAATAAAAGTGACTACGTTCAATGTCGGCCAAAAAAACGTAATTTTGAGGCTGTTTATGAAATTATGAAAATTCTTCCTTCATTAAAGACTGTCTGCAGTGCATGCCTGAATTGAAGTGGTTTTTCATTATTATTTTACTACTTAAATTAAATACCTCTACCTATTGTGCACATTTACTCACTTTTATTTTTAATTAAGATCCAATATATCTAAGTTGGCATGCTATTAAGTTCTATAATGTTCATATTGTCATTGTTTTTGATTGTTGTCTAAGATCTATTTAGATATAGTAAAGTAAAGCTTCTAACAATAAAAGTCTACTTCTGCTTGTTCTCACAGGCAGCATGGATGTAAGTACCTCGTCAAATTGTCAAATCCCGACGGTAAGAATGTCGTAAATCATCGCTCCAACGTTTTTCCTTCTAAACATAAACGCTTGAATCTTTGCTCATGTGGGTGTCGCGTGTTGGAAGTTGGTGTCCTGCATCCTGTCCACCCTCCCTCTCCCCCGCCTCTCCATCCTGGCTCCTGACGCTCATCTCTCTCCATCCTCCGCCTTCCCTCCTCCTCCTCCCCCCCAGTACTCCGACCCCCAATGTGGCGGCTACCCGTCCCCTGGTTGCCCCCAGCAGGGTGGCAGCCTGTGGCCCAGCCTGCCGTCCGGGGGGGGGTTCCCCTCGTGGCCGGCGCAGCCCCCCCAGCCCGCACCCTGCTGGCCCGGCCAGCCCAGCACACCCTGCTGGCCCGGGGCGCAGGTGGTCCCGGGGTCTGTCCCTGCCCCCGCGCCGGCCCCGGCTCAGGCCCCGCCGGCGGCCCCCGCCCCGACCTCGGCCGCCGTGGTTCCGGCTCTGGCTCCGGCCGCGGTCCCGGCTCCGGGTCAACCCTGTCAGCCCTGCTGGCCGGGCTGGGGCCCCCCCCAGCAACCGGCCGCCGTCCCGGCTCCGGCCCCGGCTCAAGGCCCCTCCATGACTCCTGCCCCGGTCCCGGGACCCCCCGCTCCTGGTCCCGCTCACAGCGTCCATCCCAACGTCCCGGGCTGGCCCGCCCACCCCGGCTGGCCCTACAACCCCGGACAGTCAGGATGGCCCGGACAGCACCCATCTGTGATGCCCCCGCACTGGCCCCCACCCACATCTGGACCACTAGTGAGTCCTGAATGCATCAGGAAAAAAAACATTTTCTTGGTAAAATCGTTAAAATGACTAAAATCTGTTTCCTGTTTCAATAAAAAAAATTGTATGTATATGTATGTTGAATATTGGGCCAGTATTGGCTGCTAATTATTTGTGATGTCACAGATGTCACTACAACTCCTCCATTTGAGATTCGAGGTTGACTTTAAACCTCCTATTCTTGAATTATGATAATCTTAGTCAGGGTTTTGTACTGTTTTTACACATCTTTATTCTATGAAGATATATGTATTAGTCTACTAGAACGTACTTGAATGCACTTGAATAACATGATAGTTATATATAGTATATATAATATATAGTATAATATATGTAAATCTCAAATTACATACTAACTGAATTATTTTCCTGAAAAAACACTGGTAGTAACTGGCTTTGCACCGAAGTTGAACTGATTCATAACTCATGAGTGGACAGATGATTAATTAATTTCTCCAAATATAAGGACAAAACGCTGAAAATATCACCTTAGATATTACTTGGTAAATCCCATGCTCCGTGCATGTAAGGGTTAAATACAAGACTTCGTTAATTCGTGTTATTTTAATGCTCTTTCCTTCTTTCTATTCCTGTTCAGAGTGTCCCATACAACTTGAACTTGGCCCGAGGCGTCTATGACAAGATGATGATGACCATCCTGGGCCACGTCAAACCAAACGCCAAAATGTAGGTTTCTATGTTAAAAAAAATAATACAAATCTTTCTAAACCATTCCATTTCCTGATCGTCTCCACCTGCTCCATCCCAGGTTCACGGTGAACTTCCTGAGGGGCAACGACATCGTCTTTCACCTCAACCCCCGCTTCAACGAGGGCGGCAAACAGGTGGTGGTCCGGAACCACAGGGTGGGCGAGCGCTGGGGGGCGGAGGAGCGGGACATGAAGGGGGTCTTCCCCTTCGCTCTGGGGAGCCCGTTCGAGGTGAGAAAATAGGACCTGACGGCTGTGGGTCGGGGGGGGGCTGCTCAGAGCTGCTATGCAAAGCAATGCAAAAGCAAAGCAATGCTGATTATACAAACTATACAAAAATGCACGGTTATTGTTCCATTTGAACTCATATATTTTATAATCCAATTAGTTTTAGTCGTACAAATTTTCTTTTGGAAATTGCCAAATACACTGGGCAAGAATATAAACATATTTTTTTTTATGAGATGGAGTCAAAGATCTAAAATATTTTCTACATACAAAAAATAAGCATTTCTCTCAAATGTGCACCAACGTTCCATAACCTGATCAACTCTATGAAGGACACGTGTTGCACGAATGGGGGTCACACCAGATCCTGACTGGTGTTCTGAGTCCCCCAGACCCCCCCCAATAAAACTAGACTGGTTTAGAGTATTGTCTAAGGATACTGTAATAATCAAGCAGTCCAATCAGCAGCCATCTTGATATGCTATAACCTGTGAGATGGGATCAATATTTGAGAGAAATGGTTGTTTTGTGTATGTAGAAAATGTTCTTCTCATAAAAAAAAATGGTGCAAATGTTGAGTTTATATTTTTGTTCTATAGTGATATATCCACGTCTGTAAAAATGCTGCACACGGTGCCGTTAACTGACTCCAGGTTACCCCCAGGGTAGCGTCTGGATGGGAACATGGAAGGGGTTGGAAAGGCGTTTGGTCAGGCGGGTCCTAGGCCTGCAGGGAGACTCCCAGAGGTCAGTGGGGGGGTCTCATGTTGCCCACTCACATCAATACCCATCATGCTTTACAAGCATCGCCAGGAGCTGGTTCTGTCCGTGTTAAATAACCATTAACAGCAGCAGTGGTCCAGCGTCGTTCCCAGCACGTCACTAACTCACCTGCTGCAGCGTCGATGAGCATTATTTCAGATTTCACACATAATGTCGTTCCTGTCACTGCGATTTGTCGGGTTAATGAAGGAGATTTTTCTTTGACATGAAATCATCCAAATTGTGCATCTTCATCTCCACGTGTGACTCCCAGATAAAACCAGGGGTTGTCAAACATGCGGCCTGGGGGCCAGAACCGTCCCCTAAATAGTTTATTAGGCAGAAGATCAGTGGGTAATTTTTTTTTTATGCATGAATAGGGAAAAAATAGACATATTGCTGAAATTTCACTTTTTTTCTCATGTCATGTTTCCTAATTTTGTACTTTTTTAAAATTGAAAAATTTAAAAAATTTTTAAAATTAAATTGAGGTTAATTAATTGCGTAATTATATATTTATAACAAATTTGTAGGTATTGTTATTTATATGTAAGATTTTTATTTACTTTTCAGTAATAGTTTAGTAGTTTTTAGTTTTATTTTAATAGTAAATATAATTGTGCCAATTGGGAATAAAACATACAACATAAACTTAACATTAACAACATAACAAGACCGGATAAGATAATATTATCTTACATTACAATAAAGGGATACTTCAAAAAAACAAAAATAAAAGTAGATAAAACATTTATTTTTTAGGTTTTATCATTTTCATTGTGACCTGTATGAAACCTGGTCTTAAAGTTTACACATAATTAAACCATTTTGACATGTGTTTTTAAACTGTTGGCGCCACGCTCTGCTTCCAGATGAAGATCCTGTGCACCCAGGACGCCTTCAAGGTGGCGGTGAACAACATCCCGCTGTTCGAGTTCCGCCACCGCATCCGAGAGCTGAACCGGATCGACCGGATCAACATCCTGCACGACGTGGTCCTCACCTACGTCAACGTGGAGACGCTCCCATAGGAACACACACACACACACACACACACACAAGTATGTGACAGCATTATAAATGCACATGAGCTAAAGTTTATAAACACACATACAGTACATGCAACATGTACAAATGCTAAAGACTACATGAGTTATGTGTTCATATGTTATGCAATATCAATGAGTTTTGTTCTGTATTATTTCACTATGGAAAAGCAACTACTAATACTGCTGTATTTAATGTGTACAATCTTTTCTATATTTTATTACATTGTACCAACAGACAATAGAACGTGTATTTTGTAAGTATTGCCCTTAAAACAACAACAGGGTTTATACTGTAATAGTTCAATTCAATAAACTGCAGTGCTTAAAAAACTGAAATTATCAGGCAGAAATAAATAATCACACTTAAGGATTCTCTTATTTATTTACAGGAGTAGAGTGCAACAGATTGGATGGATGACAGTAACACAGAGGGAAAAGTTCAGAGGAATAGAACAATAATAATAGCACATAAGGAACAAGTCACACCAGGTTTTCAGCAGGGTCACTGTTGGCACAAACATATGAACGTCCGACATGATAGAAGATAGTCGCATAACGGATTATTCATTCATCAACAGGATTTTATTTCAGACAAGAAGCTTTCTTAGAAATTCTCCACTGGATGATATTGGATCAGGAAGTGTTTTAATCACCTCTACAGGGCAGACATCACTTTCTTTTTGACTTTCTCTACTCATTCAATCATTTTTTAAAAAAATCTGATTTCAAAATAAGAAAATAGACAAAAAAAGAACTACGGCAACTTTAAAAAATAAGGCAATCTTTTTTTTTTCAGTGCATAATCCCCAACATGCATTTCTGTGCAAACACCACAAAGTATTCAGAGTGCTAGTGAGTGTCTGCCTCCTGCTGGACAGACCGTCGCTCGGTCACCTCCTCAGGTCTTGGTGTCCAGTTTCCTCTCCACGGACTTCAGCAGCAGCTCGGAGTACTGCTCCAGCAGGGCCAGGGCTTTATCCCCCTCCCCTCTGACCTCCTGACCCCCCCGGGGCTCGTCGGGCCCTGACAGGGAGGCCAGCTGGGCCTTCACCGTGAACAGGGCCTCGGACAGGATGCTTCGTATCTCCTGCTGGTCCTCGCCGGGCTCCGGGCCGCCGTGCAGCGCCTGGTTTTAATAAACAACGTGCACACGTGTGGGATAAAGCAGCCTGTTTATCGCTTTTTTTTTTTTTTTTAATCCAAAACTCCACATGTGCACGTTCACCAAACATTCATGTGAAAATGTGGTGTGGATTTCAGCAAAGATAAGATATAAAACAGCAGCAACAGCGCTCAGAAAAAGCAGCACATAGACAAAGCCCTGTCTTATGAAAGGTGTGGGGCTGTAAAAACATATGAATATCAATTCATCAATTTTTCTACGTGCAGATTATTACAATATAAACAGGCGGAGTGAGACAGAACAAATATACATAAAATATGCGAGAAATAATCTGAACCTATTTCCCTTTTATCTCTCCACTTGCCCTATCTTTTAATTATATTTTCCTGTCACACTCCCTCCCCCATCTTCTCACTTTCATCTCATTTTTGCACACACACACACGCACGCGCACACACACACACACACACACTGACCATCGTGTAGAGCATGACGGTTCTCCTCAGACTGTTGTGCAGCTCGCTTGCAGCCTGCCGACAAGTTTCCAAGGTGATGGAGTGATCTGCAGAGAGAGTGAAGGACTCTTTCAAGTGTTCTGCAGCATGTGGCAAATCAGAGTGTGTGTGTGAGTGTGTGTGAGTGTGTGCACGAAGATGCAAATTCACTACAGCTTTTACACGCAAACACACGCTATAGTGAAAAGGTTGATGAGCTTTAAAAGGGGAAGAAAAAGAAAAATGGAAACGATGGAAAATAAAGCCACGAGGAGCCAAAGACATGCAGCGAAAGCAGGAAGAGAAAAAAAATATTTCACAGTTAACATCTTCCAGCAAAACACAGTCACGGACACAAATATCACTCACTGGCGTTTATGGTGTCATGTGTTTTCAATTGAAAGGAAATTAAAAGTCAAAGTCTCCTCTCCACTGATTGTCTAAATTTCCCTTCAGGATGAATAAAGGAAAAAAAAAAATCTTATAGCAGTGCATCAAAAAACACAGCGTGTGCATCAGAAATATAAAATGCAGTTGCTGTAGTAACAGTAATAAACAAAATAGTACAAAGAGTGAAGGCTTAGAGAAGCAGCAGCCCGCATATATAAGTATATATAACACAAGCAGCAGAGAAAGTTGAAGTAGATCTGCAGCTTTAGAAAAAGTAAAAGGTGTAGGAGATGTAATATTTTAGTATCGAGCAGAAAAACAAAGAGACGACAGACGAGCAGAGTGGAAAAAAGCTGGAAACAGGTGAGCAGAAGGGTCCAGGTGGGGCAGAGACCTGGCTGGGGGTCAGAACCTGATGCGTGGAGCCGCTCCGGCACCAGAGGGCAGTCTTTAGCCGCCTGTCCTGGCTCCCTGCTGCTGGAAGGAAGGTGAGAAATGTGTCAGCAAAAACACATCTACACAACAGTACACACAGATCAATGCAGAGCCTCCTTCACCTTGTCAAAAATAAAGTAACCTGGATGTTTGTACAGTGGTGTAAGAACGAACCTCTCAGGCACTGACGCTCTCTTCTGCCTCGCCGGATGTGAACTTGGAGAAGAAAGTTCCAAGTTCAGAGACAGATTTCTTCCCAGAGCTGTCAATGAGATGAAGAATCAAAGGGACACAAATCAGTGATGATGTTTTTTTGGTTTTTGGTGTTTTTTTGCAGTTTGTGGCGTCTCACCTTGCTTGTGCCCCAGCAACGCGGCGTCCAGACAGAGGCTGCGTCGGGGGCTGAGCGGCTGCCTGGGGAGCGGGATGCGAGAGGGGGGGGCGGCGGCCTGAGGGGAGGCCGGGGCAGGACGGCGGGGGGTCGGGGAGGGGAACCCGGCCACGGGGGACGAGGCGGACAGAGGGAGCTCCGCCTCCAGGTCACCGGATGACCTCCTCCTGCCCTTGAAGAACGGCGAGCCGGGCGGCGACACCTGGACGCCGTCGCCTGGCGACGGGGACCGGCTGCTTTTGGCCATGGAGCTGGCCGTCGGGTTCATGTAGGAATGCTGGGGCCTGAGTTTGGGGCTCTCCCACGGCAGCGGGGACCGGGGGAACTCGTCCGGGGAGCCGGAGGACGGCGAGGAGAAGGGAAACGAGGGCCTGGGCGAGTCCTGGTCCAGGGCCAGGTGGAGCGGCCTCCTGCACCGCTCCCTCCGCTCACTAGAGGGCGCAGAGGAGTGAGGACCTGCAGGAGAAAAGATGGAGAATTAATTGCATCCTACTGAACTGCTATGAATTCATTTCCACGACTTCAAAGTAATTACTTACTGTCAGATAAGAGAAAAATAAGTGAACTTACTTTGTGTATTTGCGGGAACATGTGTAATCTGCAAACTGAGTTGTGTTTAAATCCACTCTTGAGGCGATTTGACTGTCTCTGAGTGCACAGCTTATGGAACTAATGCAGTTCATTAAAAATGTTGAGAGTATTTTAAATGCTGCGATAAATTTAAGTTCATTATGAGTTAATAATGCACAAGTTGAATGATCATTTTAGGTTATAAATAAAAAAAATTGATGCAACTGTAGAAATGTCATTTATGGAATAAAAATGTTTAAATTCATCACAATCACTGAGCATCAGGTTGTGATAAAGTTTCCTTCAGGCTCTGTTACCTGTTATGCTGAAATCTCAAGGTATATGTTGAATTTTATATATGTTGAATGTATATGTGTGCCTCATTTGTATTTTATTTTACATGATAATGTGTTTTTTTAATTATATATAGAAAAATCCACAACAATGAACCTGAATGATGGTGAAACGTACAGTTTGACGCCAGGTTCTGGGCAGAGAGAGATTTCTGTAAAATCAGCGGAGATCTGGACGGGTTGGACGTCCTCCACAGGGGAGGCCCGGAGGTCTTCCTCTTCTTCTGTGGTGTTAGGATGTGAGCACAGTCTCTCTCTGGAGCCTCTAACCTGCGAAAATAAGGACAATTACACACACAATTATTAAGTTAAATTAGCCTAAACAAGCAAAAAGTAAATAGTCAAATGTAGGGTTATAAAGGCAAACATCATCTGTGGTATAATTGCACTTTGCAAAAGCAGCTTTTTTTTTGTTTAGAATTCAGTTTTACAATAGTTTCTGCAAACAAAGCACATACAGATTTTTCTATTTCGATATTTCACACTTTCTTATTTTTGTGTTAGAACCATTATATGTTTGTTTCTTTTATAGATAAAAAAGCTAAATTATTCAATTTCCACACAATCTGTGGAGCCTTTTTAAATCGCTGTGTCCATGTAAACTAGTTAATATATCATTTATAAGTGGCTGTTTGTGATGCTGTGATCACTTCAAAACTTTTTTAGTCACTAAAGATTTGGAGAAACTCTAATTTTACATTTTTCAATATAGGTGCAATAATCTGAAAAGACATTTTTCTTTACTTATTCAGACCTGGAAATGACATTTTCTGCATTAATGATTCATTAATCCCAGTCCGTGTGTTTCCTCGTACCTGGGCCGCTCCGTCCTGCCGGGGGACGCCGGGGTCCTGTCCTCCGTGTTTCTGGGCGTGTGGACGTCGTCCATCAGGGGCCGGACCCTGGATACGGGCGGTTTAGCGGAGAGGACGCCCGGTTCCTTACTGGGCCCTCTGGCAAACAGAGACACTCTAGACAGACAGAAGAGGAGTGAAATATTATACTGTACATATAAATCCTCATAATAATTCAATATATTACCCTTATTTCGCAGTTACTGTATTCTTGCTTTGTATTACTAAGACAAAAACCTGGCACTAGAAGAAGTATTAAAAAGACTGTTTGGAGTATTTGGAAGTTGTTTTGGTGCTTGCTAAGATGTGAAGGCTTCTTATTTATTTAGTGAGTAGGACCACGTTACTACACATAATATTAGATTAATGTGCATCTGTGGGCGTTTCTGTATCTTTAGCATCCGCTCTGTCCACAAATAACAATCATGTTAAACCACTGCAAAACTAACGACTTCTCTTTTAAGCAATATGGTTAAACTCTACTCTAATTAGTGTGTGTGTGTGTGTGTGTGCATGTGCATGTGTGTGCGCATGCATGTGTGTGTGCATATGTGTGTGTGAATGATGTGAAATCGCGGTGAAATCGCTGATAAAATGTCAACGCAGTCTCGTGAGGATCAGCTGTCTGTGGTCACCATGGAAACAGTAATTTGTGCAGTAAGAGGTATAGGAACTGACATTAAATAAAAAGCAATAATACAGTAAATGCGCTTGTTTCACCGTTACTGTACAAACAATGATGTTTTTGCACATTTCAGATAAGACGCCTTGAACATCATGAAATTCATGATGGGCAGAATAGAGTTAAATCAGAGGATTGGAACCAAGTTTCATGTTTTTACAGTAAACTTAGCAGCAAAAACAGCAGGTTGATGTCAGAGGACTACTGTGGTACACAACCCCCCCCCCTATAAAAAAAAAACCAAGAGGATTAAACAAAAAAAACGACACAAGACAAATACCCAGGGTTAACAACGTCATTTTAAACTGACAACTTGGCTGGAAAAGGCCGGCACAGATGGTTTAGCAGAGCAGTGCGCGTGAGTCCAGGCGGGTTGGTAATTATAGCTGTGTGTGTCTGAAGTGGCCACCAGTACCTGTTATTATGTCCTCTGGCCAGGAAGCGTGAAGACATACTGAGTCCTGGGACGCAGCTCGGCTCAGCTGTGGACACACATCAAGCGTCAGGAAAGCGGCGAGAGAGAAATAAAACAAGATGTTGTTTGTGCCTCCGTTTGCATGTGAGGTGGTTTAGAGAAATTGCTCGAATTCTTTGGGATTTTGACTCATTATTACTGACATTAAAGGTCAATGTGTGCAGCTTTTAACATAGCAAACTTGGCAGAAATGGAATGTAATATATATAGGAGTATGTTTTAATCAGTATATAGTTCAATCACAATAGGAATTGTGGTTTTAGTACATTTATCTGCATGTGAAGCGAATGAAGTGAAGCCTTCCATGTGTCTACAGTAGCCTAGAATAGACAAACCAAATGGCTTCTCCTACATGTTTGAGGCATGTAGATGTTTGCAAAACGTCACATCATGTACCTTTAATGCTGAGATACAACAGCCATCAACCATTTAGTATTTTATATAATATTAATTATTATTTTATTTATTTTATTTTTGCACTCTGTAAACTTTATGTTTGCTGCACAAGAATTTTCCTTCAAGGACGATAAAGATTTATTGAATTGTGTTAAATTGAAATTGAAAACATAATTTCGACACTTTTTACAGGAGGGAAAAAAGATTGTGAGGATTTTAATTTGTCCACTGAAGATCACATAATATTGGTTGCAATTGCTATAGGGTAGACATTATTATAATCAGAGTAGTAGTAGTTTATTTGTAAAGGGACCATGTGCAATTAAAACATGAATTTTCCCATGATGCATGGCTCTTTAACATTTGTTTAAAAGACTTCACAGAGGAATAGCAATAAGACAAATACGGAAATAAGACAACTGTAGAGTTATTTATACACACACACTCTACACACAGTCACACACTCATATGTGAAATTGTGTTTAAAAAAGTCAATTAAAGGGATTGTGCAAAAAAAAAAACGATTACAATTTCTATAGTTTTTAAAGTGTATACTAAATTTATTACACTACAAATAATAAGCACACTGTAAAAAGTGTCAACTCAACTTAAAAAAAAATGTAAAACAATCCATTTTACCATATTTATGTATAACCCTAATAACTCATAATAAATACGAAAATAAATAAACCCTAAAATATGCAAAAGTGCACATCAGAAGTTGAGCTGATGTTATTTGTGTCTAGTTACATATAAGACCTAAAGTTAAATACATGACCAGAGATGTGATCTATGTGTCTGATCTGTGTGTTTCCGTGTGTCTTCCTACCCGCCCTGCAGCAGCTGTCCGCCAACGTCTCAAAGTTCCTCTTAAGAAAATCCTCCTGGCTTCGTTCGGCGTCGGTCACCGTCCTCAGAGCGGCGTCCACGCTCGTCACCTCGGCCTTCAGGTCCTGGTTCTCCTCGTCGGAGCTGTCCTGGCTCAGGAACTCCACGTCTGCCGGGTCTGACAGTAGAAAAAAGCTGAATTTGACCTTGGCACATCTCCTAGTTAACACCTAATCCTCCAACCAGAACACTGGGGCTCATGCAGTAGTTCTATAGGAGATATTCTGAAAGAAATTCTGCACCCAGGGAACTCAAATCCCTGCCTGTGTTGAAGAGAGCTTTAGATTTTACCTTTTTTTTCCATTATAAATCAAGCACTCGACACTTTGTGAAGACACATTCCTGTAACTTCAGACGTCGATACAAAAGCGGCTGAAACACAAGGTCGACTCTGACATCTCTTTAACGGCGCCTCAGACGTTTGCCTGTTTTATTCAAGCTCATTGCATTATTGCACTGGAAAAAAAAAAGCCGACCTTAGAGCATGGAATGTTTATGTAATGTAGGATTCGTTTCTGGGGGTTGGTTAAATAAAATGTTCAAGCTGTACATCAGGCTTCACACTGCTAACCTGAAATCATTTTCCTGAACATTTTTAGCCACTACAGAGACATATTATCATGTCAAATTTATTCAATGTGCGCCTTAATATGCATTTATTAACATGTAGCTCCATTCTATTTATCATACATCTCCATTATTGATTTTTAGACTCAACTCGAAGGCTTTTTATTGTCTAATTTCTGATGTTTTACTGTTTTTTTGAGGTTTTATTAGCACTTTATTATTTCAGTTTATGCTGTAATATGTTGATTCACTCCTCAGCATGGACCTCCACTTCCCCCTGTCCATCGCTCTTTTCTATTTATAAGTCTAAAATATTCTATTGCATGTAAGCCCTGGGTCCAACATATATTTCAATATCCAGGATAAGGACAATAAAAGACTATGACTTGAAAAATGCCAGTGTTCAAATGAACATGTAATAAGGTACTTTAAGTTTTCACTGCCATCATTTTACAGGTATTTTTTTTAAGGGAACCCTGTTTTAAAGCGTCCTCTTGTTCCCTTCATCTCCACTTCCTTCCTTCCACGCCTCACCCTCTGGGGAACACCTGGGGCTGGACCCCCCGCTGTCGAAGCCCAGGGAGCAGGCGCTGTCCGGGCTGCGGCTGTCCTGGTTCTGGCCGCCGAGGCCTCGCCGCTGCATCCTGCGGCGCTGCTCCGTCACCGTGAACTCACTGACGTGTGGGACACAGAGAGAGAAAGATGGCGGAGGGAGGCGGAGGTAGATAATGGGAACCAGGGGAGGGAGTGGGAAACATTAAATCCGAGAATAGAAATGCACTCTAGTTCCCCCCCCTCCCGTGTCATTGCAGAGCGCCGGGGTGAAACGGCGTGTGCCGGGCGGTGATTTACCTGCCCGCCGGAGCCGTGTTATCCCGGGCCCCCGCGGGGGGCGGCGTGGCCCCCCTGGTGCCCTTGGACGTGTGCGAGGACAACCAGTCGGCGTGAGGCCAGGCCCGATGTCGCCTCGCTCTGTCCTCCTGCTGCTGTGAGAGACATGAGCTTTACTTTAACTACCCTTCAGAGGCAGAGCACACGTTTTTTAGTTTTATGGAAAGTCCAATAACTTTATAGAATTCATTAGATCCATATAGATATGATTTCATTAGAATTACATAGAATTCATTAGATATATATATATATATATATATATATATATATATATATATATATATATATATATATATATATATATATATATATATATATATATTGAGAGAGAGAGAGAGAGATTATTTATGTAGAATTAGTTAGATCCCTACGGATATTATAACATTAGAATTAATTAGATCCATATAGATATTATTTCATTCGATTTCTATAGAATTCATTAAATTCATATAGATATGATTTCATTAGAATTACATAGAATTCATTAGATTACAATGTAATAATATCCGTAGGGATCTAACTAATTCTAATGAAATTCATCTATCTATCTATCTATCTATCTATCTATCTATCTATCTATCTATCTATCTATATATATATATATATATATATATATATATATATATATATAAATTTATTTCATTAGAATTAGTTAGATCCCTACGGATATTATTACATTGCAATTAATTAGATGCATATACATATGACTTCATTCGATTTCTATAGAATTAATTAGATCCATATAGATATTATTTCATTAGAATTCCTTAGATCCATATAGATGGTATTTAATTTGAATTCTATAGAATTCATTAGATCCCTATAAATGTTTCATTTAAATTAATTAGATCTATATAGATATAATTTCATTAGAATTAGTTAGATCCTTACAGATATTATTACATTAGAATTAATTAACTCCATATAGATGTTATTTCATTCGATTTCTATAGAATTCATTAGATCCATATAGATATGTATAAATTCATTTCATTAGAAGTTGGATCCCTATGGATATTATTACATTAGAATTAATTTGATCCATATTGATATTTCATTTGAATTATTTAGATCCATATAGATATTATTTCTCCACAGAGGAACATGCACAGCCATGTTTTCAGAAACTGTGCCTTAAAGCAAGCAATCGGGACTTATGTGAAGTTGTGAGGTCACAACCATTCCAATCAGCCAATCAGAGGAGAGGCTCAGAAAGAAGCCTGAGAAAGGAGGTAAAACTATACTGAGATGATCCTGTTGAAATGGGTCTCATTAGGGATGTCGACGTTTCAGATAGAAAAACAGGAAAGTGTGTAATATGGGACATTTAAGTAGTACAAAATAAGTATTTAACCACCCAATCTGTATTTGTGTGATTTTAAGTGTATTTACCATATATTTTTAATACAGCAATCATTAGACCTGCAGCTTTTTATGTTCATTATAGCAGTAATTGACATTAATGAATCTTAAAGGTTTTTTCAAACATTTCCTACAAGTGCTGTGAATTTTTGCTGTTAGTTAACCCCCTCCTGTCTGTATAGCAGCATGAAGGGAACCTGACCCTAACCCTACAGCTCTATGCAGAACCTAACAACAATGAATCAGGAGTTCATCCTACAGTAAAATGATCTAGATCAGACCTCTGGTTTGTCAGATGACACATTTTCATTCATTGTTTCAATGACTGCTTTAATTTTTTTAATTGTTTTTAATGATTTAGTTTTATCATTTACGGTTTGCTCTTATCTACGGAGGCTGAGGTTGATCTTAACGCGCTCCACAAACATGGTAAAGCACAGCTGAGCGTATATCGAGTCCCCAAACGCACCACGGGCTCCTGGAGGCTGCAGCTGCTGTGCCGTTCCCCTCCACACGGGAGGCGTTTGTGCTTCTTCCTGTGAGCGAAGCTCTCCAGCTGCCTCAGGTCCAGCATGGACTTCACCATCAGCTCCAGAGAGCCGATACGATGGGACCAGCGCCGCCGGGGGCGGCCGGCGGGCTCCGGCGTGACCTGGCCCACGGATCCGTGCTGTAGAGGAAGAGACACACAAGAAAACCCTGAATGAAGAACAGATCATTTTCTCTACTCAACTTTTTCTTTTTATCACGTCTGAATCGTAGAAGAGACAAACATGAGCTTCTGATACAGAAACATCATGTTATATAATAAGTTAGTTTAGAATATAGACTGGAACTCTTCACACTGTCTCAATCAATCTTTATTTGTCACATGTGATCACAGTGAAATGTAGGTAAAAGGTAAAGGTGTGTACTGATAAAAATGCATTTTAAATATTTGTTCTTATTGCATTTAAACTGATCACTCTTCTCATGTTAATTATAAGGCACTAACCTTTGTCAGCTTCCACTCTGCTCCTTCATCTGAACCACCTGTTGAGGGAAACACTGAAATAATTAGACGCCAGGAAGCTGTTTCAGGGGGATTTCATCCCTGGGTTCAAAACAGAAAGGTTAAAGGTCACCGGAGGGGAAAGACATGTGGGGCGTTACCCGTGTCCTCGTCGCCGTTGCTGCTGTCGAACGACGTGTTGGTGGCGTCGTCTTCTTGGTCGTTGGATTCTTCGTTGTCTGCTCCCTCCTCTTCCTCCTCCTCCTCCTCCTCCTCCTCTTCCTCCTCTTCTTCTTCCTCCTCGTGTTCGTGATCACTGTCAGAGGACAGGGCACCGAGGGCCGGGGCGCTGTACAGCTCCCGCCTGGAGAAACACCACGAGAGGGGGATAAATGTGACTCAACGCCACGAAAAAGGTCCCTGGGATCTGCGGGCGGCGTGCGTCATCACCTGAGACTGGAGGTCCTGCCGGGCTGAGGGTTCTGGTTCTGTCTGGACTGGCACAGCCGCTGCCTCATGCTGATCGTCAGCTCCGGAGCCAGACGCCACACGAAGATGCAGCTAAAAAAATTAAAGAAGCGGCATTCGTGCATTAGGAATTCAACGTCTTATTTCGCGTCTTTATTCATCTTTTCCTGTGGAGCCTCGAGAGCTTCCACAGTAAACACATTAGAAGATGAGAAAACCAATAAATGTTTGTTCTTAACAGAAACGAGCTGATCATGTGTCCTTCATACGACTTCTCGTTAACTTAGAGGTCTATTCTAAGAATAGAATAGAATATTTTCCTTTACTCATTGTCACTCACTGTTTAACAATCACAGAGCAACACGAAACCCAAAGTTTCAATCTTTGAAAACGCATAAAACGGTTAATCGTGGAGTAGACTCTGCTGCTCATTTCATTAGAATTCTATAGAATTCATTCGATCCATAAAGATATTTCATTTGAATTAACTAGATCTATGTAGATATTATTTCAGAGTAGACTCTAGATGATGATTTTTCATGTTTTGCTGCAGCAACAAAAAAAAACATTTCTGCATTGGCATACTTACATACAAATAATGAATTATTTTTTATAGAATTATAAATTTTAAATTATAGAATTAAAATAAAAAAATAAATAAATATTAGTAAATAGAAGTAAGCATTTATCTCATAATAACAAGTAGAGACACTTATATGATCATTATTGGCCCTTTGAGGGAAACCATAACGCTGTTTGATGCTCCTCACCTAAAATATAAAATAAAAACTTTAATTTTTCAAAAACATTTTTTTAGAAGAGTTAAACTCTCCGGTACTACGTTTTTAGTAGCATCCTCTCACCTGTCCCCAGACACAGAAATCAGATGTTTGCAGTCGTTGGTGAACTTCATCCCAGTCACAATCTCTGAAAAACCCCCAAAAAACATGGGATTAAAATCACATCACTGACGTAGAAGCGTATTCCTGCAGGTGTGTGTTTGTTACCAGAGTGTCCGAACATGGTGGCGACACACTCCCCGGTGTAGAAGTCGAAGATGCTGATGTTTTTATCGGAGCAGCTCGTGGCCACGTACTGACCCGAGGGATCGATCTGAACCTACCGGGCCCAGACACAGAAAGAGCTGCAGTTTACACACTAGATAAAAAAAAGAAAGAAATGTCTGGGAGATTTTATTTTTCTTGTTGCAGCGGAGAGAAACGTTACCTTGAGCAGAATACCGTCTTCATTCAATGATCCTTTGTAGAGTTTCTTCTGTTTGCCGCTGCCGATGTTGAAAATCCTGCAAAAGCGATAACAGAGATAATAATGAAACACCTACAAAAGTGGCTGACTTCACACCGATGACCCACAATCCACCTGTAAACCTGTTCTTTGTAAAAGAAACGAGGCGCTGACCTGATGCAGCGATCCTGGCAGCCCACGGCGGCGTATTTGCAGCTGGGGTCGACCCCCATGTCGTACAGCGTGGTCTTCCTCACCAGGTGGTGGGAACGCCTGAACTCTGGTCCTCTGTCAGTCTGAGGGACACAAATAGATAAAAAATAAAATAAACGAGGAGGAAGCTGCAGCAATTCACAGCATAAAAAGATGCTAAACTATGAATGATGATGTGCAAAAACACTCAACGATGTCAAAGTCCTGTCAGATTACAGATCAATGTTTGTCTACACGGTGTCGCTCTGTTTCAGCATCTTTAATGGATTTAAATGACAAAAGCAAAATATTAACATCAGAGCATGGTAAAAATGTTCTCTATTGTCTATTTTCATGATGCATTTATGAATAAATTCCAGTTTTTTGGAGTTGCCACTTCCTTTTGTTGTTTTCCATACTCAGTATTGTAGAAACTTTGCATTGGCTAAATAAGATTTAATGCTGCATTTACTCATACTAGTATTATTATTTCACACCACTTTTTGCAGTTGTTTCTCAAATGTCCTAGTTTATTCAGTATTTTTACTGGGTATTTGTTGTGTGTGAAAACACCTTTAAGGTTGCTCATAATGTGACTGTAACTCATATAAAACTATTGTCTTTTTTCGACTTTTTAATAAAAGCCAGCCACAGAGAAAGTGCACCTGCTCCACATTTTTATTTATAGCAGGAGAATTATCTAAAAATGCAGTACAATGTGAAAAATGATAATTTCATTCCCTCTAATATCACAGAGAGCTGAACAGGAGCCGGAATGAAGCAGAAGCTTTGGAATTATTTGCAAACAATTGGACAAACTTGAAAGTACATTGTCATCGGAGATCAGCTTGAATCAGAAGCGGCTGAGCTCAAAATGCAAAACACGGAGGAAATTAGATATAGTTCAGAGACTCAATGCTAGTTAGAGAAAGTCACATAGTTTTTTGAAGTTTAAGCCACAGAAAATCAGCGTTTGCCCAACCAATCACACGGGTATGGTCCAAGGAGGAGGCCATGATCGCTCATTTAGAATCCTTGAAAAACAAGAGAGCAGCGTTGCAGATGCTCATTTACGTCCTGCAGGGAGCTCGGTCCTGTCACAGCAAGTTTCTAAAACGAGCACTCCGCGGATATCTAGACGCCGGTGAGAGAGTTTACGCTAACAAGCCATTGTTTATTGTGTCGAGCAAAACTGAGTCACAGCGGTGGCCTGAATCGCGTCTTTAGAATTTCAGGAAGAATGGTGCAACTTATGCAACCGTCCGGCTGCAGAGGACATGCCCCCGTAAAGCCAGAGGCATGACCAGAGGGAAGAATGCTGCATGATGTCTCCTTTATCACAGTTAGACTGGATTCTGCTTTACTGTTGCACGCTGCAGAGTTTTAACTCACAGACAGAAGCTGTAACAGCCGCGATGCATTGACATTGACTTTCAAAGAGCTGCAGGTGAAGCAGTGACCTAAACATATGTGATTCTTTTTTTTTAGATGCTTTTATGCACTTGATCATGTTCAAACTATGATGCATGCTTTTAGGTGCCTCTATGCAAAGTGGCTTTTGAGTCTTTTTATACACTGTGGTTTTACTGTGTAATTGTCTGATCTATTGAACTTATGTTGACCTGCTGCACAACAAATCACCCTTTAAGAGACAATTAATGAAGGGAATCTGGGTTTAAACAACCTAATTGATTTATTAAAATGCTGGGAATATTTATAATAACCTCTCCCCAAAAAAGCAATATATAAGATATATGGGGCTGGAGCTTATCTTTGCATAAAAGACTGGAAAAATATAACCTGGCTCTTTTCGAAGGAAATAAAATCACCTCCCAGTGCGTCTTTGTTCTGTTTATATAAAAACTTAAGTGTAAGCGTATCTATTCCTGTTTTTCGAGGTTCTGTGTTGGACACATTCTAGGCCGGGGGGCACCAGGCTGCTGGTAAAATGGTGAATTGATGTTTTTTTACGGATTAGAAAAATGCAATCTAACATTTTAATTGGATGCGAGTTACCGGGGTGCTGAGAGGTGTTTTTTCTCTCTGCTGTCATGTCGTTATTCTCTCATTTCAAATCGTGAGTCTTATCAAATTCACAAGAAAAGCAAATGACATTGTCCACCTAGTCCTTTAAATAATCAATGAATACATAACCGTAAGTAATAAAGTTCTAAATGACTGTGGTGCAGGCACAGACAGGTGGGGAAAAGTCATTGATTGGATCCTGATCGGTCATGTCTCACCTTGTGTGCCGTACGGAAATAGATGCTCTTGTCTGCCCCGCAACTGATCATCCTCACCTTGTTGTCATTAGCTGCAGAACAGGAAAGAAAAATGAGTTAGGATGACAATCTTTAAATGTCCCATATCATAGAAATTAGATTTTATTATCTATAAATGATGTTGTAGCAGAGAAAACCTTAAAATAACCATAGGGAACCTTAAAATAATGCCTATTGACAGCCCTTCAAATCAGCCAATTCTCATCAAATTTATTGAACAGATGCAAAGTCCACTAATAAAATAGAATTCATCAGATGTCAAACAGAGAAGCTGCTCATTAATAATAATATGCGGCTCACCAGCGAAGCGGACGGCCGTGATGGACGAGGAATGCTCGTCCAGCGTCTGCACCAGGCTGTAGTCGTCCTCCGCGTCCAAGACGTGGATCAGACGGTCCCGGCTCGCCGTGGCCAGCAGCTTCAGACCTGACAGGGGAGGGAAGTCACGCGTTCAGGTTCACTCATTAAGCCTCTATTAGAGCGCTGTGGCCATATGGCATAAAAATCCATGTTTAGTTGTAAAAGTCAAGTCTTTTATTTTGAAGGACGAAATAATAATCGTTATTATACGACCAGGAAATACTGTTTTCACTCTGTTTTACACTGACATTGGCTGATAAAACTCTTCTGAACCTTCAGGGCACATTTGAACCTGAATATCACAATGCATTCTGGGCCTAAATTAGATAGAACACAATACAACAAAATTTGCACGGTGCTGCTGTATGGCAACACTATGATGCAGACTATTGCATTTATCGTTGTGCATTCAATGGACTAAACAATCAGACATACAACATACAATGCATTGAGCACAGTAATGTGTATAAAACCTTGTCATTCTGCAGCAGACACACACTGACCTGTTTCTGGTTTGCTGTACTCAAGGCTGAGGATTTCAGCGTCATGGGCCTCCACTTTCAGAATCTCCTCCATGCTGCCGAGGTCGTGAACTCTGTACAAGAGACATGCGTGTCGCATTTATCGAGAGGAGAGCAGCGTTGATCAGAGTTTATGCGTTAAAGTCAAAATTCTAAATTTCTGCAACACTAAACACTAAAATGGGAGGGCTCATAAGACAGTCATAACCACGCTGTGAACATTAACAAATGCTTATCACATTTTCATTGAGTCATTTGTCACTCCAAGATAAAAAAAAGAATATAATATATATATATATAATAATAATAACATTTAGGAGGCAATCATAATGCTCATGTGACAGCGAATGTCAAAATATATGTGACAGTTTAATGTCGATGTAAGATAGAAGCACAATCGATTTTTAAAGGTTGACAGTGAGGTTCTTCTATGTCACCTTTATGACAGGTGATTTTGTCTTGGTTTATGCAACCTTTGCATGAAAAGTGACGACACCTGTCATAATTATTCATTATTGTTAATGACAGGTCACATCATGATTATGACCCCCCCCCTCATACCTCAGCATCCCGTTGCGGTCCCCTGACGCCAGGTGTTTCCCGTCTGGACTCACGCAGATGGTCCTGATGCCCGTCCTGCTTTCCGCCGCCTGTCCGTCCCCGGGTTTATCAGCGGTTGCATGCGTCACACATTCTGTGTTTCCATCCACGTAGATGATGTTCATGAGATCCTGCGAAGGAGAGAGAAATCACCAGTCAAGTCACAAAGAGGAAAAAAAAAAAAGGGCTTAAACGTCCACTTTTTCCTTTTTTGTAAAACGCAGATTGAAACTCACACGGCTGAGGATGTTGGGAGCGTGAGCGTGAGTTTGCGTCCAGTCGTCCAGATGCCAGAGTCTTATGGTGTTATCCACTGAACAGGTGAGAAACGCACCTGACGACAGGCCCATTTTCCCCGGAACATCTGGAAACATCTGCCCAGGGATGATACGAAACGGTGGATGTTATAATGCATAGAATCCACATAGACTTGGGTTCTCTATGAACCACATAATCACACCCAGGTTCATAAAAAATCATGATTTCTAATCATCTCAATGTCTCAACTGTTTTCTTTTCATTTTGCAACTCATTTGATAAATGAAAGTGAGACTGGTTGGAGGATGCAGCAGAACCAGGTCCCTTTAGGACGCTCTTTACCTCCAGGTCCCAGACACACGCTGCATGGAACAGGGCAGAGTGCAGCTTCCCCGCCTTGTTCACGTCTCTCACGTCCCACACGTACAGGCTGTGGTCATTATAGACACAGCTGAGCCAGTGGCTGACGGGGTCATAGGTGACCGCAATGGAGTCTGGGTAACGGGTGTCCGTCCTGGTGGAGAATAGATGGCTGAGGGGCGAGAGGATGGAATCCATTTGTAAAGATTGTGAAACAAGGGCACGTTTCTCTAGGATGACCCTGACCTTTGACCTCTTAATGTTAAAAGCCTGTGATTTAAAAATGATAAGAGATAGAGACTTTCTGTAAATTAGAGAAATATTAAGGATGGCCTAAATTATATGCAGGGACTAAACATCCCATCTAATTTGCAAATCATATATATATATATATATATATATATATATATATATATATATATATATGTCATTATCAGTCTTTATACATAATAATATAAAAGAAAATTATTACTAATAAATGCATGTTAAATGGTCTTATGTTGTACACCTGAGATTTTCAATTTGCTAGACACCCAATCAGGCATATATATATATATATATATATATATATATATATATATATATATATATATAGAGAGAGAGAGAGAGAGAGAGAGGTAGATATAGATATAGCTATATATAGACAGGCATATATATATATATATATATATATATATATATATATATATATACATATATATACATATATATAGATGTAGATATATATAGACAGACATATATATAGATATAGATATATATAGATATATCTACATATATTACTCTTATGACACACAAACAGATGCAGACACATTTGTGTCCTACAGGAGAAACAGACGCGAGGCTTGAGCCGTAGAGCGGAGCCGCCTGAGACAGGAAGTACTATGAATAGCCTTCATCTGATCCCGCCGTGGATCCACGCCAGGGTAGCGGCCGTGTCACCCCTGAGCCCTCCCTCCTCACCTGGCCTCGGTCATGGCGGCCACGTCGGAGCCGAGAGGGTGGGGCCGCGGCAGCGTGCACACGAAGCGCAGGTCGACGGGGCTGAAGGCCCGCACCGTCCCGTCGGCGCCGCCGCAGAAGATCACGTCCTCGGACAGGGACAGGGACTGGGCCACGCCCGTCTGCAGGGGCAAGGCAGCAGCATTATGACGAGGAGGTAATTCAGAGTGCTTGAGCAATAAAAGCATCGAGACACAATTAAAAAAATCAGTTTTCTTTCAGGGGTGTCTTCAGTATCCACTATCTACACTATCACATGTTCTGTCCCTCTGATGGACTCCTGATCCATCCTGGTCCCTCCCATAGAGAACCTCAACATCTCCATCTCTAATGAAAAATAATTAAGAAATGACAACAGCAAAGAGAAAAAAAGCAGTGAATGTTGCTGCAGAAGCTGCAGTTCTCCAGGAGTTTGTTCCAGATCTGTGAGGCACAGAAACTGATTCAGCTGCATCGGCATGTTAAGGAACAGAGAGCAGACATGATCCCAGACCATCTAAAAAGTCTGGATGGTTCAGAAGGGATCTGTGTTTAAACCCAGCAGCTTGTGGATTGATTGATGCATGTTCCAGTCTTGCATAAAGATGAAAAATGCATTTGCAGATTTTAACATTAAGTCAATATGTAGAGTGCAGCAAAAATATTTAAGCCACACATGTCTCTGTGGAGCATCTTTTTAGATTTTAATGCATCAGACTAATGGGCATAAAGCTGATAAATATTTTTTGGGAAAGGGCCTCATATGTGGCCCTAGATACCCAAGACCACCACTGGGCCCTGGATCATTCAGTAAAAGTATTTTAAAGGTATTTGCTGGCAGACAGGAAGCCAACGCAAGGACCTCGCAACTGGAATGATACGATCTATTATTTTAGTCTTATCATGTCTAATCAAGATAATACAATACTGTGTTTCCTGCTTCTCATCTTCCACAAAAAAACAATATGGGCAAAACATTTATCCAAAAACTAAAGTAATAAAAAAATAATAAAAAGCCTCGTCTGTGGGTCACTCACCCGCAGGTCCACCCACTTGTCCAGCATCCTCTTGCCGTTAAACTCGCACAACAGGCCCGAGGACGTGATGCAGAACGTGGACCCGGACTTGGATCCCCGCCCGCAGGCCACGTCGCAGAAGAAGTTGTTCCTCAGTTCTCCCAGAAGCCCCGAGCGGCCCAGCAGAGGCACGGGAGCGCTGGCCTAAACACCACAGAGGGCGAGGGGGGGGTCACGGACCGGCGTAATGATGACGTTTCTATAAGAGCTCACAGGGACTGATGTGGGTCTAGTACCTTGTTGGCCTTGCAGTGATCCAGATACCAGAACCTGACGTGTCTGTTCCCTGCAGTGACAAAGTAGGAGCTGTCCTCAGAGAAAGAAACGCCCGTCACCTTACTGGACACCTTGTTGGCCGCCACTATTATATCTTTCTGCAAAAAGAACAACAGATTTAACCCGAATAGGAAGCATTTCCATACATATAATTATAGTGGTTGAGTCACTGCCGTTTTATAAGAAAATTGCATTTTAATGACTGATAAGTATATTCTCTTAAACCAAGAAAGTGCATGTTTGGTGTTATTCTGGAGACTTGAGAAATTAAATAGATTTATGGCTCAGTGACAAATCATGACCTCTTTCTGAGGGAGTTTTTTTTCTCTGTGTTCACCATGTTCTCAGGAGGAAGAGGCAGGAAATTGATGAGGTCATGTGACAGGAAGCACTGGGAAACTTGTTTTTTTTTTGCTTAAAACCTTTGTCTAAGTTTTTTATTATCATTATATATAGGTAACAGTTAGACGTTTTATTTTGAGCAGACTCTGACAACTATAGTTGCCGCTGGGCTTAAGTGGGTTGAGGCAAAGCAACAAAATATTGAAGTGCAAAAAGAGAAAAACAAAATCCCTTAAATGCACACTTATACAGTACCTTTATTCAAAAAGACACCCACATTTTGTCACTGTGCAATGTTGCGTATTACTTTATGACAGTGAAATAGGATTTCACTGTCAGGTAAAGTCACATTAATTTTGATAAGTGGGAGTTTATGTCTGACTCATAAAAGAAAGAAAAGAAAGATGAATAGCAGAGACAATGCACACTAGAATACCCGCTTCAGGATGTCATTTGTGTCGTTTAGCCTATGCTGTGTCCTACTACTTGACTTTTCTTAGGGTTAATCAGTTAAATTGTGGGTGAATAGAACTGACATTAATACTTTGAGACGCCTTGAGGAGAAAATAAAATCGGAGACGCTGCAGCCTCCAGCTTCTCAGGGTGTAGACGTACTTTCCACATCCAGACGTTGACCATCATGTCGTGCTGGTTCCCCACGCTGACGATGTACTTGCTGTTGGGGGAGAAGGCCACGCAGGAGACGCCATATTTGTGCTTCTGGAGCTCCGCCACCTGCCTCCGTTCTGCCACGTCCCACAGCCTGACCGCCGGTAGGTGGCCGCTCTGGTGGGAGGGGGGGAGGGGGGGCATGGATGTATTATTTCTTATTGTTGCATGACAAAAAAAAAAAGCTTTAGTGTGTCCTATTATTTTTAGCTGCCACACACGGGAGTCACCTGTCACTCCAATCTGCCAATCCAGCTCTCTGAGAGATTATCCTCTCTATCCGCTGACCTCTGCTCACTAAATATACGGCCACTCGTCCTTCAACCCGCCGCCGTCGTCCCCTCACAGGGATCGAAAGGTCAGCGGGGCTATTTGTGTGCTTCTGGTAATGTGACTGAATGATCTTCCAAAGGTCAGAGTTAACAGGCGATAGGTGAGGCGGCCTGGAGGATGCTGGCAATGGATTAAAATCTGCACTGTCGCGCAAAGCCCTGTAGAGCAGCTACGATATTTTTTAAACTGTATATTATCCTGTTTTTGGCTCTGAAAATAATGAAAAAAATCATGATGTGCAACCAATGAAATTATAAATAGATTGTAGTTGACAGTGGGGCCTGTCTGGACTGTGGGGTTTTATATACTTTACCAGCCTGACTGCAAACACTATGTCCTTTATGTAAATTAGCCACTGTGTGTGTGTGTGTGTGTGTGTGTGAGGAGGAACGTTTCTTATCAGATCCTCCACTCAGGAAAACTTTAACCTCGTCAGGAAATCCTGTAACAGAGCGCTGATGAGCTCAGCTTTCATCACAGGAACACAACAATGCTGGCAGATGACTATAAATACTGTCTACTATATATATATATATATATATATATATATATATATATATAGATATATATTTGCAGAATTTGCAATCAGGTTTCTTTTAAATGCAGCAGAACAGCCAAATATAGTCTTCTTGAACTTTGTGCATCATCGTCATGGTGACTACTCCTCATCCACTCACATGGAGACGTCTTAAATCAGCTTTGATTTAGTCTCAGGTGGATTACCTGTGTTGTGTTGAGGCAACACCTTCTCTATACAGTAAAATGGGCAGGAAACAGTAGAATCACACACACATGATGGAGGTTACTGTGCAATGTTGATATATTACATTAAAAGGAGGGAATCTTAAATGTCTAAATGACAGGGCATCAATGTTAGATGGGTCAGGGAAAAATCATGGTGGGCAAGGTGAGAAAGTCAAAAGATTTTCAAAATAAAAGCATCAATGAGGTCTCTCGATATGTAAATTTTTTAAATAATTGAAGTAAAGTAACTAAAAAATGATAAAGAATGATAAATGTTAAATATATTTATTCCACCTAGAATAAAGAAAACTAGCTGTTAGTCTTTTTGTTTTAATTTAAACCTTTTTAGGATAATTAAACTATCTTGCTTTTCAGGGTTGCACCACATGACATTTTATTAAATTGTGCCATAAACAGCTTTGATTTGTCTGGTGTCAGGATGCGGAGGCGAGCTGTTTCTGTGGAAAACTGCAGGTTTAAAGAACGATGAAGGCGGAAGGACGGCTCACCTCTCCTGTGACCAAGTACCTGCCGTCGGGGGAGAAGGACAGAGCCGTGATGGTCTTCCTGTGGGGGAGACAGCCGCGTGACTCACGTTCTGACGCTTCTGACGCTTTAATGTGCTTCTCTCGACGAGACTCACCTTGACGTGTTAATAATGTGGTACTGCCGGTTCTTTTTGGGGTTCAGCAGGACCACCACACACCTGCACACGAGAGGAGAAAAAAATCATCAAATACCTCCTGTCTGTCTGTTTAGTGTGTAAAACTCAAGCCGAGGCAGCAGGTGTGTGTAAGTGGAACAAATAAGTGGAATAAGTGAAATAGAGCAAATCAATACGACACTGTTTTCATTCAGTCATGGTGTTTTCTACATTGTTCAAATCAACAATTGAACAATTGGATTTGTCATAGATGTTTCCCGATTTCACATCGACGTTAAGCACATTTCAATTCTGATGCAACACAGGAATCCATACAGCTTTACTCCAGCAACAACAAATATGCATGAAGGTAAGCGCGCTTTAACTAATCTCTGATGATCTGTAATTAAACTTTATTCTGTGGCCTGTTTAAGCAGCCTCAGTGGATTACAGGAGGAAACACAATAGCCCTGCACTCATTAAAGCACATACTCTTGCAGGCATTCATTTAGCTATTTATCTATTATCTGATGAACATGCTGTTTGTCAAATAACATTTACACCTGATGGTTAAGGGCTGACATTTACATAATGTCAGTCCACAACAGGTGAAGAAATATATAATAATTGTCTTTCAAGCAACACCAGAAAAAGATAATATATGCATGACAGCATATGACAAACCTTGATTCTTCACATTTGCTGTTTTTACTTGTTTTTCAGGTAATATAGGAATCAAATAAACTGCATTTGCATAAAAATACAACATTACATTACTCATCTTTAAATTGATCTGTGCAACGAATGTCAAGTCTCGTTTTTTTCAGCGCTGACATGTTCGCCTCTTTTGTGCAATTGTTATTTTCCATATTCAAATAACACAGGGTGTAATATTGTTTCCTGCTGATAAAAAAAAACGTCCCCTTCACATCCTGCTGGAAAACAGCACAGACGTCCACGCTTCAGCTGTCAGCCGGTTGCCAGTTCTGCAGCTCGAGGAGCCGTGAGACTGGATTCCTGCTAGCAGACAGTGCAGAGACTGACAGACGGGCTCCTAACGAATGGAGAGGCGCTCCGGAACCGGATACACACACACACACCTGCTAACATGTGTGCAGACATGCTTTGCACGCTGTCACACGCGTCCACGCCTCCTCGACACAGCCGCACTGTAAACAGCCGTAATTCTCCTGTTTTGTTTGTCAGCCTGCTCAGCATTAGCTGCAGCTTTGTCTGAAGATTTGAGGGCAACACAAAAGAGGCTCAGTGCACCATTAACGTTAATGGTGCTTGTGCTTGGTTTAAACTCCAGCTCTCAAGGTCTCAACCCCCCCCCCCAACGCCCTGAGCATTGCTGTGCACGTTCACCAACACACAACCAGTGTCACCATTCACACAGATTAATAACACTAAACAGCGTCTTTGCATTGAGAGAGTCAGAAGACGCCTTCCCTCGGGACGGGATAATAAATCACTTTGGAGATTTTTTCATTTTTTTTTCAGATGAGAATGCCTCTCAGTTCCTCTGAGATAGCGTCGAGATAACACACACACAGTCTCACACACACACACAGAAATTTGCACACTAAACATCTGCGTGAAGTAGATATGATAAGGTAGCCGTGGGACCGTGGAGCGTCAATAAATTAAAGGTCAGATCTCAGGATAATGAAGCCAGAATAGTCTCCCTCCCTCTCTCCCTCTCCTGTCTCCTCTCTTACCCTGCTGGATAAGCGACTAGTCCTGATCGGGGGTCGCAGGCCAGACCACTGTTGCCCGAGGCCGTGATGCCCAGGACTTTCTCCAGAGTTGCCTGCAAAAAAAAATAAATAAAACAAAGCAGGGCGACGTCTGAAGAATCAGCTGGTTGCTCATCAACATGTATTACTTCAATATTCATATAAATACCTGCTAAAAAAACCCATTTAAAAGCAATTTACTATTCATTTATTTGATTGCAATGATCATATTTTAATCACATATATTGAATGGCACTATTTTTGATGCTGTAGCACCATATATTAGAATTGAATTGATAGGTTTATTAGCAACATGTGAGTTTTTCTCATTTTAAAGATGACTGTCACTTTTAGGATATGAGAAATTACTAACTTTTACTAACTAACATATTTCTCTGGATTGTAATGTGTTATGTTTTACTGCTCAGAAGCTTTAAGTGAGTTTTATGTAATGACTTATGTAATAAGGTTAACATGTGGTAAATGTCATGTCGCAGGCTTAAACCTAAATGATTTTATAGAAACATATAATCACGTCTTACAGCAACTGGTAGTAATTTATCACAAATAATTAAAAAAAAATAAAATATGTAAAAGTGATATATTTTTCTAGGTGTTACTTGCACCTTTTATTGAACATGTAATTAATAACTTTTGGAATAAATCCTCTGCAGCAGATTGTTCAGCCAGTTCATGCACATTTCTACAAGCTACCGACTCAATAATGTTCCCTTTACTGTTTTATTAAGTTACGTATAAGGGTCAGTGATGAAATAAGGGCAACATGAGAAAGTCAAAAACTTAAAAATTCCTTTAAAAATGTTAAAATACAGATTTAGGAAGCATTCATCAGGACTCTCAGAATGTTCATTTTGTGTTTGTGTCGGTTTCTTGTCCTTTAAATTACATTTATACATTTTTTTTGGCGATTTTGTGCAATTTTTTACAAGAAAAATGTCAAATATTGAATCTACCTAGAATATAAAACTAGTTGAGAGTGTTTTAAAGGTTTTAAAACCCCTTTTTAAGAAAGTCAGACTTATCTGATAACAGGTTTTTAGGGTTAGACCACATGACATTTTTTGGCATTGTCCCAAAGTAAATTCCCAAAGTAATTTAATTAAACCACTAGTTACTAGTTATAAACCAATTTATGAAAGGTAATTTCTTAACTTTCAGTTTACATCATTATAAGCATTTTGCATGATTCCATGTGTGTTTTCTTATGTATATCTGTATTACTGATTATTGCACTGAGAAATAAAAGCGTCTACAACAGTATGCAACCATGCATATGTTAATAAATCCTTAAAGACTGTAAACCAGGTTTCCTCCAACACTTAGAAGTAAATCTGTAAAAGCTGCTCGTTCTGAGAACCGTCCAGCAGACCCTCCATACCTTCCTGGCCAGCCCTTCTTTCCCGTTCTTCCTGAGTTTCGTGGACGGGGATCGCAGCAGGTTCCGGATGCGGCTCCTGATGGTGGACCCGTCCATGGTCCTGCACGTCCAGCCGGCTCCGGATGGCGGGTTCGGGGGGTTTGGATGAGCGTCCTGGACCCGGATCAGGACCACGGCTCCTCTGCGAGCTGCGTGCTGCACTGACAAAAACAAAGAAACGACCAAAAGGAAAAACGTCCTGTGATTGCATCAGTGATCGCTTTTGTTTGTGCGGTTCCTTCTCATTTAATAGGATTAGAGACAGAGTCCGTGCGCTCCTGAATGCGCCTGCACGGCAAAAAATATGAAATAATGACCAAAGTTTATGAGAAAGAAAGGGAAAAAAACTTCATAGTTATTAATCATTTTAGTCCAAATGTATTGACAGTGGATGAGAGTGGAGATAAATGAAGGATGTGTATGATTTGTGCAAAATGAAC
This sequence comes from Eupleurogrammus muticus, assembly GCA_036785175.1. NCBI lineage: Eukaryota > Metazoa > Chordata > Actinopteri > Scombriformes > Trichiuridae > Eupleurogrammus > Eupleurogrammus muticus. The sequence goes on along the minus strand of JAYKQN010000001.1, from coordinate 46,523,530 downwards.
GAATAAAGTGATGGAACATTCCAGTGTGGGGATTAAAAAAACTCAAATCTTATGATATATTTTATAAAAGCATTGTCTCACCATCTAAATTTACCATCCGGTGCATAAAACCAGGATCCTGGATGACAGTCTGGTGCAGGTGACCTGGACTGACCTTAACCCTTTAGACAGAAAACCATTCAGATGAATTAGAGCAGAGACTGACATGGATCTACTCAACATCAATGTGTGACCTCACAAATGCACTTCTGGAAGAACGGTCTAAAAAATCCCATGAACCTTGTAGACAAGCTTCTCTTTACGGGTTGAAGCTGTTACAGCTGCAAAAGGTGAAGGCTGAGAGGAAATACCTCTGGGAAATATAGTGTGTATCACCTGGAGTTAAACACGTGTCGGCTCAATAAATAAAAAATAAAAACCACCAGGAGGACGTTTCCTTTTTCATCGGTTTCCCAGGTCTTTTTCTGTCTGTTATTTATTAAACGGAACCCATCTCCAACATCTTTAAACCTGAGATGTGACAAATTTTCAGTGAAGCGATGACACAGATCCTGGAACTTCCTTTTATTCAACATTTATAACACTTTATAATAAATAAAGTATAACTTGAGAAATTAAGCCTAAATGACTATAAAACATGTGGCCTATTGTGGTTTAGAGCTTCTTCTTGTTTCTTGAAGCAGCCGTCATCATGAATCTTGTTGGATTGTTATATATTTATCCTGATTTGGGCAAAAAAAAAAAAAAATGATTCTGAAAAAAACTCACAAAAGATGGAAAATAATTACAATTAATAGGAAAACAAGTAATTTGTCAACTACATAGTTGTATTATTTGTTTCTCTTTCTGTTCATGTTTATTAGTTTTTAAATTATAATTATAATTTATTTTTGATTATGATCATTCCTCCTTAAACTAGGGTTTTGCTATAGGTTCATTTCTTTGCATTTTGTATATCCATTGCTAAGGTTACTTCATGAATGTATTTCTAATTAATATATAGTATTTAATTGATCCATAACATTTCCAAAAAATTCAAATAAAAACAGGTTGATTTCCTGTTAAACAAAATACCACCCTGTTCACTCTTTTTCCTATTAAATGTGAATTTAACTCCATATAATAGCTAAGGCTGTATATGTATTGGAATAAAACTGCTAAATCTTCACTGTGTAAAGTGCACATCTTCAGTTGAGATAATGACGACACCTTAATAAAGACCCTGTTTATCCAACTTTTATTATTTTCATGTCACACCCACCGTTGCTCGTAATCAAATTAAGTGACTCAAAGAAATAAGCAAATCATGCGTAATAAAGGAACATAACAGTTTCAATAATGTCAGCGATCAGTCTTCATCTTAGATTCCATGAAGTTTTGTCTCAAATTCCTAAACAGCACATGTTCTTTTATATATATCGCACATTCCGATATATATAGTACATTACTGCTGCTGATGAAAAGGACATAAAGTGAGCTTTAATGATCAGTTAGAGCATTTCAACACGTTTCCATGCTTCCATAACTAAAACCGATTATTCTGTCGTCAAATGATATTAAGAGTTGTCTGAACCTCGATGAAGGTTTTTCATTATTAATGCAGGTTTTTATACATTTTCAAGGCCACAAGAAGTTTCAATTAACTCAAGTAACAGGACATTATCCGTGAATAAAGTGTAGGAAAATTAAAAGGAATAAAATATTTACAGGGAGTTATTTTCATAGATACAATATATGGCGAACAGCTTTATCTTGATTGCTTGTGACAGTCATTGCTAAATCTGTCCAAACGCAGTTATGAACAGACTTTACAGCTTTCTACCAAAAAGAAAAAAACAAAGTGCTACTACAAATTATTCTCATATCAGTGATGGAAAATAATAATTCAAAAGGAAACATAAACTAGCTTTCAATGAAGTAGGAAAAAACCATTGCATTTTAACAAATGTACCCAGTGATGTATAACCTGATTTCTGCATTCAGGATACAAATATTAACTCATTGTGTGAGGCTCATTTACATGTTGGATTTACATGATCTTGTGCAATTTTCACAAAACACAATAATTGAAAAATTTCCTTAATCAACAATTCGGGGATTTGATTTAAATGTGATCAGCACATAAAACTGTTGTACCGATGGTTTTTCCAAACTGAGATTTCTGATTAAGGAAACATGCTTTGTGGCACTGGCCCCAGATTTTATATTTGCATTAGCTACTCTTGACATATGACTTGAATGAAAATGAATGAAGACATCATTAAAAGAAAGAAAAATAATAATAAAGAAGGTATTTGAGGAACTTACTAGATTGGGTTACCATACATTTTATTCATACATTCAGCAGGTCAAATAATGCGTTCTCATTTCTCACATAATTTTTTTTTTTTTTTATCAAAAACAGCCCCCCCCTCTCTCTCTAGGGTGAAATAAGTCCACTGAATTGTGTGCCAGAATGTACAGAAAAGAGCAGCATCAAGTATTTCATGGTGTCCTTGGTCCTTTGAATTCACGCACAGGTACATCTGGTGACACCACTAATGACGTGTGTGTTTACACGGACACACACGAGGAGCAGAAGAGGAACCGGCTCTGGGTGAGTACGACAGGATGAAGCTTGGACAGAAACCTGCTGTCTGAGGAGGTATGAGGTTTCAGTGTAAGACTAACTGAGGTCACGTGACTGAATGTGTACGTTTGCTTCCGTTATTTGAGATCTTCCAGTTCCTTCTCTATGTCTATCCACGACCTTTTCTTGGCACTGGGGAAGTCTTTTCCTAAAGCGCCTCGGGTTAAATGCCGCGATGTCCGTTTCTGTCCGGGCGAGGGCTCCGTTGCGGGGCTTTCTCCGGGTTTGGCTTCAAGACTTTTTAAAATCCGGGGGGATCTGACGGGGCTGTCCACGTCGGAATTCGAAGGACTTTTCTCTGCTCGCACGACCGGAGGATTCCACACGCAAGCAGACTTCTTCTTCCTGTTCTTCGCAGGCCTCCCTCTCCTCCGTTTGGATCCACTCCTCCCTGGGGCTTCAACGCCATTCTGACTGGCGTCCTCGGCCGGAACCGAGGTTTCACTTCCGCTGGTGTTCTGAGCGTCGTCGTCTACCGCGGGACTTTTATCTTTTACTCTGACACGGGTACGTTTTTTCTTCCGAGGTCTGCCTCTAGGCCGACGGGGCGCGGAGGGGCTGGGATCCGGCTCGGGCTCGGCGGGGGGGGGATCCTGGTTCACGGGGGTGAAACTCAAACAGGCAGTCGCCCGTTGGTGGTTGAAGCCCACCACCGTGCACCCCTCCAGACTTTCTAGAGGCTGCAGGGCCACCGACGGCACCAGGACCGATTTTTTACTGAGGGGAGTTGCTGCGTTTTCCTCCAACGTGAAGCTGCTTTCTGTGTCTGAAGGATGTTTGGTTTCAGCAGAGTTTCCATCTGGAGTGTTGGAGTCGCCGTCTTCTTTCTTCTGCTTGTTTTCCATGACTGTTAGCGTATAGAAGCCATTACCAACTGTGAAAAGACAGAATAGTTTTCAATTATGACAATTTAATAATACATATATATATATATATATAATAGTAAGTGCCAGTTAAGGGTTAAATAAGACAAAAATATAGTAAAGTTAATTTTAGTTAATTTATTGATAAATCATAATTAAGATTGTATTTGCTAAAATGCATGATTTAGTAATGTATATTTTTGTGTACATGTTAATTGTAGTTCTACTCTGTATGATAAGCTTCCAGCAGATTTACATACATCACTTTGGAACTCTGGACTGACTGGACATCACATACATAACTAACTTAGTTTTGAGGTTAAAGACAGTGGAAGCAACATAGCTTTTTGACAAGAAAAATAGAAAAGAGCAATTAAGCAAAAAAAGAGTGCATTGTCTAAGTTGCGTTTTTGGGAGTGAACCTTTTTTTTTTTTTTTTAATAAAACAAAAAAAATCTTTGTCTTCAAACGTGTACAGAAGAACATTAATAGAAACAGGAGTATCACAACAAATGGTGCGGTAAGAGATTGTTGAGATCTGACCTGGCGCTCATTAGAAACTTACGTGGTTTCAGAGATGAGGGAAGTATGAGTCTGCCGGTCTTGGAGCGGATCAGAGGAAGAGCAAATGGTGCATGGTTAGTTTGTGATATCGGTGTTGAGGGTGCAGGGGGGGCGGCTTCCTGGGCTGGGGGGGCCTGAGGCGCTGCTGGGAGAAGGGGGGGTTGAGAAGGGCGCTTGACCCGAGTAGCGGGTTTGGTGACCTGGGCCGGTTCTGAAATCGCTTTCTGTTCGCTCTCCAACTTGATTTCAGCTGAAGGCAAAGGTTCGTCGGACTGTTTCTCTGCCGCCAGCGGGGACGCAGCGACCTCAGGCTGGGAGGGCGGTGACACCGCTGGGGGCGGGGAACGTGATGAGGGCGTGCTGGGTTGAGGTGGAATCGACTGCAGCTCGGATGGCGTTGGTTTTACGTCGTTTTGGGTGAGTATCATGTGCAGATTCGCCATAGACGGGGTGTTGAATTTGGGCTGCAGCAGGGGCCTGCGGGGCTCTGTTTTGGGCGGGGGGGCCTTGGCTTGAAGAGCAGCGGCTCTGGACTGCAGCAGTTGGGAAAAGAAAGGCTTAAATTTCGTTGACTTTTCTCTCTTTTTCTGCCTCTCGCAGATCTCCTTCAGCTTAAGTTGAATTAGTTGTTCCGACTTCCCTAAAAAGAAAAGGAAACAATTCATTTAACTCAAATACGCTTGGGTAGTATCCAAGGTATTAAGTTATACAGGTATTTAGAGATCCTGAAGGTATGATTTTCAATATCATGAAAAATAGAAACACTCCTCTTTCTATTTAACTGATATGGAGATATGGAGACTGAGTTTTTCAGATATTAGTCATCCCCCATGTATTTTTTCCTAAGGGAAAGTAACATAACAATATACATTTTTTGTCCATTTTGGATTTCCTGAATTTCCCCCACAATAGGAATACACTTTGATTATATAATTTTATTAGTAACCTTTGTACAACCACATTACACTTTCAAATTGCATAAAGATCAAATAATTAAAAAGAATGAAATGAATGTTCATTAAAGTCCCTAAATGAGTTGTTGCCGCCCCTTCCCACATGTTTTTTGACTCACATGATGATCGAGATGCAGAAACTATGTTAATGATGTTACTATAAAAAACGGTAATGGGCGTGCTAAATTTTAGGTTTTAAAGATTGTTGGGTATTGAAGTAAGTCACATGTTTTTTTGGTAAAGTTCATCTCGAGTAGACTAGATCTTCGTCTAACCCCCTGCTGAACAGCTGGTAAGTGACAGCACATTCCATTTAAATATTACACAACTCTTACGAAATGCAACATCCTACACAGACACGAGTTCTACATACCGGACAAATGAGAAAGTCGCTTCATGTAGGCAGACTGCGCCTCAGTCAGCCGCGCCTTCGTCTCCTCCAGACGTTTGGAGGTCTCTGTCAGGGTTTGGATTTCCTTTAGAGCCTGAAACCAAGAGCGTAACAGGAAAGAAAAATGACTATGGTGACACACAAGCTGGTTTCTGAGCTAGAACCTGCTGGGTTCATGTGAGGTGATTCAGGACAGCTATCTATTGTTGAGATAAAACTTAGATCAGGTAGGTTTAAAAATCACATTAATAACCATCAAACACTCAAAACATAATTTACTATGGAGACAGATGCTGTTTCTGTGTCATTAGTCACATAAGCGAGTGTTATATGCCATTTATTACAGAGAATTATAGGCGAAAGCTGTGTTGTGTTCTCCCTTGTGTTAATGTTGTGTTTCAAGCACAGCTCTTTTGTTTATTTAAAGAGTGATTAAGTGGAAGAAATGACTAATCAACCTGCGTTCATATACAATAAAATACCAACGTGGCTCTAACCAGCATTAGGTTCTCATTGGTCCATTCCTTAAAGGTTCCAGTTGTTTTTTCTAAAAGGGGGCATATTTAAATGAAATCTACAGTTGTCTATCTGGGAAATCTGCTCTGGTAATTTCCGAGCTCAAGACGTAGTAACACCACAGGAAATTCAAAGGGTAACATCCATGAATATTACTGGGAAGGCTAATGAATTTACGCCCATGTGACAAGTCAGTTTGACAGGACTCCCATTGTCTGCTAATCAAGGCTGTTTCCATTGATGGTTGAATACACACCCCAACTATTACCCACATTGCCATGTCATGTGTGAACAGGCAAGAATACAATCATGTTCTAGACAGAACAGTGTGTGTGACTAGTCAGAATCATGAGTGGTGCTTAGACAGTGTTCTCAGTGTGTAAAAGGGCTTATGTGAGCAGCTCCAACATGAGAGCAGCATACAAAATGTAATAAACTGAATTACAACTTTGAACATTTAACGCTTCCCATTGGACAACAACATACTTTGATTTTCTAGTCACAGTTTAGCTAACTATTAATCAACCATATTAAATTCACTAGTTCAAATATTAATTTTTGTGTGCAGACCAAACTTTGGTTGAGAAGATGAACATGTTTGCATTGAATATCAAATATGTGCAGCTGTAACCAGATGTTAATTTAAAGTAGAAATACTTTACAGCGGTTTAATTCAAGAATTACATGTTAAATTATGCAACTGGTATGGCAGAGCTGCACGATAATAAACTATATCTGACAAGAGTGTGTCCTAGTTCAGATCACAGTTTTAACAGTAGTGCATTTAGCCAATTTCATTTGGATACTTTTGCAATTGACGACTAAAGTAAAATGTTATGTTTTCTTGCAGTGTGAAACTATGGCTTGACAGGATATGGAACTGACCAAGATGAGAAGGGTTAGCTTGGGCATTCTGGGGTCACTCTTGAGGACAGTGTGGAGTTTATCGAAGCGGACGCGCTGCTCACAACGTCTTTGCCTTTCAAGCACAGAGTGGTTCGTTCGCTTCTTTTGGTCGATAGGAATATAACGAACATCCTGAAATGCAGAGAAAGTGGAGCGGATAAGCACTGGCAGCAGTAAGATCGTACACTTAAGAGAAATACTGTGAGTGTATGACTGTTGCATGAGAATGGTGCTGAAACTGGATCAAACCTGGATGTAGAATTCTCCTGCTGATCCAACTTCACTACAGGATCCTCTGAAGCTGGAAGAAGAAAAAATCAAAATGTAAAGCGTCTCATTCAATAGAAGAACACATGCATCCTTTCAATCACAAACATATTACCCTGAGTCCTTTAATGGCTTGCAAGCAGCTTCCTTCATTTTTGCAATGGCCAGTTGTTGTTGCTCTTCTTCTACAGTCTCAATGTCCACGAGGTCATCCTGAAGAAAAATAATGTTCAGTGTACAGTTTTTAAAAAAGTTTTAACAAAGACTAAAATTGCAACCATTTGTAATCTATAAAAGTCACATTTTCTTGGTTTTGTCCTTATACTTACACATTGAACAGGCTCTCCAAAATAATCTGAGAAGTCAGAGCTTGGGTCCTCTGAAGTACTGTACATGTTTGAGTAGCATACAGCTTTCCTCGCCACCAGCCTGTTGTTGGCTCCATCGTGCTCCTCTGGTGGCATCTTCTCATCACACACTAGTGTAGGGGCTGCCCCAGGCTCAACTGATCCGCTACTCGACGTGTCCTTGGCTCCATTAAAGACACCCGAGTCAGGCCAATTCTTGTCCGGACCAGCTGCCGAGTGGTCAAAAGCAGACAAAGAGTCGTTCCGTGGCCGGGCTTTACCACTGCTATCCATGTTCGTAGTGTTTCCAGCTGCTGACTGCTGTGGTAAAGTGCCATCGGCCCCGGGCTTTGGAAGCTGAATCAGAGTGAAGCCTCCAGGCAGGGTAACCCCTGGTAGGTTCTGGCCCCGCATGTTCTGGTTGGCTGGAGGACAGATCCTGAATGAGTAGGTCCCACTCTGACCCAAGAAGCTGGGGGTTTTCAGCGTGGGGGACACGGTGAGGCAGACGGGGGAGGACGTGGAGCTGCTCTGCAGGGAGCTGACCAGGCTGCGTTGGCTCGACGCGAACGTCTGGACGGTGTTGATGAAGGTTGAGGAGTTTTGGGATTTCTCAGGCGAGGTGACAGATTCCTCTATCGCAGATTGACCTGTGCAAGGTGACGAGATAAAGAAACAATTATCTTCTCGAAATTTTAAAAGAAAGCTAGAAAAATCCAGAGGAATGGCAAAACAGGAAAAAAAGCTTCTTTTAACACTCAGATATTGTGAATTAAGGCTTAAAAAGACATTTAATTTTGTTTCTATATCTACAATGTTGATTTCCTGTCGTGAAACAATCTGTTTAAAACTGTGCCTGTGCTGCAGGTCCAGAAACAGAAGAATCGAACCCACCTGGTGGCGGTGTTGGCGTCTTCAGATCAGTGGTTTTCCTCGCAGTGATAATCGGAGGCACTACTGTGCCAGCAGTCTTTATTCTCACATCACCAGGAGGGTTTTGTGCAGAATCTGGTTTTGGAGTGAATCTACACGACATGCCACAGGGAGCACCGAGGCGGCCTGTGATGTACGCTGCGAAGCGGTTGGCTGGATGTAGAGATCCCATGCTTCCCAGCAAGAGCCGGGCCTGATTGTATGACTTTCCATTCACCTGTTCAGGTAAGAGGAAAAAAGTAGCTTACAAGTCTGTTAAGAGATTCACTCATGCATTACCAGGTGAGTGAAATAATATTTAAAAGTGTTATTGATTTTTACATTTCTTTAAATCTAACCTGTATAAGTCCAGACACATGGTAGCCAGCAGGTTTGGTCCTGGCTGTCAGTTTGCCAGCAGGCAACACTCCACTGTGGAAAGGCGTGACTCCGACCTGCATCTTTATCTCATCGCTTTGTCCGTCTTCCTCCTCTGCGTCCATGTCTGAGGGGAAGCTTTTGTCGGCGACCTCGTCTTCATCGCTGCCATCAAATTCATCCTCGTCATTTTTCCTTTTACTGATGCGTATCTGAAAGAAGGAGGAGGTAAGCATCATTGGTAAGGAACATCTATATTTCTTTGAAACTCCTTGCACCTTCCACCTCCTGTTTATAGTCAATCCCAATTAATATTTCTGATATCAGGAAAAAAGTGAATGAAAAGTAAAATACAAATAAATTACATATCAGTTTTTCCTGTGAAGCAATATTTCATTTAAATGGATTTTGTTAGATAACTGAATCTTTAGACATAAACTTAAAGCGCTGTAGGATTTGTCTGTTATGGTTTCATACTGCAAGAAAAATGCAGTAAACTGAATAAAATGATATATTTTTTTATTCCACCACAGAGGTTTCATTCTAAAACAGAGAAAACACCCACACCTCAGTACAACACCGCAGAAAGCTGCAGCTGCCTGTTCACCCTGCTTCTGTTAATTACTTTTTATGCATTTTTTATTTTGTATTGAATTAATTAATCACAATTATTGTCTTATTTAGACAGCCCCAAAATATGTAGCTTACTGTGTTATTTTTTGTGCGAGTACACTGAGAGTCACTAAAGTGTAGTGAGGTTCCCTGTATTGGAAAATACTGTATTTGGCCAATAAAGAAGATGAGTCATGAAAACAAAAGCGGTGAAATAAACTGCAACAGAAGGTGATAAACGGAAGGACCAGCTCCTTCCCACTCCACTCAGTGCTAAATGCATTTTAATATTTTCTTATAAAATATTTACAATCAGTAGAAGATCATAATGTACACAGGCCATATATTCTTTCTGGACTCTGGAAGCAGGATCCTTCAGACCTACCCTGTAGGTGATAACGGAGCCGCTGGGCTTCCGCATGAAGATCTTGGTCACCGGGTGGATTTGGTACGCTCCTATGCAGAATCTCTGGGACAATTGATTCCGATTCAGGCGTCGATACAGCTCCTCGATGACAGTTTTACGGTCTTTGTCCCACTGACAAACCGACTGGATCTCTATTTGTTTCCTTACTTGTTTTTTATTGTGTGCTAGGGGCACATAGTGTTATACGTTATGTATAGAATCAACAGCATTTTCAGTATCATCATGTGTAGCCAGCAGAGAATCAAGGATTTTATTTTAGAGCTGTGTAAAACACACAATTCCTAAGGTCCTTACCTGCTTTTTCAAAAGTCAGTACAGATTTGTGGAAGTTTTCCTGCAGCTCGTCGGTCGTGTTCTTTGGGTCGGGGATAAAGGGCTTCATATTGAGCTCAGAAGGAGGCTTGCTGTTGAACTCCCTCACACGTGCACACGTCATCTTGCTCTCAAAGTATCTGTACACCGGATCCTTATCACCGTCTTGGATCTGCTGCTGGATCTTAAACCAAAGATTTATTTATTACATATATTTCAACATTCTACACACAGTGTTATATGAATAAATGTTTGAGTTAAAATTCAAAAATGAGAGAGATTTATATTCACCTGTTGAAGAAGTGCATTGCTGCATCTTTGGACCGGCTGAGGACACAATGACCGCGGGCCATTTCTGGGGGTAAAGATCGGCTCTGGATCCACACCAAGGACGTTGCTGTTGCACAGTTTACTAGAATGGGAGCCTGGGCGAGGCTGGACCTCACACTCCATATTAGTCATAGCTGCGAAAGCGATAAAAATACCTCATTATGCACATCAGTGATATCATCCCATCATTTTAGTGACAGTAAACTAATGATCTTACAGTACAAGGGATGGGTTTGTTGTCGGCTCTCCTGCACAGTCAAGCGCTTGGTGATTTTGCGCTTAAAGCAGGCACAGCCAAACATGCATTCGGGCCGTCGGCAGTGGAGAGGACCTCTGCTGGGAAGGTGGAGACTGGAGCACACACAGCCCAACCTGCAGAACTCCTGGTCGCATGCAGGTTTTTCGGCTTTGTGCTTCGGAAACCGCAGTACTTTCGGAATTTGACCAGGCAGCGTCTGATTAAAATAGGAGAGAAGCAGCAAGTCATTAAAATCAATTTAAAAATTTTTTTTCTAATGTTACATGTCATTTGTAAAGTATGTTACATACCGCTTTTGTCAGCATTGTAGACAGAGCAAATGACACTCTGTCTGGGGTCAGCTTTGTTTTATCCAGGCCGTCGTTCAAGGCTCCAAACTCCATTTCCAACAGTTTGAGCTGGACTTTGCTATGGCTTAATGTTCTCTGAGGGAGCCCTAGGCCAGGCCCATAGTTCACTGCTGGTTTCTGATTGATCCCCGGGTCAGATAATCTAACACAGACAGGAAGCAAGTTTGCGTTGCTCAATTTTATCTCCCTTAAAAGTTAGTTGTGATTTTTTTTTTTTTTGAAACACAAAGCATGTCATCATGAACTAAGCATGAATTATGAAGTAGTTGATGAACCAAAACATTGTATCAGCAGATTTTTGACAACCAACTCTTAAACTATCCAAAATCCACATCCAAAGGAAAGCAATCAAGTCTAAACACGTCCCACCGATCTTGTGTATTAGAAGAAATTCTGTTTCCATGGAGAGCAGAGGAACTCTGTTCTCCCTTTAAATGAAGAGATGTGCTGCTTTTGAGAGATGTTGATATTTCTGGATGTTGATTTGGGAACATTTTTATATATTTTCATATCGTGACAGGCAGTGACCAGATGCAATTCTGTGTTTTAATTAACCTGCAATAACTGGCATCAGGATTGAATAATGTATGACACAAGCAAGCCACATGACCCTAAATTACTATATCTCTGTCTGTCACCAACAATGCTGTCTTTGGAGGTCTCCCTAGAAAATTTTAACCTCGTTCCCACTGGGTGGATGTGACGCATCATCACATGACCACCCCCCAGTCTCAGGGCTGTGGTCATGTTGCTTAGTTTCACAAACATCGGCTGGGAGATGAAATACCTTCAAAACAAGCTAAGTCCAGTAGCTTTTTCTACAACTCCACAGCAAAGTAACTACCCATCAATAGAGAGCTCTCTATAATAAGAGGATATAGATCCACAACCACCATACTTATATATGAGGCAACCAATTATAGAAAACTAAAAGTGTTGACTTGCAGGATTCTAAGGAGAATGTACAGAAAGTATCCAACCTTTGAGAAATTATAAACAATTGAGTCACTATAAATGAAGCCAAGTGTCACCCTTACCTCTGTGAAACAGAGCTAGTATCTGTACCGACCACGGACCCAGGTCCAGGTGGTGAATGTGAAGGCGTGGGCTGCCGTGTGGAATGGGATCCTGCTCGGACAGGCGTGGTGGGTCTGACCAGAGGGGGAGCCGGTGACCGGAGGGCGGAGTAGAGGAGGGGCTTGTAGGAGAGGGGACAAGGCCTGTTGGCGGCCACTGGGACTCTGGAAGCAGCGTTTCGATGCTTGAGTACGCTGTCCAGGGTTTTTACGTAGCTGGAGCTTTTAGCAGGCAGTTGATAGGCCACGGAGCCCTCGGGATTTGTGGAGAAGGCAGCAGCACGCTCGCTGATTTGCTGAGCTTCGCTCTCCAAGTACTCATCCAACATGTTGCTGCAGAAGGCAGATAGGTTCTTTTGTGATCCTTTTGGAGAGGGAGAATAAAGTGATTAATTAATCAATGAGGAATAATGAATCAAACACCAGCATATTCAGTTTGTTTCAGTTTGGTTAATCTTTTGGTAATTATAATGAGACTAGACTAATCCCATTTCACGATAAAAGGGACACTGCAGCTACAACAAGAAGGGCAAACCTCACCATCACAGTTGGAAGGAGAGGTGTCTTTGCTTCTAATAAACTTGTTCCTCCATCCCTTTATTTTTGTAATGTCACTTGTCTTTCCTGTCCGGGACATGAAGGGTAATCCCTCATCTGTGAAGGAAACACTGCATTAGCCTCCAAATTACGCCTGTATCAGCACACTCATATTCAGTGCTTTACAGTGTACTACGGTAGGAATATAGATTGACAAAAAACTATATTTTTTCAGGCAAATGTTCACAAAAAATGTGGAAAATGTGTCACCAAGACAGCAGACCTCAGTAATATTTGCTCATTATCACACAACAACAGTATATCATGATGTAAAACAATGCCCCGTCATAATAATTTACACAAAAAACAGAAGACAAAATAAATGCTTATTTTATGTGAAGCCCTCACAAACACACCATCCAACTTGCAATAATTTGTGGGTAAAACTAGGTGCATTTTCATATATATATATTTTTTAATCACAATGGGAAAACAACATCCTTTTACATTTAATCAAGCGTATGCAAATTGTCAAAACTCAGTGTAACTTACTGCCAGAACAGATGGCCATGCCGTCATTGCTTTGTTCTTCTTTAAGGATAGGAATCGGGAGATGAACCCCTAGATAATTCAGGTCAATGGACTTGGTGGGGTCTAGGGAGCTCAATTTCAAGCCCACTACAAAATGAAGAATCCAACAAGAACAATATTCACACTATTACTAATTCCCTTCTCAACCATTAGGATTTTTTGTGTAAATATGTGTATTGTGTGTGTACTCACCCTCCACCAGCACAGGATGGATAACCTGTCTGTGTCTGAGAACTTTGAGGTCCTGCAGCAGGATAGCCTCCAAACGGGCTATCTGCTCTCTATTAGTCTCTGGAGTCACATTTTCTGAAATACCAGTGTTGATATTTGATTCAATATTAAGTAAAAAATAAATATATGAAAAATTCAGCTATCTAAAATAATGGCTTTATGCTTTTTTATCATGTAGGGCAACAAAAAAGATTTTTGTTATGTAGCTTGGTAGAATCAGACCTCAAATGTCTTACCCGTTTTCTCAAACTGCACTGGGGACACTGGTGAAACTGGAGTTACTGATGATGAGGTACTGGCTGGCTTGTCCCTGACATGAATTTCAAGGGCTTCCTGTGACCCAAAAGAACAGTTGAGTGTTAATATTTAAGAACTTCTAATACAACAGGAATCTGTATGGTTTCAATGAAAACTGAAAATGTGAAACAGCAGATCACTGGAGGAGGGGCCTCAATACAACTAGTGCAGTATTCCTTTAGAAAAGTGAAAGCTTAAGTAGTGAAGGACTTTTACATAGTCTTAATAGACAAATTGTACATTGGGTAAGACCGTTACTATTCATGATTTTTACAGTTATTATAAGAAAAAAACTACAATTTCTGTTGAAAATTTGGATGTCATCCTACATATAAGTTTTGAGGTTGTGTTGAGAGGCCAAACAAAACCCAAGTTGTGATAAATGTCTTACTACTTTTCCCTGTATTGTGTAACAACCTGGGCATATTACTGTTATATGTGTTTATTAATACTTTCGCTATGTTGGCTGCATGAGCGGTGCAGGAAGAAACGGGACACAGGAGGAGATACACCATCATGCCAAACTCAAGTTACTGTATATCTACAAGTTGAGATTGTTCTGACAAAGAGTCAGACAGACAAAGACAGGCTTTTATAGCAAGATAAAGAAAAGTCCTTTGAAAACATGCAGATTAGTGCCATAATTGTAGAGTTTTACCTTTGAGGTAAATGACACAAACAGCAGGCCCTCTACATCATCGAGCTCTGGTTGCATAGCGACTGTCAATGATGGGCTGTGGACTACCGCGGGGGATGCAGCTGTAGCTTTCCACTCTCTTCCCCGGGTATTCGCCCAACGCCTGCTGATCTTCTTCCTCCTCTTGCGGTACCCGGGATGATAGCCCCGTGACGATGATGATCCCGGGGTACACGCTGAGGATAGGGGGGTCAAGGATGTCACTTCAGGGTTTAGGTTGGTGCGTTTCTGCGCGTTGGGGGTTCCTTCCGTGGATTCCTTCGCACATTTTTGGACAACCACAAGCTCCCCAAGAGATTGTCTTCTTCCATATCGAGCATATGGTTCGTCTTTCATGGAAGGAGTGAACATTATTGGCTTCAGGACTAGTCTGGTCTTTTTCTCAATTAGGAAAGGAGCAGGAGCGTTGGGTTCCTCTGTGCTGTGAGCCAGAAAAAACAAGTTTAGTTTATGGGTACAGATAACATAAAATGTGAAAAAAATCTATAAAATATTCTTTTTTTTCATTTTACCCATTCTCCAGTATATTTCCCTCTGCATGTACAAATTAATACAACATTTTAGTTGTAACACACTTACTACTAGGGAAGTGGGATGTATCCTCTGTAATAAGTTATTCATCCACTTTTGTTTATTTGAGTGCTCCTTTAAGCTACCAGTAAGCAAGAGTTATCCTAAATTAGTGTAAATAAAAAATGCCACATTGATTCAATTAAATGATCAGGTGATATTTATTTTATTCAGATGGATGGATTTTATTAGTCATTACTGCAGTTATTTTTACAGTAATACAACTAAATATATGCATGATGGACAAAAGATGCTTCCTAAAGTCCGAAAAGTCATTTGCCACATACGAATAAAGATAAGTGTGCATAGATCAGACAAATAAGTCAAAACCCTTACCTCAGATTCATAATCTCATTTTTGCTTTCAGTGGTTTCAGCAGCTTTCAAAACAGGAGGTTGAGTGTCTCTCTTCACAGTCGGAGTCCCAGTGGCGACTCTGTTCAGGCGGGAGTTATTCCCATCCTCTCTGAAGCCCTTCGCGAACGGATTATGATTAATTTTCAGCTGCGTTATCCGAAAATTCTGATAAGTCGTCACAGCCATGAATTCAGTTTGCGGAAATGTAAATGTCATGCTTTCTGGTCCCATAACCACCGGCTGGCCGGAGGTGGGTGCGATCCCATCCGGGACGGGTAACAAATGGAGCCGAGGAATGTAACGATGCATGGAGTGCAGGAGTATATGGCCGTCGGATGCCTGGGTATTATTGGTCAGCTTGAGTTTGTAGAAGGACACGAGTCCATTCATCCAATCGAAACCTCGACAAGGCGAGTAATGATGGCAAAACGCACGTATCAGGCCCTGGGGTTGGTGGTCTGCTGGTCCAATGACCTCCCATTTGGATGGGTTCCAGCGATACTTGTGCTGGTCCGATGGAACGATGGACAGGACCAGGCTGTACATCCGGTCGGGATCTAGACCGGCCAGGCGGTATCGGCAGTACGGGAACATCCGGCGTCCCTGTTTAGTGAGAATCATCTCAGTTCCACGGCTGTTAAACTGCTTCCACACACTGTTGTTCTCCAGAGTGACGCTGACACCTTTGAAGGTCAGCACATTCGGAATGTCGGTTTCCACATCAGGACTGCCAAATGTAGATGGCAACACACAAATCACCGGCGATGATTCTGATATGTTGACGTGGCTTGACCCCGTGTGTTTTAGAGAGTCTGAAGCTGACGCTATCTGTGAGGTAGCTGGTGGGACCGTTTCTACAATCCCTTCTAAGGTAGTAGGTGATGTTACAGCAGGCTTAGCTGGGCTTGCTTCAGCAGGTGAAGACAGAGACAAGGTGCAGTCATTACTTGCCATGGAGATGGCTTTATCCTCAATCTTTGTCTCACTACTTAGACTGGGTCTCATAGTGGTTGGAGAAGGTGAAGTTGAGCAGGGGACGATAGGAGGACCCGGGGAGGGGACGTCAGTCAAGCTCCCCTCCATATCCTCCACTGAAGGTGGGTTCTTCATGGGTGATAGCTCAGAGTCTGAAGCAGGCATCGCCAACTGCTATGCTCATCCCACTTCATTTGACACCTAACATGAAAAAAGAGACAGAATTTTTTAAAATCAGACAAAGCCCAGTACGGTATTGGCAAATGTTAAAAAAGCAATTACACCACATCCAAGCAAAGAAAAACTGTAAGTAAAGAAAAGTGTTTTTTTCTCAAAACGTGCAGTTCTACTCTAGAAAGGTTGAAAAACAGCGAACATCTGGCATTGCTATTTTCCGGTCCACAGCAAAAATAGTAAAATGTATAAATGTTCGTTTTCAAATTGTTTTTCCTGTCATACTTTTGACAACTCTTAGGCTTTCATAGAGCTACTAAGTGTGCTGGCTGATCTACAGCTGGCTATGTGGTCATGCATGTGCAGGGAATGTGAATGTGTTGACTGTTGAACACGCTGTCGTCCAATAACCACATTTTCTGCGCCAATAAGTGAGGAAATGAAATCACTAGAGGAAACAGCAAAACAGCCTTTGCTATATCATACAAAATTAAAGAACATCCCCACAATGGTTTCTTGGGTTGCTGTCTGGAGGTGTGAATGTTCTCTAAGCCCTAAGAGCACCTGGACCAATACTCATTATTTCCAATCTGCATGATTCATAGATATGAGCTGCCGAGTTTCCAACAGGAATTCCAATAAGAATCAAATCATTGCAGAACACTTTTAGGATAGGCTGTACCCTCCTGAAAGATAAATTAGCTGCTAATGGAGAAACTATAATTTATTTAAAGCCTTAGGCCATTTGTGGTCCTTTGATAAGCTGATGGTGACTTGTTCTACCATGTAAGGGTGATATGTATTTATTTATAAACCAAATCTAGCATAGAAAGACCTATAAAAAGGTCTGTATTCTCACATGGATTTTAAAGGGAGTTATAACACAAATATTTATCAAATTTAAGTGCTGCATATCTGTTGTTCTGATATTAGTATGTGCAGTAATTAAGCACAAAAAGATGGCATGCTAAATGGAATCTGGTCTTAAGTTTAAAACACAAACACAGGGTCACTTGGGGGAAAAAATAAAAAAAAAAGTAAGCAATGTTACCTTTCCATTAGATTGGCTTACACCATTCAAACTGAGGATATGGACCCATTAAAAGCACATCAAATGAACGAAAAAAGAAAAACAGTAGTCCAAGTTCATCAATAGCAGCCATCATACATGTCAGTTACTGTATATTAACAGATGCAATAAAGTAAATAGTGAGTACATTGCACATCCAGAGGTCCATGTATCCCTGCAGATTCCCTATCACTATTGAGTTATTGAAATAGAAATGAATTGGGTTATCTATACCCTGACCAAGTACAGATACCTGCAGAATTATCACTATATGACTAATATTATATGTATAACAAACAACATCAATAAATTAACATGTAAAGCTGCAATAATTAATCAATTTGTTGAGGGCTATTAAATTAACCTCCACTTATTTAGAATATTTTATAGATATATAAATAATAAGATGAATCAATAAGGAAATCAATAGTTTCAAACCCGATGTGTGTTTTTGTGAAGTTGAATACCTATAATCTGTCTTTAAAAAGTTGGTTAAAATGCCCAGACAGCTACAGCTTGTATTAAAAGGCAGACAGTTAAACAAGAACAATACATAAACTCATACAAATGCAGTCATCGCTAATGTGGTGAGTGATGGTGTTTTTCTATGTAGGGCCCCTTTAATCTGCCTGTTGTTTCCACTTTTATCATTGGGCCATAAGTGATGATTGAGAGGGCTTATATATGACTTTATATATTATAACTATGCCTTTGAGAAAACCCAATTTAATCCATCTTCGCCGCCGTCATGGAGCAAAACCAGAAGGGTCCCTCTTGTCTTGTGCTCGCCCCCCCTCCCGGGTCTGATCACATCAGCACAGATGCGGCAGTAAAGGTGTTAGACTCCGCATCAAACGGCGTATTATCGACACGTTTACCGCATAAACGCTCCCTCTATTTCGCCTCAAAAATGAAATATATATAACGATATTCAACGGTGAGAACCGCGGTGGTGATTCTTTCTCACACACCGCAGAAAAGGAAGGCCGCCCCACTCCTCACCACTCAGCAAGTTGAAAAAAGTTGCAGGTTTCACTAACGCCTCACCTTTACGCCGTCGGTCGGATGCCTCGTGGCTCCCGCACAATAAACGTTCCCGGTTTAAAAAAAAAGAAAAAACCGATAGTGATTAAATGAGGGATAAACTCCCCCAACTGTTGCACCTCGTCGTCGCCGGTGGACGGGCTTCGGTGCGTGAATCCCTCGAACATAAACACCAACTGGCAAATGGAGGCCGAGAGCCACGCCAGTGTGTGCTCGCCGCTCGCGTCGACCGACCGACCGACCCGAACGCGCATGCACACAATATTAACCAACCCCCCCCTCTCCCTTCCCCGCTACCGCCGCCTCGCCTTCTCGCGCGCTTCAATGGCGCGTGATTCCCAGAAGCGGGAGTCCTCTATATATAGTCCTCCAGGTCCTCCACCGTCCCGGAGCATTTTTTTCCTTCTTCTTCGCGTGTTTCCACCTCAGTCAACTCTCGCCAAGTTTGCGTGAATTTCGGATGTGCAAACGTGACAGCGCACACTTCCCCCTTCCCCTGTATCTGCGCTCGTTTTACTTCTTCTTACCTTTGTCGAGCACGTTTCCATTCTCACCCCTTTATGAAACACACATACACACACACACTCCTCTTGTCCTCACACTCTCTCACACACACACTCACACTCTCACACATACACACACACACATCCGTGCTCTCCGGACTGGCTGTGACGTAACACGTTCACCATGGCGGTTAGAGCTCCAGTAGCCAATGCGCACGCTCCCCTCCGGGAGGATTTCAACGGCCAGTTTTTTTTTCATCATGGCGTCGAATTATGTGACGTGAAAGTGACAAAAGACCAACGATGAAAAAAAAGTTAAATTTCGAAGCTTTTGGTTAATTATTGTCACACATTCAACATAAATAAATGTACACCGTATCTTATCGGAGCAGTAAAAAAAAATTACCGGCGTTTCCTAAAAGACACGACGCCGTTAAAAAAAAACACGAACGCTTTGTTCTCTTAAGATGGCGGCGCGACGTTAAGACGAGATAACTGTCCAAATATAACTTTTTGCGAATAAAAAAAAATATTTCAATGTGATGGATTAACTGCCGAACATAAATGACTAGACGTGTGTACTTTTTGTGTGATAAAATGCATTACAGAGCATATTCGTCGTGTTTTTTGGGCGTCGTAGCTCAAGCTAGTTTTATGTTGTATTTCAGGTATAAAGGACGCAAAGCAATTTTTGTAATTTGCAGCCTATACGAACGATTAATTAGAATGATAAAATAATTGTCAAGTTTTAGACCAGTTCTATGAGAACAATTTACATTAATCTTCACAAAAATATATACATTACCTTTTTTCTATTCGTATTTGTCTTTTTTTCATACATGGTCTATGCTCTCATCTTAAATGGATTTTAATTATCTAATGGTCTTCTCTGTTTTTCTTCCCATTTTTAATAGCCCATCTAATTCATGTTTATTATAAAGAATTTTGAGCTCTATATTTGTATAAAAGAGTGGTTATTTGGTTATTATATGAATTCAAAATTATCCTAAAACGTGATCTGTTCCGTTTTTTCCAGAGACATATTAATCCTATGAATGATGTCCACATCTGTTGCAGCCAGAACGCAGTGGGATGAAATGACTTCTGGCAACATCTGTCTATTAGATTGGCTCCGGTAAATCTTAAATAAACATAATAATATATAAAACAAACAAGCAAACGCACGTGGCTGATGGAGCAGATATGGATTTATTAATATCAAGACAACAGGGCGGGGCTTAAGCGGACTAGGAAGTGGGAGCCCACGCAGAGCCCACGTTCCCCACCCTCCTCTTTTGTGCCCCACGTGGGAATCCCGTGGTGATATTTTGCAGCCTGTCGCTGCTGCTGTTGGGTCTCATAAAACACGTGCAGTTACCGGGTTTTGAGAAATTATAGACCGGATAGGCCGAATGGATATTGAAATGCTTTATGTTTCATATTAAGACAACAGGCCTACACACTTTATCTTCACAAAACAACATCTGAGGGTGAAATCATATCAATATTGGTATAATGTCCTTATCAGGCACATGGTTCAGTGTCTGCAGTGATAGTAAATATATTCACAGCTGCCTGATAATTTTAAATATACATTAAACATCTATGATTTGCTGTGCAATTTAAATATATTTTATACATATTTTTTAAAACAAGTAGACTAAAAATATTTGTATTATACCAAAGAAAAATTATAAATAACACAATGCAAAAAATTATTAATTACAAGTTAATATCCTGCATTTACATTCCTAATTAAATAAAATAATCATCAGCAAAATGTACTTAAAATAAAAATAAATAAGCTGTTCCCATTTAGAGTTATATTTATTATACTATATATATTATGTTGTCTTGTAGTCTAAGCTATAACTGTGCCATTTCATAGTTATTATGTCAAGATGATCCCATCTGCATACATAAGAAACAAATGATAGCTTTGAAATAAATGTAAAAAGTACAATATTTTCCTCGAAAATGTAGTGATATATTAAGTTGCAGTAAATTCAAATACTGATCTTGCTGGCAGCAATTTAAAAAAGCCATCACAAAATGTTGGCTGCAAAATACAGTCTCTCTGCTGACCTCTTCATTAGTAATGTTACACCCCTACATGTTTTAGATACTTTATATGACTCCAAAAAGAACTGGGAGAAAAGCCACACAACTACAGTATGTCAAAATGCATCAAAAAGTTTCTTGAACCAACACCTTAACACCAATAGGAAGTATAGGAATAGGAAGAATAGGAATATTATATCTGAACAAACTAGTCCTAGGGAGTTTTTCACACTGACTTCAAAATCAATCTGTGCCATCGACCAACTTTTGTGATGAAAAGATGTTAGGATGATACATTTTTAATGAATTGTGTGGCCAAGGAATGGGCGGCCAATTTTCATAAAAGAGATAAATTTAGCATGCTTCATCCAATCTGCACCAAATGTGTTTACACTTTAGAAGTGACCCACCCTGAACACACCTGCACAGCCAAATTGACTCTGAGTCATAGCGCCCCCTACTGACAATCAGAAATATTTGATTGATATGAAATTTGTGAGATGTGATCTACACATTGTATGCAGCACCATGACTTGCAACAAAGACAAAACTACCATGTGGTGTAATCCTAACAACTTGGTATCAGATAGTTTAACTTTCTTAAAATATTTAAAACAAAATAAATAAAAACACATGCTATCAACAACTTTTATATATTCTAGGTGGATTAAATATATGAAATATATCATTCTTTTTTGGGTTACACCATTTGATGCTTTGCTTCAAAAATCACACAACTTTGTAAATTTTTGTTTGAAAAAAATGGTAGAAATGGACTTTTAAATGACACGAAACCAACATGAACACAAAATGCAGATTTCAGTAGACCTGATGAGTGCTTAAAACTGTATTTTAAAAAGTTGTTGACTTTCTCATCTTGCCAAACATGACTTTTCACTGACACCTATATTTTTTAAATGAAAATACTAATGTAAAATTCAAATACCTCAAAATTGCACTTGGTTACATTACACTACTGGAAAAGGAACAGAAAAAAAATAAATCTGGGGGTTACATTTGTGCACATAATCTACCACAGACACCAAACATGGATAGTAATATTTCATTTCTATACCCGCTTATTCCTCATTAGGGTCGCAGGGGTCTGCTGGAGCCTATCCCAGCGCATTATGGCGAGAGGCAGGGATACACCCCAGATGGTCGCCAGCCAATCGTGGGGCGGATAGTAATATATTTACTGTAAATTTCTGTATTTCTGAAAAAATTCTGTAAATCAAAAATGATTGATTCTTTAAAAATAGTTATTCAATATTTCCAAGAAATATAAAGAAGTCAGTGCAAAAAACTCTTTACAAAGTGTGCCTTTGTTAATTTACTTGCACAACAAACAATGCATACGTAAGCAATAGCTGCTAAATGGCGATGTCACTGATGCAAAATCCGCAGTGGCAGCACGGACAATGAATACTGAACACACTGTGTACAGCCTTTGTGAGTTCTGTCACAACTGTCAAACCAAGTTTAAAATTATTAGTCATCACCGCACATACCAGGGTTAATAAGGGATAGCTTTGAATGTAGACTGTGGACTTACAGTTTAACAGTGATGTGTGTTTTGGCAGAGAGACATTAAAGGCCCAAATTAAGATGTCAAGATGGAGAAAAACAAGTCAGTTCACAACAAAGCTGGGCTGTTTTAAGTTTATCAGCTCATTAATACACGTGGTATTATAACCTTGACCGTATTTTCTTTGTAGTTTAATTTATTGTGGTGGCGGAAGCTGAACAACCAGTTGGCTGTGATGGATTTTCAATAGAAAAATGCTGCACAATCAGCACAGATCTGCTCAAACAAACAGTTTAAAGGGCACATCAGATTTTAGCCTCATACAGTATCAACCTCCTATCACCCAGATCTAATTAAACTCAACCAAACTGGTCACAAATAGAATCAGTGTGTCGTAACTAATATATAACCTTCTTCAGTTTCACTTTCAGCTGGAGTTGTTATATGCCATGAATTACAACAGCAGAAGTTCACACACTATACTTGACTCATGTAAAAACGGAATCAATACATGTTATTCGTACGATTTCAAGAGTCAAGAGTCTCAATGCGTGAAGGACTTCTTCACTCGACCTGTTGTACTGTGAGTACATGTCCTGTTCTTTCTGTCTCTGAGCAGGATGTTAATGCTCATACAAATACTGCAGTTGCCTTGTGTAAAAAATCATTAAAAACAAAAGGGCAATGTTTGAATTAGCATTTAACAGAGTGAGTCCGAGATTTCTTATGTCTTGTTTGTTTATTTTGGATTACATTGCACTGTGGGATTTGCTTTTGCCTTCCTCCTACTGCAAGGGCTTCAGCAAATAAAAAAAACTTTATGTATTTTTTCAGCCCAAAGAAGGACAGTCTTTCAATGCATTTGCTATACACAGATTACATTTGTAATATCAGTTTAAAAAAAAAAAAACCTTTCCCCCTTAGTTCCTGAAAACTATCCTTCATTAAAACAAATTGCAAAGACAAAGGGAAACAAAATCACAAAGCTGCAGTCTGTTTCCTAAGTAAAGGGAGATGACTCGTTAAAAAGGAGTTCTGAGAAAAGTGCTGTAGCTTAAAAATACCAGCACTTGCTCCTCTGAACATAATATACTAATTCTGCAAGCACAACGTGTATCTGATTTTGGTTATCAACAGAACAAGGGCTCACCACAATTTCTGAAACTTTTATGATGTTTGTTTGTTTTTTCTCATGAAGAAAAAATTAAATTACTTCCTTATACCGTTCTTGAGTGATAAAAAGCTGTTCCCGATTCCATACGTGTACGGACTGATGGACGTGTAGGAAGTTGAAATAAAGAACAACATTTCAGTCCAGAAAGGGAAGTGGGTGGGTTTGACGTTCAACTGGAAAACCAGATAGAGAGTCCAGTCTACCTGGAACAACACCATGGTCGCCAGCACTGCTAAGGTCCTCTGCTGGAACCTCAGACTCGCTCGTCTTCTGCCGACCTGTCCCCCCATCCCCGCCGCCGCCACCTTCTTCCTGTGGCTGAGCAGCAGTGTGAGGATGAGGCAGCTGCTGCCCGTCACCACCATCAGGGGCAGCAGGTTGCACACCCCGAGGAACACGTATTTGTAGCAGCGGTGCAGCAAAGGGCAGTAATCCTCGCTGCACTGGAACAGGTCCGGGAAGCACACGCTCTCTGTGGCGTTCTTCTCGGGGCCCCGTGAGTTCATGAGGAAAATTGGCACGCTCAGTAAGGAGGAGAGGGTCACCACGGCCCCGCTCACCAGCCACGCCAACCTGATGCCGTCCAGGCGCGTGGCCAGGTTGACCCGCCTGCCGCCGTTCCTCAGCTTCTGGCAGCGGAACACGCTGATGAGGACGGTGAAGAGGATGCTGCTGTTCTCGCCCAACGCCGTCAGGAACTTGAGCGAGCGGCACGACCAGGCGCCGACCAGGGCGGCCGAGGGCTGGTGGACGACGAGGTCGTAGACGTTCACGACGACGAGCTCCTCCACGTTGGCCGTGGCCAGGCCCAGGAGGAACAACTCGTACGATTTGACTTTGGAGATCTTCTGAACGATGGCGAGGATGAGAACAGCATTACCCACAAGTCCAATGCAAGAAATACAGATTCTAAAACCCAGGAGGAAGAGAGAGGAATCAACCATTATTAAAGATATAAGCAGCTTCACACCAACTGTTCTTTCTTTCCACAGAATAAGACAGGTGTATGATTAGCAGCATGGAACTGATAAGAGACAGTAGTCGTCTAATCTTCTCCCCACTTTGCCAGTGACACCAACACACCCTGGTTATCAAGTTCTCAGAGGTGGCAAGAAACCAGATCTAAATTAGATTGGTGATTGGCTGTGCTCATTATAAAGAAAAGGAAAACAAGTAGATGCTGGAAACATGGAAGGCTGGGAGTCATTAAGGTTTTACCTCTGAGCTTTTCACACCTTCATCTTGAGACCGGCACTTTGTCAGGTTTAAAGCAGTGACATGTTTTTCCACCGGCTGACATCTTTAAACGTAATTCCTGCGAGAGCTAATATATATATACTTTGACACCCATTCTCCACATGTCATTTTCCCGAATCAATTAGCATGTTCTATTTCAACTTGAAATATGTTACTGGATATGGGTCAGTGACAAATAATGCTTAGCAAGAAGAGAAAGGCACTTTTTTGAGACGTTTTAAAATACAGTTGTAAAATTATTCATCAGGCCTTTAAAATGTACAATTTTTATTCATGTTGGTTTCTTTTCATATATTTAATCCACCTACAATATAAAACTAGTTTATAGCATGTGTTTTTTTACATTTTAAGGGTTACACCACATG
Organism: Eupleurogrammus muticus; assembly: GCA_036785175.1. NCBI lineage: Eukaryota > Metazoa > Chordata > Actinopteri > Scombriformes > Trichiuridae > Eupleurogrammus > Eupleurogrammus muticus. Next base: position 46,498,009 of record JAYKQN010000001.1, on the reverse strand, counting down.
GTGCATATAGCAGAAAATGTACTTTCGGACATTGTTTTTACCATCCCCTCTATTACACATGTATAAAATGGAAGTAGTGAACACAAAGTAAAAGACAGGCGTACATTGAGAAACTTGTGTGTGCAAGGTTACAATTATTTAGGGACCACTCATATAGTGAAACATTGCATTGCATAGCATTCACCGTTGTGTCTCTAAACACATTCAGGTGCAAACTTCCTGTTTCAGAGTATGTGAATCACAACACGAGGGACTCCTAGACATCCTACAAAACTGGTATGATGAGATTTGGAAGCAGGTAGTTAAAATTATAACTATAAATTTAGATAATTGAAAAAGGAACTCCAATGTTTTTTATTTGGCTGTATCTAGATCTGTTTTTGCCGTGCATGATGTGATGGGTCAGTCTCCTGGACCCTGGTGTTTACAGAGGACCGGTTCATGTTCCAGCTTGTCTTTTTTCCTCTTGTGCTATCTAATAAGCAAGCACAAACCTTCTCTCCAAGCTCTGCATCCTGATTCAGCTTAATTGACTATGTGCTGTATGAGTGTGCATGTGTGTGTGTGTGTGTGCATGTGTGTGTGTGTGTCTGTGTCAGGGAGGGGGGTGTATGGACAGCTAAGTGCAGTTCTCCTTTTTTTCACCGCCCAATAATAATCAATCAGAGACCTCATCAAATGGCATTTAGTTTCATTGCCTCACCCTAATAAGCTCCCCCCCACTGTATGGAGTGATTTCCATCGAGCTTTTCTTTGGTGCTACAGGCTATTTTTCTTTTTCTCATTCATCATTGTGGTTTCAGACAAACGCGGTTAACTCCTGGTTGGGGTTTTCCACAAAACAGACTCTGCTCCTTATTGTGTATACACACTGACTAGACTGTGTTTTGTGGAAAACCCCAACTATATCCCACCTTTTTAGACCGATGCCTCTCAGATGGGTGATGGCGGCTTTGGGTTGCGACTACAAAGAATAATTGAGGTGGCAGCACATGGGAAACAGCAGACAAATCTCTCAGAGCATTAGATTTTCATTTGTGATATAGCCCTTATTCATGGCGACCATGTTGACATGAAATCGGTAAACACAGATGTTCCCAATGATACTAATTAAGCCTCCGTTCCATGTCGTGCAGCGAGGCAGCAACGCACAATAGCAGCCCCCTGACTCTGTTTGACGGGAATGAAACCCTTATTAGTATCACTAATAACACCTACGTCTACCTTCTAATTCATGTCAGCATGGCTGGCATGAAAAGGGTCCGTTTTAATTAACATATGAATACAAGTTTAATTTCTATAAACAAAATGTAGGTAATGGGTTGTTCCTTACATGTTCTGTGGGATTTTAAACATCTTATGGGGAAAAACCTACCATATGTCAGCTGTCATGAAGGTATCTTATTCAGAAAATGTATGTTTAATGACTTATGCGGCGAAAGCGCGTTAAAAAGTGCAAGTATCATTCTATAAAATAGCCTTTCCACAAAAGCCAATTTGACATGTCACCGTAGGAAAGCACTTAATAATAACATTACATAATTATGGCTCAGTTCTTTGGAGCTGCTTCAGTTCCAGATTGCTGCTATTGTGCTTGCTGGCTCACTGAGGTCCTGGAGACACATGAATAGAACAGAGCCATTGTGAATGTCATTAGAAAAACCAGGGTAGGGTAAGTCTAATGTCTGCTATCAAAATGAAATGGGATTAAGTACAAATATCATTGTGCATGTTTGATTCATTGCATTTTTTTTATTAAATTGTTCTTTACAGTAGAGACTTGTACTCTAACCTAAACTTGGATGTGACCATGGTGATTTGAAGCTAAAAGAGCTGGATTTAGTTTAGTTTATTGTAATCAGACTCGCTCGTGATTGAATTTCATCTACGTGTTAATATGCAGGTCCTGCAGCCGTCGGAATGCATCACTTGTCAATCAATTTGTAAAGCTGCTGTTGAAAAAAATGTTCTGCTTGGTGGAAAAATTACATTCAATTACTGGTTAATCAACATTAACCACGTTTGACACTTGTGGTGAACCTTTAGCTTTATTCAGAAATGACTTGTCTCTGGAGTTAATTAAGCCTGTGAAATAAAGCTTATAAGTGAGTCAGACAAAGTGTGGTCGGTTTGGAAATCCCACGACACTTATGGTTTAAGACCTTTACTGTTTCACCACTTAAAAACTATTCTTCCACAGCAAGAGTCTACCTTCTGTTAGCAATATGAAAGTCTTTTTAAAAAAAAATATATCTAAGCATGGTTGATTGTTTGCTTCACAATCGCTTGCATTCAAAAACTCTGATCTGTATCTGATTTAGAACCACACATGAAAGTAGCTTGATTCATGAGTTGAGTTCATGTACGAACATTTAAAAGAAAAACCTCGAAAGTAAAGCCAATGTGTCTCTAACAGCTGCAGGACTGAGGATTTGGAGCTGCGCTGCGATCACAGAGGGTTACAATTTAATTTTCCACAGGGGTCAAGGAAACACCACATTATGTGATTTGAATCCACAGGAAAATAAGCATGATTAACCTGTGGGGCCTGTGGGCAAAAGTTTGTTGCGTGCCCCCCATCGCCTGTGCATCATTTCATGAACCACAGACTAACCACAATGGAGATCCACCTGGTCTCCAATTATTTAAAAATTTGCTCCATGAATACACTTTAAGCTCTATTAGAATCTTAGAAAAGATTTAAAGGTCTCCTATTGTAGAACATGGGATTTAAATTGTTTTTTGATTAATATAAGCTCTAGGTGCTTTAGAAATAACAGTGTTTCAATATACTCAATCCACAGATATAAATGCATAAAATGTGCCTTAAAACGAGCGCTCGGGATCTGTGTGTAGTTGTGATGTCACAACTATATAGTCGTCCTTCACAGCCAATTCAAAAAGGAGGCTCGTTTATATAAATTAGACATGAATAAAACTGTGTTCTCCAGAGAGAAGCTTGAGAGTGGATAAAATCAAGTTGTGATGCAAGACCCGATTTAGTTGGAAATTTTCTGCATATTCTCAAACAAATTACAACCAGTCTGCGCTGCCTAGTATGCAGAACAATCAGATTTTATTAGAAATGTGCATTATCTCAGGCATTTCTTCGTGGTGCCTATGTATCCAGACTTTTCCTGTCAGTGAAACACCTTTACAAACGTCTGGCTTCTTGCTGTTTGGGGTACGATGATCATATGGAAAAATTGGGAGTTGTGCTCCAAGTTTATTGGGAATATAACTTGGGTGGGAATGGAATGGTGGTGTGTGTGTGTGTGTGGTGTGTGTGTGAAGGGGGGGGCTGCAGCAAAGCAACAGCAGACTTTCCTGGCCTGAGCCCCGTCGTTCCGCACATACAGGTGCCTTCCACCGGTGCCAGGCAGCCGTCGACCGACGTGTCCGGTTGATGCCACAAGGCGCATCACCCCCCCCCCCCATTCCAGAGAAAGTTGCGGATCCGGCGAGGCAACCTCCGCCCGCGGTTACGCGTGGATACCCCTTTAAAAGGCTCACCATGTTGCCATCACATGCTCCGGCTGCAGGAGTAGGATGAGGATGTTCGCGTCGCCGTCGTCGTTATGTAAAAACGCGTTCGCTACTTGGACGGACTTTTTCGCCGAGGATCTGGCCGCTCGGCGCCGGGGGAGGGGACCCAGCCGCCCGTCTGTCAGCTCTGCCGCGGCCGCGTCGCGCCGCTCGTTGTTGTTCGCGCGACACACACACGGCGACTGGTGCGCGAACGGAGACGGCTGCGTGCGGCGGTGAACGCGAGTGACGGATATAAGCGACGTGTGCGCGGGGGCTACTGTATCCACTACTCAAGGTTCGCGTTTGGAGGAAGAGTAGACGGGATATAAAAAAAATAAAAAAAAAAAAATAAATAAAAAATACAGCCGGATCGTCTCGAGTGAAAAGGAGCGTTGCCTCTTTCTTGCGAGAACAGAGTTGTTTGCTGCTCTGGTCGCTATTTTTTTTTAATCTAAAGGGGTTCCCTCGAGTGTGGAGTGGCGAAACATCGGCGACATTCGTGGTTTTTCTTTTTTTTCTTTTTTTATTTCCTCTTTCGGTGGAGCAGCAGGACGAGCCTTACCTTACCTAGCCGATCGGAAAACAAGGTGCCCCGACGGGCTCCTTCGCGCATTACTGGGAATTAAACGCGAGCTCGAGCCCCGCCGCCCGCCACGGAGAAGAGCTACGTTACGGTAAGAAGCGACGGCTCCACGTTATCGGGTTTTTTTTTCGGGTTTTGTTTTCTGTGTGTGTGTGTGTGCGCGCGCGTGTATATGTGTGTGTGTGTGTGTGTGTTTTTATTCAGGCAGAGCAGGGCTCTACGCTCTCCTCGTGTGTGTTGTTTGAGTCCTGTGTGGAGGACGTGGTTGCAGAGGCAGATAATGGGCCATGATGATGAAGGAGATTCCCAGGGAGTGGTACTTACAGTCGGACTGGCCGTGCACAGTGTGTGTGCGTGCATGTGCATGTGTGTGTGTGTGAGTGTGTGTGTTGTAACAGCCCCCCCCTCCCCCCCCCCTCCCCCGCCACCTCCTCGGCCACCACCAGCAGCAGCAGCCATAAAGTGCGATAAATAATAACAGTGCTCCGTCCACGGAGCGAAGCCTCAAACAAGGTCAATGATAGGGACACAGCAGCCTGGGAGCTCACTAATGTTATGATTGGCTGGATGGATGCGATGTTCTCACCTGTGTGTGTGCGTGCGTGCACGTGCATGTGTGTGTGTTTGTGCTATATACATGTGGAAGTTGTGTTCAGGTCTCATTTATGCAATAAAATACCAATAGTGCAGTGTGAAAAATACTACATTACGAATAAAAGTCTTATATGTTTAGTAAAAGTGCACACATTTGCAGCTTTATACTTCCCAGTAAAGTGGACGTATATATTATTAAATATGACATCATTAGATTAGTCACATGAATCACCAATGTATAAGCAGCATGTTACTGTTGGAGTTGCTGGAGGCGGAGCTAGTTTCAGATACTTACATACATATATATATATATATATATATATATATATATATATGTTAGTTTGGGCCAGTGGGGGCCAAACTGGGGGTCGAGGCCCCTCCAGAGGGTCGCCAGATAAATGTGAGGGGTCAGTGACTAATGGGAGAGGGAAGGAGTAAAAGTCTGATACACAAGTCTGCTTTTCAGCCTTTTTTGACCTATAATTTGGTTGAATATTTTTAACACATTAATAAACATCAGGCCAGCCCGCTGTAAATATGCTGATTTTCAACCGCTCTTCCTCGGGGTGAATGGAGTTAAGGGTCTTGCTCAAGGGCACCTCAGTGGTGGTAATGAGGGAGGCGAAAAGCGCCGCTCATTCCCCTTTTCCCACCCAGCCGCCGAACCGGTCACAGCCTTTGCTTCCATAACCTTTAGGCCACCCCTTCCACGGCGGATCATGTTGGATCAATTGAGCATTTTTGAAACAAAACCATGTGAGAAGTTTAGCAGGGGGGGAAAAAACACTGTTCGGCGGAGCTGTTAACAACTCGCAGACATCTGAAATGTGACCTGACTACACACTGTTTTTTTGCGATATGTCAAAAGATAAAAAGGTTGAACCGACTAGATTCAGCTTTAGCTATGTGTTGTGTTTTTTTTTTTTTTTTTTTTTTTAAGGCTTCTCATATTGTCTGTTGTGTCAAATCTGTATTTAGAGATTAACTAAAGCTGGAGTAGAAAGTATAATATATACTTTTGAAATGTAGTAAAGTTGGAGTATAAAGAAGCAGAAAATGGAAATACTCAAGTGTGAATACCTCGAAATTGTTCTTAAGTAGAGTGCTGCATGTGTGTTGGGTTACAGACTTTATGACACATGCTGCATGCATGTAGGTATTTGTTGAGGGTGAGATTTGCTCTGCGTGTGATTCATATCGGGTCTTTAACGGGCGAGTTTGGTGTTGAGGGGAAAATAAACAGCCACACTGTGTTAAACTATGGAGAGAATGGTCCTGTTTTCCATTATTATTATCATTTAATTCAACACGTTGCTGCTCAGGTGAATGAATCTGGCTCCACAAATGCCAAGCAATTAGCCCGACAACACAGTTTGCCAATTAGGCCATAAAGGCAATGAGCTCATAACGGATGATGCTATCATGACATCATGGATAAAGCTCCCGAGGCTTGTCAGTATGTGATCTTCAGCACATGCCCCGCTGCGAGCGCTTTCAGGAAAAACTGGTCAAAGCAACACACGGGCATAGGGAATAACTAATGACCTCTTTTCAGATGTTACATTTTTTTTTAATTTTTGGCCAAGAGTGAGAGCAAATTAAATCCAGATTAAATCAAACAAGAACAAAAAACACTTTAGTCAAGTGTACACTTTCTTAGTCTTGTTAAACTACCCATTTTCTCAGGCTAGGCGTAAGAAATGACTGTGTAATGACTATTTCCTGTTTGTACAGATATCTAACCTGCCTGGAATCCGGGAAAAAAGTCGGCATAATCGTTTAATTCCAAATCATTATACACTTATTGTAAATCCAAATATGTTAACTACACAATACCTGGGCCCACTTTTGTTGTTTGGATAGTGCATTATAAGCCCATATTTAAAAAATTAGACCCATAGTGGCGAAATAGGTTCCTTCGCTTACTTAAATGAAATCATCTGAATAGTTTAGAGAGTAAATCATTCTTTTACAACTCATGAACATCTGAAACATGTGACATGGGGCCCCATCCAGGCCGGCTATTTTGTAAGCGGTAATAAGCCAACCTGTAGTGTATTTGTATAAGCTCATCGTACGTTTTTTTTTTTAAATGTAAGACTTATTGAAGTAAAACAAGTATAGTGAATGGAGAAGAAGTATGACCTGGCACAAAGTGTAGATAAGTAGAGGAATCTTTATAATCCTCACTGGGGCAATTCATTTTGCAGCCAACTGTTAAAAAAACACAAAAAAACATTAGGACTAAGTCCTTAAATGCCTGTAAAGTTTCAGTGTTATATAGCCAGAGTACAAAAGTGCCTATCACGGTAGAAAAAAAACAATATCGCAGTTAATCATCCCGTCCGGTTACAAGTTCAATCTTCAAATAGCCTCTGGGACAAAAGGGATCCTGCTGCATCGAGGCATCCTGTCGCTACGCCAGCAGGAGGGAGAGAAAACTGAATAAAGACGAATATCCTGGGCTTTTCTAATGACCCTCTTTTGATAAACAGACGTTCGATTTTTATGTGTTTTCTGACTATTTTCCTTAAAGATCCTAAACTGTAAACTTTTCCCGGGTTTTATTTGAAGTTTTAATAGATATATTTGTAGTTTTATTATCGGAAATCACCTCAATAAAGTTTACATCTCCACTCTCAAGCTTCTCTCTGCAGCTTTAGAATAAACAGGTAATTTCCGTATGTCTTATGTTAACAAACCTCTCATCGGATTAGTTTGAATGAGGCGTGTTGTGACGTCACAACTTCACGAGGCTCATTTTCGAGCACAGTTTCTGAATGCAGGCTGTGTGAATTCCTGTGGATTGATTGTTTTTGAAAACTGGGACAGCATTTATAGACCATCCAGACCTAGATCTTATAATGATCAAGATATCAAAACAGCCTCGTTTCTTGGAGGTATTCCACTTATGAATGTTTGTCCAATTATTGTGGAAAGTCTCTCATCTCAGGTTGGCGAATCAGGTGGACCATGTCCTCCTCCTGCTTTCTTCTTTTCCTCTGGTCTGTTATTGTTTATGTCTTTATTCTTTATTTCATCAGCTCTACTCAATCCGTTTCTTTCTTTTACCTGAGCCACAGTCTGTACCTCAGGTGACGGAAAATTCACTGCTTCGATTATTAAAGCCCTCTTTTTTTCTTACTATGTAGAAACTCTTCGGAAATGTTTCTTTTCTAGCTTTCACTTTCTCTCATACAACAACTTTGCCACTTTCTCCATGATGATTTAGACATTGTCAGACGTTGGTTCTCATTCATCCAGCTCATCTAGAGTTCTGGGAAAAAAATGGACTTAAGACGTTTCACTTCTCATTCAAGAGGATCCTTCAGTTCTGGGATAATCATTGGGGATTTCAGGAATTTAAAGCTCAGAGTGTGAAACCAAATTAACATGAACAACAATTCTGACATACCTCAGTGGTAAGGGAAAAAAAAAGGGGGGGGGGGGGGGGGGGTTAGTGTTCATGTAGCCTGACTAACACCAATCCTCACATCAATGTAGCTTGATATTCGGTCTGGGAACCAATCATTCATTTGTTTGTATCTGAGACGTGGTTTATAAAAGCCCAGAGCTGATTATTGGGTGCTACCAATGTCTGTCAAATGCCTTTAGTCAATCATATCATATCAAACATACCCAATGACGATTGAATACTTTTAGCGCTAAGAATTGATAATTGTTTAAAATTTTAGTAGTAAAAGTTTTAAAAATAAAAGTTTAGTAAATTACCATCTGGTGTCATGCTGAATCCACGGTTATCATGATATTCACGTCTTGCTGCACCCTCTTGTTCTGGTCAAGGAAGTTCATGGGTGTGGTGGTATATAACAGAGTCATCTGCAAACTTGATGTGCAACAGGGAAAGTTGCAGTTAAAACGCTTATAAGCCAGCATGCAATTAAAAGGCAAAAGAAAAGTCAATAAAAAGCAGCAGTGGTTTTCTACTGGGTGTTTGACAGTAGAAGGTAAGGAGGGTGCCCCCCCCCCCCCCCCCAACTAAGTGTAAGAGATCAACTTCATTTGGTCATAGTGAAGATCAATTTTCTTACAATCCTCTGAAAAACTTTCATAATTCAGAGAAGTAAGGGCCACGGGATGATTACCATTGAGTGATTTGGGAATCCTAATCTTGCACTGGCAGCACAATCGAGTCTTTCCATAATTTTGGAACCTCTCTGAAGAAATCAACACTGGAATATAAAAGAAAGAATGCCTCATAATTGCCTGGCACAGTTTTTTTTTTTTGAGTAGCCTGACCCAATACCATCGAGGCTCGGGACTTTTCCTTTTTTTTTTCCGCGTCCATGTTCGCTTTGAAAATTGTCCTCATCAACATGTACGCAGGAAATCGCCAGATACCCCAGCTTTCTTCCCTTTCCTCACCATTGGCTCGATCCCCACACCCTTGCCAAGTTCCGTCACTACTCTGTCTTTATAGTTCAGCGTAGTTTTCCTTATTTGCTTTCCTTATTCCCTTATAAAAGGATATTTTACTTTTGATTCAAAACACATTTGGTTTATTTATCAAAGGCTTTTTTTGTTAGGAAACACTGTGCACAGTTCATGTGGGATACGGTTTCTTCGCAGAAGGTCCTATAAGCAGTAAAAGTCTCAATCAATTCCTCTAAGTCATTGCAGGCATCCTTTAAAAAGTGCCAATCGGTACTTTGAAAACAACCCCGGAGGGCCGTAGTGGAAGCCCGAGTCCAGAGCAGAAACTTCCTCCTCTCAGATGTTCCCCCTCTCAAGAGCTGTTGAGGAAAACCACGTTATGATCACAGGTGCCAGGAGACGCTTTAGCCCTGTGAGCTCCTCTAATAGAGCCATACGTCAAGGACCCTGTCGTGCCTCTTCAGGCAAGTGACATATTGATAGTCTTTTTAAATGTGCAATAATTGAAGTCGCCCGTGATCAGATCGGGGTGCATCCGGGGCGACAGGCTGCCGGCGCCGTGCCACCGCGGCTGTGATCTCTGCCGTTAGCTTTGGGTTGAACAACAGATAGAAAACAGCCAGGAGAACCTGCGAGGTAAATACAGTAAAAACGTCCGAATGAAAAACAGAGAGCAGGTCTGATAGATGTAGAGAATGTTTTCACAAGGAAAATAAACTAGACAATTCAATTGATTAGTTGTTGTCTATTAATGCTATCTTTCTATTTTAGGAGGAACATACCCACATTTTCTAGGTCCAGCTTCTCACATCTGATTATTTTCTGGTTTCTTTAGTCTTCTATAGTAGTAAACTGATGATCTTTGGCTTGTGGACTGTTGTTCTAGACAAAAAAGCTGCTTTTGCTCGAATGTTCAGCTTTTGGGAAAACAACAAAAATCAACATTTAAACACCATTTTAATGAACCAAACAACTAATTGATTATTGGTTCGGTCCCCAGATTGTGGGGGGAAAAAAGTGTTTTTACTTTAGTACAGGTGTTTATAATGAGCATTCCTGCAGCATGGAGAGGAATACACACACACACACACGTGGATACCTGGGTATTCTAAGGACATCCTTTATAACTAATACAGACACGTTGCAGTGATCAGATGACGCTTAATTACATTTCACTGTGATCACATGAGATAGACGAAGATTGATTGATTGACTTAACTCATGATAGTTGCGGTGTGAAACAATACACCGGCTGTTTCAATATAATAAATGGGTGTCTCAACACAGAGTTTACAGAAAATTAGGAATTTAATCAAAGATTTGACACACGAATAAGATTTAATCAAGATATATATGAAAAAAAACGAAAGTGGGATCTTTTCTTCTACAGTCTCTTACACTTACAGATAGTTCCTGCACTTCCCAGCCAACATTATTAGCCTGTATGTATGCCCATGTCATGTTCCCTGTTATAAATAACTTGTGCAGAATCTCCTTTGTCATGGGGATATCTGGAGTGTGAATGCAAGCAGCAGCAACGGCGCCGGGCCCCTCTCTGACACACCGGTTTATTGTAGTTGAACATTAATCTTTTTGAGCTCCTTCGGCAGTTTCTTGTTGAACCACGTTTTGTCTCTGCTCCAGCAGCCCACACCTCACCCTGCGAAGCCATCATTAATATCATAAAACTTAATGTAGACGTCTTTTAATGACTCACACCTAGACCCTTAAATAGCTATGCAGGATCATAACTGAGCCATTGCTGTAAAGGCAGTTATCAATGGATTCCTGCCAACGTTCAAACGCGATGCATAAATCTCCAATGGATGAGGGCTATTAGAATTGATTCTTTTTAATCAGTGGCACATTTTGTATTTAAAAAAACTAATCTAATTTGTGAATCATCATTCATATGTGCAAATAATTTTCAGAAGTTTGGCCTTGGGGGGAAAAAAAGCAAGTATGATTCCAAAGAATGTTTTGTTGATACTGGGCAGTATTATGTATTGAGTGATACTTCACTGCCAGTGTACACATGAAAATGTAAAAATAACCCTCTCAAGCGGAAGCTTTTGTCCTTCCCTTCGTTTTAAAGTGCCCGGGGAGTATCTCGAGGATAAAGCCGCGCTCTCCCGATCGAGACCTGTCCGAATGAGCTCGACTCAAATTCAATTTGGGTGATAATGCTGCCTCAAACGTATTTGTTCATGTGTGTTTACACTGGCTGTTATTCAAGCAGTTCCATAAAGCAGCACCTTTCAGATGAGAGGTGAGATTAGTGTCGCGGTTGCTTGGTTTCATTGGAGGAGGCTTGTTTACCGTATGCCCCCCCCCCCCCACCGTCATTGTCCTGAAGAAACGTGGGTTTCACCAGGTTTGCATAAGCTGAGTTTCCTGAAACGCGCCTGACGGTGTTCTACCCCATTAATCCCCGACGTTGTACACATGTTAGTTGTTAGTGTCAGCGTGTGTTGGGGAGAATTTTTAAATAAAGAGTGTGGAAAAAGAATGAGATTTAGATTTTTTACATTTGCAAAATCTAACCAGAGCTGGGAGCTTGGAATAATAATAATGCATCTTAATATGTGTTCTATGTTTAATTCCTCAGTGGCCACTCCGCTGTAGATGCCCTGGCCTGATTACTGAACACATTCTGAAAGCTCGACAATACTCCATGTGTCCAGCGGAGCTGAGGCTTTCATGTGAATGGAAGTCAGAAGGGAGGAAAAAAACAAATGCACGTTAGGTGCCGAACAAATTGAAGCGGGACAAAACTCGCATTGTCTTCGTCTTCTGAGGCAGATCTATGTATGAATGAGTGTGAGGTTTTATGGCCCGGGTGTGGCGCTTTCTTTCATTCTGCCAAGTCTCTGGCCATCTTTGTTTTACTTTTAAGAAACCAAAAACCGTACCCATCCCTTCCTCTTCTCATTTTAACATTCTCACTTTACAATGTCTATGAGTCAGCGCTTTATATGAAGTCTACACTATGATATAGGCCTGCTACTAAAGACAATTATTATAGTTGATTCGTTTATTGATTGTTGAAACCGTTATTTAGTTGTTTGGCTCATTAAATGGTCTAAAGATCATCAATTTACTACTATAGAAGACTAAAGAAACCAGAAAATACCCGGATGTGGGAAGCGAATACCAGAGAATTTGGACATTTTCTTCTTAAAAATGACTCCTGATACATTTCAAAATAGTTTGTTAATCGATTAATGGACTTATCATTGCAGCTCTAATTCATTCCTTGCATGAGCCTTCTGTTCTTTGAGCAGACACATACAAATCAATCCTTCAAATATATTATGGTACAACTAAACAAACATAAAAAAAATGTTCTTTCTTATATCTGTCACCTCTGGACAAACTTGATCACAAAAAAAAAACAGAGAAACGTCTCACTTCTGCTGTGATTTTTCATAGTTTTCCAGCGTGTTTATTGGCCTGCGTTCTTGTACAGTTTGTTGCTCATTGGCTCGCTGCCCTGTCGCCGTTATGTCCTCCATAAAAACGACGCTCACGGCAGCTTTTCAACGCCGTAATAATTTCACTACACGTGTAACGTTAGGTTTAAAACTCCTACTCGGCCGTGTCCCGCTCTGTTTAGAGGAGCTGAAGCATCCTGATGAACAAACGCAATTTATAGTTCTAATGTTCTGGTTAAAGCACAAACCTCTGGGATTTAGTGGTTCTCCGTGGTTATGGTTAAATATTTTAAGAAGCCAACATAAATTGTGATTAAAGCTGTAAACCGGTCGTCTCAAACATCAAATCTCTGGCCTGCAGCAGTAAATGACTGTAGATCATTTTGAATATTGAGAATTCTATTGATTATTCCATTGAGGCTAAACTGAGGCTGATAATACTATAATAATAATAATGCTATTGTGGCTGCATATAATAAGGTTGCTCATGTTTTTACCTGTATCTTTTCTCTGCATCTAATTATTAATCTATACAAACATTAAACATTAAAAAAGGACAATTTATAAGTCCACTCCTGGGTTTACCACGGATCCCTGCAGCAACCAAGAAATCAAAAAGTGAAAAAAGCAGCGTCAGTGTTTGGCTGGTTGGCAAGCTGAGAAAGTCTTACACACAGCTTTAAAAGTAGCTCAAAATGTACCTTCTTTTAGTTCATGTTGGTGTAAAAGAATGTTAAATTCTAAATATTTAATCCACCTAGAATATATAAATAGTTGGTAATTTCATGTTTGCAGTGAGCTCAATAATCATCTATCACGTTGTGCTGTTTATGGATTAAATAAAGCTTTTATTTTTAGTAACCGCGGTATTCCAGGTCCTGAAGGAGTCGGTTCAGCCCAACAAATGACACACAACTTCTTACACCGGCACAGGAAGGATTATCCAATAGTGAACGCATGACTAATGGACAGGCATGAGACGCCAAAGCTGTGTATTTAAATCTAAAAATGTGATTTTAAAAAACACGCCGAGCATCTTCAGGATGAGTTTCTGTGAACATTTACATATTTCTTGTTATTCCTGCTCTCCAAGACGATGCAAACTTTCTACAGCTCCTTTTTTATGTTCCATTTGAACAATAAAAATAATATTTATCGTTTGTTTACACTACACAATAGATGAAATCTCTGTTTTACCCCTGTGAACTAATCCATACCAGCTTTTAAAAAATAAAAAAAACTTTTCGGGAGAAAAAAAAATAACTCACTAGTTTTTTACGACTTCCACAAGGCTTCTCTAGTTTTATGTAAGCGCCTCTAGCGTGTACATAAGAGACACCTTTCTCCAATTGATGTAATAACGGTGCACTTAAAGTGTAAGTGAGGGATTGAAATGCGTGTGTGTGTGTGTGTGTGTGTGTGATGAGAATAATGTCTTACGGGTACAAACATTTTTGGAATTTTTTAAAATAGGTCCAGTAATGGCTTTAAAAAAAAACAGCCAGGTCCAGACAGTGAAGTGGTTTCTTTTCATTGATGACAGGTTCTGTTTCTTTCAAATGATATAACATTTGTAAAAGGCATTATTCTTATATATATATATATATACACCCTGAATGCAAAATACAACACACTAGGCTTTTTACGGACCATACGCTGTTAAACGAGACGATAAGAATATTTCTCGGTGATAGCAGAGTGTGTTTGAGTCGGCCTCGGCGGCAGATTGTGTGCTAGGTCTCAACTTCACACTTCAGACTGTTAAACTGGTCGATGTTTAACACTCAGGCTCCGGAGTGCATGCCATTATAGTTAGAGCTCTTTTAATACGCCTCAGTAACCCGGCGTTTTCGCCATAAAACGCGTCTTTCAGCGGGTTGAGATAAGGTTAGTGGCAACGTGGGCGACGATCCCAGAGGGAGACACCTTAAACGCTGGGTGACGTCTGCCCCTCGCCGCCATGGCCTGTTCCTGCTGTCATAAAAAAACATGTTTTATGTTGAATATGTAAGCGTCTGCGCCTCATCAGAAGCTGTAACTGCTGTATAACTCATGGGTTCCAGACGTCATCGCTGCTCATCCTGTCTGATGAGGCACACGGTTCGATCTCTGTCAATAGCACTATATAATCTGTCTTTTTTTCCTTTTTATGATGATAAAGTGATGATGTACTTCCCTGACATGCTCATTCCATCTGCGTTTTGCAAGAGAGGAATATCGCCTATAATAACTTCTGACCGCGCTGTGCATTCACGGTGGATTCCAGCATTTTAAAAACGAAATATGCTTTAATTTGAGTCATTTCACAAAATTAGTAAAGGATTCAGAACATTCCCGTTTAAGAGTTTCAGTTTGCGAGAATAAAATCTAAATGTAAAGCTGAATCAAGTTAGATATGAAAAAAAGTCTTTAGAGATTGCCTGAGAATGCTTGAGACATTTTCTGATACAGAGAGAGAGCAATTATCTGATAATGAACAATGTTAATGATTATCTATTACTGATATACACACAGAGCAAGTTTTACTTTAACTAATCCTGTGCTGCTCTTTATTAATGACATGTATTGATTACTGATGCTTAGGTGATATTGCTGTAATGACAATCCAATGAATATAATTTGGTTAATGTAGGAAGCAGGTATTTTATAAATGATCTTCTATAAATATAATAACAATAAGACACTACAGGTAATTCAGGTCATGCAGATTGGGTTTTAAAGTTTTTACTCTGCTCCACTTTTAAGACAACTCATCATCAGAACTTTGTTAAATGGGGAGAAAACAAACCTTATCTCACATTTGCACCACATGGGACACTGATGATGTGTTTTTTTTAATCCCTTCCTGAATTCTCTCCAGACTGTGTTCTATCATTCTGGGCTTGGGTAACATTAAATGCCAGTGTGTGTGTGTGTGTGTGTGTGTGTGTGTGTGTGTGTGTTAGCCTCGAACATCCATCCATGATGTAGCAGGGTGTTTTATAAAACACGACAAGCTGCAAATGTTTAGTGTATTCGCAGTAAACGGCTTGTCAGCGGTGTCAAGCTGAGGCCGGTTCGAGATTAAGTTTTTTTTTTTTTTTTTTTTTTTTTTACTGCAAATCGGTGGTGGAAGCCCAACCAGGAAGCACGCACAGACACGCACACACACGCACACACACGCACACACACGCACACACACGTAGAAACACACACATCTCGCAGGCAGCGCCACCGACCGTCCTTCTCCTCCCAGTTCTCCCAGCGTTCCCAGTTCTCCCAGCGTCCCCAGCTCCAGCCTCGCTGCCATCGCACCAGTCCGGCTCCCCCTGCCCCTCACCACCTCCACCTCCACCTCCCCCGGCTCTTCCCCTCCTCCCTCCCCGCCTCAGCTGCTCTCTCTCCCCGCTGTTCTTCTCGACGGTTCCCGGCTGCCAGGAAGAAGAAGAAAAAGAAGAAGAAGAAGAAGAAACGCGTCGGGTAGAGTCCGTAAGTTATCACCTCGCGTTTCTTCTTCTTCTTCTGCTGCTATTTTACCGTAAATGTCTGAAGTTGCTTCACGACACAGAGAGAAAGACAGAGAGGAGCAGAACGCGATTTTCGCTTCGTGCACCAGAAGCTCCACGAACAGAATGCTGCTGCTGCTAGTAATACTGCTGCTGCTGCTGCTGCTAGTAATAATACTGCTGCTGCTGCTAGTAATAATACTGCTGCTGCTGCTAGTAATAATGCTGCTGCTGCTAGTAATAATACTGCTGCTGCTGCTAGTAATAATACTGCTGCTGCTGCTAGTAATACTGCTGCTGCTGCTGCTAGTAATACTGCTGCTGCTGCTAGTAATAATACTGCTGCTGCTGCTAGTAATAATACTGCTGCTGCTGCTAGTAATAATGCTGCTGCTGCTAGTAATAATACTGCTGCTGCTGCTGCTAGTAATAATACTGCTGCTGCTGCTAGTAATAATACTGCTGCTGCTAGTAATAATACTGCTGCTGCTAGTAATACTGCTGCTGCTGCTGCTAGGAATAATACTGCTGCTGCTGCTAGTAATAATACTGCTGCTGCTGCTAGTAATACTGCTGCTGCTGCTGCTAGTAATAATACTGCTGCTGCTGCTGCTTGTAATAATACTGCTGCTGCTAGTAATACTGCTGCTGCTGCTGCTAGTAATAATTCTGCTGCTGCTGCTAGTAATAATACTGCTGCTGCTAGTAATACTGCTGCTGCTGCTAGTAATAATACTGCTGCTGCTAGTAATACTGCTGCTGCTGCTGCTAGGAATAATACTGCTGCTGCTGCTAGTAATAATACTGCTGCTGCTGCTGCTAGTAATAATACTGCTGCTGCTGCTAGTAATAATACTGCTGCTGCTAGTAATACTGCTGCTGCTGCTGCTAGGAATAATACTGCTGCTGCTGCTAGTAATATTACTGCTGCTGCTGCTAGTAATAATACTGCTGCTGCTGCTGCTAGTAATAATGCTGCTGCTGCTGCTAGTAATAATACTGCTGCTGCTAGTAATACTGCTGCTGCTGCTAGTAATAATACTGCTGCTGCTGCTGCTAGTAATAATACTGCTGCTGCTAGTAATAATACTGCTGCTGCTGCTAGTAATAATTCTGCTGCTGCTGCTAGTAATAATACTGCTGCTGCTAGTAATACTGCTGCTGCTGCTGCTAGTAATAATACTGCTGCTGCTGCTGCTAGTAATAATACTGCTGCTGCTAGTAATACTGCTGCTGCTGCTGCTAGTAATAATACTGCTGCTGCTGCTGCTAGTAATAATACTGCTGCTGCTAGTAATACTGCTGCTGCTGCTGCTAGTAATAATGCTGCTGCTGCTAATAATAATACTGCTGCTGCTAGTAATAATACTGCTTCTGCTGCTAGTAATACTGCTGCTGCTGCTGCTGCTGCTAGTAATACTGCTGCTGCTGCTGCTAGTAATAATACTGCTGCTGCTAGTAATAATACTGCTGCTGCTGGTAGTAATACTGCTGCTGCTGCTGCTAGTAATAATGCTGCTGCTGCTACCTGTGAATATCTCCTTGCACCTTACAACCAGGACAGCGTTCATATCAGCAGCTGCGTCAGGACGAATGGGGCTGCCTCTTTATGTCTTGCTTGATGTGTATTCTCCTAGCCCCCTCCTCTCCCTCCAGCCCACATTTAGAGGCTGCAGTTTTACCTCAGATGTCAAGCCTTACTGTATCCCACTGTATTCCTGTATGAGCGTTCACATCTCAACTGGTTGCTGTTTGTGAGTTTCCTATTAAAACAAAACAAAAACAGTAGTGACCGAATGTTTCCAAATTCTTCTTCATCTCATTTCTTGATAAACCTCAAACATGTCAGCGCCTGGTGTTTACTGCTGTCACCAGCTGCAACTTGGTGAGAAATGTCAAATAAAACTAACACCTCAATCAGACTTGGGGCTCTGTAACTTTTTTTTTTTTTTTTGAAAAACTCCATCTGAAAGTCGAAGACAGAAACATCAGTGGATGAGGTGGTGGTTTATAGGTGGATCGTGGTAGTTTTATTCTGAGGGGGTGTTTCAAGTTTCCTATTGACTGGCTTTAAATTTGTTAACCTTTGTTTTGGCTTTTGACCCTTTAAATCAGGGGAGTCAAACTCAGTTTAGTTAATGGGGCCACCTACAGTGCAATCTGATCTCAAGTGGGGCTGAACCAGTAAAAAAAAACATTATATATATATATATATATATATGCATTTTAAATTAACATATTTACTCTGTGAACAAACGATTTACAAATCAAATCAAAACTGGAAATATTTCATCCTTTGAGTCCTGAATGAAGCTCACTGACTTTACATTTAAACAGGAACTGGCCCATTATTTTCTTATCAGACTTCGTACAATCGTCCAGTTGGCCGGTTTAGACCCTTAAACGGGCCGGTTCTGGCCCCCTGGGCCCCATGTTTGACCCCCCCTACTTTAAAGTAAAGCATTGTGTGACTGTGTAAAATAGACGCATTAGGGATGGTACAAAATTATTGAAGTTGCTATAGGAGGGAGGTATATTTTATGTTTGCTTTATGGTCCAACGTTTTACACTTTTCCTGGGTTTTAATTGAGGTTTTGATGTACCTAATAAGATATATTTGTGGTTTTAAGCACCAAAAATTAGTGCACTATAGTTTAACGTGTCTCTCAAGCTTGAAAGAACAAGTCGTTATGTGACTGTCTCATTAATATTAACGAGTCTCTCCTCTGATTGGCTGGTGTGAATGGCTGTGAATAGGGGCTGTATAGTTGTGACATCACAAAACTCACTGGACTTTGTTTTAAGTTGTGTGCATTGAGTGTTTTTGAAACATTGAACTTCCTTATAATCCAAAAGATATTCAAATCCCACTTTCTGTGTTATGGGGCTTTTCTCAATTTCTCTATTTCTATTTGTGTGCATGAGTTCAACAAAAAAACATTATTTTTCTGACTTTTCTAAATCTTGGATGATGGTGTTTTACACAAAAAAGCAACAAATTAGGGACTGTATAGTGTTGGAATGGGAAATGAGGAAGGGCGATGTGTATTTATTTGCTCAAGGGGATGGTGGAGCAGAAGAGGCTGTTTCAGCTTTTTCCTCATCCCAGAATTGAATTTTTCGCATCCATTTTCACAGCGACTATAGACAGAGCTGACATCTGGTCCAGGTTCACTCCTTCTGTTTCTGTTAGGTCGACTGTGTAGCAGCTCTTCATTTACAAACCGGGAGTGGGTGTATTTTTGCTGTTTTCTCATGTTTTTATATAGTTGTGAGATTATCGCTGTTCAAACAAACTGTTAGTGGTACTGTGGAGTGGCTTATTTTTCAAAATATTATAAAATAAATTGAAAAATAACCATACAAATGATAGCAAGTGTAAATTATAGTGTCGTATTCAATTAATACTTGACTACCATATTATAAAGTTTTTGTATCTTTTACATTAAGTAGATTAAAATACATTCATAAATAGCTTTACATTTTCTGTACAGACAGCAGGTCTATTGATTTAAATCAAAAACCGCGATCTTGAGATTGTCAACGCTGCAAATTTTTATTTGTTTTTTGCAACAATTAATGCTATTTACTCTCTGGGAAACACTGTGTTATGATATATGTTTCTGTGATAATTCTAAATGTTGTGCACTGAAACTTGATTTGAAAAAAATTGCAATATCTGACAAAAAAAGCACATTTTTTCCCCCTTATAATCATTCAGCACCAACAGATTTATTCATAAAATGCTTTATTACAATTAAGATAATATCTCATAACCTACAAAAAAAACTGAAACTCACGCATTTGCAATTAATCACAGTTAAGATGATATATGTGAATATTGATGCATTTTCCAGCAGTAATTATCTGTTGGAAACGACAGCAATGACACTTAAAAAAAAGAGATGAAAACCAGGCTTAAAGCACTTGTCAATGTTCATACAGTTAACTGCTTATAAATGCTAAAAAGCCACCAAGGGCAACACTTTTCGTTGAGAGATTGTGATTATTTTAATATCCTTTAATTATCTGACGAACGAAGTAGATTCAGCTTAATGCACCTGAACTTGTGGCCTGTTATTATTATTATTGATATGATTTATTGATTTGTTCATGTACTCTGCTAAAAGTGAAGAACTCTTCAACTGCACCTGCTGTTCCACTTCTGCATTTGGAGCTTCTTATCGAGTGGTAGTTTCTTCTCACATCGCCGCTGTGTTTCTATAATACAACAGTAACTCACTGTGATGTTTTTTTTCTCTCCCATGTTGAATTCCACCTTTTGCTTGTTAATATTTGAAGCCTGCCTCTAGTTGGAATTTGTAGGCTGGTGCACGCAGCTTGTTCAGTTGCTTGAAACATTTCTAGTTTTCATGCCGTATGTCGGGGTGATTTAGCTGTGTTTAAGGATTAACACAATCTGCAGATCTTTTTAAATAGCGAGCTGGGCATTTTTGATTAAATCCATCTTCTTTCTGTTTTACACACGTTGCCTCGAGGGTAATTTTGAAATCTTGCAAAGTCGGATCATTAAAGAAACGTCTCGGTGAGCTCTGTGTTTGATGCTCTGACGGCAGCTGATGATCTGCTTTCTAACCAATTAGAGACGGAGTGAAGGGTCATTGATCGTACTGTAAATGGGAAATTACTTCCTAAGGATCACCGGGCCTGACTGTGTTTGAAGAGCTAAATTGCCGTTTGGCCAGAACGTGGCCACACAAGATAATATCTTGCAGGTTATAGTCCCCGCTTCCATTATGCTTCTCAGCAGTGACACACAACTGCTTGAGGACTGTAAAAAAACATGAGGAAAGCTCTATATAAAAGTTAAAGCTGTACGTTTGTGAACACTGTTCTAAGTAGAAAATATTGGCTAGTAAAGATGCAAATAAAAAAACAACATGAATTGTTTTTCCCGAATTTAGACTTGCATGAATTTCATATTTCACATTATATAAGTGTGTCGTTCTTGTATTGAATTTCAGTATCAGCCAGCAAGGTCACACAGCAAAACTGATTACATCTTGTCTGAGAAGCACAGCCCAGAGTTAGCCGTTGTGACACAGGCAGGGGGGGCACCCACAAAGACAAGGGGGGGAGTCACGCACTACATGAGTTTGTCATTTAGTCACACGCACCCATTTTCCAGATCGGATCACTGTCAAAAAAAAAATGTTGAACAATGTTTCTGACTTTATTGTATAAAAGCTGTGTGTGTCTCCTTCACAACATTTGCTCTTTACATTAAGATGAATTAGAATAAATAGAGTGCAGCGGCCACAGAAATCCTATTTCAATTGTCTGAACCATGGAGCTAAAACGGGCATTGGCTAACGCCTGGATCACTAACACCTCTGTCTTGGGCTGCACAGGTGGACAAAATCCAACATGTTTGAAAAGTCTTGTCGGGCTAATGTGTTCACATTGCAGAGTAATCTGCATCAACCATCAGGCCTCGCTCAGCCAGCTAGTCTGAACAGATGCCGCGGCCTGTAACCCTTAACGTTCCACACGGCACGAAGTGGAAAAGCTTCCTGTGATAAGATGATTTAGGGGATTGTTTCTAGTGGAAGACTGATAGCATTAACCTGCAACGTGAATCCTATTTAGTAAACTTCCAAATTTTGCAACCCTATTCAGGAGATTCTTGCAGCAGTGGTTTGATGGTGTGGTTTTAATGCTGGTCCTCCTCCCGCGAACCACCCAACCCTGAATAATTGTACTTTAACTTGAGCAACATTTTGAACGCTGGACTTGTGACTCATGACTGTCATCGCCGCTGTCAGCGAGCCGTGAGTCCAGGCGTGAGTTAATTGACTAGTCGCTGCATGTTAATGTTATCCCTCTAAAAGTCAGGGATCTCTGTCTTAATGCGTGCATGTCCTTCACATATCTGACAACCCTTCATCTCACGGACTTCACACTTAGGCCGGATTATTGCCGGGGATCCAGGGAGGTGCAGTGTGGGGTATGATCTCATTGTAACAGATGAATTATTGAGAATTATTAAATTTTGATGGAGCTTTTCCAGTTTAACCGGTGCAGCTTTTCCAGCCTTTACAGTACTGGTTTAAGCGACCCTGGAAATCTAACGGCCGAATCGCACGTGTTGTAAATCTGCAGCAGCAGGACTTCAGGCCCCACATTACATGCTCAAAAAAAAAGAGAGAATAGTAGAAATTGAAAACACATTTGCACACATGACATATTAAAAATTACATATAAAATGACCCCACCACACTTAATCATTGTCAGTGCATGGCCCCCCCCAGCACTTGACAGGTTAATGGACTATTCCTCCAGTGGAGGAGCTGCTGATAGGGAGGCAGCAACTCCTCCAGGTATTGTGCAATCCAACACATCATCAAAAAGTGTAAATGGGTTTTTGAGGATGTTGGGTAACGCTGAGTGACTGACACATGAGTTACGGCTCCTACTGATAACGTTTCCTTTAGGAGTGGATGTGAACCTGCTCAAATCACAGCTGACAATCAGCAGCGTGACCTCCAAACTAGTTTACAGGAAATCTGATAAAAATGTATATATAACAATAAGTTCTCATAGTCAAAGTGGATGTTTTTATCCCTCTTTTTTTTCAATCATTTAATTACAGGATTATTATGAGAGATAATTATACATGACAGCCTTGATGTTCTAGGAAAAGATAGAGAGGCATTAAGTAAAATAACTCATCTCTTTTCAGCATCAAAACATGAAACAGAGGTGACTTCAGGTGAGAGCCTCCACCTGCATGTGTTTTTACTGATATAATATGATAATACAGGTTTTTACAGTGAAAATTTAAGATACTGTTTGTGAAATTATGTGTAAATTAGTTATTTAGTATTTTACAGACATGATGTTGAGTAGCCTAAAAGGGATAATTTGACTTTTTTCTTTCTTTCTATATATATATATATATATATATATATATATATATATATATATATATACACACACACATATATATATACACACACACACATATAGTACTATGTAGTACCTTCATTGCCTGAACGCTGCTTAAAATGCAATTCAGCAGCAAAAACACACACAAAATAGATATTAGATGTTTAAAACAGACAGGTACAGGCCGTATCAAATATATATATATATATATATTTTTTTTTTAAGTTGACTTTTCGCTGTCCACTGAGTCAGCAGGTCTAATAGTTAAAGGCACTGTTCCATATTTTCGGGGCGTAGTGGCTAAAAGCAGCGTCCCCAAAGGCCTTTGTGGTGACCTTGGGAACAGTTAAAAGAGCAGCTGTGGAGGATCTTTTAGGGTTCATGGAGGATCATGAAACGAATTTTTTTCTAAAGAGGAGTTTGTGATATAAAAGAAGAAGATGAGTTTTTGTTAAAACCCTGGCAGCCACGTTCTGAATGCTCTGTTGTTTTGCAACGCCTGCTATTGGGAGGCCAGGAAAAGCAGGTTTTTCAGCATATTGCCGCCTCAGTAAAATTCTTTGTTATATGATGCAAATGATAAAAGGCAGTTTTTGTCAATTAATTAAAATGGACTTCAAAACTGAGGTCAGACCCTTAAGGAGAGGAGCAAGGTCTTTTTTTTCTCAAGAATACGGTCTTATCTTCATTTAGCTTTAGGAAATTCCTGCTTAAACACACAAATAACGGCTGATACAGTCACTTAGAATGGACAGATTAGGTCCAAGGACGCTTCCTTGGACCACACCATAGTCACCGGTTGCAGTTTCCGATATGTGTTCCCCAATTTTGACGTGGAATTTCCTCCCAGCAATATGTTTGTATTAAAAACAGCCGATAACCGTACCAGAGGGAACAACCCATTTGTCAAGATGGAGGTGATGGAGGTGGTGCTAAGGTCAAGGAGAGTGAGGACAAATGTATTTCCGCTATTGGTGTTTATTCTGAGATCATCTGAAGGGTTGGAACATGTCAAGAAAACCGTCCTCAAAAAAGGTGTTTAATTGTTTAAATGCTTTTTTTCTTTAATACATTGCTCAGGAAACTACTAATAGAGGAAGGGTCTGAGTTATTTGACTTGGTGTTTAAAGGTGTTTGACATGGTTTGATTGTATATTCTTAACGAAAGAGGCAAATCCTTTGTATGTACTGGAGGACGGGCCCATTAAGTCTTTTTATGGTTGAGAATAGTATTCTGGGAGTGAGCTCAGTCCCTTAGATAATTGTCTGTTGCCAATTGAGCTTAATTGCGAAATGATTTCACAATGAACCAGGGGAGTTTTTACTATATGTTGTATCATAGATTTATGCACAAGTCTTTTCCTCTTAATTTGGAAGACATGAAATTACTGACAAAAATATCTCCCTGTTTAAGTAGGCATTCAGTGAGCCTGTTAATTTGTCTTATTTCACTCAGATGAACATAATGTAGAAGTAAAGCCTTACTTCAGAATAAACAGTTCAGACTGAACAATTGGCCTTAACAAGCTGTTATTTGCATGCTCTGCACACACTGGTGGTGATAAGGCTCAGACACAGTGAATGAATAACAGAACGCATCGGTTTCTGCTAAGCAGCAAAAAAAAAAACACACACATACACACACAAACCTGTTCTAATGAGAGGATCATAAACAAATATTGAGTTATGTTGAATGTTTTGTTTAAATCTAACTGGAGGCTTATGTAAGTCAATATATTTGTTATGCTTGTGTCTTGTTTTCATTTTCTTTGCGTCTCAGTTCTTTCTGCACAAACAGTAGCTCTTCCCACATGGTTTAGACTTGAATCAGAAAAAATTAATTAGATGATGTTATGTTTTTTTTTCTTCTCTTTGCAAAGTATACCAGCTCTCTTGATTCAATTATAACAAGGGTTCTCAATCCTGGTCCTGGAGGGTCCAGGTTTTTGTTCCAACCAAGCAGTTGCACACCTGATTCTACTAATGAAGGACCGCGTCTGGACCCAGCAACGTTGGAAAAAATTAGAAATTCAAAATTCAGAACATCCTAATACCCCATTAGAGCTCTACCAGCTGGTAGAGGCACAGTATATGGGTGGTTTTCTACATCCAGAAAATACCAGGAGGGCAAGATGGCATAGATATAGCACATATAAACTGTGCATTCTACGGGCTAACTTTGTACAAAAAAGCTACTACTGTGGTGTTTGTGTAGTAATTAATGGTTAGTCAGTGCGTACTAAGGTTTTTGGATGCAGCCATGGTCCTTTGCAAGGGTCTAGTGGTTGATTAGTAGAGTGTAGGAGTGTAACTGTTTGGTTAAAATAAAAGCCTGCACCCATGAAGGTTCTCAATCCCTAGACCACAACACATTGGGTAGCATGTGGTATAACTAGGAGAATCTTGATTTTTCACAACTTGTCGGTGTCTTTTCTCTAGGCCCCGTGGAGAAGCATGTGATGACTCACGCAAGGCAGAAGGGTTCCCTCCGGCAGAGCCACGGTAGCGCTGAGTGGTGGGACAACTCCCCTCTCTGGCCACATGGTGGCGCCTGGCCCGAGCGCTCACTACGATTCGGCAGGACAAAGAAGATAAGCAAGGTCCCCAAGCAAGGGACAGACATGTCCAAGAAGATGAACGACAAGAGAGGAAGGACAGAAAAGTTCGACCAGAACAGAAAGCTGGACCGGCGGCGTGACAAGAAACGGGACAGGAAGCTGTATCCTCTGCGGGGCAGGACTGGGGGGTCAGAGGGGGAGGGGCTGAACTGCCATGTCCTCCTCACCCGGCTGGAGGAGAGCATCCGCGAACAGAAAGACTCTGCAGAAAGGGAGAGGAAGATATCTCTTAAACACAGATCTAAAAAAGGGAAAGGCAGCGAGAGGAAGGAAAAAAAGGTATTACCAAAAGCTAAATCAAATAAGTCAAGTAACCCGGGTCAAAGCGAGTGTGCCCATGTACCGCAGCCTCGAAAGCGGCGACTGGCGTCTCTGAACGCAGAGGCGGTGAACAGCCTACTGCTGGAGAGAGGCACAGATCCTCACCCGGCAGCCAAACAGGCTAAAAGACAGGAAGAGCCCACTAGTGCAGGAGGTTCCCTGGATGCCGACTCGTCCAGGAGTGGCCTCCACAGAGGCCCTAAGTTTTCACGAGGAAATGCCGGTAAAGCCTCGGCATCTCCCAAACTCGAACTGTGCCAAAGCTCTAAGCAGGTGAAGAAGGCCAAAGCCAACAGAAGAAGCACCAGCGGGGGGATGAGCCTAGAGAGTCTCCATGCCCCCGCCCCGAGACGCCTGGCCGGTCTCAACGCCGCGGCCCTGCTGAAGTTAACCAGCTCGTCCGCTACGAGCAAACAGAGAGCGAAGGCCGCGCCCACGGCTACCGTCACGTCGGAGGGCAAAGCCCCGACTACCGTCCCGACCCCGAAACAGCACTCCAGAGTCAAACTCAAACACAGGGGGCGACTGCAGCAGCAGAAGGGGGAACGGGACTCCCCCTTGCACAGCGGCTGCTCGGTTTGCAAAAAGAAAGCGGACTTTGAGCCCAAAGTGGAGTGGGAGACGGGCGTCTGCGCCCACCGGCTGACCAAGCCCGGCTACCAGTCCCGCAGCATGCTAGCTTACCCGCTAAAGCAGGTGAAGGAGGAGCAGCTGGAGACCGAACTGAGCCCGTACTACTGCTGCCCCCAAGAGGGCTCGGTGGAGTACTGTCACCGCTTGGCCTTCTTCCTGGGCCAGCAGCCCTACGGAGAGGCCGACGACCAGCCTCTAAACTCAGCCATGACCCCCGTGAAGCGCGAGTGCCTCGTAACCTCCCCGCCCATGACGCACCCCCACCCGCACACGGCGCTGACCCTCAGCCCCCACCCCTGCCTCTGCACCGCCGACCACTGCTTCTCCAGCTACTACGTCCACATCGCCCACCCGGCGCACACTGGAACCACGTCGGCCGGCATGGGCCCGCGCCCCCTGAACTTTGCCCCCTCCGGTCTGTGCCCCAACCGGATGAGCGGGTCCAAGCTGCTGGGCCCGCGGATGTCCCACGCCCCGGGGCTGCCCCACCCCGCCTACTGCAACTCGGTGGCTTCGCCCTGTTACGGCGAGGCGTGCGGGATCGGTGGCTACACCTACAGAGCCATGCCGCCCGTCACCAGCAGGGGGTGCTCTTTCAGCACAGGATGCACTGGATGCACGCACAGCATCAAAACAGGCGAGTAGACACGTTCACACTTCATTTGTAGATGCTGTTATGGAAAACTCAACACTTATCCAGTGTTTATTTTGTCAGCTATTAGGGTTAAGTCTTATTATTTTGTCACATAAAAGTTGATGAAACATCCTGGTATTGTAGCCTAGTTTTTAATTGTAGTCTAATTTTAGTCTTTCACAGCCGATAGTATTGTTAATCAAAATCAAGATATAGTCTTTATTTAATATAGTAGATTTTGTTTCTTCTAGATCTGTTGTTTTGTTGCAGTCAGTGTTTTAAAGGACAAGGATTTTGCACCATACGAATATATTTCACCTAGTTTCCTATGACAGAATTAACACTGCACATATCCCAGTTTTATACAAGGACCCTTTTTTTGTTTAATATGTGCCTCAAGCTCGCTGTGACCCAACAAGCGTGAACATTTTTCTGTTTGTTTAGTTTTTGTTGGTATGAGCTTTGGAAGTGCAGATAGCTCGGGGCTCCGACGTGACTCTGACTGATATTTCATGATAACGGGGCTCAAACGTTTTCCATAACAATTGTGTTATATACAGTTGAACATAAGAGCGAGATAATAGAAGCAGGTTGTTTTTTCAACTGGTCCATGAGGGAACAATGCAAAAGACCACACTGAGACCACTGAAGCTAACCTACTTCAGATAAATTTCTAAACATACCTTTATTAATTGCCTTGTGAAAAATCATTAAAATCACATTTCATCCTTCTCCCTCATTAAAAATCCAGAGTCTTTACTTTACTCAATAATGTGTTTCTCTTCTTGTTTCTACAGTTGGATGTTTGAGCTTCACTCGTGCAGATTATTTAAAAGTTTGACACTAGGCTGTTTTCACAATTAAAAATTCAGTTTTAAGGTGCAGAGCTTTGAATACAGCGCAGTGTTCATCCCACATTGTGTGATGTGAAAACACTGAGAATGGACTTTCCAGCCCTGTAGGAAAACTAACTTCTGAGATGAAATAGATTTTCATGTTTCTAGATTCTGGAATGTTTAATGAGGGAGAAAGAGGAAACGTTAGTTTAAGTGATTTAGTAGTTATATTTAACACATTTTTTTTTATCAAAGCAGAGTACTTAAGAGTAGAGTATGTTTTAAACACGTCTCTGGGGGGATCTTTAATTTTTAAGAGGAAAACTGTTATTTTTAGGGCTTTCAATCGCTTAAAACTCACTTCTTATCTAGTTAATACTGAATCATGTACACTGATGAAACGAATAAACACAAGACTTAACTTTAATTCTCTCCTGTGAACTCAAGATCTCCAACAAAACCATCCATCGACTCTCAGCTTTAAAGACTTTATCTTAGAGTAGCCATACAAAGCAGTAATTTCTTATATGCACAAGGTCACTGAGGTTCCTACAATCCCAGGACCGTGAGTAATTGCATGAATGTGTTAATAGTTATTTTGTCTTTCAGGAGTTCTGTATTCTCGCTGCTTTGATTGCTAATTGCATCTTTATTGCTGTATTATTTCAAAGTTTGACGTCCTTTTTTTTTGTACTTTTTCCAGAAGGTTACACCTCCCCTCAGGGTGAACACAGCCCCTCCCTCCTGGTCCCCCCCTCCATGCCCCTGTCCAGCTGCCCCCTCTCTAGCGTGCCTACGTCCACCCAGGCGAAGCCCCGCCTGCTGACCCCGCTGTCGGGGCGGGACCGGCCGCCGGCCCGGTTAAAGCTGGCCAGGGAGTGCCCCCCCAGGAGCGCCAGGCCCGCCAACGGCGCCCGGCCGCCCCAGAAGCAGCAGCCGTCGCCGGTGCCGAGCCTCGGCGGCGCCAAGCAGAAGCGGGTCAGCCGGCGGCGAGCCACCAACGGCTGGCGGCCTGTTGGCGCGCCCACGGAGAAGGAGGTGTTCATAGCGGTAGGTGCCCCCCCCTCTCTGTCTCTAACACCCTGTTAGCTCTGGCAGCCGGACAGAAACACAGAAAGCTCGGCTTCTCGTGACAGATTCCCCCCCCCTCCCCCTTTTTTTTTTTTTGCTAAATCCGTCCTTCAGGGAGAGGACGAAACGGCCCTGCGGCAGTGTTACGAAGGCGTGGAGCGGGACGGCGAGGTGATCCACGTCAGGGACACCGTGCTGCTGCGCTCCGGCCCCAGGAAGAAGTCCCTGCCCTACGTCGCCAAGATATCGTCGCTGTGGGAGGACCCGAAAACAGGTATAGTATGATGGGGGGGTTCTGGAGGGCTACTGTGGCTGCAGGTTTTTGTTGCAACCAGGAAGTTACACACCCGACTCGATTAATCAACCACTAGAGGTTATCACTAGAGGAAAAAAAAGCTTAGAAAACCCTCCTTAATTTGCATTGCTCAAACCACAAACACATAAACACAGGCCCGACGACTTTAAAACTGATAACAGAACTAATTTGAAGGGAGATCATAAAAAAAAAAAGAAAAAAAGAAAGTTTTCATGTGACAGCAGAAAAATATGACTTACACAGCAGTTGGAGTGGTTCGGATGAAAGAATATATACATACAATATACAAAAGTGTTTACCTGTGTGTGTGTGTGTGTGTGTGTGTGTGTGTGTGTGTGTGTGTGTGTGCGTACAGGAGAGCTGATGATGAGCCTTTTCTGGTACTACCGACCCGAGCACACCCAGGGAGGACGAGATCCCAGCGCGCACTGTGAGGTGAGCCCCCCCGCCCCCACCCCCCGCTGTGATTTACTGTTTCCATTAACAACACAACAACACGTGGCGGCGGATGCAGGGCGCGGGGATGTGTACAATTAATTCATTAGTGATTAACCAACATTCACCTTTCAAAGGCAAAATTGGGATTTGATTAATTGAACAAACGTGGTTATTTAATTAACGCTGTCCCAGTATTTAATAAAGACCCATGGGTGCATTTAAAACACATAAATATTAGGTAGAAAAATGCATTGAGACCTAAGTGGTGTGTATGCTGCTACTTTTCATAGTAAAATTAATTGCGTATTTATTGAAAACATTTGTTCTTCATGGTATTTTTACAGCAAATAAGAGATTTAAGCTTCTTCCCAGATGTTCATCCAGGTTCTGCCATGTGTCACATTCCTGCTCACCACTGCCTATAAATTCCTGTTTGTTTTGCTTATGTCATGCCTTTTCCAGTAAGCCTCACAAACACCTTCTCAAACACGGTCCTGTGCTTTCAATTTATAGTCGTTGAAATGTGTTTTAATGCGGAGCATACCACGTATTTATTAGCGCCGAGTAATTTATAAGTGTGGAATCACATATTTATTAGTGCGGTATAATAGAATTGCAGCCACTATCGAGGATGTGTTCATTCTAGCTAAGTGATAATGCACGACGAGGTGTCCTAACGTGAGGGGGCAAACAATGACACCTCTCAGCAACACCTCTCCTCACACACATATTGAGACACTTCATCCTCTCAGCAGCCCCCTGAACTGCTCAAAGGTGGAACCACGATGGCTTAAAGCGATGATATCTCTGTCACAAACAAGAGAAAAAAGGAAATTCACCGCCTCAGTGGAACGTGAACAACGCTTGTGTCGCTATTGAGGATGGATCCTTGGAGCGCACAAGGTTAAAAAGGCACGATGCTGTTGTGCCAAAGAGGACGTTTAGCGGTTTATTCCGTGCTCACGGTTGAAAAGCGGTGTCATTTCTTTAGCCTTCAGCGGGGCACAATGGGAAAACACTTTTGCGTTGATGTGACAGTGTTGCGCCCTCTGTTTTTTTTTTTTTTTTGCAGAATGAGATTTTCGCCTCTCGGCATCAGGATGAAAATAGTGTGGCCTGCATAGAAGACAGATGCTACGTTCTCCCATTAACCCAGTACTGTAGGTGGGTACACACACACACACACACACACACACACGATAATCATTAGCAGAAAAGCTTTTCTCCTTTATGCAGTGCCTCTGTTTTTGTTCCTTGACTGCAGCCTGTTTTGGGTCCAGTCGCTCGTGTTCTTCCTACCCTCCAGTAGCATAGACATATATTTGACTTGCATAAGCAGAAAGTGACCTTCGACCCCTCCCTCCTCTATAGATATTGTGCCTTGGTGAAGCGGCGTGCTGAAGGCGCCCCCCCCGGCAGCGCCAGCGTGGTGCCCTGCTGCCCCGACTTCGCCCCCCCCTCCCACCGCTGTGTGCCCACCGACGTCGACCCCGAGCTGGTGTACCTCTGCCGGCACGTCTACGACTTCCGCTACGGACGCATCCTGAAGAACCTGCAGTAGAGGGCGGGGGGGGGGGCGAATTAATGAATGAATCATAACGTAGCTGCTCCCCCACCTTTGTCTTCACTGCTGGGTGCGAGGGGGGGGGGGGCAGATGAAGCAAAAAGTGTTTGTGGCCCCCAACGAAGCACAGATCCCTTTAGAGGAACGAGGGGGGGGGCACAGCCGGGTGAGTTTGATCCATCACAGCATCAAAGAACCAACATTTCCAGGTTTTTTCGTTTGGAACAAGCCAGGATGAGAGAATTCATTCATCAGCTTGGATTTTTCAACTTCTACCACACTATAGAGGTTACACGGACCATTACCAAGCTTTTGACCCCCCCTCCTTAACCCCCCCCCCCCCCTCCACGCACACACACATCCATGTCTTTGCCTCCCAGGAATGCTGAGCATCAGGCCGGACTGGGGCTGCCGTCTGTACCGCGTTTTTTTTTTTTTCCCCTCGAGCATCTTAGCACAACAATCATGTTTCTTCCATCCGCGGCTCCAGGTCGGTCCGGTGCTCAGCTGCTTCCGGGGGAACACCAGCCTGCACTTTTCCAGCTCGGCAGGGCTGAAGGAGCAGCCGACGCAGACTGACGTCTGATTCCTCCCGATCCGGGTTCGTCTCAGTCGAGCGTGTTGAAAACAGAGGGAGTGTGTGTTGTCAGTGTGGATGAATGGATAACTGTGAGCATGTGTGATGTGTGTGTGTCTGTGTGTGTGTTTTCTTTTAGGAGGCTTTCAGGCAATCAAACCAAACAAGCAGCTTTAGAGGCAGCGAGCGGCGTGACACCGTTTGTCAGACACAACTTTCCCCACTGAAGTCAACTCCAGAGCAAGGCTTCTTTAACTTGGGATCAGGAATTTAAACAAAAAAAAGGCTTTAAACTTATTTTATTTGTGACAAATTTGTGCAGTTTTTTGTGCCACAGTCCCAGCTTGAGGAAGCCTTGGTCTAGAGAAACTCTTCTAAAGGCCCTGACTGAGGAGCTTATTCAGTTTTTCTTTCCTTAGATATCGTATCTCCACCTTTTGGGTGTTCATTGTGACTTGCCTTATGACTTGCAGGTAGAGCTTTAGGCAGCTAGTCCCACCACATACAACCACGACAGGTTTCCTGTAGCCCCGAGAAATAGGATTTATGTCAGCTGACTGACAGCTGGTGACTGGAGATGCACATTAAAAACACACTGGTAGGCGGCAGCACATATTAATCTGCTGATTTATTTCTGTGGTTAATCAGTCATCTTATTTGAGAAGCATATGTTGGAGGCAGGTTCGACTAAAAACTCACCAAAATGACTATCGGATTATTAAAGTAGCAGCAGGTCTCCAGCAGCTCCGTTGTGGACTCTAGTGGACTTCTCTGCTCTCTAGCTGCTCGCCTTGTGTCCCAAAGCGTCGCCACATCTCAGAAACATCTGTTCCACCCCAAACGTCCGATTCCAACATCCTCGCTGATTTCTGTTCCTCCTCCTCCTCCTCCTCGTCTCTCAAAGCGCCCCCTCCCCCGCCAGATAAACCAAAGGATATCACACAAGCCAGAGTCTTCTGTCACTTCTGCTTCTGCTTCTTCTTCCTCGTCTGCACTTCAGCCTTGTTCCCTTGTTATATTGCACTAATCCATTCCTTAATTACAACCAACGTATTCTACTTTTTTTTATGTTCCAACTACTAATCTTACCGGGGGGGCATACTGTGTATTGTGTGTGTGTGTATGTGACTGCGTGCACTCGTGTGTGTGTGTGTGTGTGTGTGTGTGTGTGTGTGTGTGTGTGTGTCTTTTGTCAAGAAGGAAACCATAAGGATGTCATGGCTGCTTTTGTCAATGCAAACTGTATATTTCTTCACCAGTAGGAGTCGGCCAGCGTGTTCTGTCATGTTACCTGATGCAAAACCTGTTATTTATGTATATATATATATTTATATATATATATATAAATTAGTAGAGTCATACCATTTGAATCTTTCAATCAGCTCTGACATACTTATATAAATACAGTAATTATATATATGTATGTATCCACGATGTTAATGTGATTAGATTTGGAGATAGGCATCTGGATGGAGGCCTGACTCGTGCAGACAAACATGGCACCATGTCAGACGTGTGTTTGGATTGGAGGGTGGGAATGTGAGGGAGGGGGTGGGGGGTTCTGGGGGGGGTGGATTCTTAATTGAGATGTGGTGGTGATGTCGGCCCACACTCATTCATTGCCTTTTAACCTGCAAGTGTTTTACTGTCACTCAGAAAACTAGTAGTGTTGGAGTGTGTGTACACTTTTTTTTTTTTATAATTAAAAAAGAAAAAAAAAAAACTAGAAAGAGTACCCGATTGCTTTCCTACACAGTAAACGCCCCGTTCTTTAACATTGGATAAAACATTTCCAATACCCAATAAAGCCATCTTTAAACGTTTTCTCTATTTCAGCAGCATAAATCCTAAAGGCCCCAAACTAAAATCTTTTTTTTTTTAATTTCTATCAAAGCCCAGATTCTTCAAAGAGGTAATATATATATGAATATATTCTCCTACTTTAAAATTTCTCCTTATTAAGAATATTTTATTCTGTCAATTTCCTAAGATGGCATATGCAATATATTTTTAGAATTACTATTTTTGGAAAAGTGAACTTAACAAATCAAGAAATATGCATTATGTTTATTTAATTTTCTAATTAGTTTCAAATCATCACAGCGTTAATTAAGATTTGACCAAATGAAATGAAAAGAGGAGAAATGAAGGGAATGAAAAGCCCTTCCAGGCGATTTCTAATGAAATGTACATATCTGAACCCAGGAAGCACCGGGCACTCTTTAAACAAGCAGACAGCCAATGCACAGTGTAGTATTTTTGCAAGATCTGTAATAATTATATTTAAAGTAAGAAAAAAATATTTAAATGGAGTAAACAGTACAATATATTAAGATTTCAATTTAACTTATTTGGAAATACTGTGTCTAATTGATGAACTATATCCTGTTTCTTTGTGCTCCAGGATAGAAATTGTTTCTGTTTTTTTTTCTTTTTTGTAATTTATGAGTTTAGAGATTAAAATGATTGCGCGGCGGTCGTTGACAGAGATGTAAATGTTGTTTAGTTTCTATGATATGTGCTGTCAGGGGGTGGACATGACCAAAGCAACCCCCCCAGCAGCAGCAGACGCCTTCAGGCCGCCCCACTGACGTTAACAGTGCCACGTCTGGGAGAAACGGCCACGGCGACGTGGTCACTCGAGCCTTTTTATCGATCCGTGAACACCAGAGAAGGGACGGCAGAAGACGTCCAGATCGAAGACGCTTCCCTCTTCCCTAATTTATCTCCGGTCGGCTGAAAGGATTTTAATATAATTGACGAGCTGATCAAATCAAGGCTTTTCCGACCATCAGAATCCAGCTGCTGGCCGCCGTTGCCTTTCTCCCAGATGTGCACCGGCGGTGTTTGGCCCCCAGGGGGCAGGGATTCCCATCAACCGCCCCGTGACCGCCCCCCCCACGGACGCATGGACTAGACTGTATGTTGTTATTTGTGTGATTTTTTTTTTTTTTTTTTTATGAACTTCCTAGCAGCTTTGCATGGACACAGTTGCATCCTTTGTACGCCATGCTGCTGGGGGGGCTGGGCCGCCCCCCCCCATGTGTGTTCAGGGTCACCCACGGGGGGGCCAAACACCCGATGAACTGAACTTTCACTGTTATTTTAAACAAAAAGCACCCGACCAACCCATGATCCTGCTTTCCGTGATCTGTATCGATGCTTATTGTCAACATATATTTTGATATATTTGGGGGGGGGGGGTGAAAGGAAAAAAAAAAAACAGGGGATATAAAAAGTCTAGATATTTTTTGAGTAGAGACGCGATGTGTGTATCAGATTATTGTCACTTTGTCATGCTCTCTGAAAAAAATCTCTTTTTTGTTTGTTTTTTTTGGAAGAATTATATAACATCCCTACTGATTTAATGTTCCATTGAAAGAATATTTATAAATTTTAAGTCCTTTGTGAAAAAGTTTGTGAGTTTTTTTATTTCCACATTTTGCTCCATTGATCTTTACTCCGTTTTAATGAGATTAAAACCTGCAGGCGTTTTATAATGTCAACAATTCATCACACTATAATACTCAAATATACTATTACTATACAAAGTATAGTTTTGAGGTACTACCACTGCATCTCAAATTTTACTTTCTCTACATTTATCAGACAGCTTCAATAGCAACAATAGAGAATATAATGAGCTTTTAAAAAACATAAAACGTATATTTAAAGATAAAAACAGTGGTTCAACCTTTTATTCTATAGAGAGGTTTTCCCGTAATCTTCTAACATTGGTTATTAAATGTTCAAATAATCCAACATTTCACAAAAAATATCAAAATTAAAAGGAAAAAGACCACTGGCCTAAACTCACTGGAATTAAAAGTAGTTACACAAGTAAAATGCTGCTTCATACTAATCATCTAATGAAGTCATATTTAATAATAGAAAGATCAGAAAACTCACACCAATAATTTTACTGCATTTTCCTGCTAATGCTCATTTTAAATAAGATTTGTATGGGACATCGATGAATATTTTTACATTGTTGTACTGGTACTTCTACTGCAGTAACAGGTGTTTGTTCACCTCTGCATTTCAGTCATATTGTTTGTCTGTATAGATCCCAACTGTAAAATCCCTGCGTGTCCAGCACACACATATTGACCTTCTGCACCGTTGTCTTTTCTGCTTCCAGATGACATTTTCATTTGCAAAAAAAAAGAAACCGCTCTCACAGCATGTGATCAATAGGAAGTCTGTAAAGTTCCCCTCCCCTCAGTCATGTGTCACAGCCTCCACAGGGGGTCAGTAGTGAGTCGGCCTGGGTCAGACCCTGTTTGACCTCGGTGTGAATCAGGCACGACGCACGTTACCGCCGTTTCATTTAAGGTCCAGCAGACGTGGCGACCACGTCCCGGCCCTCTGCGTGTGTTTGTCCACCTCTCCATGCGTGTGCCCTGTCAGCAGAGACATTATCTGTCTTTGGCCTTTATCCCTGTGCAGGCCTCGTGGCATTAGGAATGTTCAGCACACGCACACACACACACACACACGCACACACACGCACACACACACACACACACACACACACACAGCAGGTTAACAGCAACCAGAGCAGAGCCGGCGATTAGTGTCACTACTATAACCAGCTACGCCCTTTGACCTCACAGGCTCCCACACACGAGTATCGGCCGCTTCCTGCTGGAGGACATCGCTCCCGACTTCACAACAGCCATTGATCCGTTGCATTTAATGGGTGGGCGAGGATTTCCTGTGTTGGCATTCAGTACAAAAAAAAAGAAAAGGTATTATACAATAGCTTTTATAAATAAATCTGGCCTTAATCTGTTGGCAGATGTATATACTAGTTTCTTTTTTTCCAGCTAGAGTGAAAAGGTTAATGCTGCTGGCGCTCCTACTTTTAATTTTTTATAAAACAGTGCTATTAGTTTTAGTAAAACAGGGGCTAGCATGGAGCAAACAGGAGGATTACTTACTATTTTTTGTACTATCAAATAATCATATTATTTTCCTCAATCAAACCCTTATTTGTGTCATATTTATAAATAATAATCTCAGTTTCACAAATCTGTAATGACAGTCTAAAGACCCCCAGAGATATTCATTGTGCAACTAAAACCGAAACAAGCAGCAAATAATTACGATTTAGAAGCTGGAACCAGAAAGTGTTTTGCTATTACTTAATCAACCATCAAGATAATTGCAGAAACATTCTGTGAAGTGATTAATGGAGTCGTGTTTTCAGCTCTAAAACCACTTTAATCTGGACAAGGTAAAAATAAATAAATAAACAAAACAAAAGACAGTGATTTGTGAAATCAAGATAATGTAGAAGAAATCTGAGAAATAACAGCAGTCAGTGCATTCTTGAGGTACATGTACTTCATCAGATGCTATGGAATATTTCCACTACAATCATCTGAGAGCTTTAGTTAGTTTTAAATAAAGATTTGACATAAAATGCTGTATACAATTTTAATATTCCTACTTGTTGAAATTGTTTTTATTTTACTTCTTTTTAACAAGAAGCTATATAAAGTACTTTAACTACATTCATCCTGATAATGTTTTCATACTTTTACATGACTAACATTGTGAATTCAGGACTCAGGATCTGAGCAGTTCCGTCTTTCGCTGAAAAGATGATTTCCACTAAATTAGCAGAACGCCTGACAGGTCAGCAGAGGGGAGCAGCTGGTCGGAAAAAAAAAAAAAATCAATCCAGCAAATGCGAAATAGACAGAAATCCAGATTACACCCTGACACAATCGCCTAACTGGCTCTTCATCTGCTCCCGTTGTCTTCCTCTCTCGGTCTAATTACCACGTCCGGCTTATTGTCCTCTTGATGAGTGCAATTAATCAAGTTCTGCTCCCTAATCTCTGGATCTCATCATGCTTAATGTACAACGGGGACGGCCGCGCCGGGTGGTTACCTGATGTCAGCTCTTTTAAAGGAGTCTGATTGTTTGTTCGTCTGCAACTTTGCCAAACCGCCCGGGACCCCCCAGGGAGGAGTCACAGGGAAGTTTGTTTTATGTGGGCCTTTTAATGTGAAAGTTAGTTCACAGTCTGAGGCCTCTATAACCCTCTGTGCATGCTGTACAACACACACACACACACACACACACACACACACACACAGTCCTCCCATTACAGATGGCTTCAGATGGCTTACCAGATCCTTAATCTGTCCTCTGAGTGACATCAGCCTCTGCACCCGAGATCAGCTCCTCGTGGGACGGAGGGAGGAGGGAGGAGGGAGGGGGCGGTGGCCACCGGCGGCTGAGGGCAGGTGAATCGGCCTCGGGGAGACACTTCAGGGTCACGGCGAGCCGGCGTGCCATGGCGGCGAGCGCGGCGGAGCTGGACGCACACATGGAGGAGCTGGTGGACCCGGGCCTGGGCATGGAGGAGACGGCGCAGCACGGCGCGCTCAGGAGGCCGTCGCTGAAGGAGATCTACCACTGCGACGCGCTGCTGGCGCCCGACGCCGACTTCATGGCAGGTAACGGACGTTTAAAGGGTCAGCTCGCCACGTTTTCTCACCTGCTTCTGCAGATTGTTTGGCTTCAAGGTCTCATATGATTTTTTAATCTTGAAAAACCAATGCAAATAAGACCTAAAACACATGTTTTGCATAGGTTTAGAAGACAAAAGATTTATGATTGTGCAACGAAAGACAAAAAAATAGATGAAATATACTTTTTAAAAGTAGATGTAGACCCATTATATTAACTGAAATCAGTTGTTAATAGAGGTAAGTTGAAAAATGCAATGATTTGTATTTTATATGACCGACACTGCAAAAACTGAAATCTTCACAGATGTAGATATCCTGTTTTTTTGGTACAAATATGTCTATATTATACCTATATTAAGCATAGGTGTTTTATTCCACTGGCAGATAATTTATCTTATTTCAATTTTTTTTTTCCTGATTTGGGTCACTAATAACTAAGTAACTCAAGAAAACAAAACTTATTAGACTAACTGGGCCAAAAGTGATATTTTCACCTGACCTATCTGACAAAAGACTTTTGCTGGTTTTTGCAGTGTGTCACTGAACTTTAGAGGATTTCTTAGAATCATATCTTAAAGGACTTAAGATTCTTTTATTAACAACAATTCTGGTTTTGCTGTTCCTGGTGTTTCCTGCTGTAGCCTTCGCTTCAGCCTGAATTCAGCTCGTCTCAAATCAGACAAATTGAGCACTTATCTTCTGTATCTGCAGAATCACACTGCAGGTGTTATGGAGCGATCCTCAGCTGAAGACATTTAGGGGAATGCCCCCCCCCCTCTATGGGAGATATTAGTAGAATAATACAGTATGTGAAGGATTGCTCGTGTGTGTGTGTGTGTGTGTGTGTGTGTGTCAGCATGCAGGATGCTGATATGAGCAGACAGATGCTGCTCCTTCATTCAAGAAACACCATCTGTGAGCAGAGATTAAAACACTGCTGCAGTTTTGCCGTCTCCATTAACATTTGACTAAGACGTACAGTAGGCGTATGAATTTTGAAACTGCTAGCGGCCGCAGTCTTGGCTGTGTGTGTGTGTGTGTGTGTGTGTGTGTGTGTGTGTGTGAGTCAGAGACACAGGGACAGACCTAATGCACCATTTTGTGTGTGTGTGTGTGTGTGTGTGTGTGTTTGCATTTGCATGAGATGCATTCAGGGATCTGTTCCCCCCTTGTATAGCTGCAGCACTGCAGAGATTGAGCTCTGGGCTGCTAATTCCCTTTTACAGCACCGGGATTATGTGCTATTCTAATCCCAATCCCATATGGAGCATGTGCGGAGGTAGCACGGGGATGACGTCACGGCCGTCTCTAGTCGCAGTTTGACAAACAAGTTGAGCAAAAGTGAGTTTTATCATCGGAGAAGCAGAATCTTTTTAGAATTTTTATTTATTTTAACTATTTCCTATGATTTAATAAAGTTTAATAATATTCATATAATTAAACTATAAATTAACATTGGATAATACAATAATTTTGCATGGGACTGAACCATTTTTTATTTGCATTTTAAGAAATAGTATAACATAACAGTAACGCAAATACAGAGCAAAGTAAAAAAATAAATAAAGAAGGGAAAGGAAGGTGGAAAAAATCATTATTCATATCTAAACATAGTTCAATGCGAACACACAATATTTTTATTTCAAAGTTTGCACTTGGAGTTGCAGAAATATTCAACATTTTTTATCTATTACTTAGATCCATACATTTGACTGTTTATGCCTGTTTCTACAATCTGAACTATTCATGAACAACTTTTTCCTTTTTTTAATTGGAGATTAAAGGTTTTAGATCTATATCCATTACTTCTTGCTACCAGTGTTATCCATAAGTGTTCAGGTGTTATCACGTACTCAATGTGTACAGTTTTAATCAGAATTTCCATTTGATTAAAAATTTGTTGATTTGGTTTATAATGGGAATCGCTTACTGGTTTATTTCAAGTAAAAACAAAAAACATGGACACAGATTATACAACTGATCCCTTTTTGGTAATGATAAATTCTATTTTAGCACCAACTCAAAGGAAGGAATGCTCCGTTTCAACTGTTCTGCACCTACAGTGAATTTTGGAGTCGTCTCTTCCTGTTTAGATGGAAAAAACTTTTTTTTTTTTTTTTTTTTACCTCTGCTGTTTCCATCTCTCCCTGTGACATGAGGCTTATGTGATGGGGCGGAGTCAAAGAGGCTCAGGATGAGGGATTATCACTGTACACACACACACACACACACACACACACACACACGTGCACATTCGATTTAGGGCTGAATTGGACCACCACTGATTTTTTTTTTTTTTTAAGCGTGATCGACCACCCACCCCCACTTTTATACGTACACACCCCCCAGGCAGACGGCTTTAATCTGCATTGACGCGTCCCAGTGTGTGTCAGGCGGCCACAGAGGATCAAAAACATCATCATCATCATCATCTGCTGCTGCAGGAGCCTGGATGCTGTGCAGGACAACTCACCGTGTCTGACATGTCACATCTTAGTGGACGCCGGCCTGTGAGGAGATCTTAGTGGTGGATCTGTGCAGCAGGGGGTGGGGGGGGTCAAACTCAGATGGAGGCCCGTCCGAGCGCAGGAGGGCAGAGGAGAGAGCGACTGTGCTCGCGAGAGGAGAGGAAGAGGAGGAAGACGTTGGAGGAAGGTCCCCACGTCCAGCAGAGGCCCCCCGACCGCTCCTCGGGCTCCGGTGGGTTCCGTGGAGATGACCTTTGACCTGTTGTTGCTGCGTGAGGCCGGTGTTTCAGAACACTGCAGGTTTCCTATTGTCTACACGCTGCTGTGATGAAGCGATGAGCTTCTGTGTCCAGCTGTGCCGTGACCTCGTTAGCTTGATGTCTACTGTACATGCAGGGGGGGGGGCGGGGGGGTTGAAGAGCTTATTCCTGTCTCTGTCTCAATTGTGCAATTTTAAAACTGATTATATGTTACATTTTGTTGCCACGAAAGTCTTTTTTTCTAGAGTTCGCCCAATAAATTCAATGCTTTGGTTCAGATTTTTCCAGATTTAACCAAATGGTCTTGTGGTTTCAGCATGAGTCAACGATGTTTTGCATATTCATGTTTTACTTGGCATCGTCCTCTTCCCCTGTGTGTGTATGCGTGTGTGTGTGTGTGTGTGTGTGTGTGTGTGTGTGTGTGT
This sequence comes from Eupleurogrammus muticus, assembly GCA_036785175.1. Taxonomy (NCBI): domain Eukaryota; kingdom Metazoa; phylum Chordata; class Actinopteri; order Scombriformes; family Trichiuridae; genus Eupleurogrammus; species Eupleurogrammus muticus. The sequence continues at coordinate 46,456,431 of JAYKQN010000001.1, read as the reverse complement.
GCTGCTTCATGTGTTTTTTCTCTTTTTGGTTTTGTTTTTGGTTTGCTGTGAAATGTGCATCTTTAAACACGTTTAAACATGGTTTTGTAGTCAAGTAAATGCTCAGTGGGTTCCCCCAGCCGACTAGAACTATCTTTAAACAAGTCGGCAATTATGCGACGGCGTTGGGGAAGCCTGATGAGAGAGCGCCGTAATCCTGGTTTCTCATGTCTGGCCTCCCCCGTCCCCGCAGATGACCGCAGCTCGGCGGCCAGCGGCCTGGACGTGGCCGACCGGCTGACCTATCTGGAGCAGAGGATGCAGATGCAGGAGGACGAGATCCAGCTGCTAAAGATGGCGCTGGCGGACGTCCTCAAGAGGCTCAACATCTCCGAGGAGCACCAGGCGGCCGGGAGGAGAACGCCAGGGGCCAAAGGTGAGCGGGGTTCTGCTTCCACATGTCGGTGTGGTGATGTGTAGAACAGCTTTTAGCTTTTATCTTTAGCTAGTTTGCATCAGCTTGCTGACGTGCTCATTGCTTTCTTGTTTAAAAAAGGTGGAAAATTAGTGTCACAGTTTAATAAAGTTCAGGTTTCTGTCATTGCTTGTTGACACAAAGCTATTTAGATTACTATTATATAGGGAAAGGCACATTAATTCAAGATTATTTTTCTATCAGTCAATTAATCAATTAATTGACATAAAAGTATTATACAATCCTTCAAGATTGTATATAACCTTTATACAAGTACAGTTAACTCCATTTGTATGTATTTTTAGTTTTTTTCTACAAATATCATGGCTTTGTGAAATTTCTTTAAAAGTAAATGTCAAATAATTTAACAGAAAAAGATTAATAAAATTAGAATATTTACCCCACCTAGAATATAAATGTTTTTCACTGTTTAAAAACCTTTTTAAGAGAGTTAAATTAACTGTCCCCAAGTTTTTAGGGTTACACCACAGTAAATATTTCTACACCTGCTCACAAGCAATGTTCATTTTGTGCAGTGTTGATTTTTTTTTAATTTTTAAATTTTTTTTAGTCCTAATCACATGTTACATGAACTCTATATAATGTTGTTATTATTGTCTTATTATTATTTTTTTGTAATTTTCATTCACACAATTAACACTGCTCACAAACCAACAGGCCTGAAATGTGTACATGACCTAAAATACATGACTAATGTGTGTGTGTGTGTGTGTGTGTGTGTGTGTGTGTGTGTGTGTGTGTCTGCAGCCAGGCCAGTGTCTCTGGCTCTGCCCCCCAGACAGCCCATGGTGACCCCCAGCAACGCTTCCGTGAAGAAGAGCTCCACGCTGCCCTCTAGCGCCACAGCCAGGAACTACAGCCCGACGCCCTGCAGGAGGTACCTGTGAAAAATAACACGTGGAGTAACCCTGAAAACCTGGTACCAGATAGTTTCACCCTCTTAAAAAGGTTGTAAAAAAACATGCTATCAACTAGTTTTAGTTATATATATATATATATAATTTATCATTCATTCCAAATGAGGCAAATAGACTTTTAAATCATAATAAAAAACCAACATGAACACAAACTGTACATTTTGATAGACATGTTGAATGCTTCTTAAAATATATATATATAAAAAAGCTTTTGACTTTCTCATCTGGACAAACATGATTTGTCAAAACACTTCTCAGTCACATGGTCTAATAAGACATTAGACAAACTGCAATATATATTTTATATATATATATATATATATATGTATATATTTAGATCATATCATGCTTGGTGTCTTTTCTAAAATGATTTAACAATAATTTAATCATTAAACCATAGATGCTCTTTTAAGGCCTATTTGCTCTAATTTAGTCTCCACACGGTCAAACACAAAGGTTCTAATTGATCCCTCAATGATTGGAATCAATCACGGCAGCAGTGGCTTAGTTTAATGCAACAACCCGTCCCAGAGAACCGGCTCACAACGAAGCTTCAGTTTTATTAACTAATGCGCAGGAGCAATCAGCGGATACCCTCCATTACCCAAGAAACACCGCACAGAGATCCTCAATAGGCCTAATTATTCCAACACTGCTTTATTCGAAGGCCGTAAAGCAGCAAACCGTTTCTGCACATCTCTTCCTCTCAATTACCTTTTAAATGATACTGCCATCAGAGAGCGTGATAGGTAGCGGCGCCTTAATGTGCGATTTGCTTTATCTGGGTAAAGCTGATATGACTGCACAGAGAGAGAGAGAGAGGAAAAGGCACATTTCATTGTTATGATGGAGTGCGAAGCATCATCATCATCATCATCATCACTGTCATCATTAGCGACACTAGAACATTTCTCTCGGTTAAATGAACCCAGGGCAAACTTCTCTGCTGCTGTGCAAGTTTTTCATTTAGATCCCTTTAGTTTCAACTAAATAGAACATGCCTGACTTGTTCGCCTTTTTCCAGCGGTGTGAGGAGTCCTCTCGGCAGCGTGAAGGAAAGTCCGTGCAAAGCTGCCCGGGCACGACCTTCCTGCACAGCCTCGACCTCTAAGAAAGCCAACGAAGGGTGAGCTGCACGCAGGACTTTAATTTAATCAGTGATTGTGTTGCTATGGTGCAAAAATCTGAGTTTTTTCATTATTAGTTAGTTGTTTCTTCCACTTCTAGGGTATATGTAAATCACATTTCTACAGCTCAAGTGTGAATCTGATTGTTGCCTCCTCAACAATCCTGTTTAATGTGTTTTATGTGGGAAAATTAGATCCACAGGAGACTTTTTAACGGTTCAGTCAACCTGAAACTGCTCATGTGTGTAGACGTGACGCGTCCCATCTGCAAAAAACTCCCTTTTGCTCCGTCATTTCGTCTCTCACGCTGTCCTGTCTCTCCTCCTCTCGTCTGCTTTCCGCCTCGATATCACATTTTTGGTCCCGGCAGCAGCGGCAGCGGCAGCAAGGCCAAGGAGGCCGCAGTAAATCTAGGTAGGAGAGCTCTGCCTCTGCTTCCCCGCACTTGTTGTTTTTTCCAGACGGCAACTGGCAGCATTCGGCCTCTTACTGTAACAAGAATGTGAAACAGCTGCTAATAAAAAAAAGAGACAAGTGATTTAGCAAGAGACAGACATGACTTGTTTGCCACATGTAAATAACTGAACCTGACCTGTGTGTCTGTGTTATCTGGGTGCAGGGACGAGGCGTGTGACCCAGTGCAAAGGTAGGATTCATTCATTGACGCCAGGATCATTCACTCATTTACTAACTAACATCGTGACGTGAATAGCGGTTGAGCTGTGTTTTTTTTTTATATTTCCCCACATCTCACCATGATATCTGTGCCTCTCCTCAAACCTTGCCCCCCCCCTTCCTCCTCCTCTTCCTCCTGTCTGTTTGTCTCTGTCTCCTCACCTCATTTCACCACTTCACTTAGTGACTATGCAGATCTATCTGAGCCCCCTCCCAAGAAAGACTGGGTCTTCTGAGGCCGCCAAGTCCGCAGCCGCGGTGCCCGCCGGCGGCCTGCCGGCGACCCCCCGCCAACCCCAGGCGAGGGGGGGCGCCAGGCCGGAGACCAGGAGGAAAAACCCGTCCTTCACCCTGAACCTGCAGAAAACCACGAGCAGCCAGAGCACGCCGCCGCAGGACGCCGCCTGCTACAAGAGCCCCCTGAAATCCCCCAGCCAGTACTTCCAGATCTGCTACTGACAGGGGGGGGGGGGGCAGAACCAGATCCACATTCTACACGATGCTGAACTGCAAATAAAGACTCTCACCTTTTTTTTTTTTAAATGTGTAAGAGGTGAGTTTCAGGGTGGATTTCTCTCTGTAGCTCATCCACTGGTCAGTTTTATAACAGTAGAGCAGCAGCAAGTTGTTTCCTGTTTAGGTATTTATCCTCATAGTGGGAGTGACCGACATTATGGCAATACGTTTATTTCATTTTGAAGATAGTTTGAGATGTTTTTTTTTGTTTTTTTAGTCAGGCTGCAACTATTATGTCTATTCTGGTAGTCAATCAATTGAAATGATTAATTGATGAGTTGTTCGGTTCATAAAAACAGGATAAAATATTGATAACTGTTTCTCAAAACTGATGATTCAACCTAAAATGTTTTTTTTTAACAAGTTAACAACCCAAACATAATGAGTTTACTATTAAAGCAAATACTCAGATTTGAGATGCTGGAACCAGAAAATTTGGGCATTTTCTTCTTAAAAATGACTCAAATCGGTTTTAAAAATAGTTGGTGATTATTCTAATATTTGGAAACTACAGTAATTCATCTTTAGTTGCAGCTCTAATCTTCAGAGTCCGAAGCGTAGACATGAAGCTGTTTTCTCTGCGAGTCTTCTCTTCATCATCCTAAATGTGAAGTGTGTTTGGCAGTGACTGTGTGTGTGTGTGTGTGTGTGTGCGTGTGTGTGTGTTTGCTGTGACTTTTCCACTTCTGTAGTTGACTCATCCGCTCTTAGACTTTAGCTAATAAACCGAACACAAACCACGAGGACTCAAACAATAAAACAAGTCTGTGTGGCCACGGATGGCGATGACTCTTCTTTTGTTGTATCTGCCACTGTGTGTGTGTGTGTGTGTGTGTGTATTAGGAGTCTCCTGAATATAAAGTGCTCTTCATTAACTCGGGTCCAGGATCCAGTTACAGAGCTCGCTGCGTTTTCCTGGCACAGTCGTGTCCAATCAGCCCCTCGGCGAGCAAGAGAAGTTCTGATGCCGAAGCAATTCTCTGATGAAGGGAACAGCCTTTTTTATTTATTTATTCTTTCTTTAAAAGTGACCGCAGGGCACTAGAATACAACAGCCTGATGTGCAGGAAACTGCTTTACGTGCCATGACCTTTTCAGTCGGATAAACAAATCAAAATCAAGATTTGTGGAAAATCACATTTTCCCCTTTCCAACATGAGCAAATGTCCACGCGATGAACCTTTGTAGACTTCAGTCAAGCTCAAGTCAGACTTTAAAGTACGAAAAAACACCTAAATTGTCCTGGTAACACTTCATTAGTGGAAGTTTCCCTTATTTCAGCATTTTTTGTTTTACTATTATTGTTTCGTCTGTATTTTTAGCCCGAGCTGATTTGATTTATCCCAGTCAAAGTCAAAACTCATGAATCCCGCCACGGCCTTGTTTGGAAACGCTCTGATAGTAAAGTGAAGTTATAAGTTTCCATAAAACCGTGTGAGGCATTCACACAGAGCTCAGGCCCCGGCGCCCTCCTGTGGAGAAAAAACAGCCACAGCGAGCATCACACACACGTCGAGCCACATCTAATGAAGCAAAATGTTCCACTGCAGCAGGGATGGAACCACACACACACACACACACACACACACACACACCTCACTAACACTTCATGGAAATTCTACTGTTTTTTGGAAAATAGGGAGCCCTCTACTGGTGAGAAGGCAAAACTACAATTGAGAGATGGCAAACAAAAAAAATAATTTAACAACATTAATGGATAATATTAGTGTGGTAATATTATCTGTTTTAACAAACATGCAAAACATACAAGCTAGTGTACAAGAAAACACATTAGAATTGTATCACTTCAATACTATTAATACACTTTATGTTTAACATAGTTAAAATGGATTTAAAACAAGTAAAATACAGAGTGCATTAAAGTGACAATACTATAATCTCATGTAATAAGTGCAGGGGAAGCCCTATAAAGTTGGATCATATAGTCCATAACTTTCAACTTCAATTATTTTTTAGTATATTTTTGCAAATAATATGAGAGAATGAATTCTAAAAGAAGGTCAGAGGTGGCGTTAAGCCTGAAATGAGAGAGTTTAGTTCTCCAGCTGTTTGTAAATCTGTAACTGCATCGTTTGAAGTAATGTAGAGTTCATAATAAAATCCTCTACTTAAAATCTCAGGTAACTTTTATAAACTAAGGAAGGAGATTGCAGAAACCATGAAACTTTCCACATTAAATTAACTGAACTGAACATTCATGTGAGGAAACGGCATCTGGCCGATGCAGACAAACACAGATGTTACCGGTCTGTCCTTCAGCAGGTGTGTGTGTGTGTGTGTGTGTGTAGTCATGATCTAATAACCCTTAAAGGGGCCCTATTATGAAACATTGTATTGTTTTTTTGTGCTTAGGCTACAAAATAATGTCTGTGTCTGTGTGTGTTCTGTTCACAAAGTGTGAAATGAGACCACCCACTCATTCTGGTCTGGTCAGTAGAAACCCTGGTCCAAGAGAGCTGCAGTCGGTGCAGGTTTTAGTTCCAACCAGGCAGTAACACCTGATTCTACTAATGAAGGTCCTCAGAAAGAGCTCTAATGGTTGATTAGTAGAATCAGGTGTGACTGCATGACCCACAGTAGCCCTGCAGGACCAGGAGGTAAGCTGTTTTTTTACCCTAGTGGTCACTCGTGGTACTGCAACAAAAAATCTCAGGACACAAAAATCATTTTCCTATAGACTGAAGTATTGAAACAGAAGCTTGTAAAACACTTGACAGTACACCCCCCACTATAATTAATTAATTAATTAACTAACAATTAATTAACTAATCGTTGTATTCAATATTTTAAGTCATGTATCTGTCAAAAGCCGTCAAACGGTCAGAAAAACTCTTGAAAAGTCTCTTTTTCCAGCGCTTTATTATCATTCCAGTGCTTTATTATCATTCCAGTGCTTTATTATCATTCAGACATTACATCAGAGATGCACTGCAAGAAAACAGCTGGATAAACACCATAAAAATAAAATCAGTACAAATATAAACCAAAAAAAACAGGTCAGGCAAGAAGGAGACAGTATATGGGACACTGTCATGTTCCACAGCTTTTGCCGTGAACTCCCAGAATGCATTTTTATTTACATCTTTGTCTACAATGAATTGGATGATTACTACATTTTAAGATGTAGTTTCCCCACAGATCGACTAATCTTCCATTTATCTGCCCTTTTTCCAGCAAGGAAGATAGTGTCCTCTATGCATATACTCATTTAGCTTTGAAAAAAAGTAAAAATTGCATTTCAACCAGTTGCAAAAAGGGGTTTGTCCAAGAGGTGTTGCTGACGCTATGGGGCCTGCACCACTCACTCACATCACAAATCCCACTGTCATTTTCCTGCCCAGTATCCAGTTCTATTAAAAGGTCTCCATCCATGGCTTTTTCAGTGTGTGAGAAGGCACACTGCATTGCTGCTAACTAGGAACTTTACAGCCACAAAAAACATGCTGGATTTTATCAATTGAACCACAAAAGTACAGTTAAAATCAAAAAAAAAGTTACTATAAACTCGGTTAATGGCAGATTGGGGCCCCTTTAAAAGCTGACTCTTTTATCTCAGCACACACACACACACACACACACACACACACACACACACACCCTTTAAAAGCTTTCCTGGTATTTCCTCATAAATACTCGCATCATCGTGTTTATTGCTCCGCCGGGGAAATACAATCATTCAGATTTACTTTTTATGGACTTTTTTTCTCCTCTCTCTCTAAAAAGACGCTGGTGTGCGTTCGTTTTGTGTACCTGCGCTGCACAGTAGCCGCGTCACCAGACCGAGGGCGGTCCCGTGCAGCAAAACTAGCCCCCCCACCCTCTCTCTCTCTCTCCCTCTCTCTTTTCCCTCTCTCTCCCTCTCTCCATCCAGCCTCCCGGTGGTTGCACTGAGGAAAGATGGCACCTCCGGAGCAGCTGTCAGACTCTCCGCCCGGCTCCTCGCCCCTCGCTCGGCGGCGCGCTGCGTGCTGAGATGGCCCCGACGGAACCAGCCGCCGCCTGACACACACCGGAGATACATCCTTTTATTTTTATTATTTTTATATATAGACAGACCTAAAAACTGTAACAGGCTTTTCCCCCACACCGGCCTCCCCTCCTCCCCCAACATCTGCACACCCAGCAGGCTGCAGCCGCTGGATCCTCATCCTCATCGGAGCCTGGACTCAAGGACACAACCCGGATCAGACACGAACCAGGCTCCATCTCGGTCGGACGGACGGGCGGGGGGAAGATGAGGTAAGCACACGCGTGCGTTTCGCCCCATCCGCCGCACAATCACGCGCGGATGCCGCCGGACGGAGCGAAAATAAAAGCCCCGAACGTCCTGTTAACGTCCTGTTAACGTCCTGTTAACGTCCTGTTAACGTCCTGTTAACGTCCTGCTGGTGCTTTGTGCTGGCGCAGTTTGACTCGGAGGGAGAGGCCTGTGTGTGCATGTCAGAATAAAATACAAAACGTGCGTTTATTGACCGGGTCACCTGTTCGCCGTCAGAATATGAACCTTTAAGAGGAGGAGGAAGAGGAGGGAGAGAGGAAGATCCCTCTCATCCCTGACTCCAGCTCTGTCATGCTGCAGGCTGCAGGGGGGAATGGGAGGCGTTGCCATGGCGACCACGTTGCGAACATATTAGCGACAGATGTGTGATCATCCTCACCTTGTGTATGCGCCTTTTTATGACACACACCTTCACGGCTGAGAACCAATGAGCTGCGAGGACTCATTTACAGGGCTGGCCGGATACAGCTGTTTTCAGGGGAGGGAGGGGGGGGTTGCTGACTGGCTCGACCAATCAGGGGGAGTGTTGCTGCCAGGACCCAGTCCGGTGCAGCCTATCAGGTGCAGGACTGGAGCTGCTGCTGCTGCACAGGGTGGGTGGGCACCAGCTCCTGGCACACGTTCACCATAAACAGGAGGAACCCTGAGCTGAGTCTAATTGCTGCTGGCTTTAAAGATCTGTGTGTGTGTGTGTGTGTGTGCGCGCACCAAGGTCAGAGTGGGGGGGGGTTTGCCACCGGAGTGACCTGCAGCATAGGTCAGTGTGTGTTTTAATAAGTTGACCCTCCCCCCTCAATCTCTCACCACTTCTCTTATACATTGTGACATGTGCCCTTGAGCAAGGCTGTGCTCTCTATGCTCATGTGTGTTAAAACTGTCGACTGCTGTATGGACGAAAGCTGCATAGACTTTTAGATTTTCACCCTGCAAACAAAGCGTTTGTGCCGTTTCCTATATCGAGCAGTGTGTGAGATGCATTATGCATCACCACATTCTGATGAACCTCAATGAAAACTACACATGTGGTGGTTTCTCAATGAGGTGTGACAGCTATCGAACACGCAGCTGTGATGTGGCAGGAGTGTGTTTCTGTGCTTCAGGACGTGATCTGTAGGTGGCAACACAGGCTGTGACTCACCACAACTAGCCGGCATGGCCGAACGTGTGTGAATATGTGTGTGTGTGTGTGTGTGTGTGTGTGGTCTTTTTCAACGTACCTGCCTCTCCCCTCTTGTGCAAACAGTGAGTTGTGGGTTTCTCTCTGGTGCCCTGCTACAGTGTGTATTTTACCAGGATAAAAGAAAGTTGTAGTTTTGTGATTTAATCAGTGTTGATACGCCTGAGCATCACAGTATACGGTAAAATCTCATTGTGTTTCAAATTCCTTTATTACAGAGGTGGAAAACCCTGTTCCAGAAGGGCCGGTGTGGCTGCAGGTTTTTGCTCCAACCAAGCAATAACACACCTGATTCTGCTAATTATACGACTCTGGACCTTCATTAGTAGAATCAGGTGTGTTACTGCTCGGTTGGAACAAAAACCTGCAGCTACACCTGCCTTCCAGGACCAGGATTGCCAACTCCTGTTCTATATGGATATTGACTTTTAAATGAGCAAGATACTAACATGGGCACAAAAATAACATTTTGAGAGACATGATGAGAGCTTCTTAAAAGCGTATTTCTCATTGACAACCATTATTTGTCACTGACCCATAAATAGGCTATTTATATAATAAATGGATATGTACAGGAAGTGTGTGCAAACAATTGCTTGTGCATAACAAAAACTGTTCATGCATAACTGCAAATTTTTTTGTGCATGCCAGTATGTGCAAAAAAGTATATGCATAACAGTATGTGCAAAAAATGTTTGTGCATCACAGTCTGTGCTGCAGCATTAAGTCAAACCACTGAAACTAAGAAATGAAATGTCTCAGGTCATAGACAAGTGTAGAGGATATATCAGCACACAGTATCTGTACATGCTAATGTGTCACTTCATATATTTATATTTAATCTGGAAATTCTGTCACGCAAAAGAAGTGCATGCAATTTATCTTCCAGTTTTTTGTCTTGTACTTGAGTTAAATAATGAAAAACACATCCAGGGCTCATGCTCAACACAGCCCTGCAACTACTAATCCTGTTTCCTTTCACTAAGGAGTCCAAAACCTGAGCCCAGCACTGTCTCTGTATCTGTTCCTCATTTATCAAGATAAGATGCATTAACTTTCAATTATCTCCAGCTGCTGAGCGGTGGAAGGTGCCGTAATTCTCCCGGGACAGTAAAGCTTGTGTCTGTGATCACAGTCTGGGTATTTAGGTTGGAGCAGGACTCCCCCGTCTGTCTGATTCCTCCTATGGTCGCTGAGCCTTCACCTCTCGCCGCCGCTTGCCGCCATCACTCCCTTCTCTGGCCTTCGTTGATTAATAGGCTGTGTTTTGCAAAGGCAGCAGCCTGTATTTCACTTTTATCTACTAGTGACCGCGCCAGTAATCCCTGGATGTGTCCTGTAGCTGCTTTATTTTTTATGTTCTATAAGGATATTTGTCATTTTGAACGGGGACTTAACCCATGATACATAAAGACAAGTTTATCTTCAGATAGCTGAGGATAATAATAAGATGTATTATTTTATAACGTGAAAATCTTCAGAAGCAGAGTGAAAAGGATAAGGAATAATGCCAAAAATGTCATGTGGTGTAACCCTCAAAAACTTGGAACCAGATAGGTAAAAAGGTTTAATTCATCATTCTTTTTCGGTTACACCATTTGGCATTTTGTGTCAAGAAAAAAATGTTCAAATGGACTTTCAATTGTCATGAAACCAACAAAAAAAACATACATTTTGCGATAAATGATGGATGGTTTTAGAACTGTATCTTTAAAAGTTTTTGACTTTCTCTTCTTGCCATCTAACCACGATTTGTCAGTGACCCAAATACATGTGCTCCTATTTCAATTTAGATTTTCTGCTTGCTGTGTGGATCTGTGGTAAACCTCGGGGTGGACTTTAAAATCGTCTTTTTTTAAGACAACGTTGTTTGTGAAACTAGACTGAACCAAACAGACTTTAGGCTGTTAGGAAATCCAAGAGCTGAGTCTTCGCAGTATAAATAAAAACATATTATTTATAGTTATATCTATATATCAAGAGGAAAGGAGACTTTAAAAACTTTACTTTAAAAAAGTTTTTGACTTTTTCATCTTGCCTCTCCTGGTTTGTCAGTGACCCAAATACAGATCCAAATCCAAAAAACAAGTTTTCACCATATAAATAAAAACCTATTATCTATATTTATATATTAGGAGAAAATAGACTTTTAAAACTGCATTAGAAAAAATAAAATTGGACGTTCTTATCTTGCAAACTATTATTTGTCACTGACCCATAAAGTAGCATCTGATGGAAATACTCAGCTAAAGTGCAGCTACCTGAAAATTACACTTAGTACTTATACTTAAGTGTAAGTTTTGCCTTTCTATCTATAAAATAGCTCAATTGTGATCTAAGTTGTGCCTCCTTTATGTTGCGTGAGTGAGACGTCACACATGATGATGCCAGTTAGATGACGGGAGCTGTTAGCCAAAAAGCAGCAACTCGTGCCGCGCTGCAGAGCTGTCAGCCGCATGTTGAGCTGTAAACCAAACCATCCCGGTCCGCCATGTCTGTCTGGGCTGTCAGCTGGATTGATGTGTGGTTCTGCCCGCGGCCCTCCGCCTGCCCTCGGTGGCTTCCCACCACCGCTGCCTCCCACGCTGTTTTTTTTTTGTGGATTGGAGTGTTTCATTATGCTCCGAAAGCAAACAGTGGGCCCTATCGATCCAGCCTGATGTTGTATTGACAGGAGCAGTTAATGGTCTGTGTGTGACCCATATGAATATTAATAGTAACAGCGTGCTGCATTAGCGGAGTTGAACCGATAGAGGTGAACAGTGTTATTCCAGATGTCCCTTCATGCTGCTAATGCAGGTGCAGAATGTAGCTGTAGTCTTTTCAAAGAGGTTGAACTTTTTTCCTGAACACACCAGCAGCACTGTAAACTAATATTCTGTACATCTGCTGCCTGACCTGAAATAAATCATAAAAGTAAAACATCATGGCCGTAGCTTTGCCTATAGCACAGCTCAGATTTCTCTCTCGGAGCATTGTTCTCATTGTACAGCTGTGTTCTTTGAAGCCGCACAGGTGTGTGATCCCGATTACAGCGGCCCCATAAACCCACGACTTTAGAAGCTGAGGTTTGGTTCCAGACGCGTCCTCGGTTCTGAGTAATTCTCAGCAGGTTACCCATGATGCAACCCGTCTCATGTTCTGTCCATCTGGCTTTTTAACCCTCTGGAACCGGGCATGGTGTATCTCACAAAAAACGGGAATAACTTTTACACAGTTTATGATAGAAATGAGCAACTTGCATGTTGCTTCTGAGAGAATCAGAGAATATTTACGGTTCCTGTGAACACATGATGCAAAACCAGCAGCTGGCTGCTTTAACTGAATGACAACAGAGACATGCCGCAAAAACTAAAACCTATAAATAAGTAAAATGATCTGTCAGTGCAATTATTTTACCCAATATTAGACTAATTGTACCAAAAAGAAGATATTGTCACTTGTTAGAATTCACTTTTTGCAGGGTAGGAGACAAGCTTGAGTGTGTGTGTGTGTGTGCATGCTTGTGTGTGCATACGATTATCTTTTTTTAAGCTTCCAATGGAACAACTAGACAAACTTAATATTGCACTAATTTCCTAAATGCAAACTCTTCATTTGCAGTGTCATGAGTTAATGAGACACTTGAAGCTAATCTAAGACAACCAGCTGCTGGAAGTAGCTTCATATTTCCTCTACAGATATGCCAGTGATGGATATTTTCATTTAACTCTTGGCTAGAAGACAAATAAATGTGAAACTGTCCCTTTAAGGTTTCAGCCCATCAGTGGGATGTCAGCGTGAAGTCGCTGCAACAGCGTCAAATACACACAGGACACTTTGATTTATTTGGCTCATTGTGCATTACACACACACACCTGTGTGTGAGTGTGTGTGTGTGCGTGTGTGTAACTCACACAAAGACAGAGAGGTAATCAAATCTTTGTGAATGAGAGGGAAATCTCTCCCTCCCTCCCCCCTGCAGCTCCCATCGGTGAGTGGCGTAATTAAAATGATCGGTTTATGTGAGGCAGGCGTGTGTGTGTATGCGTGTGCGTGTGTGTGTCTGCGAGTGTGTGTTGTTTGCAGCTGAAATCCAACCCCCAGGCCTGGCAGGATGAGCTCGTGTGAGTTAACTGAGATGACAGGAAACGTCAGACATCTTTAACCTCGTCTCTCACACCTCTCACGCTCGTTCAATCTGCTCTTTCTCCACCTGCTCTCCGTCTTTTCTCCTTTTTGTGGCTGTTGACGGGATGAAGGCAGCAGGAAATCAGGAAACACTGGATTATACAGAACATGTGACAGCGGCGTCAGAAAAACAATATAATCCATATAATGTTTTGACTCCAGCGCCTTGGATTAGAAATGAAGCAAAGACAGGGGTCAAAGTGTTCAGCTTTAATTTAGGGGCTTTCACATCCTTGCATGAACTGTGCAGGAATAATATTATAATACCCATTCCAGTCCCTGTACAGCGTACTGCTTGTACGTTTCATTTCACAGAGGACCAAGTATCAGTGTGAATAAAATGGAATAAACAGGACGTGAAAAACTTTTATCAGCTGTCCAGCTTTTCAAGAAAAATTATGCTGCACATGTCTCAAAAAACACCTTCAAGAGAAAGTGCAGGTCAGAACAACCTCAGAGGATTTATGCAAGCTTTCCATCAATATGTGGAGAACTGTGTGTGTGTGTGTGTGTGTGTGTGTGTGTGTGTGTGTGTGTGTGTGATACAGGCCTTTTAACACGTAGAGAAGAACAGGACAAATACTTAGTGTCTGGATCGTTTATGGACAGATGAATCAAGATGAAGGAGAAAGAAAGAAAGTTCTGTGTTTATAGAAACATATCAGGTGTTTCAAATAAATAAATATATAAATACAGAGTTACTTTTCAAGAATAAAAAAAGTTTTTTAAGCATTTATCAGGTCCCTCAAAATGCAATTTTTTTTTACAAAAATCATGAATTTGTGTGATTTTCTTTTGTTGTTGGTTGATAGTGTGTTTTTATTTTTTTATGACCTTGTTAAGAGAGTTTTCAGGATTACACCACAATGATATTTCTGACATTTTGCACACATCAAAACAAACATGTTTAAACATGATTTCAACGTTTAAGTCTGATTAACCAAAGTCATCCGTTGACTTTATATAAAAATGGCGACATGACAGCTTCCCCAACGTTAAGGTAAAACATCTGGATCGCCCCCTGGTGGCTGGATGCTCTAACAGCCTTAAGTCCCGCCCCCTTTACGTGTTCATTGATGCGATCTAAATCTAAACGAAAAAAAACACTTTTCCCCAGAGGATATTTTCCGTCAGTTTAGGTAGCTTCTATCGTGCTGATGTATGTTCAAGAGAATATTTTATGATTTAAAAGCGCACACACACACACACACACACACAGATGTTGGAATCTGAGGTGTGTAGCTTTGAGGATTAAAATACAATCTGGTTCCAACCTGAGGGGAGGCTGGATTGGGGGATGGGAGGATACTGTAAGTGGAGGCCTCTCTCTCTCTCTCTCTCTCTCTCTCTCTCTCTCTCTCTCTCTCTCTCTCTCTCTCTCCATGCAGCTTATCTCCATCCCTCCCAGGCGTTTAACTCTCTCTACCTGTCTGTCCATCTGTCTACTCCCTATCCTCCGCCCTCATCTGTTTGTTGTAAAATCATCCGACTCTCCTCCCCATCTGTGAGCCCTGATCCCTCAGCCTGCTGCGTTTTTTTTCCCCCGCTTTTCATTTTTGCTCAGTTTCTTTTTGTGTTTTTTCTGTTGTTTGTCTAGAAAAAAAAGGAGAAATGTGGAGGAAGTACAGTCATAAAAATTGCCACCGATATTAAATTTTGGATATTATGAAATATGAGGTTTTATCATCTTATTTTCTGCCGTTTGTGTTGCCGCTCTTCTACCTTTTTTGTTGCATCTGTGCTTGCTCGTTGTTAATTAATTAAATTTTATTGCACCAGCAAGGTCTTACATACAATACAAATATACAAGATCTCTTCAAGATGGCTTCATCCAACTGTTTATAGTAGTAAATAATATAAATAATGCAAATAGTAGTAAATAATAAACAGGACATTGTGAAAATTATCATGTGGTGTAACACCCAAAAAATCACCAGATGCCATCAACTAGTTTTATATTCTAGATGGATTTAATATTTGAAAATGTATTATTCTCTTTCGTTTATACCATTCAGTGTGGAAAACACAACATAAAACCATAATGAACACCTGATAAATGCTGTTAAAACTTATTTTGAAATTTGAAAACCTCTCACTAAACGTACTTGTCACTGACCCAAATAGTAAATGCCTTTATCCACAGTTTTTAACCTTTAGTTTGACTGCAGCGTTCACCCACAGAAGCACAGAATGCATCAGCAATGCAATGTGAATGTGATATGTAAATAATATTTGTCGCTGCTGTCAGGTGGAACAACCTCCCAACTTTTTGGAGCACAAAAATCGCCGCAGTGCCTCTTCAAATCCCTGCTTCAACTCCTGCATTCATGATGCAACTTAACGCAAGCAGCAAACACACATTAGCATCCGGCTTGAAATAAACAGTGTCTCCGGGGTTCTGGTAAATACGTGAATTAACATCATTACGCCGATATAAAGAGCACGAGGGTGAAATCCCATCGATGAGACTCGTCGCCAGACGTCATTGTACGAGGCAGGTAGCAATTACCTGCAGTATCAGAAAATTACAGAGCGAACCGTGTCATGCAGCAAGCGTGCAGACAGGCCAATCAATGGAATCGCCTGCTGGCAAAACACAGGAGTACAGATGTGATGAGAGAGCAGTGCGTTGAACTAGAAAGAGGCGACGGGTGAGATCGTTTCCCGGCATGGTGGAGTGGAAACGGTAGACATGAGAGGGATTTATTAGTCTGTGGTGGAAGCTTAGCATTACCTTCCAGCCACGCGCCACTTTGCATATATCACGTCTAATCTACATGATCATGCATCTGGATAAATGGAGCATTGCAAATAAAAGGGCAATGGTCGTGTTTGAATTCCTTTCTTTATGGTTTGTTGATAAGAATTGACCTTTATTCTAGTGTGTGTGTTTGTTTTCACGGCTTTTGCAGAGTATGTTGGGTTGTATAATTTATGAATTGAAATCCCAACCAGAAAAAAGGTCATTTTAATATAATGAGATTTTTTTTTTTTTACAGCTAATAGAGGCTCACAGTGATGTGAGTCCCTTTTTGTTAATGAACGCCCATTATGAGCTTTCACTTCAACATGTGTGTGTGTGTGTGTGTGTGTGTGTGTGTGTGTGTGTGTGTGTGTGAGCTCCACCCAGGCCTGGCGTTCTGCCTCAAATCATATGTGAGAAAGACGGGAGCCATCAGATGAATTAAAATCTGTTGCTCCTCCTCCCTCGCCCCTCTTCCCTCTTCTCGCTTACGCATCCCCGCCGCGTCCAATCCGGACGCCAGGAGACGAGGGAGGGGGGGTGGGGGGGGGACCAGCAGCCTCCGGGGCTGGCGGCCCATCGCTCTTGTCACAGCTGGGAGGGGAGGATGGAAGAGAGGAGGAGGAGGAGGAGGAGGGTGAAGGGGAGTAGGTAATCCAATGAGACACAGAGAGGAGAGGCAGTGTGAGGGCAACGCCTCACAGCACCGGCGATCTCTCTCTATCTCCATCTCTCTCTCTCTCTCTTATGTCTCTGAATCACATCAACCAACCATTCAGTCTCTGTATGTGGCTGAAAGCTGCTCTACACGTTTTTAAGACTCTTTCCCCCCTCCTCGTATTTCCTCTTTCATTTTTCCCTTTTTTCTTCGCCTAATTTTGCAAAAGGATGAATTTGTGACTGGAGGAAAAAAAAAAGAAACAGGATTAATTTGGTTTTCTGGCGTTGTCCGGGAGGCAGCAGCTTTTTTTTTTTTTTACCAGAGTCATCTTTGTTCTCCAGCTCACAGCTGCTGAGTGCACCACAGGCTGCTAGTGGGGAAATAGGTTAGTGTGCCTGTGTTTTCCTTTTTTTTTTTTTCCGGTTCCCGGGCGAGCCGAGGTGATTGAATGTTCTGTGCACGGAGGAGCAGGACCGAGAGGAGGGGGGATGCCTTCCCGGTGGTAGCGCGCTCGAGCCCCTGCGACTGATCGGGGGAGAAGGAAAAGGAGAAGGTGACCGGAATGAACTCCGACCTCTAGCCGAGCATCAGCGAGCCGCTTCCAACAAAGAAGATCGTGATCTGAAGAAGACAGAAAACAGCTACAGATATTTTTTTTTTATCATTATTATTTTTGTTGTCGTTCGGCTGAGCTGAGCTGAGCTGAGGACACCATGGACATCAACCTTCAGTCGCACCGGTTTTACTTCCCCCAGATCTACTGCGCCGAGCCGGGGGCTCAGCCACAGCTCACGGAGTTCAAAGTCAGGTAGGAGAACATGGGGGGGTGAAGGTGTGTACGGAGGATCCATCATTAGACCAGACACCAGGAGTCATCTCTGACGTCTCCGCTTGCTTTTGTCACAGCAACCAGAGACGTCGACGAGCTCCTTCCTTTGCACCAGATCCTCCAGCTGCAGATCCAGCTCCCTGAGTATGATCAGTGCTGTTGTGAGCGGCTGCTCGGCCTTCGCAGGGGGGGGATGGGGGGCTGCATGCTAATGTGCAGAAAAAGTGTCAGAGCCGGAGAAGCATCAACGGCCTGTGAAAAGAAAGAGAGAGAGAGAGAGAGAGAGAGAGAGAGAACGCCAAGTTCGTGCGGCGGGGTGACACAGAGCTGCGTTGTGTCGTGTGTGTTCGCTCGTCGGTTTCTGTGGCTCTTTTGTTCTCTGATGTTTTTTTTTTATTTTTTTGCTTTTCTTTTCCCGCCGCCGTGCCCTCTCAGGAGGAGCGCCTTGGTGCCCCCCCTCACCGCCGCCACGTTTCAGACGCATGCTCAGATCGGCGACGGCTTCCGCCGCTCTTTGTCTCGTCGGACGGGGCTGTTGCATTCAGCTTCACACCTGATGCTGTGTGGCATCCACGCAAGAAAAGACGATTCTTTTCACTTCCTTTCAATGCAAAACCTCAAATCTTAGGTGCAGACATCTTGATATATTGCATAGAATTGTTTTATTCCACTGGAAGATTATTTTCCTTATTTCCTGGTTTGAATCAATTTAATAATTTTAAAGAAAATATTAGTCCTGTTTTCTTAAAGCAAGACCAAATTGACCCAAATCAGGGAAAAGATCATTTATCTGCAGGTAAATTCAGACCAATTGTCCCAAAAACATTCAATCTTCACCTGTTGAGATTTTAAGTTGTCACATTCACCTATTATTTCTGTGCTCTTTGCATCCTTAGCTGTAATCTGAAATCGCGACGTGTTTGACGGTTCCTTCTCCTAACAGATCTGATTAGTGCGGCTTTAGGGACTCACCCAGAGTTTTTTTGCCCCACAAAGCAGCTTTAAGCTCGCAGGGCCGCAGACATCAGCAGCCTGTGTCACCGTGGCAGCCTTGTGGGTCCGAGAGAAAAGGGAGACAAGCGATGCATATTTAACCATCTCCTGAGAAAATAAATGAAAAATAAGGTTTAGTTTCGTAACGATTTAATTTCTTCATTCTCAGCAGGTCATGACTCCATGTATCATATGTTTAACCCTGATGATGTTTTACCTGCTGTGTGTTAGCATTTACTTTTTTTAGCCCGTGCATTTTAAGCCTAATCAAGAATTAAAGAGATTCGGTCCACTACAGACTCACTCCTGTGACCTTTTGCGAAACGTGTGCAGCAGCAAACATCAGATAATGTCAGCAAATATCTGCATTTGATGTGTCTGTGTGGGCTACAACCTTGATAGGGGAGGGGAGAGGGGGGAATAACACAGTTTCACGCATTTCCCGACTGTGTCTTACACCTCTCTGCTGTGAGAGGGACATATAAGGAAAACACACACACACACACACACATGCACCAACCGCCTGTGTTTGCAGCTTTAAAGTGAGACGTGTTCAATTGTATTTTGCATACACAGAAATAAGTGCATGCTCTCTATTCTACCTGTTTCTGTGCAGATTAGATCTCTTGCCATATTTTAGAGTTTCAAAGTTACTTCAGCATGATACCATATTATTGCATTTTTAAGGTGAAGAAGGGACTGCAGATATGAAAAGAAAAGAAAAACCAAGAGAGACGGGGAAGAAAGCACAGGAGGGACATGATGAGAGGGAGAGAACATGACAGACCAGGAGAAAGAGAGGGGGGATGGTGAGAAAAGCCAAGCTAAGCAAAAGGGAAGAGAGAGTGGACTGAAAATGTGAGAGGGAGACGACCAGGCCGCTGGACGTGGTGATGGTGGAGGACTGGAGGAGGGAGCTGTTGTAGGATTCAATAAAAAAAACAGAAAAAATGTTTGATGTTTGAATGTGGCGGCATTTCAGCAGCATCGTGGTGCAGCAAACGCCTCACAGAAAACCTCCATCATGAAGGATGCTGGGATATTAGCACCAGCCTGGGCTCCATGGCGACTGAGGTAGCCATGGTATAGCTGGGTAACCATGACAACGAGAGAGAGAGAGAGAGAGAGAGAGAGAGAGGTTCCACTGCAGTGCTTCATCAAGCTGAAGGAGAGAGGTTCTTATAACGTGTTATATTCTTATAAGATTTGTTTTTTATCAATTTTTTTCAGCTGATGTAGTAAAATTATGCAAAACCAAACAGGAAGGACTACTTTTTTCATTCATTATTTTTTATATTTTCATGGGCAAAAGTGAGAAGCTATAAAAATCCTGAGTATTTCAAACGGCTGTGAGTAAAACCAGCTCTTAACATGATGAAACTTGCTGTTCAAAGACGCTCTTTAGTGCTCTTTATTTCCAGCATTGACTTTATAGACCAAAGATTATTCATGATTTCACTACACATCAAATGACGTACTGTAGATTACTAAATAATAGCAGAGTTTCAGTCAACTGAACTGAGTGAATAACTGCTGGTTCCAAATAAAGGCTGAGGCTAATTTATAAAGAGAAAAAAAATCAAGGAAGACGACACATCACTGTCTTGCTCAAATGAAGTTAATGAACACCCTTTCTGGTAATATTGATTAATTGTTAATTGATATGGATCCTGTGCAGTGAAAAAATCATTATAATGTAGTCATACTGGCTTGATTAAAGAAATTTTGTAAATTACCATATTTTTTCCAGATTTTTGTCAGAAAGGAATTTTTCCCCTGTCCCAAATTGTCGCCTGGTCTCAAATAAAAGCCTGATCTGGTAAGTGAATAAAAGCCCAGGCATAATTGATAATTTACAGTAATTCATATTTTTAGTGTCTTTGCCAATTCGTCTTCCTGTCCTTCAATTACCTTAAAATCCAAGAGGAGCTGTAAGACGAGATGTAAATTATGACTTGGTGATTAAATCTTGAGGTGATGGGACAGTTTACGCAGGATTCCCAGAGGAATCGGGGTCCGAACATCCGTGTTATTCCCCCCGTGCTCCGTGTTGTCTGACACATTAGAAACGCAGTCGAACATGAGAAAGCACTGCTGGGAAATTTGCAACATATTCTGGGTCATCGAGTCCGCTGAGTGATGATTTGTGGCACGAACGGGGACGGCACACGACCACATGGCCGCCGCCGCTGCCGCCGCGTCGTGCGGGAAGAACGAGGACGAGTCCTCTCCAAATCCAGATGTGTCCCGTGGCCGTGAGCGCGACGTCAGGCTTTCAGGTCCTATCAAGTCCTATCAGGTCGTGTTTGTCTGCCGGGGGGAGCGGTTAACCTCCTGGCCCCCAGCAAACATGGAATGGACAAAAAAATGGATCACGTTTAGTCACGTCTGCCTCGGGTGTGTTTGAGTGGGCGGGAGCAGCGGTTGAATGGAATCATGGGAGACCGCCGAGGCCTCAGATCCTCCTCAGATCGTCTTTAGCTTCTCCTCAACTTCTCATCAGCTTTACTTCTCCTCTTACAGGGATTATTTCTTTTAGATCAGTGTTTTTTTTATCTCTCTAACATCAAGGGCCAAAAAACTTCCTCGGACCCTGTCTAATTAGACTTTTACTTACATATTTTTTACTTGTACATATTTTTTATATATATATATATATATAAGAATAAGAAAGTTATATATAAGAATGTTTAGGAAACCTGAAGACAAAATAATGAAGGAAACTGCCATAATGAAGCATAAATAAATAAATAAATAATAACTAGGTACAAAAATATGCCAGTAAATATCCATATTTATTTAATATTATTATTCGTGGATTATTTTACTATCTATTTAATTTTTTTGTTTTATTCATTAATTTAATAATGTCTAATTTATTTACACAATTGATTTTTTTTTTAGGTATTTATTCAATTTTCAATATTTTTTAAAAGAAATAAATTCAGGTGAAAAGGAAAAAGAATACAGAAATTATAGGAATTAAATACTTCTAAATTAAATACATATATATATATATATATACATATAAATTATGGCATTCCTCTATACAAAGGAAGGTCTTTTTTTTTTCCTGGGACCTCCTCACGGCCCCATGGGGGTCCCCGGACCCCACTTTGAGAACCCCTGTTTTTGACAGGCCATTCTCACCTCCGTAGCAGGGACGTTTTCTCCCCTCCCGTTCCAAATGTAGATACATGCATTTTTTACAGTCAGCGCTGGTCTCCGCTGCCCTCGCTGTATCTTCTGCATCTCTCTGCCGCCTCCATTTATCTTTCTGTCCGCTTTAATTTCCCCTTTTTTCCCCCCTTGTCCCTTCTTCTCTCGTCTTCCTGCCCTTTTGTTTTTTGCTCTCGTGCTCGTTCTCGCTCGCTCTTCCTCTCGGCGTGGGGTCACAGTTCCTCAGACAAACCGATTGCATCGCGGCTCCTGTCTGAGCTGACGTGACCTTCCCCTCACTGGTAGTGGTAAAAAAAATGTAATATGTTTACAGTATCTAATATGTTTACAGTAGCTTCAGCGGGAGTTAGACGCAGACACCCTGAGGCTTCGAGACTTGGTTTTAGACATTCCAGCAAACACTCATTAAGCCAAGATCAAGATTCCCAGGAACAACAAAGGAGACAGGAATGTCTGGCCCAGCGTTGACTCGACGCTCACCGATGGTCTGAAGGAGCGTTATTGTGAAAGCCCAAAAACCACTTGGTTTGGGTTAAAAAGAATCAATAGAAACATGGTGTAGGTAGGATGAAGGATCATGGGAGTTGCAGTCTTCTCCTCTCGCATTAATCCTCAGAGGACTCTCTCTCTCTCGTTCTCCAAAACAAACACACTCGCTGATTAAAATAATTAAAAACACTGAATTAAACAGTTTCACGTTACGTGGGACGTCTGCGGGGCGGCGAGCTGATTTAAAGCAACATGTTTCCGTGCTTGTTGCTCTAAATTAAGATCCTGAATAAGCAAAAGGCATGGAGCGTCTGAGCCGCCTGTATTAAGCCGCTGGAATCCCTGGTTCTCATATTCTCCGTCATAAACCAGGACTGGGAGGCTTAGTTTTTATTGACGAGCATTTCAACTATGCCAGTAATTGCTGAGGATGAAAAGCAGCGATTGTCATGCCTATGTAATACAATTTTCCAATGATTTAGCAAATTAACCATATTGTTTTCTATTAAAACTTATTATTAAAAATGACATTAAATGGTGTGTTCGCATTTTCTGAGACAGCCAGACCGACATGATTATTATTCTGGTAAGAAACATATCAATGAATCCCCGGATTCAGATTCTCAGCTGCTCACAGCAGATTAACTTGTTTGTTCGGGGCTGTGGTGCAGACAAGTCACCAGCATCTATTGACCATGTGTTGTCTCTGCTCATGCTTATGTTATGTCAGAGGATTTGTCCATCTTTGCACAGACATAAAGGGACTGTCTGCAGTCTAATCCACCACCGCTGAGTCTGACATGAACCATCCAGGTCAGACATGGACTGTCCTGCCGTTACGTTCACTTTTTGCTTGCAGTCGTGTCATTTGGAAGAAACACAATGAAGCAGCTTCTCTGGGACATCTTACAACATCAGCCATGTCGCTGACATGGTGAAACACCTTTACGAGCTTTTACATGTTGTACTCAGAGAATGAGAACGGCAAACGCAGCAACTTCTTCAACGCCCGCCGCGGCTAATAAAGCACGCTGTTATTGGCTGAACTTAAAAGCGGCGTGTACCTGAGCCCACGTCGGGGCTGCTGGAGCCTGCCCTCCCCGGGTCAGATTTCCCACCGTACCGTGCTGCTTTTCAGCGTCTCGCAGGATTGAGGAAACTCTTAAATGCTTTATGCGCTCATGTGGAGCAGCAGTAAAAGAAACCACCTCCTTGCACTCTCCTCACAGGCTTTCAGCTGGAATTAAACCGTAAATTCAGAGCAGTTTTTTTTTTTTTTACAGCGCCAGGAGGACGTGGCTTCATTCCTTTTGGACGTCCCGGCTGATTTCCGTGTGACTGATTCTGACACTTTTAAGGCTGTATTAACGGTACAACAAAACCCCCAAAGCAAGAAAAAACACGCACGTTAGGGACTGCAAATATGCTTCATGGTCTGCGGGGTCTCTGGCATATGCCTCTGTGGTGTTGGTAAAGCTCATGCAATAATTCATAGCACGTAGAGGGACTCCCACACATTCCTGTGGACGCTACTGTTCATGCACAGTCGCTTCCTCGTGCAGACGAGACGTTTGATTAGCAGTGGATGAGACGGGACGTCGTGTCGTCTCGTCGCACAGAACCGGAGCCTGTAATTAAAGAGCAGCCTGTCTGAAGGCCTACAATTGTTTTTTTTTAATTTATTTATTTATATCGCGCTGCTCATTCATCTTTTCTCCACGGCCATATTTTCTAGGCCAAGCAAATATTCCACTCCAGTTGTCATGCCAACAGATTAGCGTGCTCTTGCGTGGTCTCAACAGCCGAGTCTAGCAATGTGTGTGTGTGTGTGTGTGTGTGTGTGAGTGCTTGAGTGTGTAAATGTGTGTGTGTGTGTGTGTGTGTGCACATCTTCTCCGCGGGGTCTCCAGGTTCTGGCATGCATTGAATTACTCAGAAGTTCAAGTGCAGTACATGCACACACACACACACATACACACACACACACACACACATATACACACACACGCACACACAGTTGTAGCAGACTTCACATTGCACAGAGGATTACAGAATAAAAAAAAAACATGGAAATTATTACCATATCACACAAAAAAAACTGCAGAAGTTTCAGAAATTGTTTCTGAACATTTTCTCCGTGTCTTGAGAAGTTCTGTTGGGATGATGGAAAAGCTAGTGAATTATTGTATAAAGCATCATTAAAAGGTGGGTGCTTCTAGCATTTATTTAATCTAAAATATAATTTAAATCATTTAAAGTAATAACGCTGTCTTATTTCACTCTGACAGGTGGTTTGGTCGTCTATTGATCAACTGAAACTAGTCTCCTCCTTTAAGGGTGCAGCATCACATTCAGTGATTGCATGCTGACGGCTGGCATTGGATTAGTTATTACAAAAGAAATGTTCAGTGTTGTCCTGATGGTGGATTCACATGAACTGTTGGGATGAACAAAGTTGTTTCAAATGTTGGAGACGTTTCACTCAAAAACAAATATGTTTTATAGAGAATTGTCAAGAGTTCTCATGATGCAACGCAACACAAATCTGTCTTTGGAGAAAATTGAAGCTGGACCAGAAGTGCAGAGACTGGGAGGCGGACTGAATGCAGTTGGAACAATTGTATTTATTCCGTTTGTACACGAAAACAGGAACTTGCAGAATGCTCACAATGACAGGAAACACACAGCAGACAACTCGATACGCAGAGATTAATCACTAATGAAAGGCAGGTGCAGGTGGAACAATTTGACAATCAACCAAGAAATAAATGTGGACAAGAATCACAACGAGGAACCGTTTCACAACTAGAAAAGAATGCAGAGCTCCACCTAACGTGATGAGACTCATACCAACCTCCCTGTCCTGTACTTATTGAACACACGCACATCGTGGAATGAACAGTAGGCATAGTCAAAGTCCTCTGTAAAAAAAAACAAAAAACAAATTTCACTACCAGGTGGGCCTGTTTGAAGGTTCATTTGCCGCAATGTTACCGAGCAACAAAAAAATGCAAAGTGATCCAGAAAACAGGATTTCTTCTGCATCACTAACAATATGCTCATGGTAGCATTCCCAGCAGTGCTGTCCTGCACTTATTGAACATGCACATCATGGAATGAAAGGTCGGCATGGTCACAGTCCTCTTTTAGTGCCTCTGGTATAATGTGCAAGCGGTAAACAGTGGCGCCTGTTTGAAGGCCCATTTGCAGCAATGATACCAAACAGCAAAAAATGTAAAGTGATCTAGAAACCAGGAATATCATCCAGATTTTTATCAAAACCTAAACATCTGTTCATAGTACCCAAACATTCTCTGAACATTTAATGAAAATATGGTTTAAAACACCAGCTAAAACACAACGTCCTTGGTGGAGGTGATAAAACAGGAGCTCGACGCAGAAGGAAACGAAGAATAACCAAAACCCGCAAAACACTGACATGTCACAGTAAAATTAGATAAACCCATAGCTTGTGGTTTGAGAAGAAAAGTCAGACAATTCATCTTCTGGGCACCGTGAATGTCAATATTAATATATACGAAATATAAATATGTATATATAAAAATGACAAGCCCTCCAATAGTTGCTGAGATATTTCAGTGTGGATCAAAGTGCTGGATTTACCAACCAAACCAACATTTCCATCCCAAGAACCACAGGATCGTCATAGTGGTTAAAAATGCAATAAATGTAATTGGTAGCGGTTGTTTTACTTAAACGTGGAAAAACACAATCATATGGGTGTTTGAATTCATATTTCCTGTCTACATCATGTCTCTGTAGCTGCCATTGGTCTCATAGTGTGTGCAGTTTTTTTTTTTTTTTTTAGATTACCTTACACAATAGGCTGCAAGAACTGGGCCAAGTGAGCGAGGTGATTTAAAGCTCCAGGTCCTTAGAGATGAGGTTTAAAAATCACTTCTTCTCCCTCGGTTTTAATACGCAGCGTCAAAGCCAACAATAAGAACTGTAACTGAGTCATGCTTCAGCTTTCCCACGAACCACCAGACTGTCATCGCTGTCAGGTCAGAAGACCCCGATGAACGTATAGAACCCAGGCCTGTTATTTTTAGACTCCTCATTCGCAAAGTGTACCATTCATGTCTTTTTTTCTAGCTGTTTGTATTACAGCTGACAGTCTGTTTGAGGCACATTTTCCTCTCTTCTGTATCTTTAAACTCCCTGTTTCACTTTTTTCTTTTTTCCACGGCCTCCCCTTCGCCACCAAAACCTCAAATACGCAAGCGAGCGAGCTGCTTATGTAACTGTCCTGCAAACAGCAGCCTGACAGTTTCCTTCTGGACCGTTTTTTTTTCACACATAAAGACGCTTCCAACACATGAACATGCAGTGATTCATACTACGGGACAGGAGCATGTGCATGGATTCACCATCAGCAGATATACTGTACATACAACTTCTATAGCTACTTCAAAACCAAAGGTTAGACCACAACTGTTCAACATCTGTTCTTGCGTCTCAGGCTTGAGGATGTACATTTAAGACATGAATTATTTACTTTTCTGGTATTATAATAATAGGCAGTGTCACCACTTCCTGTTTCCCTTTTTTAAATTCAAAGTTTCCGGTTTATTTTTATCCTGTAAACAATAAAAACAAGATTATTATTCATGCTCAGGTGTGAACATCACAAAAGCAATTTAGGTAATTTCCTGGAAATGAATGTAAATACAGTGCAACACAGTGGCACAGATAATTGAAGATTCTAAATTGCCCACAGGTATCAGTGTGTATGTGTGTGTGTGTGTGTGTGTGTGTGTGTGTGTGTGTGTGTGTGTGTGTCTGTCTGGAGTGTATCCCAACCTCTGGATTGTAATATGCTGGGATTGGCTCCAGCAGACCCCTGAGACCCTAATGAGGAATAAGCAGGTAAAGGAAATGACTGACTGACTAAATGTGAACACAGCAGTTCCCCAAGGTTGCATAGACACAAACAACCTCGGATTGACGTCCACAAATGTTCATAAAATATCGTATCGAGTTCGTAAGGTCGTACTTTAAACCGTGTGTCACATTCTAGTTCGTACGTCGCCTCCCTCATCTCGTCCAGTTCCTTCTTGTCTCTCTGAGCGTCTCAGGCTTTGTACTCTTGGGTATTTTACCTTTTTCCGTACAAGTTAACCTTATTTATCATGGCTGATAGTGTAGTGGTAAGAAATGACGGATATCTCGCCAGGTAATCTGTAATGGTGATAGTATTAACCTACATGTGAATTTAAGGGACAACAGCATCAACTCATCTGGGACGGCCGTCCACAAGGGTTAGGAGTGTGTTCATGGGAGTTTTTGACCATTCTTCCAGAAGCACATTTGTGAGGTCACACAAGGCCGGCTCTCAGTCGCTGCACTGATTCGTCCCAAAGGTTTTGAGGTCAGGACTCTTTGTCCAGTTCATCCACACCAGACTCCGTCATCCAGGTCTTCATGGACCTTTACTCTGTGCTCTGGGTGGTGGATTTGGATTGTGAGCGGTGAGGTTTATTTATTTCTGGCATATGGTTGCCATTGTTTACTGTGTATTTTTACTGAGTATTTTCTTTTTGGAATTTGTGTATCGTTTCAGGGGAGATACGTTTGCTTACAGCTCGTCAGCTCGGGTTAGCTAACAGCTCGTTAGCTCGGCGGCTACATTTACATTAGATTACATTAGCCTACATTCAGGCCGAGGACTTGTTGACTTTGTTCTGTTACGGTCGAGGTAACTCGCCCCGGGCTGGAAGCACAGGAATGTGAAGTTCAGAACCAGCAGACTCAAAAACCCATATGTCCTTCTGCCTCAACAGCTGATAAGAGTCTGTAACAATACGTCATACAGCTGTGACTCTAATGCTCCTTATTCTTTATTGCACTAGAATCTTATCTTTATTACTTACTTATATCTTT
The DNA here is from genome assembly GCA_036785175.1 of Eupleurogrammus muticus. Lineage (NCBI taxonomy): Eukaryota > Metazoa > Chordata > Actinopteri > Scombriformes > Trichiuridae > Eupleurogrammus > Eupleurogrammus muticus. The sequence goes on along the minus strand of JAYKQN010000001.1, from coordinate 46,428,275 downwards.
AGTGCTTACTGATAGTTTATACTTTACATGTTATTCTTATATTATTTTATTTCGGGTGACCAGATTTGAGTAGATGGAAAAGAGGACACCTTTTTTGTACCATCGCTCTGTTAAAGACTTTATTCTACTTCTTATTATAAATATTATAAAGCACATTATACTCATTTATCATGTAGTACTAGAGTATAACTGGTAGTAATCTACACAAAGTATCTGAAATTGACTTCAAACTGATGAGCTGCATAAATAAAAAGCTCTCAAATTCATTTTTTGATAAAAAAAAATATAATATATATTATATTATATAACAAAATATGTATTATATAATAATATATAATAGTGTAACACACCAAACGGAGCTGCAGAAAGAATACTTTTTTATATTTTTAGTACATTTTGCTGATAAATCATCAGGACTATTACCTGTAAAAGAGTATTTTTTAGATTACTGTGTATTAATTATAATTAGGTTAAGGATAGGAGTTTTTCTTTCATCACTGGTAGTGATTTATATGTATTTAACACATTTATTGCATCACAAGGGGTGTTTTTTCTTCTCCAGTTTTTTACATTGGGGAAATATGTTTTTTTTTCCTCCTTCTGTCCGTGCTGCAGCTGAGTCTCTCACATTGTCTGAGGAACGTTCGCACGCCAAAACGTTGTGATCATTTTACAAAGTTCCAGGAGGATTAAGCTGCCTGAACATTTTTTTTTAAAGAGCAAACATGGCTGACGTCCAACAAGTCGCAGCTCCAGTTTCTCTGCTGCAGCATCAGTAACTGGGACGAACTCAGTTAATCTTTTCCTGCCGTAGTGATCGACAGGGGGGGCGTTTTAGACAGATGGGAGCAGAAATTATCGTCATTTAACCCAACAGCTCCTCATTATGCCGAGTGGCCCGGCGGCTGCGTCCCGGTGACAGTTTAGCACAATTTATTCCAGTTTCTATTAAAGCTGATGCTCAGGCTCATTGTTAAAGTCTATGAATGTTTAAGCTGTTCTGCTTTATGCAGCTTTGATGTTGCACACACACACACACACACACACGCTTGTGTGCATGCACAAGTAGTGTCATTGTGACATTTTTGGCCGGTTTGCAGGCGGGAGGATCCTCCATTTTCCTCGTGTTTAAGAACACAGAGCGCATTTGATGAGACACTCAGACCAACGTACAAACAACATTTGTCTAATTCGGACAATCGTCGCCGCGAACTCGTAAAGTTATTGTTCCGCCGGCTAACTCCGGGGATTTGGCCGTTCCCGCCGAGCAGCTGGACGCGTGACACAAAGGCGGTTTCTGTGATCCGCTTCCCTCGTCTTTCATCGCCGCTGGACTGCAAATCCAAAGGAAATCTGCACTGCAAACGTCCAGTGAATCAACAACAGGAGGCTAATTGACAAGAATAAGGACATCAAACCGCTGAAATGACTATAGTTATAGCCCAGAATTAATCTTTTCTTCACCTCTAGAGACACTTTAGGAACTATGAACTAACATTTGCTCTATTGAAATGATGAATGTGACAGGAGCAAAGGGAAAGTGTATAGCGTGGAGAGAATGAGCAGCAGAACAGAACAGAACAGCAGACACACACACACACACACACACACACATTAGGCAGGAATGTTGGAGCTAAAGCTCGGTCTGGAAATAATGGAGAGAGCAGGGCTGTTGTTTTTGCAAATCAACAAATCTCAAAGGAGAATTCAGTATTTCGGTTTGCAAATGACGTTGAGTGCGCCAGTATATTCCACCTCAAATCTAATGGATCTTTATGAGATTGTACAACACGTACATTTTTATTTGAAGTTTACCAGAGGACAAACATCCTTTGACTGTGAGACAGATTAATATATAATATATTTCTGACAAAATGACTGTATATTAAAGCAGTGGTTCTCAAACCTTTTTACATCAAGGACACTTAAACCCATGAAAACTATGTGACGACATGTGCTTTAAGCTATTTTAGTAAAGAAAATGTCAGAAATCCAAGACCAAAATGATGGACTGAAACCACCATAACCGAGAAGAAGAAATTAAAAAAAAAAAATAATGACAAAGTACATAAATATACCAATAAATATCTATATTTATTAAATTTTCCATTTAAGTAAAAAAAAATAATTTGTGTTATATTTTAACATCAAACACTCAACTCATTCATTTTCACCCCTCTATAAAAAAAATTAAAATAAAATTGATAATTAAAGGGATAATAATACAGTAATATTAGGAAATACTGCTAAATTAAATACATGTATTTATTTTAAATAATGGCACTCATCCTCAGAACTAGTTATGAATTTTGTCTTTGTGAAATTAGAAGTTATTCTTCTTTTAAATCCCACTTTGAGAACCACTGCTATATAAATGAAGTCCTGCATCAAACATAAAAAATCAGGTACTTGTAGCTCAACCGCTCTGTTCATGTGTTTTCTTTCCATTTCCCTCTGGGGGGGTTTATCCTGCCGCGTATTAACCTCGTGTCACTGGACGGACTAATCCATTAAATCAGTTTAGGACATTTTGATCTGTAACCAGTGTTTCCATTCATTCATCCAATCAGATGCTTTGTTTAATTGTGCTCAGACCCGGTGTGGTGCACAGAATGCTGATGGTGATGGTGATGGGTTGTGTTACTCTGCAGAACTCGTAGTGTGTTTCATGTCATCGCAGGCCGTCATGACACATTCAGGATAAAAACACGCATGTCTATTAACAGAAAACACTCTGTTAAAGTTCACAGGAGCTTCATCTGTCGTAAAAGTGCCTTGAGTACGCAGAGACACAATACGCAGCAGCAACTACAGTTAAAGCTTTCATGTGTCTAAAAACGAAAAAATAGGCCGAGGAATTGATTATTAGACACAGCACCAGCAGCCTGTCGCAGTCTGGTCTAAACTCTCAGTTTCAAATGCTCTGAATGTGACGCTGTTGACAGCAATATTTTGTCAGAAGGTTTCATAGCTTTTCATTCTAACAACTGTGTAATAGTCCAACGTGCTTCACACTAGGCAACTCTAGCTCTAAAAAGTACTACTACTAAAACTACTAAAAGTACTTTATTATCTTTATATTGCACGCATGGGGAAACTAACTGTATCTTTTGCATTTCTTTTATTCTGAAAAACATTTTCTCTCTATATGATGATGCCTGGTGTTGTCTCATGTAGATTTACTGCACTGAAAAAATGTTTGATTATGTCAAGTGGTTGCATTAAATTAATTTATCTAACTCTGGATATAGATGTTTTTACAGTTGATCGTATTTACAATTGTGAACTGATTGCATGTATGGCTTGAGAAAAGATTAATAGGAATGGCAACATTTGCTCTATTCTCATTTAAGTTTTTTTTTGCATATTTTGAAAGAGAGCTAATGTGCAATTGGAAAAAATAAACTGATTTTATTTTATAAATATAAATGCTGACATAGCAGCATTTAACTCACATGACTGATCAGCTGCTTTGCGTTGACACAGGCCCAAGCAGCTGATGGGAATGTGCCCATTTCACATTTTCTTTTCTTTTTTTTTCTTATTTCCCTAAAATTGACTTGACATTTAGATGGAAACATGGCCACTGTTGGTGCCAAGAGAGAAAAAAAATCCAACATCCAACAACTCGCCCGTTTTACTTTTATTAACCCTCAGTCTGTGGAAAAAAAGTTGTGCAGCACACCACATGCACACGTTATTTCACAATTTCCTTTTTTTCCTGCTCATTTCCTCCAGGCTAACGTCCACAGGCCAACTTTTCTCTCACACCTCATTATGCGAGCCAGTCGGGGTGTGACTTTGAGTTACCATCCATGTCTCCATTACCTTTGCAACCTTCGTTCAGCGCGAGTGCACACACACACACACACACACATTCTCCTGCAGCACTGGCGTGGCTGCATTTCTATTTTAGGCAGATGCTTCTTTGTTGTTAGCGCTCCGCTGCCTTGAGTGAGGAGGAGGTTCTGGGAAAGTGGAGCAGCAGGACGACTCTGGTGTGTTGTGATGTCTGCAGGCTGCTGCAGTGGACGAACCGGGACACACACACACACCCACACACACACACACACACAAGGCCGTCCACGCGATTAGCGTGAAGAGACAGACCGGGGCTGACACATGCAAACACTCACGGCAACACGCGCCGACAGGAGTGTGTGTTCACACAGGAAGTGAAGCACAAACGTTCGTGAGAGAAAACACACACACACACGCGCTGATGGATTAATGCATTTAAAACATTGCAGATGCTCAAGCCTCACAACTGAGTCATAGGAACCTTCTCTCTCTTTTCCTATTCTGGGTCCTACTAATTCATGGAAACAAACAACTGGAGAACTAATAGTAACAGCAATGCATTTTACATTTCAGCACCTTTACTACTCATGCAGGTATTGTGTTAAACTCACAACCAAGAAGAGAGCATCAAAATGCTAATCATGTTTCATGCTTCCAGCTCGTTTCTCTATATATTCATTTCCTTTTTGCTCATGTAGGTGAGTAAATATCCGTTTCCTCTGAGTCGGGCTGCATCCCTCTGCTCCGACAGCTTGTGCCGTTCCTCTCCGCTCAAACAAGTGATGCTTGCTGGGTAAATTTAGTGCAGGCAGACAGGAGGTTTGTCACCATAAATAGAGACGGAAGTAAACTCCTTGACATTGTTAGAGTGAGTGAACGGTGTGACCGGACCAGGTGGGAGCAGAGTCCTCAGACATCCTTAAAATCACCAGTTTGATCTGTAGATGTTAGGGAAACAATACTAATAATAACATTTTGTGTGAGAGGGAGGAATTTGTGTTAAATAGGAATAATATTAACCGTGCAATGACCTGAGATTCTGAGAAAAAAATGTAATGGGTCTGTGTACAGTGTGTGTGTATGTGTGTGTGTGTGTGTGTGAGAGAGAGTGTGAGAGTTATTTTTTTTTAATGAGCAGAAATGGAAGTCCTCTCTTGACTAATATAGTGTGTGTGTGTGTGTGTGTGTGTGTGTGTGTGTGTGTGTGTGTGTGTGTGTGTGTGTGTATATGTGTGTGTGTGTGAGAGGCTTTTTTAATAATGACTATCATTTTCAATCCTGCAAACACTGAATGATTGGGATAAATAATTTATCTGTTTATCAGAATTGACCCTCATTCATTTGGTAGTTTGGACAGACACGCTGCGCCAAAAAATTAACATTTTTGGGGGAAAAAGCGCTGAAAAGCGTTATAATTTTAAAGTTATTTTAGCTACAGGATACATCTTTCTCCATTCTTGATTTGAGCCTGTTGAAGATGGCGTTATGGATCTCATGTGTATTAAATACTATGGATGTCTGTGTTTGAGTTCAGGCAATGTGCTGAATACTGTCTCCTCAGTTTTGAGCAAATTCTTCACAGCCAGAAGTCAGGAAACTCTGGGCTGAGCATTGGAGGAGTTTACTAGTGAGTTAGCACCTTTTCCATACGCAGTCGCTCTGTGATTGGGCATTTTTCTGTGCAGATGTGCGAGCAGGAGACGATTTCCTGAGGAGCATCTCTGAGATTTCTCTGTCTGTCCTTGTCAGAGCAGGTTTGCTGAGGTCTGAGGAGGAGGAGGATGGCGTTTAAAGTGCGTCTGTGTGCATCAGAGTGTGTGTGTGTGTGTGTGTGTGTGTGTGTGTGTGTGTGCTGTCAAGGTAGAATCAGCAGCGTCTGATTTATTCATGTCCTGCGGAGCGTTTATTAATTTTTCAACGGGTGTGGCATGGAGCGATCCACGCTACTCGTCCCTGCGTTTGTGTGTTTGTGTGCGTGGGAACGTGCGTCGTGTGTGTCCCACAACTGTCAGTCATGTTTGCCTCCTTCTCTTTTTTTGACTCTTTTGCAGCCTTGCTCTTTTTCATCCTTCTACCTTCTGCTCCTCCATGTTTCCTCCTCGCTTCTCTTTTAAGCAGAAGAATCTCATTTATTCATGGTTCTGGGCCTTCGATGCCATTTTCAGCAAGTTGCCAAGAAAGAGTCCCTTTTAAAAATTAACAGTTCACAACTTTAAGGAAATAAATTAAACACATGCCCTGCTGGTGCGCTCGATGATTTCACGTGTCTGCACAGAGAGAGTAAGCCTGAACCTGGGAAATACTGTCATTATTTCTAGTAAATGCATGTGACATGAGTGGATTCTGTGAGTTTCAGTCTGTCTGCTTTAAAGGGATGAGAAGGAAATCTACAGTATTATTTCCTTTATCCTAATGTAAGCCCAGTGTGTCATTTTATTATCATCAGACAGAAGAGAAATATGTTGCTGTTTGATGGAATTTTCTGCTTGACTCAGACACAGTCACTTCACCAAGACATTTGTTTAGGCGATTTGTCATTTTACCCCAACGGGGAATGAAAAAAAATCTAAATATCAGCACAACAAAATCTAGCTCCCTTTTTCAAAGTGAAAGGTTAATCAGGACATCTGATTTTCCTTTATTTAATCCATATATAAACCGAAATCTGTTAATCTATCTATCTATAACGTCTTATCTCATGCACAACTGTAGTACTTCTATTATGCATAATTTTATTTATATTATTCTCATTCATGTTGCAATATTTCTGCACCATCAGTCACTTTACCTATAAATACTTTTTTTTCTTCTCCCTTACGAAAATTAACCATGGCTTTACCATGGGAAATACCGTGGTTTTACCATGGTTTTTTGGGTAACCATGGTTAACCATGGTTTTTTTGTGGTAACCATGGTTATACTATGGTTTTTATGTAGTAACCATGGTTCTACCATGGTTTTTGGATACCATAGTATTACTATGGTTGGTTCATGGTACTTCCAAAAACCATGGTAGAACCATGGTTACTACATAAAAACCATAGTATAACCATGGTTACCACAAAAAAACCATGGTAAACCATGACCCAAAAAACCATGGTAAAACCACGGTATTTCCCATGGTAAAACCATGGTTAATTTTCGTAAGGGCTTGCACAGGACTGGTTGTAGGTTGATTTGCTATTATTTATCGTGTAATGTTGTTTATAATAGTTTATTTTAGCCCCCTCTATAAACATTTATAACTGTAACACCCAAATTTCCCCATTGTGGGACGAATAAAGTACATGTAATCTAATACTCTGAATACTACTCTTAACACTACTTGATAAACTTGCAATAATGGAAGAAATATTTAGATTCTTTACTTCAGTACTACTGTAAAAACAAAATTCTGCATGAAAAAAAGTACGAGCAGTCACTTATATTATCATACTATTCATTGCATTAAATATGCATCTGAAAAGTAACTGAAGCTGTTAAATGGATGTAGTGGAAAACATAGTACAGTAGTCCTCTCTGAAATAGTAGTGAAGTAAGTGAATAAAATGGAAATACTCAAGTGAAGTACCTGGAAATTGTACTTGAGTACAGGCCAACCTCACAGGGATTTCTCTGAGTGCAAACTATACTATACTATAAACTATAAACCACAAACGGACATTTTTACACTGCTGTGTGTGAACGGATCAAACGAACAAGATCCTGTATGAGCGTTCTAACGCTGCTGTTTGGTGGTTGATGTATTTTTGGCCGTTTGAGCCACGCTTTCTGTTTCCTCTCAGTCCTGAAGCTGAGAGAGTGATGTCAATCTTCTCCAGTGACTCCCAGCGAAATAGGAGCATTTCTACCAAAATGTCACGCTGCTCCTTTTATAACATTCCTTCCTTCATGCACGAAGCGCCTCTCTTCCCCTTTCCTCCCTTTTTTCCTCTTGTCTGACGCAGCTTTTTCACTCGGCCTCAGGGGTTGATCCACTAATTTTAGCTTGGCAGGGAGGCAGAGACACAGATGGGACTCTTCTTGATAATCTCATTTGCAAGTCAAAGTTGTTCCTCTTTTCCTCCACTGTTTTTTTTCTACCTTATTTCTTATATATTACCACCTGACCTTCTCTTTTCTCTTTCACACACGTCACTTCGTCACAGCCGTTTAAAACCCTCACCTTAGAATTTAAGGTAACTAATCATCCAGAAAGTTGCTGTTATAATTTTTTACAGTAGAAGTACTGTACTTCTGTTTTCAGTATTGTGAAAAATGTGATTTTCAGTCAGAATATGTACATGTATACAGCAATCTAGTGTAATAATCATTTTCAATGTTACTGGGTTTAACTCCATAAATACCTTCAGATTTTACAGCAAACATTTTTTTTAGTTTAACACAGGATCAGAAGTTGTTGCTTTGCATTTTTTTTATTTCACTTAAAACTCCTATTGGGGAAAACTGCTGCTAAAAATGGCCAAATTCACACAATGCTAAAAAATAATTATAATAATAATAATAATAATTGTCTTTTCAGTCAGTATGTTTAATGCTCAGCATAGCAACTTAAAACCATACATTCCTATCTTGGAAAAATCAATAAAATAATAAATTAATAAAATTATGAATAGCAGTTATCAGTATATTTCTGAATGAGTCTCCAGATATCCTATATAATGATTTTTTGCTGCAGAATGTTTAATAATTAGATGCTAAAATCAATATAACATTAATTTCTGCATCTGCATGTTGTTTAAATACTGTTTAAATTCTAATTAATAAATCATTATAATTATTCAGACACTTTTATGAATGAAGAAATTCATATAATCTTTACAACCATAAGGTTGATGTGGCCCTGGAATAAATTGATTTTTAAGCAGATTCTTTTATCAAGAGAAAATTAAAATCACAATTCCTATTATAAAGGGGAAAAATATGCACAAAATATGTTTTACTTCACATGTGGAACATGGAAGTAAATAAAAACTACTGGTTTTGACCTCTTATGAGGCCAGTTGCTGATAAATGGGTGACATCATGAACCTATTAAACATGTTTCGGCGTTATATACCGACTGTGTCGAGCAGCGAGAAAACCACAGGTAGCGAATTCCCTTAAAGCGATTGTTTCTTGAATGGATATTGATTCACTGCTGAACTGAATTCCTGCATAATCTGCAAATAATTAACTCTCTCTCTCTCTCTCTGCCTCCTCGCCCAGTGAGCAGAGCATCTGCCAGGCCCGGGCCTCCGTCATGGTCTACGACGACACCAGTAAGAAGTGGGTCCCCATCAAGCCCGGCCAGCAGGGGTTCAGCCGCATCAACATCTACCACAACACTGCCAACAACACCTTCAGAGTGGTGGGCGTCAAGCTGCAGGACCAGCAGGTAACGGCAAGACAGGATTTTCTGTTAAAAGGGGGAACTTTTAATATTAGATGTTGTTCAATAATGCACATGGCGGTTTAAACAGGAAGTGGTGCACAGAAAACACTTTGTGGTTATAGAAATAGAAGCAGTGGGATATAATAGAAAGCACCAGAAGTCTAAATAAAAGCTGAAGTTTGTGTCTACGGCCAAGTTATTTGATATGATGTTATTGTATATAATATAACAGATACTCCTCCTCTCCCCTCGCAGGTGGTTATCAACTACTCCATAGTGAAGGGCCTCAAGTACAACCAGGCCACGCCGACCTTCCACCAGTGGCGAGACGCCCGCCAGGTTTATGGCCTCAACTTCGCCAGCAAGGAGGAGGCCACCACCTTCTCCAACGCCATGCTCTTCGCCCTCAACGTCCTCAGCGCTCAGGACGGAGGTGAGATTTTACGTTTTCTAGAGAAGGGGGAGCACACGTGGCGAAACGTTTTTGGATGATTTTCCTTGTTTTAATGAAGTTGCTCGTTATCCACCTGACCTCCAGTTTTCTTTCTGGAGGGATCGGATGGGATTTACAGGCTCATGTGGTTAATCCATATCGTTAATAAACACGGAAATTCAGGCAGCAGCAGGAAGCCGCTGATGGGTAATTTAGGATTCTGGTGCTCTGCCACACGTCTTGGCTTCTAGAGCAGAGACCGGCACCCTCCTACATTCATGTGCATGAAGTTCAAACGAATAAAGTTCTATTTTTTATCATCCTACTGCAACCAAGTATTGTCTAAAGCCATAATCAAAGCACACAATGTACAGATGAGCAGTTATCCAGAACCTTGTAACAAGCAACCCAGTGAAATCTATAGAAACAAACAGAGTAATGCAAAGCTAAATGTAAAAACAGTTACAGCATTGAATGAATTTGTAGGGATAGCTGCACATTATTTAACATTATTCATTTTAAGTTTCCCACAATAATTATATTTAATAGATGGTTTATGACGTAGATGTAGTTTTAAGCCGATTTGAGTGTTTTTTAATACATAACAGCTGTGACTCCCACAAGTGGATGCTGTTAAACAGATCATTGACACTATAGTAAAACATGCATATATGCATATACATGAACGACAACAGACGTTGTAATAATACTAATTAAGGTTCCATTTAATTCAGCAGAGTTTTTTCACTGAGCCAAATTACTCAATAGCAGCACCCTGACTCTATATGGCTGCTGTGAGAAATATAATAGTATATTATACTATATTACTATATTATCACTACTATTATACTACAACTACACTGTGAAACCTGCACTGCTCTTTTTATACACAGTTATTAGTGTACTGTCTCTCACTATGATTACACTATTATATTATGTATATTATTAAATATTATTACTATCTTTTGCTACTGCACCTTTTATTCCTATTATATTTCTATTAAATTTTTTATCTACCTTTACTTTAGTGTTTTATACCACTGTGTTTTATGTTATTAAATGTATGGAATGACAACCGCATTTGCCTTTGGAGAAGAATAGATCAACAATTTATCTTTCGGTGAAAAAGGTCTTTTCACTTTTATGACAGTACGTCTCATAGTTGTGTTGCATCACCTGACCTGAATTCTGTCTGCTTATTCGCTGTGGATCAGTGTTGCTCCAGGCTTCTGTACTACTACTACTACTACTACTACTAGTACTACTACTACTACTACTACTACTACTACTACTAGTACTACTACTACTACTACTACTACTACTACTACTACTACTACTACTACTACTAGTACTACTACTACTACTACTACTACTACTACTACTACTACTAGTACTACTACTACTACTACTACTACTACTACTACTAGTACTACTACTACTACTACTGCTACTGCTGCAGACATGTTGCCCTGTCATTAAGAGAAGAACCCCAGGACACGTTAATGGAGCCATTGTTCATGTTATTACTTACATCTGTGTTTTGTCCCGCTATGAAATATGGCTACTGTCAAAAAGGCCTATTTATAGCCTGTGATCTGAACATACAAGGTGAGCCTGCATGCGTGCATGAGACACATGAATCTAGACTGGAGGTGGATGAATGAGAGGCTGTCGGGCAGAGAGAGAGGATCACAGGATCACAGCTTGCCAGTCATTACTCCGGCAGCAGTTTGTCTCCCCCTGCAGTCGCCTCTTAATGAGAACGAGTCATCGAGCAGATCTCCCCCAGGTCCCCGAGCTCCAGAACACGTCTTCTCATCTGCCTGATAACAAAGAGGCTCGAGTGACAGCAGCCAAACTCAAGTGCACAAACACACAGGAGAGCAGACAGAAAGACTGATGGCTGCAGTGTTAATGCAGCTCACTGGGTTACACTTATTCATGTGTGTGAGTGAGTAAGAGAGAGGAAATTATTTTTCCCTAATACAGGGTGAATAGTCTGATTGCAGCACTTCCCTGTGCTCCACTTGATAATATACGAAGCATTCACACCTTGTACAGCGAAGATGAGTCTTTTGTGTGTGATTTTTCTTATCAGGTGTGTCGACCCCCTCTAGTGGTAAGAAGTTCACACCCTGACCTTTAGACCTTTGCACTGCTCCCCGATTAGAGGATGAGGTAAATATATGTAAATACAGCACTAGTAGCATGAAGAACCATCGGCTTGTTTGGTATAGTTTTTCTTACTTGTAACTTGATGGAGCAAGAAAATATAAAGACAATAAGCTAGTCCAATATAAATCCTTGTTAGAACCCTACTTGGAAAAGAGTGGTTGAATAAGCAATTTAATAATGGACATATATAGGTGTCATTATTCCTGACATTTTATAGTTAATGATTTAATGTATTGGAGTTTTCACCCACATCTCCTCCACTTTAGGAGCCAGTTGTCACTGAGTAGTAGACTTTGTCTGACAAGGCTTGAAGGTTGGGACTGAAATAAGGAGTTACAGATGAACCTATTGCTGGAGCTTTAGCTGCCATGTCAAATGCCAGCTGCACAATAAATAGAATCCTCTATTTTCCTGAGTGACACCTTTATTTGACAGCTCTAAGGACTATCCCCGTGATCCTCCTGTCTCGGCAGGAGCGACGGATTAGGATCGGCTTGCTTTGTTTTTTTTTTCTTTAACGTGGTGCGTGTTAGTGGCATCAGACCGCGCAGCCCGCAGACAAACCCGACCTTTTGAAACATGAACCAGAGATGCTCGCTGCGCTGCTGCCGCGGCCCCGGAGGTGTGCGTTACAAGAAGATGACAGATGATACAGCGGGTGGTTCGGGTTGGAGGAGGGGGGATGAGAGGCAGGTGAGCAGAGGAGCTGTGGGTGGGTGATGGAGGAGGAAAGGCCAGGTAAAAGCCAGAGATGTTCAGCAGGGAGTGGGTTTGTCAGTGCCTTTGTGTCTGCTACAGCCGGTTCCTTTTCTTCAGCATGTCATGTAGGTAGCGGAGCTCTGTGTGTGTGTGTGTGTGTGTGTGTGTGTGTGTGTGTGTGCCTCCACTGCTGCATGACAATTACAGCTTTAGGTCTGAGTGTGTTTGTGTGTATTCTGATTGCAAGTTGCAGCATGTATTCCTGCAGGTGTGACACTAACACTAACTGGCAGAGACAGCCATGTCATTTATATATATATATATATATATATATATATATATATATATATATATATATATATATATATATATATATATATATATATATGCAAGTGTAAGAATAATCTCACCCATCATTGAACAACAGTTTAGGACAAGTTATGGCAGTAGACAAGTTTTAACTGTATGAATTAGACCTGTGTGAATCTGTGTTGCATCGTCTTTGTCAATCCTGAAGTATTTATATGATATGTTGCACATTTCATATAAATGGAGTATAGACTGTATACATACATATACAATTATACTATATACAGTATCATTAGTATTACTAGTTGATTGATTGATGATTGGTGAGACATGATCTAACATTAGCTGTGAAATAAACATTTATAGGGGCTATTTTATCTGTATAGTTAATCCGCATTGTCCAAATTACATAATGAAATGCATTATGAAATTTTATTTGTAATATGTATGTAATATCAAAGATATGAGTTAACAAAAGAAATGGTCTTAGGGAATAAGAAAATGGAATAAAAGAGAACTGTTTAGTATGAAACAAATGTTGGTCTGAAGGAAATCAACTGAAAAATAGTGTGTGTGTGTGTGTGTGTGTGTGTGTGTGTGTGTGTGTGTGTGTGTGTGTGTGTGTGTGTGTGTGTGTGCATGTGTGTGTGTGTGTGTGTGTGTGGGGCGGTGAGGTATCAAGTGAATCAGTTCTTTTGTATTGCTGTGTTATTTTTGGGCTCCTGTGACCTGATCAATGGCGGCCATTAAAGAGCAGAATCACCTCCATGAGGGCCGTGAGCAGTGAACAGAAACGTGTTGACCCTGAATGGGACCTGACCGAGCTGCTGAAAGTGTTACGTAAGGGAAACCTTTCATTAGACGGCAGGGCACATGACCTCTGGATGTTGACCCGAATTATCTCTGCACAGGCCTCATTAGGGGAAGTTTTGTTGTTTAGGAGAAACTGACGACAACTTCCCTTCAGCATTTAATAGTGAAGCAATCGTAAACCAGTTGAGTGAATCTCTTATTATCGCTGCAGGGCTTCTCCTTCACTTTCATAAACTACATCAAAAAGATGAAGTAATTCATAAGGTGAATGGTTTCGTTTCGTTTTTTATTTTCTTCAATTCCGGTGCCAACACACGGATGTGCGTGTAAATCATGAACCTTTCTGCTAAAGTTGTTCCCCGGAGGAACAATGAAGATTAATGTAGCAGGAGAGTCAAGCGATGGGGAAAGTTTCACTGAAAATTGCTGATTCCCCTGATTTGATTTTTGCTCCCTGAGTCGACGTCCCCTCGCCCGCGTCTTATCGCGTCTTCGGTTTAATTGCTTTCCCTATCTGCGTCTCCATCTGCAGATCTCGTTCACGCTGTTAAACGGATTACATCCGAAAGTGCCATGTAGCTCGTGTCACGACATAAATAAGCGGGGGAGAGACACTGGAGAGATGCTGAGCCGCCTCCTCATTTGTGACGTCTCAATACACTGATTTCATGTCTTTTAACACAGACATGTTAAGAGAGACGATGCAGGATCATTTACAAATATGATTTCAGGCAGTTTCTGTGTTCATTTAAATGACCTGCCTGCACTGTGAAAACACAGGATGGCCCTGAAACAAAAATGACTGTTAAATCAGAATATTGTCTATTATTTTATTCATCATTTACATGAAACATTATGATGTTAATCTGACTATGGTTGGATTTTTAAAATGTATGTATGCACCTTAGTCAGGTTTAAATCAGAGCGTGTTGGACTTCTTCTAGTTGAATTAACACCTAGTTGCATTTTTTTTAACTCATTTTATTCATTTATGTTTTCATATATTCTATTTCCTCTGTTTTGTCATTGGTTTTAATATTATTTATCTATTTTAATCAATTTTATCACTTTTATTGTCATTGTACAGTGGAGATACAACAAAACCATGAGGGGGCGTATTCTCTTAAAAAACAGAAACATCAAAAAATCTTGTAAAGATATTATATGTTATTATTATATATAAAGAACTAAAAGAGTTTTACGAAATATAAACTATAACTAACTGTAAAAACTCTGGGGGTAGTGCACAGAATATATTAACATTATAAATATAGATTTTAATATGAAGTGAAAAGTGGCTGCAAACATTTTGGTCAGAGGTAGATGAGGTGATAGAGGTCAGGATGGTTTATCTGTCTATGAGTGAGTGTCATGTCACTTTAAAACCACTTTTTGATCCTCACTGTCTTATCTGAAGGTGCTATTCGAATAAAGTTTGAGTTGACTGATAAAAGTCGTGAAGGAATGAAGGTCAAACCCCTGAACTCCGTTGTCTATTGCCTGCGTTTGACTCTAAATCTGAAAAACGCAGACAAATCTCTGTTTTAAATTAAGGGCTGCCTGCTTGAAAAGCTGCTTAACCGCACACAGGCCTCGCTCGCCTGCTCTGGTTTTACTTTCCCCAACATTTAACTCACCCGCAGCTCACATGCCAAATCAAACGGGAGCGAGGGAGAGAAACGGCGTCGGCGCAGTGCGACCCAGGCGTGACGCGAACGCTGGTTTCACCGTGTGTTACAGACGAGCTGCTCCGACACACTTCAGATCATGTTCTGCTCACCTTTAACACCACGGGTCGCTTCACGCTCATCCAGAGCGAGGAATTAACACGCTTTCAGACACGCGTTGCTCATTACAGAAGAAAGAGGGAATAATGATGATCCTAATTGTTCTGACTGGCACTAATTTTAATTAACGCTACAAGCGGTTGTAATGCATTATGAAGGTCCACTTCATTTAACATGAGTCTCTTTCTTTCTGTCTCCCTGCCTTCATTTGCATTTTTTAGGTCCAGCCGTCCAGCGACAAGTCCAGAACGGACCAACCTCAGATGAGATAGATGCTCAGAGAGCAAGGTAAAAGAATGTTCAAAGCTTTAACTTTGCAGTAAAGCTACACTATTCTTCACCTGCATCAAATGTAATGAGTAAAGATGTGTTTCAAGCCACCTGACTTATTTAACTCCAATATTCACTCTCCTTTTAGCTCTGTTTGGGTCTCCACCAACTTCTGAACTGATACCCGACTCTTTAGCTGCTAAATGCATCATGTTTATAGTTAGTTTGTTTTCAATCGGCCCTGGAACTCAACTTTAAAACAACCACAGCTGAAACAAAAGTGCTGTACGTACACTGGCATAAATTACCAGCAGGAATACAAAACAAATCAACAATAAAAACAAATGAAATCTATAAAACAATTAAACAGACTGAAGTCTCATGTTGGGTTGAAACTTTCAGCTTAGCTCAGGAACTCCAGCGGTGTCACTATAAAACACGTCACACTGAAACAAACAAAGGTTCCCACCAATAATTCCTGTTGTTACTATACTACTGTTACTAATCAACCTGCTATCGAAGACTAAAGAAAGACTACTGACTCAAACTAGACCAAAATGACAGGACTTTTCATTGGCTAAAATTTGACTAATATACAAAAGCCTGTCAAAAAAAAAAGGACTGTGTCAGAAAATTGTGCGTTCATGAGAAAAAAAGGTTTTCGAGGCCTTTTAAATAAGAGATGAGAGGAAGCGTGTCTGGAGCCAAGCAATGCAACAGAGATTGACACTCCAAAGACTCCGAAGGCTCCAAAGGCGTTGTAAAAACGTTCTGGGCTATTTTTAGAGCTCTTGTGCGTGTGTCGTGACATTTACCGCCTCACGTCTACTGCTTAGATTTCTTTTACTTTACGATATGGCGCCGTTTGTTCAGGACGTTTTACTGACTTATCTCTGAACCGGTGCAGTGATTATGATGAGAGCAGAATCTGCTGCTCCTGGATGTCACACAGCTGCCCTCAGTGACTCTTATTACTGTCCTACCCTCCCTTTTCTCATGTAATGCCCTCTGTCTCCTGCGCAGGTCTGACTCCCAGTCAGATGAAGACACTGAATAAAACACAGCAAGTCCTTTTTGGATTATACAGGCGGATGAAAGAATCCCAAATAATGGATGAGCAGTATTCCGACTGATGCTTGAGGCTATTTCCATGGAAGCTTTTTGTTCCACCGCGGCTTTATTCCTTCTCTCTCTCTCCACAACTAGGTCTTTGTAGCTGTTTATAAACCTTTTTTTTTCAGCTCCGCCTAATGGTTCATCCAAATGCCAGGGCTTAAGAGATCCAATATGATGGGAGTTGAGGGAGGCTCTATCTGATACCATCCATCCATCCATCCATTGTCTATCCCGCTTATTCCCTTTCGGGGTCGCAGGGGTCTGCTGGAGCCTATCCCAGCGCGTTAAGGCGAGAGGCAGGGGGATACACCCCAGATGGTCGCCAGCCAATCGTGGGGCACACACACCATTCACACACCATTCACTCACGCACTCACACCTATGGGCAATTTAGAGTTTACCAATTAACCTGAGCATGTTTTTTGTATTGTGGGAGGAAACCGGAGTACCCGGTGAAAACCCACGCAGACACGGGGAGAACATGCAAACTCCACACAGAAAGGCCCCAGACCCAGGCCCAAGGCGGGTCTTGAACCTGCGACCTTTCTATCTGATACCATGTCTGCTAAACTCTACCTCTGGCGTAGAGGATTAGGGGCTGTGATTGTGAAGGGGAGGTTTTGTGTGTTTGTGTGTCAGCGGATCCAAATTAATTTGACTGAGGTCTCACGCTGCCGTCGCGTCGGGAGGTTTTGCTGCTGCTGGCTCAGCAGAATCCGCTGTGCTACGACACAGCTGCAAAACTCTGCTTCTCCTCTGCCATCACTTCTCTCCTGGGTCGTGACATACATACGCCGCTCGCATCAAAGTCCGGAGACGTGAGGGAGGACCAGGGAGGAAAATGGAAATGGACGGAGATGAAGTGGGGGGGGGTGTCGGGGTCCGGGACAGATGACGATGATGGGAACGACGTTTGCTCTATGCCGTAATGGCTCAGAGGAAAATGTGCGGCGGTGCCAGAACATTATTTGACATGTGTAGACGGCCTAAAGTCGGATCAAAGCTGCCGTCAGCATGATGACAGCAGCAGGGAACGAAAACACATCTGCTGCAATTAAGATGCAATTTTGCACAAACAAATCTCTGTAGGACATGAAGTTATGCTCTTTTTTTTTGGTTTTACTGCCTATCACATCTTCACTGTTTCATTCGACGCTTCCTCACCAGCTGTTTTCAGCAGAAATTCTCAGATAAAGACACTGTAAACCAACCACCCAGCAAGAGATTTCAGTGTTTTTGCAGCGCTGCATCGAGCTGCTGAACTCATTCTGAGATAAAGAGAGTGGTTTCTCTCAGGACCCAGAATGTGAATCCAGATGAACGTCTTCTTTTTCTATAAGATGGTTTAAAAGGCAGCTGTTTGTTAACATCAGATTAACTAAATGAATAATATAATATGTCAAATGAATCCTGATTTAAATGCATTTCTTAAAACAAATATATAAAGACATATATATACAGACATTTTATAAAGAATAATATATACATGTAATGTATAGTATATCAATCAGGTTTATTTAGATAATATATTGTTTATACACTAATCTTTATGTTTAAAGGAACGTGTTTTATAAATACTTTTGCATGAGCCATAAAACCAGCCACTAACCGTGAAGTTGTGATGTCACAACTCATTCTCAGCCAATCAGAGGAGAGGCTCATTAACATTAACGAGACAGACCCCAAGCAAAGCCTCACAATCCTAAGTCAGAAATCCATTCAATGTGGAGGAAAAAAAAGGAAAAAGCAATAATGACATATCAGATCTGTGCAGCTTTCATCCTCTCTATATTTAGTAGTGTTTGGTCACATCTGGAATCCGTGACTTACTGGGTTGGAAGGTTTTTTTGGCCTGCTGATTTGTGAGGATTCCTCCGGCAGCTGCGAGGCCGGGGTTCTTTTTCTCTGGCTCCTGACGGAAAACGTCAGGTTGTGAGAGCAGGCGATCAGCTGTGGTTCCTCCCTGTTCCCCTTTAGGCAGATGATCGAGCAGCAGCAGCAGATGCAGGCGCACATGGAGCGGGAGCGGCGGTCCTCCAACTCAGGTTCTCCAAGCACACACTCGTTAAAACACGCTTCCACTTCCATCATTCCATCAGCAATGACATATCTGATGAATAGCTTTCTCATAATAAGACTATTTGTCCTCCAGGTTCTCCTTTCCAAGGCCACCCTGCTGTGCTGTCCGTGGCCCCTCCAGTCATACCTCCTCCAATGAACATGTGCGGCGGACCTCCTCCCCCTCCGCCGCCGCCGGGGCCTCCGCCGCCCTCGGCAGGGGCGCCCGCGCCTCCTCTGCCCCCGCCGCTGCCCATGGGGGGCGGGAGCCACGGGGATGAGCCCCCGGCCCAGACGGGCCTCGCTGCTATGATCGCTGGGGCCAAGCTGCGCCGCGTCCAGAGAGTGAGACGCTGCTTTATCTGTTAACGGATCGATTTGGGTCCTTAATTCTACATCACAACGTCATGTTTTACTCACCAAGGTGTTATTTTCACATTTGGTATCTGATGAAGATTTTGTAGTTTGATATGATAATTTTAGCTGCTAGCTTTGCAAGGAAGATGGCTGCCATCACATTAGGTTATCCCCCTGCAAATGGAAGAAGGTGTCAATGGACACCTACTAAAATGAATAAAATAAGTAAATAAAAACATGACACACACCTACAAGTTATTAGTGCTACTGTACCATTATCCTTTGATTATTGGATCGTCTCTGCCGAACCCGAACTCAAAAAGTTCATGTCTGAACGTGAGGCCTAACTTTCTCCTCTGGTCTCCTCTCTCCTCCTCCAGCCTGAGGACAGCTCTTCGCCATCAAGCGCCAAAAACGATGCCAACCGAACGAGTGGAGGCAGCGGCGGGGGGCTGATGGAGGAGATGAACGCGCTGCTGGCGCGAAGGTCAGAGAGACGGGTTTAGGAATTAGAACTTTTCACTGGAGCTTTTCATCATTTACATTACACTCAACGGCATCAAATGCATCTATACACTTTAGTCAGGTTCTAATTCTTCTCATAGTTGAATTGGAATTCGGTTTTCTCCAGCATGTATTCACCCAAGTTAAAATGAAGTAGGATGACATATAAACATGTAAACAACACATATACACATGTATATATCTATGGTGCAGGTGATTCTTGTCCATCTGGTTTTGGATTTTATCAGTTTCACGTAAACTGAGACAAGGACAGAAGTCAGACAAGAAGCAAAAATCTACTTTTGCGCTTAGCTCTGCGTGTAAATGAGTGTGTGTTCAGTGTTCATTATTATTACAACAGACTGTTGACGTGCAGGATTTATGTGAAGTGCCCTGTTCTCACTTGAGGCTTCTTCTTGCTCCCAGAAGGAAAGCAGCTTCAGAGAAACCAGAGGACAGCCAAAATGTGAGTGAGATGGCTCCTAATTATCAGCAACTGAGAATAATTAAGACCATGATTCGAGTTACAAATCATGGTGATTAGACGAGTATCACTTTGTGTCCTAATTTGAATTATGGGTAATGAAAAGGATAAAGATAATTAATTATGGCATTGAGGAGAATGATTCCAAAAAAAGGAATCAGATGAAAGAAATCTGGTGTAAGTTTGTCCAGTGCTGCAATGAATATTCAATTATTCAAATACTTCCAACTATTATATTATTTGGCAATTATTTTGATAACCGATTATTCAATTGGAATCATTTTTAAAAATAAAATTATGAAATTCTTAATTTCCAGCTTCCCAAATCTGCTTTTTTTTCTGGTGTTTTTTTGTCTTCTCTAAGAGATATCTGTTGAATTTAAAAAAAAAAAAAAGGTATTTTAGGTTGAATCTTCATCTTTGGAAAACAGTGATTGACATTTTACACAACTTTATGAACCAGACAACTAATCGATTCATCAGAATAGTCGTTAGTTGCAGCTCTAAGTGTCAATTTACATTAAACCAAGAACATGCTATTGATGATGATGCTGGTAAGAGGTGCCGGTGATGCTTATTGATCCTTGTGTCTTCTTATAGGATGACCCAAATTCCCCGTCACCCAGCACCCGGGGTGGACAGAACGCCACAGGTGGGAAAACTGAGCACAGTAAACTATAACACACACACACACACACACACACAAACACAGAGACACACACACACACAATGTATTATTTACAGTGTGTGTATCTCCTGTTAGGCTTAAACATATTAAATACTAACCATACTGAACACAGATGTATGTGTTTAACAGTACTGAGGCTGAATTATAGAAGAAGCGTTCACAAGCATCTGGTGTTCAGGCTTCATCTATTTACTGCGTGTTTTCCAGGAGGTTGGCCATTAGAGGACAGAGCTGATGATATAATGAAATATTCATTTGAAACAGATATTCCCCTGGAAGCCTGACAGACAGACAGGCAAAGGAGAGGATACAGGGGCAAGAACACATGAGGGATTTCTTAAAAATGCATTGGGATACTTGTGCTTCTGACATTATTCGGGTCAACAATGCAACTAAAATGTGAAAATACTCTCAGCAGCTGTTGCCAAGTTACCAAGCTCTGCTCTTCACTTTTTATTCTGAATCCCGTAGTGTGTACTGTACATACTTCTTTTGTCTGTATGTATGTTGCTTTTTCCTTCTGGTTTGAGAATCTCCTCTTTGAGAAGTGTCAGTAAATCTCTGCTCCCTCGTCCAGATGGTGCTAAGAAGCCGTGGGACAGAGCCAACTCTGCAGACAGGTCGATGGTTTCAAGGTGAGATTTGGGAGTGCCACATGCCCGATGTGAAGCAAAATGACGAAATCTCACCGCCAGCGTGTGCGTGTGCGATTTATTTATTTGTTCTTAATCCTGCAGGGTACGACCTGTGGGGAGCGGCGGCGACACAGACTCATTAGACCTCGATAGAATGAAACAGGTAAAAAAACTGTAATAACTGCATACCCACCCATCAGCAGAATGAGAAACAAACCGTACAGCACCAGCCACTATATGGATGTTTTTATGATTTTAATCTGCTTTCCCAAAGCTAATTTGGATACATTTATTATTTCTTTCTGCTCTAAACACTTCTGTAATTTTACAATAACAAATATGTGTGTAGTGTATTATGAATTCTTTATCGAATTGTTTGTGCCACATCAGGAAATCTTGGAAGAGGTGTTCCGTGAATTGCACAAAGTGAAGGATGAAATCATTGATGGTACGTTTAAAGAGGATTTTTTAAATGAGGAATATAAATTGCTGGAATATGCTCTTTTTATTAAACTTGTACTAAAAGGAATAATTATAAACCCATCAAGTGGAATGGTGGGAGTGGGGTAGTTATGTAGAGTTGTGACCAGCAGGTTGCACTATATTCCAGACAAATAGGTAGTGAAAATGTAACCATCAAAACCTCCAATTAAGCAAAGCCTACACTATACAAACTGAATATGTTGGTGTAGTGATAATGTAATTCATGCTGAATTAGAATGTGGAATGATTTAACTTAAAGACACTCCTAAATAATGCGAAAATCAATTTTTAGGTTATTACATTAGAAATACATTATGTGTGTATATTCTGTTGATTTTGTAATCACTTTCCAAATCTACCATGAGTAGATTTAACAGAAAAAAATACTCGAAAAGAATAAACCTACCTAGAATAATCTAGTAATAAATTATATATGACCACTAAATAATTTAAATAATGAATAAATTATGATATGACAGAGACTCTGATGCATGTTTATTCTCAAAATATGTTAAAATATGTAGTACCTTACGAAACAGTCCTCGTGATGTAATGAATATTAGTTTCTAGAGCTAGACTTGCTTTAGCAAGATTCAAGGTTACTACTGTTTGCCATTTGTGGATAGGATAAAAACACATTGGTATCATTGCAGAGCCAATAAAAGAGTAGAGAAATACAATATAATAAAAAACACACTAGGTGGTTGTAGTAGTAGTAAGTACTACTAACACAGAACAATTATATTAAAACACACATACCCCTGTATTACAGAATAATCAAGTATTTAACAATAGCATCTGTATGCACAGTAAGTAATGTTTAAGTATTGCATACAGCAACATACATACAGAATACATGTAATTTATCAATATTATGCATAAAATAATAATAAAATTGACCCATAATGCAGTCCTTTATAAAAACGTGTACATTCCTGTCTCTCATTATGAAAATCCAACCTGTATTATAAACCTTTATTATACTGTAATTAAGGTAATATTATATTTACTGTATTATAAACCTTTTATATATAAAACGTTATCGCTATGTTTTCTCTCCATCTTTTTTGCAGCCATTAGACATGAACTCAGTCGAATTAGCACGACATAATCCCTGAGCCACTCCCCGACATGAACCACCTTTTGGAAACCGTCGCCCCTGCAGCAGCTGCTGTGGCCCTGAGGAGGATGAGGAGGAGGAAGAGGAGGACGAGAAGTCAGGAACAGAGGCCCAAACTGTGACATCTATCCATCCTGTTCAGCTGTGGTGTTGCCGTGAAACACCTCAGACGTGTCTGTGTAACGTTTGGCTTTGTTTGTGTGTTTTTTAGGAGAGAAAGACGTGAACGGGGCACACTCTCGCACTGATTACTCTGATTTCTTAACGTTTCTGTCTGTTTGTTAGCCCACTTCGCCCCTCTGTCCACGGCCTGAAGGAAAAAAAAATAAAATTCCACTTTATTTTATTTGTTTAGCATTTTTTTTTCAACAAGTTTCTTTCAAACTGTTTTTTTTTATTCTTACTATCGTTTCCATTATCATTACTATCATTTTTATGATTGTCAATGTCATGTTAATATGGGTAGTCATAGTCTAGTGAGTACAATGGTAAAAATGAGGAAATGATCATGAGACTATGATAGTGATGATAATGCTGATTGTTATTATTGCACATCATTTTATGTCAGCCTTTTGTATTTTATATTGGTTGTTTCATTTGGTTTTGTTATAGATAAAGTTGTCAGCACATCCAAATGTTTTTTCATCATCTGACCTGGAACATTTTTTTTAAAAGGTTTTTTTTTTTTTTTTTTTTTTTATCCTTTTCGCCAACACAGCTATGTGTGTGGATCCATGGCAGGAAAAAAAAAAGAAACAGGCTTCGACCTACAAACAGAGGGTGGAATAAACTTCTTTGGATATCGCAATCTTATGAACAAGAAAAAAAAATTTAAATAATACACCAGAGTATTTGTGATCATGTTGTTAATAAAATGTTTATTGGCTGCAAGGATATGGTGAAGTATTCATTTTATTCTCTCCTTTTATGACAAAGTGCTTCCTGGTTTGACAATATAAAAAAAACATAACAAAAAAAAACACACTAAGTTTAAGATTAATTCAAATAAAACTGTGAACAATGTCTTGGATAAATGAGGCCGTCTCTTTCATTTTGTGTGTATAGTAAATGTTTGGTTGATATTTTTTTTCCTTTCAGTTTATTTTTTTTTCACTACAAAACCTTAAAAGGTGGCAGACATTGAAAAATGTGTGCAGCACAGAGAAGTGGAAACTTCACTGTGCTATTTAAGTACTGCACACAATGTGTTCACAACGTTTCATTTACTGTTTATGGGTCAAATCGTCATAATTCACTGTAGATGTTACATTCCTTTTGAAGTGGTTCTAACACCAGTTCATATATCCATCCATGAGAGTGTGTTGTATTCTTTGGGGACATAATTGCTGCAGCCTCCTGTACCAAATGAATAGTAGACAAGAATAACTTGTTTAAACAACTCACTGTGGCCACTGGTGCAACATACTGGAAAACTTGAACCCATAGAGATCAATGCAGCAGCAGTTTTCTGCCTTTTTCAGATTTGTTGTGGATGCAGCCCTGAAACTGTTGTACAGTCTATATTAAAGTGTTTGATGCAGCAAGAGTATAGTTATTATATATAATTGTGTATTTATTTCCACGTGTTAAATACTTGTACTTGTGTAATGAGAATAAAGTTGAATCTAATCTAATATACTAGTTGAGGTCAGATGTGATAAGGTGAATTATTTTTTCTGTCTCTAAAATTTGCTTCGATTAAAACTCTAACTCGAACTAAATGTACAGTTACACTTGTAAAGTAAAGGATCTGAGAACTTCCTCTAGGACATTGGACATTTTACTTAGTTAATTATTTGTTTAAGTCAAAGTTTTTTATTCTTTGGGTTAAAGTTCCTTGACTTGGGCAGTTTAACAAGCTTTTATAATGGCAGCTGCTTCAAGAAGCAAGAGAATCTATTGCAGAAGAAGCTCTGAAAATGAAATGTCATTTTCTACATCTGTTTATTCCTCATTGGGGTTGTGGGGGTCTTATGGAGCTGATCCCACCAATACACCCCAGGCAGGTTGCCAGCCTATTATGGAACACACAAACACACAAACACACATACACACACACACACACACACACACACACAGTTGTGATTTCATTAATAACACTAAAAAACTGGCCTGAGTGACTTTATTCATTATATAAGTGATACACAACATCCCATGTGTGTTAGCAGTCATGCACTGTCAAGGCCTTTTTTTATTATAATGATCATTAATATTTTCTCTATTTGTAAAGCTTGAAAAAATTACATAGGCCATTAATTTATTATTTAATCGGGTGACAATATTACACGATTAATATAGTCGATTATTAAAATAGTTGTCAACTAACTGCCTGTCAATGTATAATCAATTTATTGCTTCAGCAACACTACAGAACATGTCTATTATATTTAATATTCTGTGTATGTTGAGAGGAAGTACACGGTGTACTGTGTGGACATTGGCATGTTGAAACAGGTCAGTGTCTTCCCCAAACTACCTCCACAAAGTTAAGGCAAGAGTCGAGTTAGTTAGTCAACTAATCAATGAGAAAATGAATCAACATCTGCCTCTCATCTGCACAACTTTATATATTCCTGGCTTTTTAACTGTATTTTATCTAATTAATTTTATAATAATATTATTATCTAATAAACTTTATTTGCAGTTCTTTATAACAGATGTGAAATGGAATTAAAGTATATTTAGTTATCCATTCTATTGTCAGCTTTTGCTTTTTTATTTCTTTTCAACCCACTATTGCATAGTACAATTATGCATGAAAACAAGTATTCTGTTTCTAGTTCCTTTTGCTCAGGACATTTGACATGTGTGCATCATTGTCTCACAAGCAAAGACTGCCTTCGTTCAGTATTTGGAAAATTTTTTACCATATAAAAAATTCAACTCACCATCTGGGGTAAGTAAACTTCATTCCTTTTTTTTAATTCAATTTCTATGTTATACATTTTTTCTCAAAATGCCAAAATAGATTTATTGCCATATGGCAACAATATGTAAAGATGGAAAATGGCTAGTGCATACAGCCTAATGGAGCATGAAACTATCCTTTTACACATATTTCAATGTATCTTTTAATCTATTTTAAGTAATAAAACCCACTGAAATATTTGTTACCATTTCCAAGTAATTGTCCATGTGAATGATGGTTCTCTTTGACATGTTTTAATGTTTATACATGTCTTTGGGCTGCATTTATTGTAAAAGAGAATCTATACAAATACAGTTTAATATCATTAGAATTATTATTATTATTTCTTCCAGCCCTGTTGATGATGTCTAAAGTTTTGGGAACCCCCAGCAGCAGCAGCACCAGCAGCAGTGTTATCGCTTCACTGAACTCTCGCGATGTTTCAGCGAGCGTAGTGGCGACGAGAAGTGGCGCTTGGCCGGAGTGGAGAGTTGTTGACGGAGCCGCGGAGCGGGGGGCGTGTGTGAGTGTGTTTGCCCGAAAACAGGAGCACAACACGGCGTGAATGAGAGAGGCAAGCTGGCGGACTTCAACATGGCATCCGGAGACACGCTGTACATCGAGACAGACGGCTCGGAGATGCCGGCCGAGATCGTGGAGCTCCACGAGATAGAGGTGGAGACGATCCCGGTGGAGACTATCGAGACCACGGTGGTCGGCGGGGAGGACGACACCGACGAGGAGGACGAGGACGACGGGCAGCCCATGATCGCGCTGCAGCCGCTGGTGACAGACGACCCGGGTTCCATCCACCACCACCATCACCACCACCAGGAGGTGATCCTGGTGCAGACCCGGGAGGAGGTGGTTGGCGGGGATGACTCGGACCTGCATACGGACGGCGGCGCCGGGTTCGAGGATCAGATCCTCATCCCGGTGCCGGCTCCCGGGGCGGAGGACGAGTACATCGAGCAGACTCTGGTGACCGTGGCCGGGAAGAGCTCCGTGGGTCGGGTGAAGCGGGGCGGCGGCGGGAAGAAAGCGGGCAAAAAGAGCTATTTGAGCGGCGCGGAGGCCGGCGGGAGGAAGTGGGAGCAGAAGCAGGTGCAGATCAAGACCCTGGAGGGGGAGTTCTCCGTCACGATGTGGGCTTCGGGTGAGTACCGTTAACCGTGCCGCTCCGGGTGTTAGCCGGGTACACGATCGCCGTTAACCCACACGAGGCCTCACAGCTGAGGGCGTTGTCCTGCTGCACCAGACTACTTCCTGGAGTCCCCCCGCTTGCACTGCCCGCGAGAAGCGACTGAACGCCGCTCGTTTTCGGTGCAGAAACCCGCCGCAGCGCGGCGAAATGTTTTTTGTTTTGAATGGAGGCCATGTTTTAGGTGTCGCTGGGCGCCGCCATATTTCCCCGACACTAGTAAGTATGGCGGCGGCCCCCGAAACGGAAAAAATGGCGATATAGACGCAGCCGGGCGGAGAGAGATGGCGGCGGAGCTGCGCGCGAGGGGGGGACAGCGGCTCGTTTATTGGCGGCACCGAGGCCCGCTCACAAGCATATGATTTTTAAAAGTGTACTGATGCCTAAAGACGCCTTAAGTGACGTAGTTGTTAAATATTTAAAGAAGGAAAATGGTGTAACGTTAGCAGTTAGCCGCTGTTAGCTGTTGCTAAATGATGCTAGCTGTTGCTAACCGATGCTAGCTGCTGCTTGTAGCAACCGGGCTGTCTTGCTGTCTGCAGCGGCCTGAGCGATGCTATGAGACGGGGTGTTTTTTAACCATCAGCGGGGTCCAGCATCAGCACCAATCACCACACACATACCTGTCAAATATGCACGTGGTAATAATAATAATTACGATAATAATTGCAATTTTAATGTATTAGGTGGCAATTTAATTGGTAGTTATTTTCACCCTTCTGCACACTACTATACCGTCCAAAATGTTCAATAATGAAAATGACAAATTACACTAGTCATTTTTTTCTAAATGTGCTATTATGTCTGGTTTAAAAAACAAAAAAACAGTCCAAATGATGAATTTTTAAACAAAAAAGGCATTGTGGACCCTGTCATTTGGTGGTAACTTCTACTTGTCTTAGTTAAATTAATAAATATTGAGGTAACACGGAGTGATTTTTAGGGCACTCTACTGGTTGGTTCAGTAAGTTGGTTATTGTTCAGACTTTTAATACATGCACATATTTGTCAAGATGATATGTATAGTTTCCAAATCACAGATATGCACCAGATTTGAAAATAGAAATCAATTATGAATCGGTTTGTATTTAAAAGTGCAGAATCACTATGCAGCATGATCCCAACACGTGGCAGTTTTTCTGCAATCCGAATACATTCAGAATCTACATTAAATATGTTATGTTAAACAGTGTTAAGATTGTTGTGTAGGTCATAATGAGAAGGAAAAGCTGTCAGCATGTAAATGCAGTGTAAAATGTTTAGAGCTTTGATAACCCTTTATCATCACTACTAACTATTAAGCATTTAAAGGTAACTTTTATTTGCTCCTTGTTCATGCCACAGTTAGATGAACAAACATTGAGATAACACTTGATTTGTTACCTAATCAATGTGTTGTTAAAGAGCACAAAGCAACCCTCTGAGGCTATTTTTAGTGCACTCTGCTGGTTGGTTCATTAAGTTATTATTCAGACTTTAACACAGACACAAGTCAGTCAATATCTTGTCTTTTTCACGATTTCACATTAATGAATTAATAATTAATACATACAAACCAATGATTTTAAGACAAACATAATAGTATAATTTTGCAATTAAACATACATATTTAAATAATAAAATGTTTTATATATTTGTTTACTTCACATTTCTCATGTTTCTTTTTACTTACATCCAATTTTCTCACATGTATTATTAAATGTGTCGACACACATTTTGTCATCTTCTATTCATGATACCTTAGCAACCGGCCCCTTTTCACGGCAGCCACAATGACATGAAATAGTAGGTAAACACAGCTGTTGCCAATGATACTAATTAAGGTCTGGTTCAGGTCAAACAGAGTCGGGTTGCTGCTAACGTGCATGTTGACTCACTGGAAAGACTGCAGCGCTAAATGGAACTTTAATTAGTATCATCAGAAACACCTGTGTTTACCTACTATTTCATGTCAGTATGGCTGCTGTGAAAAACTTCCATTGGATTATGTAATCAGCCGACTTATATAAACACCAACTGCTATAAAAAGATTCACCTTATGTAAAATGTGAAGGTTATATCATTAAAGCATCTTTTGTATTTTCCAGATGTCCCAAATCAATACCGTCTATACACAGTATTCGAAAATATAATATTCAATCATCTGCAGGTTATGTCAGTTATTGCTTTTGCAGAAACCTTAATTACATTTAAACCGCTGCATTTTACCCCTTTTTCACAC
This sequence comes from Eupleurogrammus muticus, assembly GCA_036785175.1. Classification (NCBI taxonomy): domain Eukaryota; kingdom Metazoa; phylum Chordata; class Actinopteri; order Scombriformes; family Trichiuridae; genus Eupleurogrammus; species Eupleurogrammus muticus. The sequence goes on along the minus strand of JAYKQN010000001.1, from coordinate 46,398,839 downwards.
GAATATTGCTGCTGTTGAAAAGGTCTATTATGCTACAATAATGTGATTCCTAATATACCCCGAGGCCAAGGAAGCTGCAGATGTTTTCCATGGCTCCCTCAGGCTTTTAGGGAAATGTCATTATGTTATCCGTTCAGTCTCTGTTATTTGTTTTTAGATGACAATAAAGACATCGACCATGAGTCGGTGGTGGAGGAGCAGATCGTCGGGGAGAACTCTCCTCCAGATTACTCCGAGTACATGACAGGGAAGAAGCTGCCCCCTGGTGGCATCCCGGGGATCGACCTCTCAGACCCCAAACAACTGGCTGAGTTTGCCAGGTGAGGAAATCCACATGTTTCATTCCAATCATCTCTAGGAATTTAGCTTCGTTAATTTTCTCCTGTCGCTACAGACAGTAGTAGGCTTGTATATATTGTTATTGTATTATTATTTGGCTGCTGCAACTCTAAATTATTTTAATTGTTTTCGCAATCACTTTTGTTCTATTGAATTTTTAGAAGGCAGTGAAATATGCCAACTCTGTTTTTGGTTTTTTTTTTGCATTTATGTATGTTTGCAGATGACATTGTGATCTGCAGTGAGAGCAGGGAACAGGTGGAGGACAAGCTAGAGAGGTGGAGGTTTGCCCCTAAAAGGAGAGGAATCAAGGTTTGCTGCAGCAAGACGCAGTATATGTGTATGGAAGAATGAGGTTACAGGGAGAAAGATAAATAAGGTGCACACGTAAGGCAGTATGTGGAAGTACTTGGGATCAACAGTCCAGGTCAATGGAGTGTGGAGGTGAAGTAGTGTGTCCAGGCAGACTGGAACAGGGGGAGCAAAGGTGTCGGGTGTGGTGGAAGAGTTTCAGCTAAAGTAAAACGAAAGGTATAGAAAGGAGACCAGTGATGCTGTTTGGACTAAAGACAGCTTCACTGAGGAAAGAACAGGAGGCAGAGATGAAGATGCTGAGGTTCACTATGGGAGGGACCAGGATGGATCAGGATCAGGAAGGAGTCCATCAGAGTGACAGAACATGTTAGCAACAGCAGACACTGTTAGAGGTTTCAGAGATAAAGTCAGAGAGACCAGACTGAGATAGTTTAGACATGAGGAAAGAAAGTGGATATATTGGTAGAAGACCACCATACTGGAGGAAGACCAAAGAGGAAGTGAAAGAGGACATGAAGGTAGTTGGTGTGAGAGAAGAGGACACAGGGTTAGATGGAGGCAACATATTCACTGTAGCGACCCCTGAAGGGAAAAGATGTAAGGAGAAGAAGAGGACATTTTTGACTAAATAAATGTATTTTGATCATCCATATTTTTCACCAAAAAAGGCACCTCTGATGCTGTTAACCAAAGGATCATGTCGTCATTTTAGGATGACTGTGGCTCAGACATGACAAGAAAAGAGTTTCTCAATGCAGTATTTAAAACATTTTCATAGTTGATTATTCAGCCACTAATTTTCTCAATTCATCGATTAGACTGTAAAATATCAGAAAATAGATATTAAATAGAACAGATTGACACATTTAAAAATTGAATTTTTTGTGCAACCAGGGGTCTAAAACCCAGAGATATTCAAATTCACACATTACAAATAGTCTAGTAGAGGAAATGGACACTTGTTTAGCGTATGGCCTTGAGTCATGTGTCTGTTTTTGTTTTTAGAAACCATAAACCATGTCCTTTGTTTTCTAACCAGGATGAAACCCAGGAAAGTCAAAGAGGATGACGCTCCCCGGACGATAGCTTGCCCTCATAAAGTGAGTCTGCTAATTGTCATCATTTTGCTATATTAAAGGTTCTTAGGTCCTGATCTTACTTTGTTTTTTTATTGCATGCTGTGTAATTAAGAAAGCACTAAAGTTATTGTTGTTCCTCATGTAGTCACAAAAACAAACAAACCTCTTTTGAATGCAACATGTTCAGCTCATTGGTAATAGTGCCTCTGTGAGCATGGCTGTATTTGAGTGTGAAGCTTATTTTCACAATGAATTACCTTCGAAGGAGAGAAAGAAACCGTTCTTCTTTAAACCTGCTTCCAGAGATGCAAAGTGCTGTGTACACCTGACATTCATGTTTATGTACAATAAAACAAAAGCCTTTTCTGTGCTCCGCCTTAAAATTTACGACTCCCCTGTGCTGTTCTCGCACTCTCTCCGGTCCCCAGGGCTGCACAAAGATGTTCAGGGATAACTCAGCCATGAGGAAGCATCTCCACACCCACGGACCCCGCGTGCACGTCTGTGCCGAGTGCGGGAAGGCCTTCGTGGAGAGCTCCAAACTCAAACGTCACCAACTCGTTCACACGGGGGAGAAACCCTTCCAGGTTAGCATCCGGTCTCACTACGCTCGTCCACAGCGTCATGTTTTCATTGCGTTTAGACAACTGTGGGGGAACTACTGCACAGTGTTGGGCACAATAAAAGGCCACTCTGAACCAGTTTAGTTTTATTGGGGCTGTCTGGGGGACTTAGAACACCAGTCTGGATCTGGTGTAACCCCTATTCTACTCGTGCAGTGCAACTCTTTATTAACCATTTTTAATTTAAGAAATGGTTATTTTATGTATGTAAAAATGATTTAGCTCTTTCACCTCATAAAACAATTGGAGTAGAAAAAAGTGTTGCATTTATATTTTTGCTCAGTGGGGCAGTGGTCTTCTGCTTAATATTTAATTCATTCCACACTTTACATGTTGCTTTTTTGGGTTTAGAAAGGCACAAAAAAAACACCTTCAAACTCTTAAACTGCAGAATATCCTTCACACTGCAGCTCCACTCCACACATTTTAAATAAATCCAAAGCTCGATGCGCCTGCTGTGCCTAATTACAGCTGCTAAGCTGTGACAGGACAATTGCTGTTTTCCACTGAGGGTTGAGCATGTTGTCTGGTAAGTTCAGATGTCACGACGCCGAATGATCAGCTTTAAACATATCAACTTGTCTTTCTCTGTAGTGTACCTTTGAGGGTTGTGGGAAGAGGTTTTCTCTCGACTTCAACCTGCGCACACACGTGCGGATCCACACTGGAGACCGGCCCTACGTCTGCCCTTTCGATGGCTGCAATAAAAAATTCGCCCAGTCAACCAACCTAAAGTCTCACATCCTCACACACGCCAAAGCCAAAAATAACCAATGAGAACCCTTTCACCAACACAGACGAAATAAAAGAGCATCCTAGAGGCGCACAAGAAACCTCTCTCGAAGACGGAATGGAAAGCTTGAGACTTTTTGATTTCTATAAAAAAAAGAAAAAGAATCTGACAGAGAAAAAGACTTAAAAAAAACACTGAAATTCAGCTAGTTTTTCCTGCGTCCCATTTCTTCTGCTGTCATATTGGACGAGGAACAGAGTGACTGTTCCCCACAGCCCCAGCCAACGCAGTCCCTTTGTTTCTCCAGTGGCACTCGGCTGCCAGAAGATGGAACCCATGGACAAACATCAGAGACTTATTTTTACCAGAGCGAGCAGAGAAGCAGCAATCTATTAGTATTTTTATTTTGTCGTATGGCTTTTATTTTCCCGCAAGTGTGCATATTGTACACTTGACTCAGGCTATGTTTAGTAAAAATTGTGACCTTCTTTTCCTCCTGCATTATGAGATCGTACCTATGATTAAGAAAAAAAAAAAAAGGCTTCGACATTGTATGACCTGTTTCACATGTATGAGAAGTTCAAAAACAGCTGTATGTTTGCATTTCCATACCCTCTTTGGTTGTATTTTTCTCTAACCACGAAATAACCTTGTATACTTGTATTGTATGGCTGTATTGAAATTACGTAGACATAGATAGAGGTGTGATTTAAAGTGTTAACCAATTAAACTTTTAGTCATGAGTTGCTTTATATTTTCTATGGACTGTCTTAACACAGAGAAAATGAGTAATATGGACGTATTCAGAGCCTGTCTCAGTTAAATATCTTGAAGCGTACATTGAATTGACTGCGAGACCATCACTTTCTTTGTTAGAATGTAATGTACAGACGTCAACCATTAACTTCCTTTGTTAATATTTACACCCATGTATCTCAACTGCCCACAATAAAATGGGTCATTCCAACCCTGTCGAAATACTCCAAAACATTTGCTAAGTGTTGCTGTTCATTGTGGACATGAATTGTTGATCACAGCTGTCCTGATCCTTAACGATCCCATCCAGACATGTTTAAAGATGTATATAAAACACTATACTTTCAATAATAATCTGTGTCTAATATGATTTTTCCACACAACAAAAAATCTTGTTAAATCCTCAAAACTGACTTTTTCTTTTCCCTCATTACAAATCCACCATCTATGAATATGCTAATTAATGTTAAAACTTTAGCTGCTGGACACAAGTTGCCTCCCACTTCCCTGTGAAAACAGGAATTCTAATGGGCTGCATGAGCACTGGAGACATCACATTTCCGCATCACACTTGTGTAAGTTGGAATTCTGTGTCCAGATTGGCCAAAGTGGTAGTGACTCGCAGGAGCACCCCTTCAAAAAAACAGCAGACATGTATTAAAACGTATAAAAAAAAAAAAACTTTGGAATAACATCTTGTGTGTCTGATTTAGTTTTTCTGCTTAAAAAGTGTAATCACCATGTTATTATATTAATATATTTAAATTCAAAGTTTTATTACTTGAGAGAAAGTGTGTTTGTGATCTGGAGGCTTTTTGATCAACATTGGAACAGGACTTGAGTATCTGTGATCTCACAACTCCATGTTTTAATTAAATGACTGAACTGTTTTCCTCACATTATCAGAGTGTTTGGTAGGTGTCTTCTCTGGATTTCAGGCAGCTATTTGTCTTATTCTATACCATTTAGATATGAAAAAAACATTTGATTAGATAATTTATAGGCTTTCTTGACAGGAAATATGATACATCGAGTGAATAATTTAACAGATTATTATTATTTTGAGTCATTTCTCTGGCAAAATTACATAACATTTCATAACTCCGGCTTCTCCGGATATGACAGTTTGCTGTTTTTTTTTCTTCCACCATCATATAATCGACTGAATTGAGTTTCTAAAGATTCGGGCCCGACAAAACAAGCAACCCGGAGACGTTACCATGACGACAGAGAAATTGCAGTTTCTTAACATTCCTTTGACTGAATGATTCATGGACAATGAAAATAATTGTTAGTTGCAGCCCTACAGCGAGCGAACAAGAACACACAACAGAGATGGAACCAGACCAGGGAAGTTGTGATCAGAAGCTTCCAGTTTTCAGTATGGGTGGGAAGAACCTGGTCAGCTAATTTGGAAAGAAAGAAAAAAGTTATATATTTTTTTGTTTAGATATACACAAATGGGATTTAACATTTGAGTGAGACTGGTAGTCATCGTAACCTTTAAATTGGAGCTGACAGCAGTGGACTGTAACGTCAGCTGTAAACGCCTGAACGCCACATGCTGCATTCTAGCCTGCTGAGCAGACAACTCAGCATGTTTTTTTTTCTTAAAAAAAATGACTTCAGCTCTCTAAAATCCCTCCTTTGAGTCTCAATTCCTAAAGTGTATTTTCTAGCGAAATTATAAAACATAATTGAAACACAAATGCCGCCCATTAGCGAAAGAAAAGGACTTCTTTAAACGCTGCATCAGCTCGGTGGGATTTCCTTCCCTCCTTCTCGGCGCTCACGCTTGCAATTAAGAGTTGTACACACAAGATATTTTTTTTCTTTTTCCCTTTACTGCTCAGCCAGCAGGATTAAAACAACTGTCTAGCTCAGCAGCTTGTTAAACCCTGCTCTCTTTGGCCTGATCCCGCCCGTCCAGACCAGCTTTACTGCCCCCTCCTGGCAGCAATGTGCCAGGACCGGACCCAGGTGACTGCTCTCCATGGTGCTGATCCCCAGGCGGGTTTCAGCTTCTGGCAGACGTACAACTATGTAATCAAGCTTGTGTGAGTGCGTGTGTGTGTGGTAATATGTGCTGTTTGAAGAGTTCTCCCTGTCCTCGCCGTCTGTCACGTAGGGTGATCCGAGAGGAAAAAAAAAAAAGTTGCTTTGTGTTGCTGCTGTAGAATTAATTGATTTAGCCAGAGTGCATTCTTGATGTCTTATTGGCTTTTTGGGGATTTCAGACATCTCAGACATGCTGTTTGACATTCAATTATTTCCCCTCTATCCGAGAGAAACTTTGATTGGAATGCAAGCCCACCCTCTGTGTGAGTGCACATCCCGTTCAATATGAAGATACACGGAAACGTCATTTCAAAGGTTTCTATAGAGCATGCAACAATCTGCAAAAATACGACTCCAAACTCTGCGTGCAAAACTGATTCATGACAATAATCATAATGTCTCAGTATCTGACAACCAAAAAAATGTCCATTTCTGGCAACCCTGCCTAACATTATTTTGAAGCTCTGACAGTGCAGGGGCTGCCTGACCTTTCACCTTCTGACATCACAGCAAAAATTCCTCATTTACCAAAATGTTTCTATTGTTTTTCGCTACAGCACAAAACAGGCCTGATGAGAAAGTGCAGAAGATGCTGCAGACTGAGTGATGATGGTCTGGCAATAGAAAAGGGCAAACACGCGGGGGGGGGGGGATGCGGCGCTGTCACTGTGATGAGTGAGCTGTAGAGACAGAACTGCAGAATGTCAGAAGTACAGAAAAATTAGGAAGGATTTCTCCCCAAATTTGGAAAGCAATTTTTCCAAACTGCACACAAGAATTGACCTCTCACTATTATATATATATATATATATATATATATATATATATATATATATATACACACACAGGCAACCACAAATAGACTATATTTATTTTATTCTATTAAAGGTGCCATATTCATATGTGTAATATAGTGTCATATCTCCTCTCTTGAGCTTTAGAAAGAACAGTTAGATTTATGCCTTTTTTGTCTTATTAATATAACGTGCCACTCCTCTGATTGGCTGATTTGAATGGCTGTGAATGGGCGGCGGTTGTATAGTTGTGAGATCGCAACTTCGTGGAAGTCCTGGTGACTCATTTTAAGTCAGATTTTTCTGAATAAGGGCTGAGCGCATCTGTCTGTGGATTGATTTTCTGAAACATGGGATATTGTTGATGTATTATCTAGAACTTCTGACAATCGTACTTTCTATGGTACGGGATCTAATATTCACCTTTTTTTTTGTTAATTTATTTTTCTGACAATCTCTTTCATAATCTTAATCTTGCCTTGGCAGCACGTGTCAAACCTCATGCCAATAAAGCCAATTGAATTGATTTTAACTGTGTTTGTGTGAAATGTGTGTGTGTGTCTGTGTTAGAGAGTCAGAGCATGTAAAGGCTGATTCAGGCATGAACTCACTCAGGGGTCTCTGTCTTTATTTTTTATTCTAAGGCAGCGTTTATTCACAGGATTGGTTGTTTTGATTGACAAAGGCAGGCAAGAGTAAATGCACTACTTGTTATGCAGCTGAAGTCTGTCAAGCCTCCAACACCTGCTCTCTTTCAGATGCTTATTTCATTATAGCTCCTCTCCCCCAGGAGTCAAGGCGCTCGTGTTTTTCCTTTTTTTTTTTTTTTTTTGTAAATCCTGTGCTGCGTGTGTACCTGGATGTTCTTCCCTCTCACTCGTTTCCCCCTCTCAGCTCCGGCCGACTTATTTGCAGCCAGCTGTGATCGCACCCTGCAATCTCGACGCCCGGATTTTCTCGTCTTAGTCCGCCTCTCTGCCGCTGTGGCGTCGAGCAAATAAAGGTTTATCACACTGAAACCATAGCAGCCACCCTCCGCAGTCAGATACCCACAGTTGCTGCTGCACTACCCACCAACCCCTCCTCCCCTCGTCTCTAGACTAAATCAGGAAATCCGCACAGATCAGCCCTCAGCCCTGCAAGGAGTTTTCTCTGTGCCCAGAGCAGAATTTCTCAGTCACTTAGAGGCAGATGTAAATAACAAACATGTCAGTTAACATTAATTAGTGAATTTAGCTGAAAACCTTCAACATTTAAGCCCATTCATAGGTGAGTAAACTTAAATGGACTTTTATGTCTAGGCTTCCTTCCTCCACATCCTTGGTTACATATAATGAGAGCCTGTCACTGGCTATTATGATTAATACCTTCATTGCTTGGTCTCACAGCCAATTTGATGATAAGGCATGCAGAACAGAATAACTCGATTCAGTCTGTAGGTCAAATCTCTCAACTTAAATCTGTTCGAGGCATGTTTAAATCTCTTGAAGTGCCTCTTTTTTTTGCAGCAGGCACAGTGAGAGATGCTATTTCCATGCAGAAAATATGTTGCCAAGGTAACAGAGGAGAGAGTGTGTGAGTGTGTGTGTGTGTGTGTGTGTGTGTGTGTGAAGCTGAGATACCCTCTGAATACCAGGACTGCCGCTGCAGACGTAGAGCACAACGCGCCACCCTGTCGGTGTCGGTACGGCGGATTTTCAACCCGTGTATGACACTCGTTAAACATCTGAAAGCTGTTTTTGAACGGTTTAAATGTCAAGGCTATATTTGTTAGCTCACGCTTCTTTTTTTTTTTTTTTTTTTTTTGCAGTTGTGTCAAACCACAGAACAATACGGGTCATAGGTAGCTGATTATTCATTTTTCAGTATCTGCTGTTTTCTGCATCTCACCTCTGGTTCCTTTATCTTCCTCTACCCTGGTGAGTCATAACAGAGAGTAAGAAAATAGTCTGCACATCTCAACTTGATATGTACATTGCTAAGCACCATCCAGTATTTTTGTGATAAACTCAGTCAGATTTTTGTGTGTGTATACCAGGTTCTGAAGGTTGAAATATATTTCTGATTTGGATTGTTGGTTTACCAAAAGAAGCAAGAAAACTGAAAATACAAAACAGCTATTTTTCACTATTTGCTCACACCTATTAGACATAACGATAGACCTGTTTTCAGTGGTGCAAAAGTAGCCCAGATAATCCCCTGTTTGGATGTATCTGTTGTAACAAGATGTTAACTTCAGTTTTTAGGGAAGGAGCCTGATGGTTTATCTACTTTTCTTTTCCTTTGAGTGTAAACCAGCTGGTCTTCGGCAGCCTCTGCTTCCCATCATTCATCTCTCCCCCTCTAGAACCCTCCCACCAGCCACCGGACGTCAATCACAGATCGACCTTTGAATTGATTAATGCTTCATTTCAGGACCCGCGTCACGTCCCCGGCTCACTACGCCCCGGTCACTAAAGGTGAGCTCTCTTCAGAAGAGCATAGCCGCTGCATTTACATTTCAAATCGCCGCAGAGATGTGCTCGGCCCGCAGGTTCTACATCTCAAACATGATGGCAGTTATCAAAAGCCGCCGCGGTTATGAGGAGCTCGCTCACATTGGCAGTCCTCCCCTCGCCGGCTCTGTCCCATTAGCTGCAGCACATGACAACTGATCAAACAATAGCTGCCCATGTATGTGTTAGCGTATTCGCTTTATGGGCCCAATTAGTGTGAAATCCATGTTAAATGTGATACTCCGGGTTTGATATCTCAATTTAACAGAGCAACACGTAAGATTAGGGCACAGAAACACAGTCGATTCATAATCCCGGTGGTAGATGGTTGTGGAAGCCCTGGCGTCGTGCAGATTTCTGTGTTTGGGTGTGCAAATAATCCAGCAGTGACTGAGAGTGGCGTGCACATACGTAGATCGGGACCACTTGGCGTCTCTGTGATTTATGAGCGAAATAACGTGGCCCACGACCTCCCAACAGCTTCCGATCCTCCATTACCAGAAGCCTGAAGTGATAACAAGATTAGAATAAGCACTTTTAGGAAGTCACTGTGAATGGGATCCTTAAAGAGGCTTAAACTGCCCCCCCTCCCCCCTCCCCTCCACCAGAGACTGATAAATAGTTGAAGCTGTCTGGCACATCTGCTTGGTTGCTGCACTGTTCTATTAGTGATCTACAAGACTGGCGAATCAATGAGAGATCCATCATTGGGGGAGGGGGGGGGGCAGAGAGAAAATCACTTCTAAAAGCGATAGCAGCTATCAGGCAAATGGGCAGAAAATGGCTCCTAATAGTGGCTGGTATGTCTGGTGTAAACTGCAGCCGGCCTCTTTGTCGTCCATCACCCTGGAGCATGTGTAATGGAAGGAGAGGAGAGGAAGAGGGAGAAGCATCTGCTCGTTTGGCGCGGGAACCCCCCCTCCCCCGGGGGTCGGCGGGCGCCATAATCCCGGTTCACGTCAAAACCGGATCTGGTGTCTGGTGCCGCGGGATGACGCTGTGTCACTTAGTAAGCCCGGGTGTCAAAACAGTGGAAGTCGCTCGGCGAGCTCCCCCCCCGCCGCGTGACCTTCACTCCTGCCGACTCCTCCGCGCTCTAATGGGATTTCCAAATTGCTCGCTCATTTTCTCTCGCCCGGCTTTGTCAAAAATACTGTTGGTAATTGGGCAGAAATAGACTCCAATGCTGAGATGAGAGAGAGAAATAATAAAAAAAAAAAGGATGACGCTGTTCTCCAAACCTTTTGAACTGGCAAAGCCGGTGGCGCAGGAGGTCGAGCATTGAGCCGTCGACATCAGGACTCTTAGGAGCATAAGGCATCGGCCTGAGTGTTGAGTTTGACTAGACCGCAACAGTTGGTGCTGAGTAAACCAGGAAGTCTTTAGTTTGGGTTTGACCATTTACATTATTTGGCTAGATTGTTGTTTTCCTGGAAACAGTAATCACATTCACTATTAATGAGCCGCGATGTTCATCCTGGACCCATTTACTCCTCTCAATAATGCATACTCTTTGGAATTGCCTGTGCATATTTTACGCTGTACCACCACCCCCTTTCTGTACCCCCCCTCCTCAACCAATGAGAGGGATATCACTGGTGTTTTGGACGCACTTGCTATCTGGCCCCGGGCTCTCTCTACATGCACTCTCAGGGATAATGCATGCCAGAAAAACAATAGTCTCATGTGTGAGTCATACTGGGGCTGCCTGCTGCGCGGAGATAATGAAACACCGAGACGCAGCGTAGAGCACGAAAGGTGTGAAAACACTTGTTGAAGGACCTCAGTCTTCTTCGGGTAAGTGTTGGCATTACTCCTCTCTAGCTGTGATTCTAATAGGCTCTTTAGTTCGCTGAAATAGGCCCAATTATCTAAGTAAATAAGATAATTGACAACAAATTGGAGACGTCAATGCCGCGATGTGATTCTCCCCGCGTCCTGATTGTCATTAGAAGCAGGCAGCGTCGACGCAAGCGCTTTATAACGTGAAGTGTCCTGTTGGAACTAACTGAAACTCACACGAAGCTGAAAAGCTGAAAACGGGGGATGGGGTGGGGGGGGTAAGAGGAGGACCAGACGAGTACCAGTAAAAAACGCGTTCTGAGGGGTTTCAGAAAGTGGGTCAGGCTGGTGCGGTTCAGATCTGGCTGCAGGGTTCCTTCCACTCTGCTTGGTGCCGGGCCTTCTAGATGAGGTTTATCACCCACACTCACCCCACCGCTGCCCCCCCCCTTTTCATGAAGGTGCAGCGAATACTGAAGAGCCGGTGGCTGTGTGGCTGCCGTACAAAGGACGCTCTTCTCTCTTGTCTCCTGCAGCCCCCCGTTCTGTTCCTCCGCTCGACGCTTTCTCTTTTCTCTTGACTCTGAGCCGCCTCGCTTTCTTCACCGAACCTCCCTCCGCTCTCTTTCCATTTCTTCACCCTCGCCCCTGCCTCTCCGTCTCCAACCCTCCTCCTCCTCCTCCTCCTCCTCACCATATTTGTTTCACAGAATTTTCCACCAGCCTCTCTCTCTCTCTCTGTGCTTCGCCTCCACTCCTCCCCTCGTTCTCTATCTCTCTCCCCAGAAATCCATCTATTATTAACATACACCTCTGGCTCTTGCCAAAGACTGAACCAAGGTTCAGGCCAAGCTACTCAGCACTTTAATCACCCATAATGAGCTAGAAATAATGAATAGAAGTGCTTGAATCCATTCTGTTTGGGTGACAGCGATTGATTTATGTGCTGCATAATGTATGTGCAGCCAATCTTATCAGGTTAACTCTGTATTTCAGCCCAAAATGCCGTATCCCTCTGTGTTTCCTGCTGCGAGAGGCGTGTGTATAAAAATCAATCAGGCAGCGTCTGACCAGCGAAACACGCCGCGAATCAGAAGGTTGCAGTCCGTCAGGCGACGCGTATTATGTCAGTCCCTGCGATCAGATCCTGTAATTGTAGAATTAAGTGCGCCCGGGTTGCCACTGCGGATTTTGTGTCTAACCTCTCCCGTGGCAGGTTTCTGGAGCGGCTGCCGTCCGAGGGCTGTCAGGCAAGTGCGTATCCGTGCAGGGGAGAAGTGTCCCCCGGTGCCTGGCATGGCCTCTTTTCATCAGCTGCTTCCCTCCCCTCTCTGAGCAAACACAAAGGCTCGGGGCAGGGATCTGTCAGAGGTCCACCGCTCACACAGAGAACGGGGAATTATACGTTGCTGCAAGACAATTGAAACCCCATACGACTTTGGCTGGTGGAGGTTACTCAACTGAACGGAATGCACCTATTATATTGCTCTGCTGGTACTGAATGCTGAAAATGAGATTTTTTAAAAAAGTTGCCCCTTTTGTCACTGGTTTATTTATACTGGTAAACATCAAACAGAAACAACAGCAAAATCAAGAGCTGACGTCCTTCCGCACCCGTGATTATCGTTTCCCCTCACATTGACAAGTTCATTTACAATGGTTGTCGTCGGCGTGTTACGATAACGTCAGTAAGTAAAAAATATGGAAATGAAACCGTGTCTCATTCCTCTGGATCTCCTCCGCGCAGATTACTTCCCCGCACCTGTCACGCCGCGTCGGCCTCGGTTCGATCGCCGTTGAAATCAGCCGTGACAGGAATCCGATCAGAGTTGAGTCTTTACGTAATTATGTGATAGAAATGAATCGATTCAAACCGGAGGGCAGTATTAGGCTGAGTCGACTTGTGCCACAAAAAATGCTGCATTGTGCTGTGTCTGGGAGTGTCGGGATGAAGAGGATGGACCCACGTCTACTACATTCTGTTCCAACACTTCTGGGATAATAAAGCACATTCGTAATCTCCCCAAAACCGCCACCAAGGTAATTAAGACATGTTACCGTCTTGTCTTGTTGAGCTGCAGACGAGAATCATAGTCAGTCTACAGAGATTGTATCACAGCAATGAGATGGCGAGTATAGTAACCGCACCCCCTGCGCGTTTCGGCCTTTGTTATAATACAGTATGTCCATGTCACCGCATTCAATACCACATGAACACTTATTTTTGTCTTGAGATATACAGCATCTCACACAACTAAACATTTTTGTACATGAAGTTGTTTTATACATCGTTGTGCCTTTTCAACAAACTTTGATCAAACGTCATTATAAAGAAGACTTTTGATAGGTTATAAGGTAGAAAACAAATGTGAAACATTTCCCATAACCCTGTATGCCTGCTTTGCCCCCAAAAATATACAAGGGACGCTTACAGCTCCCTCCCCTGTGGAGAGCGCAGAAGCTCAAAACAAGGCATAAAATCCCTGTCTATTCCAATATGAACCACAAATCCATTTGCAGAAAGGAAGAGAACGCAGGTCATACATTCCAAATCATAGAGTGCTCTCCAGGAGCCACTCAGACCTGGAGAGCTTGTCCCTGGCGCGGCGAATGTTTGTTGTGCTGTGGATCTGCGGCAGCTCTCCGCTCATGGACAGGCTCCGCTTGGAGCGCAGGCCCGCGCTGGTTTTGGGGTAGGCCACGTAGCAGCGCTCAGCGTACGAGTCTGCGTTGACCGAGTGCCTGCGATTGACCCTGGCTCCCCCCGCGGGCACAGTCATGTACTGCCGCGGGGCCGGGTGGGGCCGCGGACCCCTGGGGACAGCGGTCCATTTGGTGGGCTGCCCCGGCACCGCCAGGGCCACGGCGGTGGCCGTTTTGACCTCCGCCGACGAGTTATTCCGGTTCATGTTATCCAGCTCTACGTCCGCCTGCTGAGCCTCCGACGGCTTCGACGGAGCGCCGGAACGTTTGGGACGCGGGGCGCCCGGGGAGGCCGGGTGCCAGCTGTGGCTGGCGGCGGAGCTGGACACGGTGCAGTCGGGGATGGAGGGTTTGGTGGCGGCGGCCGCGGCGCCCTGCGGCCTCGGCTTGGACGGCTCCGGCGGGGGCATCGCCACTCTGAGGCAATCCCTATCTTTCTTCTCCGGACGCAGGACCTGCTTGGAGAGCGACTTGGGAATCCCGCAGCCCTGCAGCTGGCCGTCGCTGCTCAGGGAACGGATGTCCCCCATTTCTAGGGCCTGACAGCAGAGGAGAGACAGGACACATGTGAAGAGAATGTTCAACATCAACAAACAGGATGACAAATTCACCCCAAACTGACCTTATCTACATCTCCTTGGTTGCAAACCCGGTAGCGGACGATAAGGAAGATGATAAAAGCGAGCACCGACGCCACAATGATCCCTCCGATGATAACCACAATGGTGCCACCGAGGAACTGGGACTGCATGAAGTGGCAGCGCAGGTACTGCGGCTCGGTGGTGAAGTGGACGCAACCGATCACCCTGGTGGCCGTCAGCGAGGTCACCTGGTCGTCGTAGATGGCCAGAACGCACAGATCGTACTGTGTGCCGGCCGCCAGGTTGTTCACCAGGATGTTCTTACTGGTCGGGGGTATCATTCTGTAAGAGGTAAAAGCCTCGTGAGTTTGGACACAGATTAGAGAGGGTCAAACAGAAGGAAATCACATTATCCCTCTTATTCCATTTTGTAGAGATAGAAAGACATGACAATATTTATCTCCATTTACAATCTGTCGGGCATAATCTTTTGTGACATTTGATTTGTTCTCTCCAGCACCATTACTGATAAAAGGTTACTTCCGATAGCTGGGGACGCAGGATTCCAACGTTTGCTCATAGTTCATCAGGATTACCGGCTTGACTCCCTAATGTCCCCGCTACGCTCAGAGCAGCTGCTGCTGAACACAGTACGAGTTGGCGACGTTTATCTAAGAAAAAGAAGCCATGCATCACATCACGGTGATTATCGCTAAATATGGAGTGAAGGAGGGTTGAGATGAAAGAATGCTGTGTACGTCGGATTCTCGGACGGTCATGCCTCTGATGCTTTCTGTAAAACACTGGCTGACTACGCTTTCATCTCGCCATCAGTCCGCAGCTTAGTGCTGACATTCTGTTTTGATTTTGATGATTAAGCATTATCAAGATTTTGCACATAGTAAATGATACACTTAGGCCAAGGGGAGGGGATTATGAGGCGAGGAATAAGTCAGATAAAGTGCATCGCCTTCCTAGTAGGATTAATAGACGCCTCAAATAATCACATCGACAGTCACGTCCAGTTTTTATAACAGACATTTGGACTTAAAATTTCAAAGTAAAAAAACTGAGGTAAAACCGGGGCCATGTCATATTATGGTTCCAATTATCCTAAGTTTATTTGCATATACTGCATATTCATAATTAAAGGGGACACATTATGCATGTTTTAAGGTCTACCTTTTAACTCTGGCTGCACTTGAACATTTGTTCATTAATCCATGATGATTAGTTAAAAATAATCCTTCCTTATCTTACACCTACTTCTTTACACAGACCCTTAGTGCAGCCTCTGTTTGAAACAGGCTGTTTTAGCTTCTGTCTCTTTACCATCCAAGACCCATGGAGCCAACTCTGTTCTAATTATCTTCCAGGAACTGCATCATAGTCTACTAACCATCAAACAAACTATAGTAGTTTTCTTCTTTTTATCCACTTCTTAATTACATCCACACTTGTCAAGCTGATATCTGAAGTAAAAGAACAGTGGAATATTATCCCTGCAAAATGTGGTGTAATAGTAATGTGAAAAGAAGGACAGACTTCAGTCATGTTGTCACGGTCTTATACTAACATCGTGCTTCATGTGCTGCGCTACATTTATTCAACATTTATTCTACACGTCCATGTTTTAAATAAACCAATGAATGAAAAAAGATAAAGAAGTCTTAGCAACAACCTTAGCAACCATGAATACAGAACAAAAAGACTTCTAGGCAGATTGAATCCCTGATTTCTGACTTGCTGGTGACATACCAACATACGTAATTTTTTGGTTTATGACCATGTTTAATTATCCACCAGGCCTGAATGATCTATGGTTTTAGATCAAAAATCACAATTTCAGGCGACGTGAGCTTCAGGTTTGTTCCGTCAACTATTTCACACATGTATGCTGTGTCCCTGACCTTTACTACTTTAAGTTAAGACATACATAGATGGCTCCATTAGTCCTTTAGTTGTAGTAGCATGTTTCTTGTTAATAAATAGGAATATATTTTAAATCAATTCTTTACTTTAGTTCTCATTCTTGCATTAGACCTTTGGAATTTATTGGTTTGATAGTATGCTGTAAGTTTTTATGATGCTTGTAAATGTTGTTGTGCTCTAAAAATTGATTTGAAGAAAATCATGAATAACTACTTTTTCTTTTAAAGTAGTTCAGACGAAACATCTGGTATTAAAACAGTATATAAATAACCCTGAAAAAAGCATAATATGTCCTCTAAAGGGTATGTTTAATAGATTGCATCACAGCCAGTACTTTTGAGTGTTTGTGCTCACCTGTACACCAGAGAATCATCATAGCTGCCGTTGTATTGGATCTGGAACATGCGGATTCCTGGAATGCTCCTCTGGAAGTTGAATTTGACCAGGGCAGAGGTGGACGTGGCCTCGGCAATAACCACTTTCTTCTCCTGGCCCGTCTTGGCGTTCCCCAGCGGGACCCCCCCGGCCTCCGCACCGGTCTTGGTCACCGTGGCGATATCCGATGATCCGGGATCCGGCTCCTGCTCTGCGATCGTGTTGTTGGTGATGTGAGGGAGTTTAGCAATCACCAGATCCACCATCTGCTGGGCCTCGCCGGCCGGGTTGGAGGCCACGCAGGTGAAGGAACCTGCAACATGAACTAATTGGATCTATCTGTTTTTAAAGAGAAGTACTGGACTTTTTGGTCCTTTTTATAAGAATTCTTTGGCATCTGGGCAAATGCGTTTATTTTACTTTCTTCCTAAGGGAGATGAGATGGTGTTTGTTATCTTTAAGGCTGCAGCTTAGCATAAACAGGGGAAACAGCCGGCATGTTTCCAAGGGAAACAACATCCACCTACCAGCTTCTTTAGGTGACTAATTAACATGTGAGCTAAAACACAATGAGGTTGGAGAATTTACGCAAGGGACCTACAAGCCAGTTTTTTTTTTCTTTTTAATACCACATCTCTTGGAAGTGTGATGTGGAAACGTAAATCCTCCAGTGCACATCTGGAGTGCACAACTGGAATATATGGACATTTCAGAGAGTGCTGACTTTTTCAGGCCTCATGATGTGATCAAATCTGAGTGATTTTATTTTAAAATGTCATGATTACCGACACAATGCCAGCAGACAAACTACAAAATGTGCTATTTCACTATTTTAGTACAGTTGTGACCTATAACCTCTCACATCAGCGTTATCAAGCGTTAAATTTAATTTTAATGGCTTGATACTGGCTCATATTGAAGCCATGTCTTTACCCCGTACCCCCCGAACAGGAGGAACTAACACCTCATTATTACTTACGCACTACTTATTACTCATCACTTACTACACAGAACAATGTGAGAAAGGTGTGTCTTGATTTTACCTGCCTCAAAACATGGAAGCAGAAACTAAATTAACTGGAGTTCACTGTCACAAGGACATATTAACCACATGCACTGTGATTTATACCTTGTGTTGTATCTTTCTGTCTCTGTATTCATCTGTAGTTTATTGGGATAAAAAAGGGATGTGGTCCACAAACGCCACTCAAGTACAAAAGCCAGGGAGGAGACTTTCAACATTTTAATGACTTTAAAATGGTCAACACTGTGTTGTTTACACGGATACGAGAGTGAGTGAAGTGTAGGGCGGGTGAACTCTGTCTAACGATGGCAGGCAGAGCCAGGAGGCCAAGCCAGTGTCCGGTAATAAGCTTTGCTAGGGGAGGTGAACGACAGCTGAGACTTTAGAGGCCGGCAGCGTCTATGACGAACCAAACACTGTCACCTGGTGCCCCATGGTGGCTGACTTTGTAAGATCCTGAATTGTTAATCCCTTATTCCATAACTTCATCAGTAATCAGCAATCAAAATCATAACAGACATATTATTATTCCAAGCAAGTATTTTAAAATGTGTGTGGAGGATGTCTTTAATGGTCTGAAAATAGATTTTTTTTGTAAATAGATGCAGGTGACATGAATTTATCCGTCAAGGTTAAAAAAAGGTTGTTTTTCATTCCATTGTGACTTCAATCGATGTGCTGGCCATCACTCCTCCACACTCCTAACTTTATCACCCGATGTAGACAAATACTTTACTCCTTCGGGCCTCGGCGCGCACACAAGCAAACAACTAATTTCGTTCAGTCAACAGCACGAGCAAAGCCGCCGGGGCTGCAAACAGACCTGAGTCCTTGACAGTGCTGATGAGGATGTCCAGCGTGCCGTCGGTGTGCACGGCGGCCCGCGAGGAGTTGGACATAAGACGTCCGTCAGGCGCGATCCAGTGGATGATGGGGTCGGGGTCGCCCCGCGCTTTGCAACGCAGCGTCACACTCTGACCCTCCAACGCTCGCAGCTCCTGAGGAGGAGGGACAGTTAGTGACTGACGGCACGAGGCAGCGAATCAATAAAAAAACTATTTGTGCAAACATTCATCTCTCGTGGAGTAAGACCAGTCTGAAAAACTGAGCTATTAATGCCATTACTTATGTTGCTGTGTTTCATTCCCTGTAATCACAATCAGCGATTGCTCTTTGTCATGGTATTGAATAAGCGAGTATTATGAAAGCAGGATGATCAATATGACAACACATTGCAGTGGGTATGCTGTTGCCCAAGTAAAAGATCATTTTCTCAGCAATTATGTAAAAGAGGTCTGCTGAATGCAAATGAGACGCTATAGCTGTGGTTATTTGGCAAGGATTTGATCAGATCATTTTGTTTGGAGTCATGAATCAGGACTAAATCACTGCAAGCTTTCACTGTGTAATAAGCGCTTCATCACAGATCCATTATAAACCTGCAATTAGCTTTATTAAAATGATAGCTAAAAATCCTGCTGAAGGACTCTTTGAAACCCTCTCCACGGGCCACGGTTTGATTACATTTTAAGTAAATACTATATGTTTTACAACATTCGGTTCACTGAGTGGGCCAGATGAGTCCCACAAGTCTTGTGAGGCTTCTGACTCACAAAGCAATATTTGGTGTAACAGCATAACGACACATACAAGTGCCACCTTGGACTCACTGAGGCAGGATCCGTCTGGCTCAAAGCCCGAATCTGAACCAAGTGTAATGCACAATACCCATCTCAATTCAGATTTTCTACCTGGGAGTGCCTGGTGATGAGGGGAGGCTCACACAGGAACTCTTCTTCTGAGACGGTCCAGAAATAGCGTCCGGCCAGGTGTTGTGGCGATGCACAGGTCTCCAGGTCGTCCTCCCGGCGCAACCTCCGCAGCCAGAGTAGCTCACAGT
Organism: Eupleurogrammus muticus; assembly: GCA_036785175.1. Lineage (NCBI taxonomy): Eukaryota > Metazoa > Chordata > Actinopteri > Scombriformes > Trichiuridae > Eupleurogrammus > Eupleurogrammus muticus. Next base: position 46,379,350 of record JAYKQN010000001.1, on the reverse strand, counting down.
TGCACCTCAGAGGGTTCCCTCCGAAGCTCAGCGCGAATGACGAAGGCCCCATTATCCCGGACGTGGCCAGAACCCCTGCTCTTTGGAAGATAGGGTCCGGAGGAAGCTTCTGGAGCTTGTTGGAGGTCACGTCCAGCCTCTTGAGCTTCTGCAGGCCAGAGAAAGTGCCTTCTGGGATGTAGCTGAGCATGTTGTGGTCCAGATTGAGCGTGTGGAGATTGGACATCCTCTGGATAGCCACCCACGGGGCACTTTCCAAGTTGTTGTAGGATAAATCCAGCTCTTCCAGGGCGGTCAGGTCATTGAAGGCCCCTATATGGATGTGGGTGAGCTGGTTGTTGTTGAGGATGAGGTGGTGCAGCTTGGACATGCCGCTGAAGGTGTCGTTGGTGATGCGGTTCAGTCGGTTGCTGTCGAGGTGAAGCGCTCGTAGGTTCTCCAGGTCTTTGAAGGCGTACGGCACGATGGAGCCGATGGTGTTCCGAGAGAGGGTCAGGTCCACCAGTTTGGTCATGTTAGCGAAGTCTTTGCGTTTTATGCTGGTTACAAAATTGTCCCCCAGACGCATCTCCACCGTGTGCCTGTCGATGTTCGGGGGCACGAACAGGAGCCCCTTTTTGTCGCACAAAGTCGCCAGGTTAGGGTTCAGCATCTGGCAGACGCACCGTTTGGGACAGATTTGAACTTTGTGGGCCTTCACAGCCATGCCAAGGACTATCAGATACACCAGGAGAGTCTCCATTTGGTCTTTCAGTCACGCCAATACACCTAAACAAGTTGAGGACAAAAAGAGAAAGAGAGAAAAAAAACTAATGATGAAACAGTTGTAATTTATGTAATCTCTATCAATCTGTAATTTTTAGAGTGGATATTGCACATGCACTGAGAATCCCCTTTAAGAAGTGCAACTGGGGATTCTGCTCCTTAACATTAAAGCTTTTCCACTAGATCTTGAACAAGATTGACACCGAGTCTAAAACACCTTGCGTAATCTTGCATGATTTTTGTGACAGTTTTCCTTTTTAGTGCCTGCTCCCTTGTTCGAACTTTTTTGATATGATAATGCCAGTCCTTTTATGTTTGTGTACAGAGGGATGAAAGTCTAGACTAGCAGACCAGGACCTCATCAGAATTAGACTGATATCTCACAGGATTGTATCGCAAATAGGAAGGGATGATTGAGACTACTGCCTCTGAGAATGTGCTATGCCTCGCTATTGATTTTCTCTCTGCTCTCTCTGGTGCTACTCTTACTTATGACACAACTGAGATGGGGGATAAAGAAGGATCCATTTGATGAATCCTGAGACTTGTCAGGGATATAGCATGTCAAAAAACTAAGAAAGTGGAGATCAGATCGTAGCTTTGCGACGTATCAGACCAAGAGCAACATTCATGAGCTTATATTTAGAACTAAAATTTTGTAATCTTTGGTGGGACATGTAATATTTACCCCTGCTGGTGTCCCATTACAGCACACAGAAAGAATCGCCAATGCAGTCATACACAGAGGACAAGAAATCCAATCCTACAACTGTAGTGAAAATCAAAAGGCTAACCTTTAAATACCAAAGAAAATGGCTGATTTATGATTATAGGTTTCAATGGTTTGCTGGTAATACCTCCAGAGTCCACACTTGGTCACGATGGAGCCATGACACAGCCGGACTATGAAGAATAATATCACGGAGTAAAGGAAACATCAGGGATAGGAGTGACACGCTGCCATTTGGGGGCATGTTTTTAACTTGAGCAGGGAGTGAAGGGAGCCCGGTGGCAATTTGACAGCCGGGTAAAACGTATCACAGCCTGACAAGGAGGCAGGAAAGGGGTCGCCCTCAAATAGCTATAATAGCAAGGGAAAGGGTGATATCATTGGAGGGAGCACGCTGGGTATGACATTTTCATGAATACCGCTGATCAGGCGGCGATGAATCAATGTCTCTCTCGACCCATTTTTACAAGGGACAACTTTACCGTGGCTCCGTTGTAGCTTTAAGTCAGCGGTGCAGCGGTGCGGAGATCTGGACTGGTGAGGAAGTCATTATTAAACATGGTCATGACTCCCCTTTAAGGTGGCAGATGAATTCAGTGTCAAGCGGTGCTGCAAAGCTATGTGTAGGGATTCCCAAGTAGTTACTTTAGGGGGAAAGTTTGATATCTACTCCTGCATGTATATTAGGGTCCAGAAAAAAAACGTGTGGGTGCATTTATGTTTTCGTAGCCTGCCAGGCACCTTCTGCTCTGACTCTGAGTGACACGGCCTCTGGACGAGCAATGAGGCGGAGAGGACCTGCTACTTCCAGACTCGAATGCCGCCAAAGACCTGATATTGATTCACTGTGTGGAGATGGGTCTCCTTTTTTATTTTATTTTTTTTTATAAAGGGTGAAAACTCAGCCAAATGTGAAGAGAATGATTGCAACGGTAATCCCTACCGAATTCATTCTGTGAGGACAAAGGACAGAGCTCCTGCTGCTGAGACAGGACAGGAAATATCTGTTGCTGTCACCCTAATTTGCATTTAATTATGGACGTTCCACAGAGATTTGCGTAACAGGTTGCACTCATCAGGTACGTGAACAAATATGTAGATAATCAATCAACGTCTTCATCAATCATATACTTCATCATTAAATGTCACCCCCACCCAAACAGATAATCATTATCCTCCGGGTTGGGTTGTTCATTAAAGTGACCTGACTTGGGAGGACAACAACTAATAAGAAAATAGACAATCTACTGATTCATTAACCATAATCTCCTCCTTAGTCAATCAAACGCTCGTTTACCACCTCCGAGCGGGTCTTTTTCACCCATAGAGAGCGGGACAGGCTGACAGCACACACCCACTTCTGCACACCAGTGGGTGGATTTGTGCCTAATAGAGGGACAGTAGCTCACTACACAGCAACCTCCGGCTATGGAGACAGACATTTGTGTGCAGCAGCAGTATACTGTAGGAGAGGATATCTATGGTCTCCCTGGGGCAGCATTCGCCAAGAAAAGCCTTATGCAGCACGGCGCATGCCAATCGGCCCCGATGAGGTCATGGGGGATATGTTTTCAGATGGTCTAACTTATGCTAGAGCTCATGTGAGCTAGCCTCTGCGATCCGCGTCTGGGCAGGGAATCAGGGAAAGCAGCCCTGCGAGAGAGGAAAGTAATGAGACGATATCTGCTTGGTATGCTTCCGCGCAGGTCGTAGCGACGGCACACGCCGGTGTTCCTCGGCCGGCGTCTCACCCGGGTTACTCTGGGAAACGGCAGCTGGAAGAGTGCCGCCGCCACCGCCAAAAATAAGCTCTGTTGTGTCAAGGAGGTAAACTGATGCTGCAACATGATGGTAAAATTGTATTGACAAAGCAGTGAAACGGGTCCTCAGCCCGTCTGCTTTATGAGACCAAATGGAGCTTGCTGCCTCCGCTGAAGTGGATCATATTTTGACTGAGCTGGTAGAAAATTTTATTTGGCGAGATAAATGCCCGCTGTAGCCCGACTCCAAACATCCTGACCAAACACTGATGCCGTTGTGGCCGTCAAAACCAACACATCTGTGTTTGTGAACGTTGGGTATGCGCCGTGACACCCTCTTCCTACAGACTCTGCCAACGTTAGGCCGCGATAGCTCTTGGGTGACAGTCCCGACGCCATGGCAACACAAAAAAACGTCAGTGGCTCATTTTCAGATCACCGAATAATGTTTAAAATAAAAAAAAATACTGAAGGAAACACATTTGGGACAACGGCAGCAGACTGTTGATGAACAGAAAGCAGGCTTATGTTAGTACTGGGAGGGACTGATTCATTACTGCTTTTTCTAGCGTTACACATAGTAAAAGCCTAACTTGATGGACTACTCTGATGTAGTTTGATTTATTTTTTCGGCCGGACAAGCTTGTGAAAGTGTATGTGTGTGTGTGTGTGTGTGTGTGTGTGTGTGTGTGCCAGGCGTATAGCATACTAAGCAGACTCCACTGCATCAATAGAAGTGCTGTTCATCAGCATTTACAACTCCCCCTTGTAACTCCAAGTGTTTTCCTTCACACGGTACCAAAAGAAATATGGAGCTACCTTGATACGCTGGGTAGCTCATGACTCGAGCATCGGCCCGACGACAAACAAATAACAAACAAAAGTTTAGATGCCGCTGTCCTGAGCTGAAAGCTGGAGGCCGATCTTAATGCTGATCACTCACTTGGATCAGGATTCTCGCACCGTTGTGACGCTGCCCCTGATGATAAGGCCTTATGACCTGGGAAAGAGGAATGTAGAATCCTTGAACTCTGAATATCAATATGGCTTCCCTACATGAATATTCTCCACAGCGTCCAGCCTGCAGGTCTGTAGATTTTTGATTCTGCTTAGTCCCAGGTGAAATCTCCAGGTGGAAAAATTAAATTCCTTCTTATCTTTGCGATACTCTATTACAGGAGGTTTTTTTCACACTATGGTCTACTTGTGGGGAAATGAGGACAGCCAAAATGAAACCAATGAAACCCATGATCACTGTATCAATTGACTCATTATCTCTTAAACACCCCCGGGACCCCGTTTTTCTACCTCACGCAGCAACAAAATGACTAAATAATGTATAAACTTCTCTCTCCTCATTGTGTTGTGTAATCAAAAAAGCAGCTCGTCTATTTGCACACATACAGCACACAGCATGTGCAGCGAGTGTGTGTGTGTGTGCATATTTGTGTTATGTGGGCTCCTTCAGCAAAAACAAACACTCATTTTGTGTTGAGCAGCAATTTGGGTCAGTGAATGTGGAGCTGATGGTCTGGTGCCCAGGAACCACATATCACTTCTGTGCTATCAGGGAACGGTAGCGGCATAGAGGCTACATGACTGAGTGCATTAACATAGCAGTAAGAGCAAATAGAAGCAGCAAAATGAGGCGTGGGCCTGGTTTCACTGGTATAGCTGTTACAACAGCGCCTCGGGCACTCATGAATAATAAGATTTGATAATTAACACTCAACACAAGACAAGATCATTATACCTCATCCTTTGAAGAAGAAAACACACTTTTCACCTGGTTTCATCCCTCACTTGGCATCACGTTCCCCTGCCTACACACTTATCCAGCTATCCGATCTGTTATATAGACTAATTTAGACTTTATCACACCTTATAATGACTGATCTGTAATTTGCATATCAGCTAACCACAGCAGGCACAGACATTACACCAGCAGATTGCCTATCACTGGATCCTCTGGGCTGATAAAATAGCTGCACAATGGAACACAGAAACATCTGAAATCAATCTTATCCCGCACTATCCAGAGAGTCGGGGTCTGAATAACGGGCACATTGTGCAGGATTCTCTGTTTCACCTGTGGGGAAGAAGAAGATAAAAAAAACAGCACACAATGCAGCCAAGTGTATACAAAACTGGCAAATGAACAGATTTTTTTGACCTTGCGGTAGCCTAACAGGTCCTGAGGCGGTGGGTTACAGCCAAAACCCCTGTCTGACACAGGGGACAACCTGAGCCCATTCAGATAGAGGTCCTGGGAGAACTAGCCTACTTCAAGTCAATATTGCGCCTCTTGAAAGACAGCCACCCCCCCCCCCTCTCCAAAAAGAGAAGAGTTCAGATTACAGCCTATAAAATATGTGGATTTACCTTGCAGATGAAACATCCAACCCAAGTCAAAGGAGGATGGCTTTGAGTTGGTTTCCTCCCAGAACAGCTGAGAACATACTGAGGGTCTTTTCTTAAAAAAAAAAAATGCGACCGACGCTGCTGCTGCTGCTGCTGCTTCTCTTGGAGAAAATTCAGGTGTCCCGAAAAAAAAAGAAAGAAAAAAAACACACACGCGTCTTGGCTCCTATAACATGTGACGGCCTGCGAAACCACTGATGCCCTTCAAGAAATCCATCTGCAAACAGATAAAAGGACGATTCCTCTGCGATCTGTTTTCACACCAGGAGCAATGTTATTCAGCTCCCCCCCTCTTCTTTTTTTTCACATTGACCAAAAAAAAAAATGAAGGTAAAAGAAGCGCAGTGGGAGCAGGCGAGCTGAAGGGTCCCGGTGCGGCTGCGAGGCTGCAGCTGTGCGGGATCGCCGCTCACTGCGCATCTGCCCGCATGCACCTCCAGGAGAGGAGAGGAGAAACGCCTTTTGTAGCGGCTGCTTTATTATCTCCGCGGCGACGTGAGGGACTGCTGCTGCTGCTGCTGCTGCTGCTGAATCCAGCCAGATGTTCGTATCGCTTTCACGTTTTTCCCTCCCTCTCTTCCCTCTCTCTCTCTTTCTCTCTCTCCCCTCCTGCCCATGCAGAGCTCAGTGCGAGTTAATCCAGATTGACTGAAAGGTTGCTGCCGTAATAACCCCCCCCCTTCCCCTTCCCCTCCTCCCCCTCCCTCCTCCTACTGCCCCCGGTCTACTGTCAACCACCGACCCGGCTCCATTTCTGACCAGAGGTGCTGTGCTCGGAATTGTAATCGGTGCTGTGCGAGCTGCACAGAGAGCATTTGTGTGCATGGACAAACGCAGCCTCCGAGCGCATCTCACAGGCTGGCAGCATCATTTATTCATGTAGATTGAACCCTGTCGCCGCACGAGGCATGCAGCCGGCCTATCATGTTCTCTATAAGTTCAATTTAAAGAGGTGGGGGGTAAAAATACAGAGAAATATTAGTCATATTTAGACATATAGAACAGTAGAACGGGAGAGAGAAACCATGGAGCCTAAACATGGCTGTTACATGGTTTATCAAAAAAGTGTGTGTGTGTGTGTGTATGTGTGTGTGTGTGCGTGTGTGTTGGGGGGGGGAGAATAGCCTAAATGTTATTTGGTAAAATAGGTAGGTAGAGGGATGAAATATAGTCAGCAAATTACAGCGCTGCAATTAAATCGGCCAATCACAGCACAGCAACAAAATCCTCTCAGCCAATCACAGCACGGCAATTCAATTCAATCAGCTAATTAAAGTGCAGCAATTGAATCACCCAATCACAGCACAGCAACAAAATCCTGTCAGCCAATCACAGCACGGCAATTAAATTCAATCATCTAATTAAAGTGCAGCAATTGAATCACCCAATCACAGCACAGCAACAAAATCCCGTCAGCCAATCACAAAGCAGCAACAAAATTCAATTAGCTAATCACAGTGCAGCATTTAATTGGCCAATCACAGTGCAGCAATGAATTGGCCAATCTCAGCGCAACAATCCCATCAGCCAATTTCAGCGCAGCAATTGAAACAGCCAAACACAGCATGGCAATTATTCAGCCAATCACAGTGCTTGAAATTCTGTTTTAATATGCATATGTAAACTATGGTTTTATCATATTATCAATATCAATAACATTACAATAACTTTAGGCTGTTTTGGCTAAATTGGCTCAATCATAATAACGATTCTAGGAATCTAAAGCAAAGAAACTAAGCAAGTAAGTAAACAATGGGAGGCCCACAGTGTCAGGTTTTGTAAACGCAAGCTTTAAATAAAACCTTTGCTGTGCACGGTAGGGTGATGGAAAATATAGCAGCCTATACGGAATCTGAATATTCCTGCATGTAGTTTATTGGCGAGAAAGTGTCGAGTTGGCTGAAACTGAAAGCCCTGGCTCCCCCCTGGGTCTGCTTGGCACTCAACCCATCACTATCTGTTGCAATGATACTATGACCTTTACCTGCAGGTTGGCAAAGTAGCCTTCAGCCATATGTGCATACGTCTATTACAGCAGGACCAGCAATCTTCCTTGGAATTCTCAGACTCTTCTGTTTTTTGTTTTCTTTCCCGATTCCCAAGATCGACCTACGCTGCTCTTTCTTGTCATCCTTATAATTACCCATAGGATTTCTATTCCAGATCAATAGCTTCATCCAGTTACAACACATCCATCTGAGATCAATAGGAATACACCAAAGAGATTTAAAGCGTTCATCTTGAACTGGAATGGCACAATTGCTGTTATTACTGTAAATGCTGCAGTTTGCCATTAGATTGAGCTGTTGCAGAAGTCATTTTATACCAAAACACACTCTGCCGAGTGTTGGTAACCTGTATGCATAGAACAACAACATAAGTGTATAGGAGCTTGATGCCGTCAAGGTGACGTGTGAACGTTTCAATATGAAATGACACAAACGTCTCTGTTTTTTTTATTTATTTATTTAATTTTGAATTACCGAGCTCATTTAATTGTTGTGACTCTTTGTTTGAGCGGACTGATGCTTCTCATTCAGGAACTTCTGGTAGGTGAGGCCGTCTGCCCGCTCCCCCGTCCGGCTCTTCCTCTCCAGGAACAGGCCCACGCTGTCCCTGGGAGGGTCGGCGATGCTGCGACCCCACGTGGGCTCTGTGATCCCCAGCAGCTCCCGCACATGAGCAGAGATGGCCTGCAGAGCACGCAACAGGGTTGAGTCCCACTGATGAAATATATATTTACAGTGCATAACCTTTTATTTAATAAGTTCCGCTGGGAGAGCGGTAGAGAGAAGCTTTTCAAGAACTTGTGGTATCACAATAAGACCAGGTTACAGGCTTGTCTTGACTAAAGTCTGCCTATCTCAGGATTTTTCATTATCAGTTCACACACAGCCTGTTTTTTATATATAGCTTGATGTTCTGCAGTGGAGCAGAGCTGGATAAGCGAAGACACTTATAGCCAATTTAGTTCTGACTTTAAGGAGGAGATAAGAAAACATTTTTTTAAATAATAGGCTATAGGCTGTGTGATACAGCCGATGTGAGGTGTTGATGACGCTCTGGTATAGCGGCGCACTCTTTTAATCGGATGTCACACTGATCAGAGGATGAGTGTGTGAAGATGCAGACGAGATGTGCACCAACTTTTCTGCAGAGATATACTCACAGATTGCATTCGTGGGGAGATTTAGAATACAATTATTGACGCAATTAACAGTGATTTATATTGCTTGTTAGTCTACTTAGTGTTGCTTTGCAAATCACAATTTACCAGAGTGAAGTCCATCAGTGCTTGTTAATTTTATTTGATGAACATGAGCTGCTTAAATTATTAATCAATGATCAAATTCTACAGGTAGCTAACAACCTGAAAGTATGCACTGATCGTGGTGACTCTGCATACACCCCTACTTTATAATGCATATGTCTCCCCCATATTGAATTATCCTGCAAAAAAATCTAAATTTATAGGTAGCATACAAAACAGAGCAGAGTTCATAGATTTACTTCAATTCCAGCAATTCAGATAGACTTGGACTGGGTACCAGCATCTGAATTGACAATAAAGCTGACTTTGACTTGACTTTGAAAATGTGAAATGATAGAACGATGGAATCATCTAATCAAAATGCCAGAGGACAGAATAAATAAGAAAGTGCTGTGTGGAGTAAAACACTTCGGTCTTTATGGGCAACACACCCATATTTAGCTCTGAAGGAGTTGGATTTTTTTTACAGAAAAAATATTGCTCCATTAAAAATAAGCTTCTACTGAAATATTAAAAAAAGGAGAGAAATTGCTCAGCCAAAATTAAGGACATAAGTGCATTTTTTGTCCTGTATTATAGGTTACATCCAATTTATCTAGAAGCAAAAAAATCTTTAGTTGCACAACTGAGAGCTTTTTTTCATCCTCTGGCCCTTCTAGGTCGGTTGATTCAAAAATATTGCGTGAACCGTGTGATTTGGCTGAAGTGGAGAGTCCCATTTTCTTTTGTACTGTACAAATTGTGATGTAAGAGAGTTAATGTCCTGTAACACTGCTTAAAACAACCTTGATATATACATGTGCTCAGATGAGCAAAAAATGAAATGGCTTTCTGCTAATTGCATTTCAAAACCTTGGGAAAAAAGGCAAGATAGATTGTTTAACTAGTATTTCTTCAGATTTTTCATTGCTTTGTGTTTCTTACTTTTCTTTCTTTGCTGATTAACCATATAGGCCTATATGGTTTATGGTGATTTGCAAACCCCTGCTTGCTTATAACACATTCATAGCCTAAAGAATATGAGTTTTATGCAGAACTAGATGGGAACACTGTGTTATTTAGTAGTGTGTAGATTGAGCAGTGCCATCATTATCTTGTTGTTACTGTTGAACATTGTGTGACCCTTTGATATGCAAACAAGTCCCCATAATAATAGGCTTCTACCTGCATGTCTTCAAAATCCGTGATTCCCAGTCTCGGCAAGTAGAGACAATTTACATAAATGAGCTTTCTTCCAGTGATGATGTTCTCTGTGAAGCATGCCTGCGACAGAAATGAATAATAAGGTCAGGGAGCTTTGTGGAGTGAAATATTAGCCCATCATGGCGGCTGACAGCCACTTATCCTACATGGCGGTCAATGTTATCTGTCTCTAGACGGGCGAATGTTAAACCTACTGTGTATTGTGGAAATCCTATGGACTCAATCCATCTTGCAACATCAAGACAACTCCAGTGAAGGCACTCCATGTTTCCTGCTGTACGCGCGTTGCTATGGAAACTGTTTCCTGGCACCAGGCGTTATAAGGAACGTTTCCTTCACTGACAAAAGCGCCTAAATTAGTCCTAAAACTTGTTGTGTGTCCGCCACAGACTGTACTATCGATGATATTAACTCTATTTTACAATATTTTGCACATAAAACTATTTTCTGCCCAAAAAGAAAGTTGTGTTGTTTGATTTTGAATCGACAATTCCCCAAAAATAAAATACAATACGCATTTTCAACGTGCAAGGCGCGAAAGAATATATACTTAACTAACTATATATAAACAGATAAATGATTAAAAAAAAAGACGCTTAAGTTATGGTTATAGTATCAGCCAATCAGCTTCTCGTATTTTAGGGCGGTTGGTGAATTAGACGCGGTGATTGGCTTTGCAATCGGGTTTGCCCCGCCCACGCTGAACGGAAATAGCAAGTGCCGCCCCGTTTCCGCCGATCTACAAATCATCCGGAGCATTGTCCCTGTCATAGATTCACCTCATAATTGAATGTAGATCAGTTGCGCAGCGTCCTGCCCCCGCCGCTTGGTTCTGTTCTGTGGAGAGTTGCTAGCTAAAGTTACGCTCTCGTACGTGACTCGTGGGTCGCTTGAAGGGCCTCGGAGCAGGTTAAAGAGACGCCAGGCACCTCCACGACAATGGCAGCGATTCTCCGGTCACTTACGAGCAGGAAGGTAAAGCAAGATTCGTGCAAACCTCTTCCAGACCTCTTTCATTGGACATATGCAGCTCGGGATAGCTAGCAACCTGCTAGCTAACACGGCCGCTGTCCAACGTCACAGCTGCACACAGTCGTAGCGGTGCAGGATAATGCATATGTAGCCCCAGGCTTGGGACGGGGAGGGAATGTTTTATTTGCACGATCCAGAGTAATGGGAACGTGGAGCAGTCAGACTGGTTCTTGTATGAATGTGGCCTTGACTTAATAAGGATTGGATTTGACATAATGCTCAGGTGTTTTCTTTCTTGCAGGCCCCCCTCCAACTGGGTCGCATGTGTTACTCCTCCTCAGTGGTAAGAGTTTCCACTCCATGAATGAACCACGCAGGGAAGTTCATGTTGACAGGTTGACAAGACCTATCTGGTTTTATTATGTATTTTTTATTATTATGTAAGTTCAAAATAACATTGATTGGACGTGATTTAGTTAAAGGTCACAAATCATGCACTTTATTTGGTTTTACTTGAAGTTGCGATCCTCCTTACATGGTATTGTTGCAGTTTGAAGTGCACAAATTAACTCCTAACTTAAGACTTGTTCTAGCCTTCGTCACCACAATTTGAAGACTTTACTTTGTCCCAAATCTTTGTAAATATATTAATATTTGTAATAAATTTCGACTCAAAATTTTCCAAAACCTCATATATCTGACACATGTAGACAACCATCAAGACTCTTAGAAGTCTACTAATGAACATGACTTGCTGTATAGTGAAGAGGTCTGAAACAAATGCTTCAGAAACTGCACAACACTGTGATGATGTACAGACGACCCAAAATAAATTTGTCCTGGTGTAACCAGACAGGAATGGATTTAACCTTGTGCCTCTGTGATCCTCTAGCCCACCACCAAGCTGTTCATTGACGGCAAGTTCGTTGAATCGAACACCTCCGAATGGCTCGATATTCACAACCCGGTAAGTATTCCCAGGGGAATTCTATCTAACCCATGCTGAAGCATGTACTAAAAGCCTGCTGCCAATAACCAGGGCCCCTTTGTAGCCATAAATTAAGAGTGGAAATGAGTCTTGATTCGCCAATTTTCCCACAGCTAATTGGAAAAGCAAGAGAAGTCAGAGCCGTGTCCAGTCACTTTCTACACCTTTCAAAAGCTACTTGAGTTGAGCTTGTGACGTAATCACCTTGGATGGGGGAATAGAAAATGCAAAAATAGCCTCATAAAATGTCAAACCTGGATGAAAAACAAACATTTTTATAATGATTATGATTTAATATGCGTGCATTATTAGCGAGTGATGTCTGTCTCCTGTTCCTCAGGCCACAAATGAAGTGGTGGGACGCGTTCCCAAAGCCACCCAGGGAGAGATGCTGGCAGCCGCCAACTCCTGCTCCAAAGCCTTCCATTCCTGGTCTGAGACCTCCATCCTCAGCAGGCAGCAGATCTTCCTGCGCTACCAACAGCTCATCAAAGATAACATTGTGAGGCATTTTTCTGCTCGCTCATATGAAACATCTGTTGGTGTATTAAGCTGAACTGATTTTTCTCCTCTTGTGTAACAGTGGCACTTTCCTGTTTGGTAAATGTGTGCTGAGCATCGTGTTTATGCCAAAAAAACAACTTTCTTCTCCTTATATTTCAGAAAGAACTGGCAAAATTAATCACTCTGGAGCAGGGAAAAACGCTTGCTGATGCGGAGGGAGATGTATTTAGAGGATTGCGTAAGTGAAATCCCAGTCGTGCGATTGGGTTTTGATGCCCCGATTAAATTAAAGAATGCTGGTAAATACGTGGCAGAGCTCAAATTCCCCTGTTGGAGCTACTGCCCATAGTATCTCCTAATGACAAGTCTGCAGCTTTGTGCTGCTGTGTACCATGGCCTGACTGGAGGCTGTCTATTATTCGTGTGTAACTAGACACTCCCTGCAATAGTGACTTTCACTCTAAATTAATAATGGGAGAATGGTTCTATTTTTCCCACTCTGGCAGAATGGAGGCCTAAGTTGTCTAATTATAATGCAACAAGGGTTCAGAAAACAGGAGTCTGGCTGCATCATGTTGTTCAGCTTTTGCACTTTGCATTCTATATGAAGAGAATTATGCAGTTCCGGTCTTTGGCAGACTCGCATTGACAATTATCATGTTCGTCAATTGAGAGCTGTGCCTTTGGATAATATGTTTCTGTTCTACAAGACAGACCTGCCAAGGTATTTTTCGTACTTGGTGCTGCTCCCAGTTTTGGAATGCCCAAATAATCCCGCCCTGCTAACCTTCACTTATCAGCTGAGAGACAGGCTACATCTGCATGGGTGTTTCCAGCATTAGATTCCCCACAGCAGCACCACCATTTCTATAATTCACTCATAGGGAAACTATATCACATCTATACCCGGTAGGGTACAGATTGAATGTAGATATTTAAGTAAGCCATTACAATGTTGACATGTCATCCATTAGTTGATATTGTGTAGTGGTATTGTGTGTCTCATATTTCAGATTCTGCAGCTCACACTCGAGTTTCTCTCCCCCAGAGGTGGTTGAGCACGCCTGCAGCATTACCTCCCTCATGCTGGGGGAAACCTTACCCTCCATCGCCAAGGACATGGACACGTACACCTACCGGCTGCCCATCGGCGTGTGCGCCGGCATCGCCCCTTTCAACTTCCCCGCCATGATTCCTCTGTGGATGTTTCCGATCGGCATGGTGTGTGGCAACACGTACCTGATGAAGCCCTCTGAACGGGTCCCAGGATGCACCATGCTCCTGGCCAAAATGCTGCAGGATGCAGGGGCACCAGATGGCACACTAAACATCATCCACGGCCAGCACGCAGGTGACTGAGTGTGTCTTCCTGTTCTCGATGAAGCATGTAATCTCTGTGTTTGTGTGTGTAATAATAAACAACAGGGAAAGGTCCAAGGATGATTCAAATACTATTCATATACCTCGAGGAAATATGCAGATAGGCCGAACATGTTATGGAAATTTTCTATCTGTGAGTAATTCATGAGCATTTGAGGAAGGATGATTTGAATCTCGGAGGCCTTTGTGCTCTTAAATTGTGCCTAAAGGGTGCAGTGCGGATGAGAGGATTTACAATATCCGTTTGTATCTCTGTGCAGCCGTGAACTTCATCTGTGACCATCCTGCCATTAAAGCCATCAGCTTCGTTGGATCCAACCAGGCTGGAGAGTACATCTACGAGCGGGGATCCAAGAACGGCAAGAGAGTGCAGTCCAACATGGTACTGCAGAACTCAGCACTACTTATTTAATTCTCTAAAATGCTTTTCTTCCCTTGGAGATTAACAGTGTCGCTGGGCTGAAGTGGTTTGATTCTATCTTAACACACACATTAATACTGCTCCTATTGTTGCAGATATAAGGTACCAGTCAAAGGTATGGACACATTTTCACATTCACTCTAATAAGTGTGTCCAAACTTTTGAACGAGACCGATCTCTATTACTTGTTACCAAGACAACAGCTCAGTCCTTAGCTGTCAATCACTGATATTTCCAACATGCAAGGCACACTGTGCGGCGTCTGTTTGATGTCCTACTGTCTAATGGAAAGGAAATTCTAGCAAGCCGTGTCCTACATTTTGCTTCCCAGGGTGCCAAGAACCACGGCGTGGTGATGCCTGACGCCAACAAAGAGAACACCCTCAACCAGCTGGTGGGCGCTGCGTTCGGAGCGGCCGGCCAGCGCTGCATGGCTCTGTCCACCGCCATCTTTGTAGGGGAGTCTCGCGAATGGCTCCCAGAGCTGGTGGAGCGTTCCAAATCGTTGCGTGTAAACGCAGGTAACTTCACTGCTGAGCCTTTCAATAGGTTCACTTTGCGTGCATGTATATGAAGTTATCATGTAAAACTGCACTCTCTAATGAGGGGACTTTACACTCGCACGTCTAAGGTGATCAGCCTGGGGCGGATGTGGGTCCCCTGATCTCTCCCGAGGCCAAGGCCAGGGTGGAGACTTTGGTTCAGAGTGGAGTGGAAGAAGGTGCCACGTTACTGCTGGATGGGAGAAAAGTCAACGTTAAAGGATATGAGAACGGAAACTTTGTAGGACCCACCATTCTGGGCAACGTTACGGTGAGCTGACACAAACATGGCTGCCCTATTATATTATTATATATTAATATTTTTGATTTTTTTTTTTTTTTTTTTGGAGGGGGGGAGTAGTTATTGTGCCTTAACAACTTATGGTAAATATCGTAAAAACCAATATCAAAATTACACATGAACACTCACTCGCATCGTAAGCTGGAAGATTTTTATGATGCATGAGTTCTCAAGATGAGATAAACTTTGACCTCTAACATGGCAGAAAGCAGCGAAAGTGTCGTGAATGTTAAGCGTGCTGTGGCATACATCATTTTAATAACATCAACATTCACTCTTCTTGTCGGTTAAAAAGCGGCAGCGTTCTTGTTTGTGGTTTGATGCATTCTTTTCTTTCTGTAGAAAATGAATGAGTGAATCTAAAACTGTTTTACCCAAGCACATGAAAACAACACACTCGTAATTTCCACTTCACAAGTGGGAAAGATCATTTTTCCCATAGCACATGAAGGCAGCATCATCCCAGAGGGAAATCAAGCTTGAATCTCTGAACATTGAATTAATTCAATATGTTATAGGAAGCTTGTTATTTAATATTCCCACAACGTCTTGAATGGGGAATAACTGTTGGTCTTACTGTTGTCAGCTTCAGGTTAGAAAGCTTTTAACTCCTAAGCCTAAAAGTCGGACAGCTCTGTGAATTTAGCGACCTTGGTGCAGATTTTTCTTTTTTTCCAGGCCAGCACACTTAATGTATTGTATTCTTAATATTTCTTTCCACAGAGCAGAGCTGTTAATCTACAGTACAGACTTATAAAACCGTCACAAGGTTAAACCCAGAGCGCGAGGGTGTCAGAAAATATGTGCACATATACTGTCACTTCCAGCTCCTGCATGTCACTGACAGTTTCTGCCCGGGCTGTCACGCCTCCGTGTGCTCGAGTGTTGAATGTCAGACACGGTACATCTTAAAATAGAAAGTGGCTATTATTGTAACTAAATGCACTCCAGGTGTCGATTATAACTTCAGGAATGTACATGCTGGTGCTTTACAGATTGTCAATAAAGCTTTGTGGAATGTAGACGTTTTTTAATGCCAGGGAAGACATTTATGTAAAGAAAAATGTTAATTTAATTTTTTTTTCCAGCCTGACATGACTTGTTACAAGGAGGAAATCTTCGGACCGGTGCTTGTTGTCCTGGAAGCCGACAACCTTGATGAAGCGATTTCTATAATCAACAAAAATTGCTATGGCAACGGGACCGCCATCTTCACCACCAATGGAGCCACGGCGCGCAAATACACACACGAAGTGGACGTTGGCCAGTTAAGTCTTTTATTGAGTAAATATGAGAAAGGTCTTTTGGAGGTTTGCAGACTGTAAAGGACACACACACACACACACACACTGGTTGGCTGTGGTTTTATCAGTGACTCACCTGTGTGAAACTGGAACAAGAGGTTTATGTGGAAGGTGTTTCAGATTTAGTAAAACAAGACAATCCTGTGAAGTGTGAATACTGACAGTGAAGGTGTGAGAAGCAATTAAATGCTGCTATGCGATTTGTTCATTGTAGATGTTTCTACTTTTAACAGTTATTTTTTAAACACATTTTATGTAGTCTAGTAGTATTAAACTGAAGATATATATAGATATCTCATCAAAAGATAGACATCAGCTTTTTTTTTTACTCAGTATTGGCATAGATTTTATTATACAAAAAGTGTCCAAACATAACAGTTGGCCATTGTTACTCATCAACATGAAACCGCCAAAGACTTGGAAGGTTTTGGACGATCCCTTAATGTGCATTAATGCAGCAGAAGCCAATTTGCAACACAAGTTTGATCCAGATTATATGTGATAATAATCAAGTCTTGGGCCAGTGGAGTCGATGGACCATTTTAAATGTACAAACATCTTTCATGCAAAATAGATGTGGAATAATTTTTCTCCAGGGCCTTCATCCAAAGGGGATTTGTCTATGTCCTCCTCACATTTACTTGTATCCATAGTAAACTAAGGAAAAAATAAAGCAGAATGTGTATTTGTGTGTGAGGATGGAAATAAAATATATTGGCCTTGTAACACCTCTCTTTTGAATAACCAACCAAATGGCACCAGTTACACTTGTTGTTTTTGTACCTCTGCAGTCGTTGTGTATGATTGATTAATTATGTATGCGTGTGTTTGTACAGATTGGTGTGAACGTGCCCATTCCAGTTCCCCTTCCCATGTTTTCCTTCACCGGTTCCAGAGCTTCATTCAGAGGTGACACCAACTTCTATGGCAAGCAGGTAAAAAAAAAAAAACAGAAGCCATGTGTTTTATCACCAGAGTACATGATTCTAAATATTCTAAATGGCTGTGTATATGACACCTTTTTTTATTTCTAGGGCATTCAGTTCTACACTCAGATCAAGACCGTGACATCGCAATGGAAGTCTGAGGATGCCACTGTGAGGAGCCCAGCTGTTACCATGCCAACCATGGGACGCTAAGCTAAAAAGACAACCAGCGTAACCTTTTAGTGACTTCTCCATAAACCTTAAAGGAGAATCCTAAGGAGATGGCAATGGAGAGAAAGGTTACCAATTATCTGTACCGCTAAGAAATGGGGCTTATTAGTTGGTGATTGCTTAAGAAATGAACATCCTGGACACTGTTGTTGCGCAAACTCACAATTTACACCTCCTACGGAGAAGTTGAGGGTGACTTACCGATGCTATGAATGGTGCTGTCACTCCTTACGGGTGTGTTGTATTTTGTACCTGGTTTTTCCCTCTCATTTCCTTCACTGGTCAGATGGGAAAGAGTTGAATCGTGATCTGATGTCTGCTCAGATATCGCACATCTGAGAAGCTACGGGAGAAGATGAAAAGGATCAGGGCTTCTGCTGCTACTGAGCAGACATGGCCAGTGTCTTCTACGCTGCTTTGGATCCTGGACACACCCATTCTGTTACTCCATTAGAACTAAACATGGCTGTACCCTACACTCCCGTACTGTTAATACTTGTCTTTCCAGGATAGAGGTTCAGTTTTCTACTACTTTTTTTCTTTTCTCGTCATAAATGATACAGAAGTCAGATTGCAGTGTTTTTACATGTTACAAACTTGGAATTCAGCAGTAGCTTATAATTTACTGAGATTTATAAATTAGTAATGATTAAATTGCAGGGATAAAACTGTTCACATTTGTGGTTCTAGAAATGTATTTTCATCCTGTTGATTTGTTTTGTAAGCTATTGAGCGTTCTGATGAAGAGACTATTAATATTAGGGTATTTGAGTCTGTAGTTCATTAATTCAATAAAGCCACTGTATTTTGATGGTGTTGAATTTGATCTGTGAAGTTGCTTGTATTGTGAACTACTGAAAAAAGAAGATGTCAAGTTGGAAGAAAAAGTGCAGCTCTTAATGGAAAATATGTTTGAATTTGAATTATTCTGGCTCAGCAATTCATAAATTCTGCTACTGCTGAAAGTGTCCCAGTGTTGTGACTGATGTGAAATGCTTTTTTTTTTTTTTTTTTTCTTTTAAACCTATTTAAATACACAGTATGTGCAGCCACCGTATGCAGAAACTTGAGTACAGTTTTGAGTTTTTGAACTTTTCTTGAGTGGTTCCATTTTAAACCACTTAATACACTAAAATTCAGAGGGAAATATTCTATATTCAAACACTTTCCACTCCATTCCATTTATCTGGCAACTGTACTTTTCATGTGATTTGACATAAAATATTTTAATATTTTTACTATTTAAATTGTTTTTAAGTGTTAAACATGATACACATTTCTAGTATAATATAATGCAGAACTTTATTCTTAATCTACCCAAAATATAAAAAAAACAATATTTAAAATAGTCTGCATATTGATGAACTACATTAAGATTAAGATTTGAGATTATTGTATGTCAGTGATAAAAAACACATAATGTACTTTAATAATCCATCAGTCTGCATAATGAGTACTTGAATCTTTGAGTAATTTATTTAAAATATTGAATTCGGGACATTTTTGAGGCAATAGTTCCACTAATGAACCTTATACATGTAAAATAACAGATTTTTTTAACATCTTAATTGATAACGTGTCATAATAGTCAGCAATTGGACAAATGATGAAATATAATTAAATTAGACGTAGGATTTTTTATTTGTAATATATAATACATCCTAACCTTGCCATTTTTATTATGTTATATACATTGATCTGTGTAAATTCGTGGGATTACAAAAATAAAACAAACGTCATCAAAACTTTATCAGTTTTGATGACGTCACGGCGAACTAACAGCTGCCGTCGGACTTCATCATCATCATCATCATCATCATCATCATGGTGAGTCTGAAACTGTTCATTGTCCTGAAAAAAAACCTAAAAACAGCCACACACCTGTGCCTTTTAACCTTTGGATGAGTTTACTCACTTTCTTCAGCTTAGCCTCATTAGAGGAAACAGCTAATTGTAACTGTCAGTTAGCTTCTCGTTAGCTTCTCGTTAGCTACGGTGGCCGGACGCTGTCTGTGGTGAGTGATGTTTTAATGGCAGCAGCGGAAGTTTTGTTTGAGGTTTTGTTCTGTTTTATGTGTCTGTATCCGTCTACGCATTAATGGAGATCTCTCTCTGTAAATCGAATGGCTCTCAGTAATTGAAGTTAGCGAGGTTCAGCTAATTAAAGGAGTAGCGCCGCTGCCGGTGTTGCGGTTTAACCAGTGACCGTGTTAAGTGGTGACTTCCGGCCGAACGTGCCCGTGTTTTTTTTTTTATTAATATTTGTTATGTACAAAAGTTAAACATATCTTATCATACAAGACACATTAAAATATAAGAATATATAAATTCAATAAAATAATATCATGCTCTCCAATATCAAGCTACTGTTATCCTTTATATTATCCCTCTGTTG
The DNA here is from genome assembly GCA_036785175.1 of Eupleurogrammus muticus. Lineage (NCBI taxonomy): Eukaryota > Metazoa > Chordata > Actinopteri > Scombriformes > Trichiuridae > Eupleurogrammus > Eupleurogrammus muticus. Next base: position 46,359,236 of record JAYKQN010000001.1, on the reverse strand, counting down.
CATAAAATATTACTTTGACATGGTAAAAATGTTTTGAATCCTTTTATCACCTAAAATGGCCTAAATATTAGATATATTTAATGGAAAAAAAACAACTTTGCCAAATGCAGAAAATTTAGTTAAATCAAAAAGGCCTCGACATATATGACTTCATATTTAATATCTAAATTACTATAAAACATTACAGCCTATTGCCTTTATCACTTACCTGTAGAAATTGATTCAAGAATCATGTTTAGAGCATCTTCTTTCCACCATTATAAAAGCTTGTTAAATTGGTATTGTATCCTGACTTAGGCAAAACATAAAATGGTTAAATAAAGAGTCTAATCCTTTCAACTCAATTTGTGCTGACTTTTTAGCTTGTGAAATGAACTTTTCAAATTGTCTGTGACTTGTTTTTACTTTTATTTTTTAATTTTTAAAATCAGACAAATATATAAAAGAGGCCAAATTATGATTTAACATTTCCTTTATTAGGACACTTAGAAATCTCAATTTTATTTTATTGAGTTAGAGAAACTACATTTATGTATTGTATTTTCAGAGTGAGTGTGTGAGAAGGCAGACTGTATTACTGCTACAGGTCTAACACACTACTCTTAGACCATAAAAGTTATTATTTTATAAATAGACTTTATTAATAGACATAAAAACTAAAATTTTATACTAGGGAAAATGGAAAAATAGGACCCCTTTAACTTTCCTATTAACTAACGGACTATAACTTTATGGACACTATAGTTATATATTTTTATACAAAAAGTTTTTTGGTTCATTTGTATTAATTCAGCATTAAAAGTACATTTACTGTACTTAAAAAAGTTTTTTTATTTATTGTATGAGGCAGCTGCTGGACCATGGAGGATCTGAGCATCTTAAACCATTGCTCCCAAAGCGCTGGTATCCGGGGCGGATAAACGCTGAGAATAAATTTCCCCACAGGGATCAATAAAGTACTTCTTCTGCTGGTATGATTTCTACACGATTTAACTCTCATGAAACTTCTAACAAACCTTTGGGGCCAATATTTGAAAAAAAAAATGTCAAGCTTACTTATGCAGTTCAGACATTTTTTTTTTTTTTACAGCAGTAGCACCAGTTAGACAGGGCAATTTACATGGTCTGGAAACTAATATTCAACTCTGCAGCAGTGTGAACATGTTTTTATGGATGTAACGTCCTTGCTGCATCAAGAGCCCTTAAACAGAAATGGGAATTGTGCAAGAAAAACAAACAAAAAAAACTATCAAGCATCTTATGCAAACAATGAACAGGATTATAGGTAATTTGAGTTAATCATGTTCTTACAGGTCTCCAAGGCTGAACCACACACACACACACACACACACACACACACACACACACTCATATTCTGCCTCAGAGCAAACTTCCCACATTTATTTACAGTGTGAATAAGTCACTAGAGACATTAGTAAAAATATTTAAAGCAATAAATGTGTCTGCTTTTACACATGCACAATGTTATTGACACTTTTTTCCATATGGTTTCATGTGTTGGTCTCAGCCAAACACACACACCAAGTGCTCTCTCACACACTCTGTCTCTAATATCTGACGGATCTGTGAATCAATGGCCGCTGGTGAGTTTCATATTTCCTAACAGAAGGCTGCTTCCAGTGAGCAAACATCCAGACCACAAATGAAAATGATCTGAGCAGCAGTACAGAAATGCTTCATTTTTAAACTTATGCCCCGTGCTTCTAATAGGCAAATAAAGACTGAGCGATTCATCTATAGCCATAAGTCTTCTTTATAGATACCATTTAGCTTCTAAGATATAAATAATATATTGGCAAAGGTCTGTCTAGTAAATATAAAGAAATGCTGTAGACACCTCCTGTGTCCCAAGTATTCACAGACCATAAGTCTGTCTGTTAATGTTCTATAAAAGTGGGGTCAGAGCAGTGCTCGAATGAAATATATCATAAAGCCTCCTCACATTAAAATTTTTCCAACATCAAGATGAAAAGACTAAAGTTCAATAATTTTAAGTTACAGCACTTTGAAATCCTGATGTTTTCTAAATTGTCCACAGGAGTTGACTCAGCAGGCAGAGATGTTGATTTTGAGGTATGTCTCCGTGTCTCTGTGGTTGGTTAGAGAGCGTGAAGGGGTGTGGTTTTGTTCTTTAACATCTCCCAATACGATTCAGCGACAGTTTGGCCTGTGTGTTTTTTCTTTTTCTTTTTTTTGTGTGGCTCGAAAACAAGTTGATTGAATAACAGCGGCGTGTTGCTTGTCGGTCTTTTGCTGATCCTCCAGAGTAAAGATGAAGCCCAGGATGGTGCCACCGCCGCCGCTCCTGCTCCTGGTCCTGCTCACTGCCGCCGGGCTGGGCCGAGCCCAGCTAAAGACGTCGCCCCTGGACCCCACCAGCAGCATCAGGAGCATCCTGCCCAGCCTCAGCCGCCTGGCCAACCACAGCCGCATCTTCTACGCCGTGATGTTTGATGCCGGCAGCACGGGAACACGCATCCACGTCTACACCTTCATCCACAGTGACTCAGGTAACGGTGGGCAGCTCTCGGTCCTGTTTCCTCCGCTCTTTTACTCATCTCGTGTAGGTTTTAGGACGTCAAGGGTGAGAAGCTATCCAAATTGCTATTTACTGCAGCAAAAATAACGTGTACTGAACAGGCATCATGGTCTGTGAAACCTGAAAAGACCAGTTACATTTACAATGCAAACAGCGGAGTAACGAGCTGTTTTGCTCTGCCTTTCTTCAGCTTTCCCTCACAGCTTCCTCGTTCTGTAAATCTGTTAAAAAATAAATTCATATTTCACACAATTAAAAATCAGGAACACACACATACTTGCAGTGAAGTGGCAGATATTTGTTTTTATACTTCAACCTAAGCCCGAGTAAACCATCAGAGAAAGGTAGAGCTACTTAAAGCAGGTCAGGAATGGGTTAAAATGTTGATACCATTAAGCTATCAACACTGCAATGTGTGAAAAAGATGACGCCTCAGTTGAACTGCAGCTGTTTGGGGAAAAGTCTAAAACTGCAGCTAACAGCAGCTCAGCAAATAACCCATTTACCATTATTTGACTCCATTTACTTTTTAATAATAATCATGCTTGTCAGACTCATGCCTAATCTTGACTAAGGAGATATATTTTGTGTATGTATGCTAAGCAGATTTAGGCCTCTTAATGCTTTTGATAGCCGCTACATGTTTGATGTGGGGGGGGATCTTGTATCTTTCAGAGGAGCTGCTGCCTGTTTTGGACAATGAAATATTCCATTCCATAAAGCCTGGTTTGTCGGCATATGCTGACTCCCCTGAAATGGTGAGTACATCGTCATATCCGATCAATCATATCGAGCTGGTGGGGAACTGTGTAGAGAAATGCTGGCCTGTAGCCTCGCTGTCCGTGGGGAATCACGTCACTAAAAGAAAGAAAATTGGAAGTGAGGAAAAGGAAATGACAAACAAGTGAAGATGCAGCACAGCTGTGAGTGATGCAAATCGTGTCAAAAGTGCTGTGCTGTTTTACAGTGCGAACTGTCTCCGATTTTTTAAAGGCTGGACACACAGTGCGGATGTTGCTGAAGGTGGCCAAGAAGACCGTGCCTCGTCTGGACTGGAAGAGGACCCCCGTGGTCCTCAGAGCCACAGCTGGACTCCGACTGCTGGCTGCAGAGAAAGCCCAGGCTCTTCTGAACCAGGTAAGAGCAGCACATCTACACTACAGACACCAGATCTCTCAAGTAGTCCGTAGATAATCCCAAGACTCTGTTAAAAGAAAGTTCAGTGAATCCTGTGTGTGTTTCTTCTGTCATCGGGGAGTTAGAAGTTGTCTGACACTTTCAAGGGAAAGCGGAACCTCCTAATCCAGTGATATGGCGTTTCCAGCGATATGGCAGCTGCTACACAAACAAGAGGAAAAGTATTGTTATCGAAAGTGGTGTGAGCTTAGCGTTGAAGGCTCTTGTGGAAAGGATGAGATAGTAATGAATGGCCTCGGGACACTTGGGAAGATGAATGATACTTTATTAATCCCCCTGAGGGAATTAATTAATCCCTTCAAGCGGAGGGCACCCCTGGATGAGCTACCATTACAGTAGATAACATTAATCCATTTCTCTACTCCTTTCCTTGGCTCCCTCATGCTCTCCTCTCGCTTCTTTTTCCTCCTCAGGTTCAGCATGTGTTTGATGAATCTCCGTTTTTGGCTTCAGACAACAGTGTCAGCATAATGGACGGCACAAACGAAGGTAACGTCTGCTCTGACAAGCAACACGTCCATCACTTATCACAGCCGCACATTCATCAGTGATCCTTTGCTTTGGTTTTAGTTGTGCTGTGCAATTTCTATAAGGCATCATTGTTTGCCGAAGGCATTCCCCCTAAATTGCAGTAGATTATTGTTGTCTTTTGTGATGACACTTGAGAAAATGAAATCGCTTTGCACCACGAAGTTGTTTTGACTTTTATCAGGTTATCATTATGTGGTGGAAAAGAATGTTAAGCCATATGTTGGGCTAGAGTGTAATTGTTTTGTCAGCATTTCCACCTCGTTGTATGTGTGTTTGTATTCCTTATGATGTAACCCTGTGTGTTTGTATTCCTTATGATGTAACCCTGAGTGTTTGTATTCCTTATGATGTAACCCAGAATTTGTCGTCAGCTTTCCTAAAATGAATTCCTGAAATTACTGTTTTCTGTCTCTTGGTTTGCTTTGTTGGCAAATGTAGGAATCCTGGCTTGGGTGTCTGTGAACTTTCTGACAGGTGAGTAATATATGTATATTTTATTTTCTGATCTCAGGTGCTGTACATATACATCTTTACTCCAGCCTGCATTTGTCTAATTATAGAGATGTGTATTCACAAATAGAGGCTCTGATCTTTATCAAGATCAGTGGGCCGAACATCTGTGCCAGCCAGCCCTTTTGAAGATAGCATCTGGTTTATAACTGATCACATTTCATAGTGGCTGCTGGTTTAATGTAGGAAATGTTTTCAGGTCACTTGCACGCACAAACCAAGAAAACAGTGGGAATCTTGGATTTGGGAGGAGGATCTACGCAGATCACTTTCCTGCCAAAGCTGAGGGTTAGTTGTTAATTTGCATGTTCCGACACTAAATATTTCCCTTTTTGTGATGCATCATAAAATATGTCCTAAATTTTCTGCAGAAAACCATTGAAAGTGTTCCTGTTCCCGATTTCGTTGCCAGATTTGACATCTTCAACTCATCATTTGAATTGTACACTCATAGGTAAAAGAATCAGCAATTCATGCAAATAGTCAGTCACAGTCATTTCATATTTAAATGCCTCAAATTCACCCCTGATATAATCTCTATTTAAATGAATAATCCATAATACTGTACATCAAATACTGAGTGACTATTCAGCATTGTAACCCGGCCTCCAGTATTGACTAATTCTGTTATAAATTCCAGCAAATAGGACATTTTGATGTATTTAGTCATTAGGATGTGACTAATCCGCCCGATTGGCTGTTTTCTGAATGATGTATTTGGTTTGTAATAATCCTTTGACTTCCACCAGTTACCTGGGAAACGGACTGATGGCAGCACGACTGGCCGCACTCGGCGCTTTGGGTGCTGAAGGTACATGAAAAATAGCTTCTCTGTTGCCAATAGCTCCGGCTGGCAGCATCTGGTTCGACCCTGAAGCTGGGTTCGTTGATCAAATGTGCAAATTGTGTCGTATTTTTTGAGCCACTTAGTATAGTATGATGTTTTTTATGTGACATGCTATAGTATGGACTTATGCAAATTACTATAGTATGACCTTTTTTGAGCGACATAATATAATATGGCCTTTTTTTGAGTGACATACTATAGTATGACCTTTTTTGGGCCACATAGTTTAGTATGGCCTTTTTTGAGTGATATAGTGCAGTATGAAATAGCTTGAAGGTAGAGCATCTGTCCACCAATTGGCGGAATGGTGGTTCGATTCCCGGCCCCTCCATATCTTTATGCTCTGCCAAGACTTTTATTGTGTAAGTAGTGATGTAGGCTAGTATGCCCATTTTTGAGCAACATAGTATATTATGGCCTTTTTTGAGCAACATAGTATATTATGGCCTTTTTGCACAACATAGTATATGACCTTTTATGAGCAACATAGTATAGTATGACCTTTTTTAAACGACATACTATAGTATGACCTTCTTTGAGCGATATAGTATTTTATGACCTTTTTTGAGCGACATAGTATAATATGACCTTTTTTTGGCGACATGCTATAGTATGACCTTTTTTGGGCGACATACTATAGTATGACCTTTTTTGAGCGACATACTATAGTATGACCTTTTTTGGGCCACATACTATAGTATGACCTTTTTTGAGCAACATAGTATATTATGGCCTTTTTTGAGCAACATAGTATATTATGGCCTTTTTGCACAACATAGTATATGACCTTTTATGAGCAACATAGTATAGTATGACCTTTTTTGAGCGACATGATATAGTATGACCTATTTTGAGCGACATAGTTTAGTATGGCCTTTTTTGAGCGATATAGTATTTTATGACCTTTTTTGAGCGACATAGTATAATATGACCTTTTTTTGGCGACATGCTATAGTATGACCTTTTTTGGGCCACATAGTATATTATGGCCTTTTTTAAACGACATAGTATAATATGACCTTTTTTGAGTGACATGCTATAGCATGACCTTTTTTTGGTGACATTCTATAGTATGACCTTTTTTGACCCACATAGTATAATATGGTCTTTTTTGACCCACATAGTATAATGTGGTCTTTTTTAAGCGACATAGTATAGTATGACCTTTTTTGAGCAACATGCTATAGTATGACCTTTTTTGAGCGACATACTATAGTATGGCCTTTTTTGAGCGACATACTATAGTATGACCTTTATTGAGCGACATACTATAGTATGACCTTTTTTGGGCGACATACTATAGTATGACCTCTTTTGAGCGACATAGTATAGTATGACCTATTTTGAGCGACATAGTATAGTATGACCTATTTTGAGCGACATACTATAGTATGACCTTTTTTGAGCGACATACTATAGTATGGCCTTTTTTGAGCGACATACTATAGTATGACCTTTATTGAGCGACATACTATAGTATGACCTTTTTTGGGCGACATACTATAGTATGACCTCTTTTGAGCGACATAGTATAGTATGACCTTTTTTGGGCGACATACTATAGTATGACCTCTTTTGAGCGACATAGTTTAGTATGGCCTTTTTTGGGTGATATAGTGCAGTATGATTTAGCCTGAAGGTAGAGCATTTGTCCACCAATTGGCGGGATGGTGGTTTGATTCCCGGCTCCTCCATGTCTTTGTGCTCTGCCAAGATGTTTATTGTGTAAGTATTTATGTAGGCTAGTATGCCCGTTTTTGAGCGACATACTATAGTATGACCTTTTTGGCGACATGCTATAGTATGATCTTTTTTGAGCGACATAGTATAATATGACCTTTTTGAGCGACATACTATAGTATGACCTTTTTTGGGCCACATACTATAGTATGACCTTTTTTGGGCCACATACTATAGTATGACCTTTTTTGAGCGACATAGTTTAGTATGGCCTTTTTTGAGTGATATAGTGCAGTATGAAATAGCTTGAAGGTAGAGCATCTGTCCACCAATTGGCGGGATGGTGGTTCGAATCCCGGCCCCTCCATATCTTTATGCTCTGCCAAGACTTTGTGTAAGTAGTGATGTAGGCTAGTATGCCCATTTTTGAGCAACATAGTATATTATGGCCTTTTTTGAGCAACATAGTATATTATGGCCTTTTTGCACAACATACTATAGTATGACCTTTTATGAGCAACATAGTATAGTATGACCTTTTTTAACCGACATAGTATAATATGACCTTTTTTGAGTGACATTCTATAGTATGACCTTTTTTGACCAACATAGTATAATATGGTCTTTTTTGACCCACATAGTATAATGTGGTCTTTTTAAAGCGACATAGTATAGTATGACCTTTTTTGAGCGACATACTATAGTATGACCTTTTTTGAGCGACATACTATAGTATGACCTTTTTTGACCAACATAGTATAATATGGTCTTTTTTGACCCACATAGTATAATGTGGTCTTTTTAAAGCGACATAGTATAGTATGACCTTTTTTGAGCGACATAGTATAGTATGACCTTTTTTGAGCGACATGCTATAGTATGACCTATTTTGAGCGACATGCTATAGTATGACCTTTTTTGAGCAACATAGTATATTATGGCCTTTTTGCACAACATACTATAGTATGACCTTTTATGAGCAACATAGTATAGTATGACCTTTTTTAACCGACATAGTATAATATGACCTTTTTTGAGTGACATTCTATAGTATGACCTTTTTTGACCCACATAGTATAATGTGGTCTTTTTAAAGCGACATAGTATAGTATGACCTTTTTTGAGCGACATATTATAATATGACCTTTTTTGAGCGACATGGTATAGTATGACCTTTTTTGAGCGACATACTGTAGTTTGACCTTTTTTGAGCGACATACTATAGTATGACCTTTTTTGAGCGACATATTATAATATGAACTTTTTTGTGCGACATAGTATAATGACCTTTTTTGAGCGACATATTATAATATGACCTTTTTTGAGCGACATGCTATAGTATGACCTTTTTTGAGCAACATACTATAGTATTTCGCTCAAATTGGGTCATAATGTACTATATCGCTCAACGAAGGTCACTATAATATTTCGCATAAAAAACGTCATACTATACAATGTCACATACAAAAAGGTCATACTATAGCATGTCGCATAAAAAAGGTTATATTTACATGTTATAGTATAACTTATTTATTTTTTATATGAGTCCATTAACATCCTGAGTCCATTAATATTTCAAGTGAGACCTCTGTAATCAGCGTTTCCAATCATAGTGATCAGGTGCAAGTCCACTGAAGCCAGTCGGAAGATTCAACAAAGTTCTTTCTCCACTCTCACAGGGTTGGAGTGGCGGGTTTTCAAAAGTTCCTGCCTGCCAAAGACGTTTCGGGATGAATGGAGCTTTGGGGGGGTAACCTATCAAGTGAGCGGGGACCCAGACGGTATGATGTTGTTTGCGTTTAGTATTATCTGTCTTGAATAGAATAAATTCAAATGCACTGTTTGTTGAGAAGAAAAAAAAATCCCCTTTTGATTTTCCTCATGTGACTACAAGCATCCAGAGTGAATGAGGCTGCGTGGCAGATTTAAGTAAAATACATATTTGAAAACATATTTTTCCTCAGTAATGTCTGAAAAACCCAATAAAATGGATTTACTTGTATTACACTTGGTTTTATAACATCCCAACATGAGACGCAGCATTTACACCGCCGTCTCTGTTTCTTCTCCAGGTTATGCAGGATACAAGCTCTGTTATCAGGAAGTACTTAAAGTGGTGAAGGGGATTATTCATCAGCCGCATGAGCTGGAGGACCGGGTTTTCTATGCATTCTCCTATTACTTTGACAGAGCTGTGGACGCAGGCCTTATCGGTTAGTGCACACACACAATACGTAATCATACAGACCCAGCAGGATTTTAAGTGGTAAATGGACCGCTCAAAGCCTTTTCCACACTGCCTGTCAACGCTCACCCATTAACACACCTCCCCATACTGATGGCAGCGGCTGCCATGCAAAGTACCAGCCTCCTCATCGAGATGTAAACTATTGCACAGCCATCAGGAGAAATTTGGGGTTCAGCATCTCGTCCCAAGGACACTGTGATATTCAGACTGGAGTAGCCAGGATTCAAACCGGCAATCTTCTGATTAGTGGACTCAAAGTCCTGAGCCAAACAAGCCCCGTTATTTAATTAAGCATTCCAGTGTCAGGAAGAAGTGAGTTAATTCCACTTTTCTATGGAGTTGACAAGCTATAGATGCAAATGCTTTATTATTAGTTTTATGGTTATGCTGCTTATGTAATGAATGGTAAAGTGTTTAAAATACGAGGAAGATGACTTCACTCATTTCCTATTGCAGATGGGGTCCAAGGAGGAATGCTGCAGGTCAGAGACTTCAAGAAGAGAGCTAAAGAGGGTGAGATTGGCAGACAGTCCTGAAATGCTGGGAAATTAGTCATTACTAGATCTATGAATATAAAATCTGCAGCTTCCTGTGCTTTGAGACTCAGGCTGCATCTCAATAATCTGACTTCAGAACTCCATCCTCAGTTCTAATGCATAGATCTGTACATTTAACCTAATGCATGATGATTTACCTGTAAATGCAAATTAATTGATTAAACAAACCTAAATGACATGTCTCCTTTTTGTCTGCTAAGTGTGTAACAAGCCACCCAAGGACCCAATCATGAGTCCTTTTCTGTGTATGGACCTGACCTACATCACGTGTCTCCTCAAGGATGGGTTCGGCTTCAAGGAGAGCACGTTGCTGCAGGTGAGCAGCATCACTTAACATGATCAATCGGTTTGACAGCGTTAAAAGAAAGTTTCAGTTTCAATTATGTAGATGAGCCTTGTTAGTTTGTATAAATTACACAGAATCAACTCCTATTGAAAGACACACGAACCAACTTAATTAAGCTACAGAGCCAGACAAGTCACCTGTAACCTTCAGAAAAATATAATTCTAGGTCACATATCAATACAAAATAGCTGACTGCAGGATTACGTAACTGCTCTCTGTCATAATGTAAATGGGGGGGAAAAAAGCTAACTCTGCACAAGAGTCATGTTAGTTTTTTTTTATTTCAATAAATACAAAAGGCATTTGAGTGATTTGGTGTTTTGTTTGTCTTTTCTCCCCCTTCCTAGTTGACCAAGAAAGTGAACAACGTGGAGGCAAGCTGGGCTCTGGGCGCCACGCTGGACCACTTCCACAACCTGAAGATCCGCTGAGGAGAAGGGAGGCGGCGCTCATTAACAAACAGGAGTAATGCACACTACCTTATCTAACAGGCCCAGACGTCTGCCGTTTGTTTCAGACTGGCAGGACTAACCTCATGAGGAATTCCTAATTTTGTTCAAAAAGCAATTATTCTTGTGTTAATATATTGAACTGTAAATGCACAATGTGTTGCCTTACTCAGAGAACAAGTGAGGCGTTTGACATTTGAACAACACTCAGTTAATGCAGCTTCGGGAGTTACTGGACACACTATTTGCTGTTTGAGATGGATGTTTACTGAAAAACCAGGCGGCCCGGCTGTGGGCGACCAGTGTTTACATGCAGCTATGTGACTTACACTGTGCTTTATGTTCTCCATATTGTGTTTTTAATTAAATGTTATAAAGGGGTATACATATGTCTGGTACATTTTGACAGTCAATCTTAAGGGCCGTTTTTAGGTTTTGGATAAAAAATAGTGGCATTCATTCTCCAGAGAGAATATCACTGAATTTCAACCACAGACATCTGTTTACAATGATAATGCACAGTCGTTCTATTTTCATAAACTTTAAACCCGTCTCAGTGTTTCTTTGGGAGAATTTGTTTTCAAAAACTTGAGGAAAAATGGTTCTTTGTACAAACTTTGCCATTTCACGCTTGTCAAAATAAACCCATTATTGGCTGCTAATTACAAATATCTACAGGAGTGACAGTCGGTGATTAATCTATTTACAGATAGGCGTCTATGTTTAGTCCACTGTGACTTCTCAGTCTAGAGCTGCTAAAATTAGCAGTGTTGGCAGACTACAGCAGCGCCACTACATCGTCTCCATATGCATGGCCTTCAGTCGTCATGGTCACCAGTTCATGGGGCTGAGAGAGAACCACGACAGAGTCTGCAGAGCCTGAAGGGAGGAAACACAAACAGCAAGTTGTAATAAAACTGCTGTCTGATAGCGAGGCGCCAATCATGGAATTCTACTCGTACATTTGTCCTTGACAAACTTTGATATGGTTATACCTTTTGGTTTTAATGCTGACGAGCCGATTTAAGAAAAAGTGAAGGGTGCTTGAGTCATACAGAGCCTATAAAAGCATTCAAATAGTACTAAGCTTGTTTAAGTTCTTATTAATGGGTGTTTTATAAATGTGCCATTTTGAAAGGCAAACTTCAACTTATATGTATGAAAAAAATATTTTATCACCATATAATGTACAGCACACTCATGCTAATACAAGAGGCAAACTACAAAAGTAGTAAATAGCAATTAAGTAAAAGATCCATTTGTTGTTTGTTGAGACTGTCAGAGGTGTTGACTGTTAAACACCCTGTGAAGCGGGTTTCCCATGTTTTTTAAGAGGTAAATGACTATTGCAAGAGACTAGGTTTAAAAACCAATAGGTTGATTTTCACTTGATTTCAAAATAAGAAAATTGAGTATAAAAGTGAATGTAAAGGCAAACTACAGTGACAGTAAGTTAACCGAGCTGATGGGAAAATGCTATACGGCACATTAGCACAAACACCACAAACTACCGCCTCAGGAAATCTCCTCCGCCGAATCAGCAACTTTTACATTAACAGGACATTATGAGCTTAAAGAAATGAGTGTTTGCCACAGACGAGACGTTCGTTATTCTGGCTGCCTCTCGTGTACCGCGTTATCTCTCTCGTACCTGTGCTAATTCCTACCTGGTGATCTCAGCATGGCGTGATGAAGGTTCATGGGTTCCACGGTTGTTGTCATGGTAACCATACTGTCACTGTTCTCACCGTCCGCCTCCAGCAAGCTGCTCTGTGTCAGAGCCTCACCTGAGAAAAAAAAGAAAAAAAGCATAAAATCTGAACACAAAACTGATACACCATTTAAAAGTTTATAGAACTCCAATCGGTGCAACACAGCTTTTCTCAAGCATGTAAAACTTGGTGTAAAACACCTCAATGCATGGGATATAAAATGAAATGATGTTTATCTTGGTCCAACGTGGGTTGTAAGTCAAAGAAGATTCTTAACATTAAAACCTGAAATCTGTTCATTAACACAAACTTCCTAGAGTAGCCTTGAGTGAAAATGTGTTTTTAGGACTGTAGTGATTTTTCCACCACAATATTTAATAATTCATCCGGCAACTCTCAGGTATAAATAACACAGAACTGCCCCCTCTGTCGTGAAGCTGTTTCTTCCTCCGCACTGATTTTACGAAAGACCAGTCTGACTCACATCAAGCTGTGGGACTTTCCCGCTGTTACAGAAATGTGACAAAGAAGCAATTTGTCTGCTAATTTAAGCAGATTTTCCTACAATTGGGTCTATATGTTGGAATGTAAGGAGCTCAATGAGACAGATAGAACAGTGTGGTGTTTTATCTCTGTGAATAGCGACATTTGACCCCATCACATGATGTGTAACAGGCCTCTTTCTGTAGCTGAGTTGTTCGACAGCTTCTTTTTCCAAAGAAGTGTTCCATCTACAACAATTCTCTCCTTGTTAGAATGGGGAATTCTAGTTGTACATTTTAAGTACTACGAGTCATTAATTCAAAAAAAGATCCGAAATGTAGCTTAAGCAACACCATCTCTATGCACATTTTAAAACATACGGGATGCTCGACGCTACCTAATCCAGGGCTAAGCAGAATCACTTAGCATGCTGGGTTTGGGTGAGAAAAAGATGATGTAATGTGGGAGAGAAAGACCTGTTTCCCTGCTTTCGCTGCTGAGCCCCTCCTCCCCGTGCCTCTTCCTCATGTGGACGTTCCTGCTGCCAGACTGAGAGAAAGTCTTCCCACAGATCCCGCAGTGATGAGGCTTCTCACCTGGGAAGCGCACAGACAGACACGTGTCCCCCCCCTCGTGTTCCCCTCTGAACTGATACAGGATGCTGAATATAGTACATCTGCGGCACACTAATTACAAATAGTGCTCAGCTGTGCAGCTGTAACCTCTGTCCCACTCACCAGAATGTACGAGCATGTGTTTCCGTAGACTGGAATACTCGGCAAAGGATCGCCCACAACCATCTGCTTCACAAAGAAAAGGCTTCTCCCCTAAAAGCAGCCGCCCACCACACACATCATTTAACAACACAACACAAAGACTTTGTGTAGTAAACTGAAAGCATCAGATATAAATGTGTTGAAAGTGATTTTAAAAGGCCCGACACGCTGGAAATTACATCAAACTGGCAGCATGGGTTATTTTGGAAGCCGTGGTGATAAGTGACTTATCCTGATGCAGACGAGCATTAAAAATGTAATGCACTAAGTGGAATTTATAGCCCGTAGGAAGCAGTTCTCCCAGATTTACGAGGAAAACATAAACACTGTATAGTGTAGCTGGTCCCTAGATGTGGCTATCAAAAATCTTTATGTCATCAACTCATTGCAGCAGTGAAACCGAGGCGCCGCTGCTGCTGACTCTTCAAAATCGACAGCCTTGACTGCACCAAGGAAGCATTAAATGAGCAGAGCCAAACGGCCTGAGTCAGTTATTGCATCCAGTGTTTTTGGGCCTTTATTTATATATATATATATATATATATATGGGGGGGGGCATACACACACACACACACCTGTGTGTATGCGTCTGTGGTTCTTTAAGTTTCCAGCAGTGGTGAACTTCTTGCCGCAGTTCTTCTCCTTGCAGATGAAGGGCTTCTCGCCGTTGTGCGTTCTCATGTGAACCTGCAGCCTCTGCAGCACGTAGAAGCTCTTCCCGCAGCCTTCGGCGCCGCAGCGGAACATCCGATCGTTCCTGGAAGCCGATGGGAGCAAAACAGACAAGGCCCTGGTTTCAATTATCCACACTAGCACGCCCGCTATCTGTGCTCCGGCGATGGGATCTAGCAGGGATGTCTGCCTGAATCATCATCCTGCACAGCTATGTGTGTGTGTGTGTGTGTGTGTGTGTGTGTGTGTGTCTCACCTGTGTGTCTTGAGGTGGTATTTGAGGTGAGCGGGCCAGGTGAACGTCCTGCAGCAGCCCTCAAACGAACAGCGGAGGATTTGCTTGGAGAGGGGACGGCCGGTCCGCGGCGGCAGCTCCCGCTTCTCGCCGTCTGACAGCAAGCTGTGCGTGTGGTCGCCTAGGCAACGGAAAGAGCAAAAGCGAGCCGGGGCTGTGAGGGAAAAACAATCCAGGAGTGCCAGGCGGCGGGTCTCTGGAGCCCAGCTGTATTAGAGCTAATCATCGGGCCCTGACGGAGACCTGGCGGACAAATGCGGCCAAAAGAAAAACAACCCGAGGCTGAATGTAATCACCGCCTTTTACCCTGCCCCAACTCCCCGCTGCCGCTGCCTTTAAAAGCTCCAATTCTGATTACAGCGTGCCAGCCGTAATGCACCCAGAACTTATACCACAGCCAGATGAAGGAGTTGGAGTTCCACGGCTGATAGAGACAACTTTAGGATGTTTCGGGGGGAATTTTTCTCCAGACAGAACTGTGAGAGAAAGTAGATGTCAACTCCTTTACTAAGCTCTCTTACTTGACTTTAATAGAAATATGAGGTCAAGAAATATAATAAAGAAATCATAGAAATCATAAGAACACCGGGCCGCTGAACTTAAACTAAAGTGTCTAGTCACCTGAGGAGAGCTGTGGAAATTTATTCAGCAATGACTTCAGGTTTCTGCTTTAGATTATTGATCAGACAAGCACCGAGGAATCTGAGAAAATAAACCCTGCATTTTCACACCTTTTATAAACAGAATGAGCAGCAGATTAACCTAAATGAAAATAACTTAATTGCAGCCCTATCAGTTTTGCACATTGTTCCAAGTACAGATAAGGCAATACATCTCACTGAAGAAGCTTTTCTCAGAAAACAACATGTAAAACAGCCTTTCCAACTTGATGTAAATAGTTCAACACTGCACCAACTTTTAGACATAATTTCAAACAGATTCAGGTTGAAATGTGAGGAACTAAACTTGGACAAGGCGAGATGAGACGAAAGACCCGCGGCTGCGATTTTTAATTCTCCGACGGGTTCAGAAATCAGAGATGTAGCTAGGAGCCCTGAATGCCGTAGGTAAATTATTTATCCAACAGGCCGCCTGTGGTGAGACATGTGTGATGTAGTCAAACTCCTGCTGTGGGTCAAGAGCCTGCACCAGCAACAGCGCGTGCTGCAGGAGAGAAATCTGCCTGAGATCAGAGCGGAGAGCTGGACGGCGCCGGGAGACGAGACAAAAATCTTCCACTAAGCAAGCGGCGGACCTAAGAAAAGGGAACATTTTAGGGGTGTCCCAAATTCTACAAAAGCCCATTTATGTAAGAGATAATACCCAACACGGTTTCCATAATCAGGAATTAATGGTCGAACGGAGGCGCAAACAGTAGCCTCTGTGAAGCTTCTTAACTCCTGATTATAGACACCATGAAGGATATTATGGACATTATCCTGCTTATATACTATGATCATGTGCCAAAGGAAAAAAAAGAGAGAGAATTTATTTTAATTTTCAATCAGTGGTAACACCAAAGGGTTTGACTATCACCTGTAATAATCCTCACCATCGCATAGGGCTCTTATGCAACGGAAATGTTCATTTCCCCAGGAAATAGGACCGACCTTAGATACGACTTGGCAACGGGAGATATTTTTAGTCCGAACCCCTTGGCTCGGCTATGATGTTATACCTGTAAGACTGTGACATTTACAACTCCACTGGATATTTGCACAGATTTGGAAATCCATCCCGACAAAGCAACAAATTCATTTTGATTTAAAGACATTTGATAAGAAGTGTTGAAAAACATCAGTCGGTGCTGATAACGCCAGCTTTCACCTCGTCGATGCCCTCTTTTCTCTTCTTTCGGTCTTTGATGCATTAAACCGAACAGCGGATTCCATTTTACCATAAAAAAGTGCTGCTTACAGAAAACAGGCACTTTGGTTTTTTTCAAAAAACATTTTAAGTCTTAAACAATACCAGCAGCAGTTTGCTAATTGGTGAATGTAATTGTGCAAACATCATCAGAAATACGAAGACCTCCACAATGGGAAAATTCTAACAGAAAACCGCATTAATAATACAGGGTTTCTTGCAGAAAATATATTGGAGTGTGTTACAGTAATGACCTGGTCATTTTACTCTTATATGTGTTTATAAATACGTTTGGATTGCCACAGTTCTCTTAGGCATTAGTACTGGGATTTCCTGAGGCTCTTTGAATGCATCTTGAAGACAATGCAGCAAGTGTGTAGCAACAATTTACTCTGAAAGAAGAGAGTTTGTTGTTTTAGCAGAATGAGGAATATAGAAGCAGCTAATGTGCGGGCATGAGGGTTTTGAGAGACATTACATTACTATGCATTTGGGGATGCGACATGTTTTTTTTGTTTTTTGGAGGGACTGTAGGTGAGGTGTGGGGTATTTGTTGGAGAGGCTTTACCTACAAAGCACTGCAGAAACCTTGCTAATAGTATTTCAGTGGAGAAACACATTTTCTTTTTTGCTAGTGTTGATATGAAAAAGTGACTTTACCATTACTGACACTTGCAGTCCTGGCATCCAGGCTGGCCTTGGCATCTCTAGCGAGCTGCGCCCGTGTGGCGGCAATCAGGCTGTCGTGTGCCAGCTCCTGGACCCGCAGATACCAGGGAGCGCTGCCATCTATCCCGTAGTCCCCCGATGAGACTCCCTCGTCGTCATCCTCCCCGGCGCCATCTGCGGCAAAGATCAGGGACTCCGAGGAGGCTGTGATGCCTGAGAGGGAAGGAAAAAAGGCAGAAGGAGAATCGCTGTGAAACAAGAAATTTAAAGCCAACGCAATATACTGCAAGCTCATCAATGCTCAGGTCACATTACAAATTCATTATTCTCCTCACGTTGCGCTCTGAAAGTTTAATGTAATGACTTCAATCTGGAATGAGTGGGCGCTGGCCAAGACACACAAACATGCTCAAATAAGCATTTCAATTCAATCTAACAATAGACAAAAAGTAAATGGAAATTAATATTTTGTCAGTCCTGCTAAAGGCCGATGAACCGAGATAATTCCTGCCAAGGATCATTTGTTCAGCCAAAGTATCATTTTTTTTCTCTTTAAAGGAAATGTGCCACCCCATTTATTTTAAGCACCTTCTTGGGTTGAAAATCTCAAAAAGGTACAGTAACAACTATCTGTCATCAACACTTCTTTTTGATGAATTAGTTTCACATGGAAAGTGATACCTGCTCAGTAGGTGTGAGCTTCAGGTTCTGGCAGGTGTGAAAAGGTGTGTGTGTGTGTGTGCGTGCATGTTCCTTTACCTTTTGCGAGGTTCAGCAGGACGTAGGAAGTGCTGTCTGACTGCTGCAGGTCATGGAGGATGGGTGGGGGGCTGGGGGAGATCCGCGGGTGAGGGTGGGCCTGCACCACTAAAGGACCCCGCTCTGATACCCCCCCGAACTCTGCCAGGGAGGGGGAAGTCTCTGACTCATGGCTCAGGCCTCCATCTATACAGCAAGTTACAGACTGTTAATTTTTTTTTCCTCCCCCCCCCCCCCCCCCCCCCGACAAACATGAATGAATAGAAAAGTGATATCTAAAATATTTTTTAAAAAAAGGTATGTTCGGGCTAGTTCTATCTGCAGTGTCCAATATGCGCTGCTTTCTTGAAGTACATTTTCAGGAATTCACACACAGGCAAACAAATCAAAGAACCATTAAATATGTGTCTTAAGGGGCATCTATCCATCCTCCTTTGAATGCTCAAGCAAAAAAAAGTACTTTATTACAGCTTTTTCTGCAGCAAGGTCAATTTTAACAAAAAACACAATATAATTGTCAACAGAATGAACAAGTAGAAGAATATTCACAGAGCTGGGATACCATGGAGAACTCTTTCTATGAAAAAACGTCAGGTTCACAGATCAAGGATTCATTTTTTTTTTCCACATTTCACTTTTACTGCAGCTTACAGATCAATGCTGTAAATGCAATGTGAAATGCCTTTTCTAACTGGACCTACATGAAGTAATGTTACACTTTCACTATCTTCTCAGAAATGATTACGGTTAAAATAAAAATCTATGAAAATTGTTGGTGTGGGTTTTCTCTAATGATGCCATGTCATTCCCTGCATATTCTAAGGAATAACCTGTACTGTCATATACTCATATATACTCGTATATGCAAATTCCAACCTTTTTTTGGTTATACTAGTCAGAGGGTGGAGGTCTATCAAAATGACTGCAGCCACAATGCGGTAAAAATATAGAAAAAAAAAATCACTACAGGTGGGATGACATATTGTGCCACCAAATTTCATGATACGCAGAATGTGATAGATGATTGTCACCTGTAGCCCTAAAGTCAGTCAACTAAAGTCAAGTTTCACACACACACACACACACACACACACACACACACACACACAGTGTAGGTTTCACATCCAGTCAGTCACACCACTTTACATATTTTCATCATTCAAGTTTTGGTAAAAATGTTGCTGCAAAATTAACCCAACATGGTGAATCGTATCATATATAGATTTACGTTCACACCAGGTTTTTCCTTAACCTGACCTTCTCTACTTTTAGTTAAGACTTTTTTTGCTCTACTTAATTTAAGAAGTAAATGCTCTTTCAGTTCTTCAGTTGTAATAACTGCTCGTTTCTTATTAGGCAATAAAATGAAAATTAAATCAGTTATTGACTTTAGTTTTTATTTTTGTATTGTGATGCTTGCAAATGTTGTGCACTGAAAACTGATGTGTAGAAAATCATGAATGAAATCACTATATATATATATATATATATATATATATATATATATATATATATATATATATATATATATATAGTGATTTCATTCATGATTTTATATATATATATATATATATAAACTATTTTTTTCCTAAAATCTTTCAGCTCAAGAGCAACAATGAATACGACTGAGCTCTGGGTTCCACTACTGTTGTTTTTTTTGTTTTTGACCTATGATGGACATGACCGGGGCCTGTGGTGCTGAGGCTGCTGACCTGTGAGCTGCAGCTGGCTGCACAGGGAGCCATCAGCTGCAGTCAGCAGAGGCAGGCAGGAGTGTTTGGACTCAGAATCCTCCAGACCATGCACCAGCGGGATGGAGGCGTTCTGCACAAACTGCACCAGCAGCTGAGAGCACAGAAAAAAAAAAGTGACAAGTAGGACAAAGACATAAAGGTTTCATAGAGCCAATGATATAGATGGTGCACAGTGAGGACAAAAGCTCTACCTCTGGTTTGGAGTCCAGCTCATCAGAAAGCATGAGTCACCCTGTGTAGAAGCTGCAGAGAGACAACAAATGGTCTTTAAACGCACCACACGCACCGCCGCGGGCAGCTTTGTTTAATAAAGACGAGGCTTACCTCAAATGGGACCTGCTAAATGTGGGATTCTCGGGCGGTCATCAGCTGGGGTTACCGGGTCATCTCTGAGTCACAACCATCGCTGAGGTCTTAAGTCAAAACATTAACATATTAACAGGAGGTTACCACACTTTAAAGAACAATAAGCCCGAGTTAGACCGTCAAACAACGCAGCTACGTGACGCTAAAGCTCCACAGCACCGAGATGACAGACTGCTGGTTAACTTCTTAGCTAGCAGGGCTAGCACTTGTTAAACTAGCCGCCGGGCCTACACGTTAGTTAGCCGCCCGGTGTCGACGCCTGGCCACGGGCGACACGCGCTGGAACGTATTTCATCGTCGTTCGACGTCCAGCTGGGGGTAAATATAAAAGGTTTACCTCGCTACTTGTTGTGTAACTGCGCTACAGTGAGGGCAGCTAGATCAGAAGCTCCAAACAGAGCAGCAGGTCTCTACGGAGGCTCTGCTGGGACAAACCTAGAGCACATCCGCGTTTCGTTCCGGGAGCAGATTCTGATTCATTACTGACACCTAGTGTCGAGAACTGGACACTACACATAATAAATTCCAAACGAAATAAATACTATATATAAAATACTAGACATTACGTATAATCAATAAAAATGAATTAAATACTAAATAAAAAGACAGGATACTACATATAATCAATACAAATATACTAAATATTATATAAAAAGATTGGACACTACATATAATCAATACAAATAAAATAAATATCAGATAAAAAGGAGTGGACACTACATAAATTTAAATAGAAGACATGACAATACCCTTTTTTGTAAATGTCTTTTAATATTTTTATTTAATGTACTTGTATAGATCATTTCAATTTGATTTGTTTGTATATTATCCTTTGGTTAAAATAAAAGAGACTGAACATGGTTACAATTTTACACTATTGCGATTTGGTTACAATAAATAAATAAAATCCTGTTCTAAATACTTTAATATATATATATATAATATATTATATTATAATATAATATAGTATATATTATATAATATATATATTATATATAATATAATATAATATAATATATTTATAATTTAATAGATATAACATACAGCAGAAACAATGGTAATAAAAGTTTACAACAAGCATTGATATGTAGTGTAAATGAAAAAAAAATCTACTTTAAACTAATCTGGTTTATGCTACTAAAAGATTCCTCATCGTTATTTGTACTATAAGTGCACAGCTTGCTATTTAAATCCTTGCTTTTTCTCAGATTGCCAGTGTGGTGAGAGGTGTGGAAGAACTCAACATGTACAAAAAAAAACCCTTCACTCTTCCTGTCTCTCACCTCTCCCCAAGATTCAAGACTTAATTCTCCTCTTTCTCATGGAATCTAAAGACCATATAGTCATGTTTAAATATTGGCCTAACTCATGTTTCAAGTTTTTGGGAAAACACAAAAACCTTTATTAAATGCAGAGAATATTATATATTTATTAATGATTTCAATCAAAAAAGCCCTGACAGTGAATGGCTGGGGACATGCATAAAAGGTTGTGTGTCACTTATGTAACATTAAAGAATTAAGTGTGCAATTTTGGGATGTTCTATTGTGACTTTAGGCAACTTTAAACCTGGTTTAACCTATTCCTTCATTCCTTAGTGCAACATCAAAACTTACATTACCTGGAGTTAAATTAAACAAATGTCAGGTCTCTTTTTAATCACTTTCCCAGGTCTTCTTTGCCTGTTTTTTATTGAACTCTTGACTCGTGACTCATCTCCAACATCCATCATTGTACAATTTAGATTAAATTACCATAAAACATTATAGCCTAAAGCCTTTATCACTCACCAGAAGTAATTGATTATAGATTCTTGCTTTTTGAAGCAGCCACTACCATAAAGCTTGTTAAATGTTATCTTGATGTTGGGGAAAAAAAACTACATCACATTAAGATGAGGTGTATAACATCATAATTCAACCACAAGTGTTTCTTTAGAATGACATTTATTTAACAAGCAATGAGACTAACTTAACATGTACAAAAACAGCCCTAAAGCACCTTCCACAAATCATAATCTATTGATCTTTGATTTGTATTGCTTACGTTTCTCATCATCCTCCACAGTAACCATGACCTCAGAGGGTTTAGTCCAACAAGGATTTCAACAACCATCTTTTTTTTTTCTTTTATCAATTCACACAGTTGAAGAAAAGAAAGCCGGCGAGTCGCACTACATTCAGTCAGCATGATTACACAAGATGGATCTATAAAAACAACATTATTTGGGCTACTGATCATTTCTGCTGCTGGTGCAGTATTGAAACATCCTGACAAAAGAGTCACAAACATTTATAGCATCTTTTAAAATGAAAGAAGGCAGACGGAAATGCACTGTGGAATCAAAGCTGTCAACATTTGGATGAGCAACTCAAAATCCAATGCGAACACCGGTCTATGTCCTTTTCAGTCTTTGTTTTAAATGAATAAACAAAAAAAAAACATCACAGTAACAGAAACAATAATCTACGGTTTAATACAGTTTGGTCAATAAATAGTCAAACATGTTTCATGGATCCGACAGTCACCATCTATCTAATAAATAAATGTGCTGCACTCAAAACCGATGACAGCAGACAAGAAAAAGCTATTTACAAAGATGCACTTTACTGGCATATTGTGCTGTTTTCAGCCAAAAATTCATTGACCTTTTTGATATTTCAGCACTCTCATTTTTGCCCACTGGCAGCTTTATTACAGGATCTCATCCGAGCAGGGGTGGATGTTCTACCTGTGCATGCGATTCATTTTAAATTCAGATAAATGAGACGTGATCTGTTATTGTCCTCACTTATAAAATTGGTCCCTTTCCAGACAAGAAAACATGTCATAAGTACATACACATTCCCTTAAAAACGTAATGTGGGGCTTCTGAACATCAGCTGGATTAAAAAAACACATTTTCATTGATTTTTACTTTTATTATATTTTATTTATTTATATTATTGTGACATGGCCTCAAATTCTTGCACTGCTGGATTTTACAGCAGAGTAAATTCAACTGCACACATTCATGATGATTGAAAAACAGGGAGTGAAGATAAAGAGACAGTAGAGCTTCACCAGAAACCAGGAATTTTACTAAAACTTGTGTAAATGCTGAAACTAAATAGATTAGCTGTGACTGTCCTCTTTAATCATTAAAATATCAGCTGATACTGACGGTAGAATACAGCACAAAAAGGGAGTTAATTTGTGCACTTCACTCCATCAAAAGGTAATCAAGATGTCTTTTTCTTTTAATGAGATACAAAGAAAACGGGTGAGAGGTTTCGGGGATGCCCACAGTAGATGTAAGTTGAGTTTTTGTCTGTGACAAAGATCACCAAACACTTTGTTATAGAACACACGACCTTCACGAGTGTATGAACGTATCGGGACTGTATTTGTGTTTGTGACGCACACTGCTAAAGTAAACTATCAAATATCCCTCGGTTGAGACATTTATGAGAAGTTTTAAGTCAACATAAGCACATTATTTTTATTACATCACATTACATTAGTAATATACACAAACAGGTTTAATACCAAGGAAACTACAGGTAATCTCACGGTCATATTAAAATGTTATAAATGTCTGTTCTATACAGATAATATAAATTGTATATATATATGTATAGATACACACATGTACATACAGACACAGGTAATGTGCTTAAGATGCCTCACACAAGTTAGAACATTTTTGAATAATCACCATAGCTGCCATTTAATTCGGTTTAGAAAGGAATTCATAGCTACTCCAGAATAAAAGATATTAAGGCCATGATTTTCCAACCACACATAAATTATTAAATGTAGTATTTCATACGCTCATACTAATAATTTAGATTTAGTAATTGTTAGATTTTCTTTTTCAAAAAGGTAACTTTAGGGCCCCATTTTGCACAGCTGGTCTTCACCAAGAAAACAGACTTGATGACCGTCTAATAGACTCCACAAGGTTCACACAATGAATCACTTCATACAGTTAAAAACAACAATGAAAGAAAGTCAATGGAAAGAGTGTGCACTTAAATTAGAGAATATTACCACTTCAAAATAGAGTTACAGTATGAGTGTATAAGAAAAAAAACAAGAATAAATGATACAACTTTCACCCAAAGACACTGATAACTGGTTGAACTGAAGGAAGCACTTTTTACTTGGGTGAAGGAAGCATCTCTTTAGCTGTTCCGAGCCTCCATCCAGTCACTCAGCTGCCATCAACAGGCCGTGCCAAACCTTTCACAAAAGTATCACAATGCAGCAGGAACTGAAGACACTTGTAGGCACATGTTTGTCCAGTTGAAGATGCTGACTGGTAAAAGAAGCCCTGGACACATTCAACGTGACATGAGAACATTTTCCCTAAGAATTTCATAATCATAGATATTACATAACTGCTGCATAAAAATATTTAGATTATGTACACATCTTGAACTGAAACACAGTATCAGCAGAACACAGCAATGACGGAAAACTGTTGAATGGCATGAGGCAGATTTATTTAGTTTTTAGATGAAATACCTGTTAGGCGGTTTTAATCAGGCAGCCTGTGTTTAGCCTGTATCCTGCATTCAGGAAAAAGTATTAGTTTTATCCTTTTTACGTCTTAGGTCCAAATCTTTCGGGGATTTTTGCGTCTTGATTTCTGTGTAGAGGAGAGGCGGTTTCAGTGGAAGTGATATAGCCAGGTTCAAGAAAGCACAACAGTGAGCTGTGGTCGTGTCCTTGTGCGACCTTTAAAGCCCGACACACCAAGCCAACAGTTGGCTATCGGGCAGCGTGGTGCAGCCACCTGCTGCCCCGAGTCTGCACAGCGTCTTTCACTCGGGCACTTACCCGTGTCCGTTTGGACGATTAGGCTCGTATCAACGGCGAAGGCAATTAGAGAAAAACGCTGTGGCCGGTCGATCAGTGTAGAAAATGGTTTGCTGTTTCTTTATCAACTCCATGTTAGTTTTTTTTTTTTTTTTAAATAAAAGGAGAAGTACTGGTATTCTCAATATATAATGGCTACGTCAGACTGCAGGACTTAATGATAAATTAAATTAAATCATTTCTGGTTAAATGGGACTTGTACGTGATCTCAGATGTGAACTTTAAATACTTCAAAAATGTTCTGCATGCACATTAGAGGACACAACGTCAAACAAATTATAGAAATTAACTTTAAATGACAACAAACACAAAATGTACATTTTAAAACACCGGGTGTATGCTTCTTCTGGTGATTTTAAAGTCGCTGTCATACCAGAGCCATGGTAGATGCTTTCTTCAGATATCAATTGGTTTTACGACTTATCCAAGTGGTGCTTAGTATTTGTAATTCAGACTGTTAGGTACAGGTAGCATAGGGGCAGAAAATCGGATTTGGGTCACTTCAGGGTTGCAGCCTGAACGTAGCCAAAATGTGATCATTTGACAAACTTAAGGAAATCATATTATAGTTTGTTCTTATTCCCTTTTCATGATTTTCCCTATATAAAAAATACAGTCTGACAACTCCTCTCATGCAGGTGCAACCGTTATGCATGCTGGTCAGGATGCACCACAGTCTTGCGAGTTACAGCAAAGCTTTTAACAGAAAATGAAGGATGTTAGGCAATGAAAATTCTATCGACTAATTCTTTGAGGTCAGCTTGGTGTGTCGGGGCCCTACAGCTCGAAGGCAGCCAAAATGTAGGCCACAGCGCTCTGTATGAACAAGTCTGGGGTGGGGGGTGTACAGTAGGACAGATTACTTTCAGTCCATCTGTCTCTGTTCGTGCCAACCCCCCACCCTGGCCCGCCTTTCCCCAACCCAGTCTGGAGGATTTACCATCTAGCATGAGTCTATGTTAATCTTCCTTTAAGATGGTCCGAGCAGCGTTCCTTCTCTTTTTCCCGGTCTTTCTCCTGAAGGCTGGCCTGCAGTTTGACAATGATGCTGGCGTCACTGCTCTGCAGGGCCTGGAGGAAGAGGTCTGTGTGTTCTTTTAGCTGGTCCAAGTCAATCTGGGTGCATCGGTTCTGCCTGAGGAGCTCCTTGGTGCGGAGTGTGATGTCTAGCAGGCCAGATTTGTTCAGGATGTTGTAGGTGTTGCAGAAGCGCTTCCTCTTTGTATCAGCATCAATGTCATTGTGGTATAATTCTCCCTGTGAGCCGTTGGGTAAGGGGGCCTGAGGGACTGGAGGTGGCAGGTTTTTGGAGCTAGTGGTGTGAGTTAAAGACGAGGAGGGGGTAAACTCCGACTGGCTGACAGGTGATACAGGCTTCTCCCTGGCAGGGCTACTGCCGGAGCTGGTTTCTGTTGTGGGGAGAGAAAGTCGGCTCTGGAGCAGAGGGGACGCCGTGCTGGGGGTAACAGGCAGACTGGGAGTGGTCAAGCCAGACTTGGCAGCACCAGCAGAACACATGGTTCTCTTCTGCTTCTCTCTTTGACAGCGATCCCTGTGGCTGGAAGTTAAACTGCAACCTTTCTCTGATCCCGAAGCAGACGATGAGGAGTAAGAGGACGTGGAGGAAGATGAGGACGTAGTTCCTCTCCCCGAGGAACCGGAGCTGTCTACAGGATGTGGAGCGATTTTGGGGTAGGACTTTAGAATTGGAAGATACTTCTTTGGACGTTTATGTCTAGAAGGGGTCTCCTTGGAGGCAGGGGAACCTTGACGAGACACGACAGGCTGGAGGAAAACCACCTGAGGCTGTTGGACCACCGGTTGAACCACCTCCACTGTGCGGCTGTAGCCCCAGGGCTTCAAAGCTGGAGGATTATCTCCAGGCTGTGACAGAGACAACAAACTCTTTTAATAGTGTCTGTAACAAGCATTTCCCCCATTCTCCTTTTACCAAATAGGGTCACACTGGCTCAGATAAAGTAAGTAGTGCAAAGGGTCACACAACACCTAGTGCTGAATTTTCAGCTGTAGATATGAATTTGGATACTCTGAGGTTACAATTAGAATATTACTCTGTGAATCCCATAGATTCAGATTCCATTTGTGGTAGTAGAATAGTTTAAATGTGCTTATGTAAACATAACATGCTAGGGTGTGCTAGGGACGCTGTTGCTGACAAATTATGTTGCTTTTTGAAAATGATATCCTAATTCTAATCACATTAGAAATGTTGCAAAGAAAGACAGATGTTAAGAACAAATCTTCCCAATTTTTAACCACATCTGTGGCCATTCAAGTTAAACTACTGAGTTTACAGGGTAAACATGCAACATGAAGATTTTAAGATTCCACAGAATTTAAATATTTACCTGATAAATGACTAAAAGTGGTCATACTCATAACACACCAGTCTGTTTATAATTACATATAGAGCTGCTTTTCATAGCTGCCTGAAGTTAAAAGGTCAAGGGTGGAACCTTCTTCGCAGGAGGAGAGAATGAATGAATACACACAGTGTTTAGAGTTATGGTTTCTGAGTGTGTACCTGCTTAAGGAGAACGTTGTTCATGATGATCATTGGCGAGAGGTTGGAATAGGAGCCTCCCACCACAGCCAGCTGAGGGCGGGGGGAGTCCTCTGCATCTGTGGTGCCCATTGTGCTCATGTGCTCTGAGCTTGCATCTACAGGCCAGAAAGAAGATCAACCAGTTCTCATTAAATCCACCTTAATAATTAAAGCAAATTAGACTGCGGCAGTGACGAACCTGAGAATCCGGAGTCTCTTTCGGAATCGGTGCGGGATGCGCCAGACTTCATGATGCGAGGTCTGTTCGCAGTCCTTGAGTGACCCTCTGCTTTCCTTTTGGCATTCATCTTGTTTCCTGTTGTAATGACAATATACTTTGCTGCAAAAGCTCTTGCAACAACTACATCAGAATATCAGAGGGGAAAACCTAGAAATCAACAGAAAACAATGGAAGGTCAATGTCATGACATGTACACTTAGAGCTGGGTTAGGATATCATATATATATATATATATATATATATATATATATATTTATTAGATAGATATTTTTTATTTATATCCACTTCCAGGCAAGAGTAGTATAATATAAATCTAGGTCTATAATATTACTTTAACATACCTGTTTATTCATAGTTTTGATGAACGTTAATGTCATTGTATGAAAACATTAAAAAAACAGGAAAAACCTTAGGATCTTATTTAATTAAGAGCTACACATTTCTCATATAGCTTTATCAAGCTGGCACAGGAACTCTATGATCTTAATTAGGAACCCACACATTTAAAGGGCCCTTATCATACACTTTACTGGGTTCTGTTTTAAGTTTTGATTCCCTAATATGAAACATGTGTGGTCTAAAGTATGCATTTTGAGCCCAATGTAGTTTCACAGTGCTCCCTCAAACACCTCACTGCCACTCTTGAAAACACAAGCATTTTGTAGCCCATCTTTATTATTCATCAGTCTCTCTCCTGATTGGCTGACTTTTTTCTGAGTGACAGATGGCTGCGGCCAATCAGGTAACAAGTGCTGGGAATGAAGCTATGAGTGAATCTAACATGGCTAGCCTGGCTAAGTTAGCAGGCATACACCTTGTGTGTAACATCAGTGGAAAGCAGGGTATACAACAGAAAATGTGTTAATTATGTTAACTACAGCCACTGTAGGAGCAAAACTCGTTAATGTTTTAGCATGTGGGTTTTGAGAAACATTAGAATACTATGCATGAGGGGATGTGAAAATTCTCTTTTTTTTGGACGGACATAGGCAAGGCAGGGGGCATTTTGCCTATAAAGAGTTACAGGAAAACCTAATGAATAAAGCTACCAGAGACCAAGTAATATTTATATACTTTAAGAGCAACAAAATAGGGATATTTCTTGAGGACCTGTCTCTTGACCAAAAAAAAACAACAACAGGGAAATAATCCCAACAGACCATCACATTCATACCAAAAAAAGAAAACATGAAAAATTACCATAAAGCTGATAATAATATGCTTGGGAAAGCTGAGCAGTCTTAGTCACGAGTAATCATAATTAGTAAAGTCATGACTTTTTAGTGGAAAACTGAAAAGGTGGGTGTGACTGAGCGACTACATGACATCAAAAAGTCAAGACAGTAGCAGTCATTAAGAAAGGTGTTGAAATCCAGCATCTGTCCCATAGTTTTTGATGAATGGGACAATTTTTATAAACCCATGGAGGATAAGAAGTGATTATTTGCATGATACGGGACCTTTAACATATATAATAAGGATTGAATATAAAAGATTTTTTTTAAAAAATCAGACTGTAAAGGCAATAATCCAAATATAAACAGTGAATATAATAGCAGAGCTACCACCATGTAGTTAAAGAGTGTAAAGGTTTGTTTGTTAGTTTTACGGTTCCACTGTATTGGAGAGAATGCAGATAGCTGTGAAACTCACACTAAAACAATCCAGAGGGTTAAATATCACTAAAAGTAAGAAAAAAAATAATGTAGTTTCTGGGGTGAACTGCCCCTTTAAATCACCACTACCATTATAAACAACCAACAGTTAAATATACGTGACAAGGGAGGGTGTGAACACTTCAAAAATGCAAAACAACATCCAAAAAAAACAAAAACTGTGTATAAAATAATAGTAATACTAATGCCAATAACTAGACGAGCTAACAAGTGAAGTAAATACTTCGGCTAGCACCAAACCCACGCTAACGTTGAGTTAACAGAGCTAAAACAAAGCTAATGTAGCATGTAGCCCGAGCTGACAGCGGACACAAAGAACGTGCGTACTTTTCTCCTGGCGCCGCTCCTACGTCGTCCACTCGCCGGGGAAACGAGTCGCGGAGCCCGCTGGCTGTGGTCGTGCCGGCTGTTTGTTCCCGGTTTGGCGGCGGCGGTCGCTCCCGGCCGTCCCGGTCATAGACTTGTAGCCGAACTGCCCCGCTCTGCCGTCTAGAACTCCGCGTCCCACTATGCTCTCCACGAGACTCCCGGTCCCGCCCCTGTCCTCTCGGTCACATGCGAAGCACGGTGGCAGCAGCCGTTAACAGCTACCGTTTCCTCGTCCGTTCCGTGCTCGCCTAAACTCAGAATAGACGAGTACCGGCACGTTTGTTTACCCTTAACCCACCGACACCCGCTCCCAGACGGTGAATAGTGCAAAGGAACCGGATATTCGTTACATCTGGAGCTACGCTAATAACAATTTCTTCCATATTTGGGCATTCAAGGGCGTGGCTTTTGTCCTGGAGTAGCGCAGACGTCACGTTCTCTCGGCCGCTACGCCCGCCCACCGTGTCCGTGTACTGGCTCCTGATTGGCCGGCGCGGCCAGTCGCTGGAAAACGTGACCGCTGCCAAATGTGAGGCGAGTTGAGGACATTGTGTTCGCTGAGCGGTGAGCAGGCAGGAGGTGTAATGTACAGTCCTGCTCATGCGAACGTACAGACGGTCGGGTGATGTCAGCTTTCCTGCAATTATTCAGGTGTATTATCTAACACTTTAGTAGACAGCGGTGGAAAGATAACAGTATTTCCTCAAGTACATTTCCCCCCATTTTTTTTATTGCAGTTCATTCATAAATCCATTTTATACACCCAGTGATAAACAAGAAAAACAACACCCTATTAAAAAGAAGGATGGAAAAGAGTAATAATAATAATAATGATGTTTTAAACAGTGATAAATGTATTATTATTAATAAACAGGCCTCAATTTAAACAATAACTCACCACACATATGAATTTATAAAATTAAAATAACACTTAGTATATTTATTCATAAATCCATACACACAATTAATCTGTTTGACACATTTATAGTAGTACAATTTTGAGGTCTTACTTGTACTTTACTTCACTATTTCCATTTTATGCTACTTTTACCTCCACTCAGGTATATTTATCTGACAGCTTTAGTTGCTTTTCAGGTCACTATTTTACACATTGGTTAATATGACAAGTTTATTAAATATAAATCATTGAAGATTAAACCAGTGCTTTGAAACCTTTTGGGCTTTTGACACTTTCCAAAAGCAGTGCACAGTCAGTCATATTTCAAACGCAAAATTGATTTTTTTTCTCATCTCTCATTGATTCGTTTATATCAAAACATATTAATCAGATTACTAAATAGCAAACGATAAAGTAATTCAAATGCTCCACTTCTCACAGCCACACCAGGCTGTTTACACATTGATTCTTCAATATTAATAATCTAATTATGTCATAAGTCATATATATATGTCAGAGGGACCAAACAGGGACTTTTACTTTAAAGCTTAAAGTCAATATTACTCCTAATACTTGTTGTTTTTTTACTTGAGTAAGATTTATCACGCCAGACTTGTAGTCTACTACTAACACTAATACTACTGTAATTGGGTATTTCTAAATTGCTGCATATGTAATAGTTTCCCACCATTGCAGGTTGGTCTGCAGCTAAACTGAAGTGAGTCTCATCATTCTCATTCTCTCACTATCGACAGCTCCATGTCTGCATTAGTAAAACTGGAAGAGAAGATAACCATCATTAGGCAAAGTGACAGCAGAATAAAGGGAAAGATCTTCAAGGAAATATGAAATCAATAAGTACCCAGTGACACCAAGTATTTTATCTACAGAATCTTGGCAGGTCACAGTTAAAACATAATCCACAATAACAGGACAGAATAAGTAAAATCAAATTGCACATCTATTATATTACATGTCCTACACAGCAGATGACTGGATACCAGTAGCCCCCAGTATTCTGTTAATATGCTTACTGTGGTGCGGAGCAGGATAAAGAGCTCACAGTGTCCTCACATGTTAGCAGCCATAATGCTCCACCAATGCAAATGAAGATAATACAGAGGCTCCTTGTATTTGGAGTGCATTTTATTACAGGAAATGTCTCAAAATTAGACAAGATTCAGTAGGTGTCCATCATAGAAACTCAGCAAAATAATGCGCCCTAGGAATTAATGTGTTTTATAACAATGAGTCATTTAATGACTAATGAATCAAAAGCTCAGGCCTGACTGTTATTACTGATCTAATAGTTTAGTAATAAACTCTGAACACTTCTGATGCTGGTTAATCTTTCTCCCTTGGCTTCAAGCATTCCAGACATTATCTCTGTGTGTGTCTGAAATCACTCACTATATACTGTAGTCCATTATATAAAGCTCCCCGCATCGTGAGTGTTGAGTAGTGAATGATATCTCTGACACGCTGCATCCTGTCTGTTTGTAAAACCCCTCACGAGAGAAACAGGAGTTTTGAAATGAAAACTGACAGGGACTAATGGCTGCAACCAGAACCAAATGAGCTTTATATGGGTGTTTGGTAAAAATAGAACATAATGCATGGACAACAGCGGCGAACTGGACGGCTGATAGATGCACAGGTTGAGGAAAGATGTTTAGATAGATGTGGAGGATGAATCGTCAGCTGTCCAGAGTCATTCATCCACCTCGGAACAGATGTGTGAATCAGTGAAGATCTATCTTGTTTTGAGGGAACAGCCACCTGGAAAGAAAAGATAAACTTTTAAATACATTGTGTAGGTCTATTTATCTTAAAACTTCTTTAGATGTTTTGCTTTTATACCCAAACTTTAACAGATCATTTCTCTCCCCCACATACATAATATTTCTGTTAAGGTGTGACCCTGAGAACCCATTTAGGAAGTTGTGTTTTCTATCTATCGGCTTATTTAACAAGTTTTTGCAGTGAATAGAGGAGTTTACCTACTCCTTTCTATATTAGATAGGCCTCCTAAACTTAAAAAAGAAAATAAGTCTCATGATCTACAACATTTGGCAGCAACTATTTCTAAAATGCAAGTGGAGTCTGGAGGTGAGAACCATTAATGAGCTCAAAAGCAATCTAAAAACCAAAGAACGCCACTGAAATGGTCGTTAAACCTTATGCAAAGTGTGTCTCGTTGCAGATTGAAAAGTCAATATGTACACATTCGCTTTAAGGATATCACAAGGATGAAGCCAACATGGCGCCATTAAAGGGAAACTTTATCCCCCCTAGATTATTGGGTTGTGTGAATCCAGTTGTGTTTGGGTCAGGGATAAATCTGGGTTGGCAAGATGAGAAAACTAAGTAAAGTAGAGTTTTTAAAGCGTTCATCAGGTCTCTCGAAATGAAGTGTACATTTTGTGTTCATGTTTCTCGTCATTTGTACAACTTATTTTTTCTTCACAAAAATCACAATTTTGTGCTATGTCAAATGATGTAAACGTTTTGTTCAAAAGGAATGATGAATTTTATATAAATAATCCATCTAGAATATAAAACTAGTTGATAGCATGTGTTTTTAAATTTTTAAAACCTTTTTCAGAGAGTTAAACTATCTGGTACTGAGTGTGTGTCCCGTTTACATGTTCAGAGCTGACGTCAAGCAGTGTGTGGGCCGCTGTGAATCCGCCTGAGAAAAGTGAAAACTCTGGCAAAAATGAAAACAACTTTGCGGTGTCTTGACCACTAAAGATGGGGTGGACGGTTTGAGCAATGATGGGCTCGCAGCGCTGAGCTATGATTTACAAAGGAATGTAAGCTCACGCAGGCGAAGGTGTGGCGTGACGAGACGCCGCACATGTGACCACATCGAGGGCAACCTGGCCAGACAGGACCATGCAGGATCCTGCATGAAAAAACCTAAGATCCCACCTATGACATAACTGAGCTAACAGTGACACTTCCAACACTGATAATAATGACCTGTTCTTGGAGATATCACTTGATTTTTCCACCTCTCAATTTTATATTTTCTTAAATTTTGAAATTGGTCTGTAGTTTTGAGGAAGAGAGCGGTCCCGTCCAGATTATTTTAGGAAACTGATTAAAACTGGCTTGTTGTAAATGAAGACATCAGAGTCATAGAAGCTCTGTTTGATTGTACTTTATCAGTAAAATAAGATAAAAGAAAAATCATTATCAGTGTTACTTTAAACTGGAACACAGGGCAGTCTTGTATTTAACAGGTGTTTGACCGTCTTAAATAAAACTCCAGTGTTGATGAGAATTGAGTTCATCCTTAACTCTAGTGATAAATTCTGACAGTAACTTCTTCATGATAGTATAGTTATTGATATTTGTTTTTTCCGGAATCTTCATTCTGCAAATATGTCCATCTGAGGCGTCTTTATGCCTGATATTAGTGTCATGGTGCAGACAAGCAGATTGAATTAAATGGTTATCCAGTTCGTTGGTGTGGGAGTGTTTGGACAGATGTTGGCTATGGATATCAAACAGTGTGCAGAACTTGTAGATGCTTTGTTCATTAATGATGCAAGTACACAAGGGACAGGATGAGGCAATGTAAAAAAACAAAAAAGGGTGATTCACAGTTTAAAAAAACACATTTGTTCAGATATGGTTATATCCGGTGATTCTCTACACCCAGAGTAAAAACAAAATCCAATCCATGAAGCAGTTCCATACACATGCTGTTTAGTTAAAAAAAGTTGTGGTGTTTAAAAAAAAATCCATAGAATGAACATTATGGCATCATTAACATTTTTAAAAGATTGAATACAATATTAATCAGCTGCCAAAAAGTGTGGGGCAGTGGTTGTCAAAGCTGTGTATTATTTTCCTTCTGGACTTGAATTAATTTAAGTTCAAATTGTATTTTTTATTGTATATATGGAGGTGAAAATGAAATTATCTATGAAGTAAATAAATAGAAAATCAAATAAATATGAAGACTTAATAGTATATTTATTCATGTATTGAGTCATTATTTATTTATTCTTGATTTCGATTTGATTCTGAATTCTATTTTTTTTTTTGGATTTAAGGGTCCTTAATATTAAAAATGTTGAGAACCACTGGTTTAGGGAAGCAACAAATAAGTGTAAACTAGATGGGGTGAAGTCCACCAAGTTTAGAAAAATGTTGAAGTCTTGCTGGATAGAAAACACAGTTTTGATGCACATACTGTGAGTGTATTGTTTTAGGGGGAATCAGTCATTTAACTCAATCACTTCACTGACGTGTGTGCAGCTTATAAACTTTGAAACCTCACATTGTTGCCGTTTTCCCTGTCCAATATTTATTTTGGGAACCTCCATTATGCATTGTGCACTATTTCACAATTGGTTACACAACAATGTCCCTTGGCAAATTGAAAAGAAAAGGAGAGAAATGCGCGGAGAGATAATCTCCGACACACACGCTGCTCTTTTGACCTTCGTGTAAACAGAGGGAGCCCAAAGACCAACAAAATACTACCTCGCCGAACATGAAACCCACGGCGCTGCATCTGATAGCGCTCTGGGACTGAATTTGGAGCTCGGGAGTTCATTGCGGGTCACTTTTTTTTTCGCAAGGTGGATCTGGCTGCTTTTTGGATATATCAGATTCAGCCTCAAGGCTCAGATTAAAATCTGCTGCGCTCAAACTTACACTCCAGTTGCACTTTTATAGAGCTGTATTTTATCGCCACGCTGGGCCATGTACTGATTGAATGGTCTACATAGATCACAGTTGTATTGTTGGATGAGGCTATGAATACAAAGAGAGCTGTCCTTGGTAGTCTTAGGAGGAAAAAGCTGATAAATATAGCCATGAAACTGGTGCCACGGGGGTGCAATCCATCTCTTACTTGCAGCAGCCGTTTGCTGTCTTCTTGTGTTTCCTTCTCCGAGGCCTGTTCTGCATAGACTCACTGCTGCTGTGGAGGAAGAGCAAAGCACGGTGAAGATATTGATGTCTTCACGCCTGATAGATGAGACGTTCATCCACTGACCTTTTATTATTTAGAAGTTTCTCTCTGGGTCTAAAAACAGGGAAGAAAGGCATAAATAAGTTGTGCTGTAAACACTCAGTTTGCATCAAGTGTTTATTAAAGACTTTCAGGGAGTTACCCGCATTCACATTTCTGATGCTCCACAAAAGTGAGCTCCACATGTTGCGTAGATTTCAAGGGATGGATCCTCATCACCTGCGACGTGGTGTAAAAGAGGAAACAATACAGGGCCGTATGTGTAATCATAATATGTTACTTGAGATATCCTCCTTTATGTGATTGTGAAAATAGAGATTTTTTCCTGCACCTGCAGAGTGATGTTGCGTTCAAGGGTAGGGTGGCACTCCAGGGTTTCGTCCCCACAGCAACCGGAGCATCGCCAAAGTGGGACACAGGCAGGCATGTAGATGTGCTCCACTTCTCCGGGGTACTCCTGCTCCACATCCACCAACTGCTCCATGGGCCGGCACATGCTCTTCGCCCAGACCTCCTGAAACGGCATCACTGCAAGACGGGTTGGACCGTCACAGGCTGATATCCAGCAGAAATTCAGTCAAATTCTGATCACGTTACGTTTTCATGAGCACAGCTTTTACCTCTCGGGTCGACCTCCTCTTGTGGGTGTGAAATCTGCAAAGCACAAAGTCAAAACTATATAGATTAAACCCCCTAAGTTTTTTTTAATTAATAAAACATGCTAGTAACTAGATTTATATTCTATGTGGATTAAATATTTATATTATCATTCTTTTTGGGTTACAGCATTTGACATTTCATGTAAAAATATCACACATTCTGTGATTTAAAAAAAAGGTACAAATGGACTTTCTAATGACATGAAACTAACATTAAACACAAAATGTACAGTTTGAAAGACAATGGATGCTCTTAAAACAAAAACTTGAAAACGTTTTTTGGACTTTCTCATCTTGCCAACCAATTTTCGTCACCCTTTTACCACATTATCATGTCAATACGAATCATTGACGCATTTCCTGCTATTTAGGAATCTTGACACAATTTTTGGTAATTTATTACCCACCAACAAAAACAAGAACACAAATGCAAACAATATTGAAGAGTCATAGCATTATATATATATAAATATATACATATTCTTTTCAATACCCACATGTATGCATATACTTGAAGTTAAAAGATAAAAGAGATAAAATTATTAAATACAAATAAATATATTATTACAAAGGAAAAAATAGGTTTGATGTTTTACATAGAAGTAAGCCTACACTTACTATAGCTTTCTATTAGAATTTCATAGATATTTCTTAAATCCTCTTCTCAAAGCATAATCCACATAATATTTCATTCATACAATGTATAAATAATATAGTTTGCCATCTTTTTATTAACAACAGTTCTTTCTTTTTGACGTTGAAGTTAACTTTTCCATCATATATTAATCCTTTACTGTTTCTAGCTGATTTTAAATTTACATCTGTTAATTCATAAAAATACAATAGGCAGGATGACACAGGTGAGAAAAGCATGAATGATGAGAATATCAGGGATTTTAGAGCAGTTGCAGAGCGCCCTCTTGTGGTAAAGAAGCAGTAATGACTACTCACAATAAGCTATAATAACAGTGATGCAGCACATGGTCTGAGGAATGTATCACTGCTCACAAATAGCAAAAAAAAAAAAATAAAACCCACAGCAAAATGAGCCAACCGACAACAAAAGTGCACTTGATTTCTCAATTTGTTTGGAATACTACATGGTTTATTATCATGAGACACAAAGTATGCAAAGAATAACAGCAAAGAATAGCTGCTGCCTTGAGTCATGGGGGTTTAACACACAATAAACACAGCTAAAACAAAGGACAGTACTGAGCCGAATCACGACACAGCGTGAATTTTGGTGAGTTCTCACAACCCTCCAAAGCTCACAAAGGCAACGCGACAAATTGAGCAGAAACACAAGTGTGAGGTTGATCTTGGCTCTCGTTCTTTTAAATATCAACTATCTCTTCCCGACTCCTCACCTCTCTTTTCTCTGTCTCCTGCTTTCCCCATCTGCCTCCTCACAGAGATGGGAACATTGTCTTCTAACGTCACATGCTTTAGCTCATTCTGCAGGATATTTTTTTTTATATATTTACAACCCAAATCCAGATGACCCAGATGCATAACAACAGCTGTAATAAGGACAGAATATGCAGATATGCAGAAGCAACACAATGCGTTGGTACCGTGGTTTGCCACAGGATATGCATCATGATGAGCTCCATCACATACTGTGTTTAAAATGGACTGCTGTTTTTACTAGTAAGAGACGCGGCAAAATGTTGTATGCTTCTTATTTTTTCCCTCGTCTTACGGTGCTTTTAATAACTCAGTCTTGATTGTAAATTCAAGACAGTTGTTTTGATACCGCACAAAAATAAAAATGTGATGAGCTTGAGGTCTCAAGTTGACTTTGGCTGCCCGCTTCCCTTTCATTTCTCATCTTTCTCACTCCCACTTTCCCCATGCGTCCCCCCGTTCCTCTGTACATGGGATTTTTTTTTTATGTCACATGTACATTAGGGTTTAGTTCAGAGCTCACAAGACTAAATAACTGGGGGTGGCTGGTCTACTGTGTTAAAAAAAACACTGACGTCTTACATGCGTCCATTTGGAAGAAAATCAAAGCGATTTTCAGGGTCACTGTCCAGATTTGATCTTGTCTTTAGATTTTATGGACATCAGAGAACAGATGTTTTTTTTCTCAGCCATCAACCTAAAAATGGGTATTTCTCAATAGGTCTGACTCAAGATGAGCTTGTCCTGATTCTGAAGAGCATTTTATGTCAGCACTGTCTTAATCACAGCCAGAGACAAGCAGGCAGAAGTGGTCCGGTTTCATGAACTTTATTGTGCACGGGGTGGAAAGCTCGCAACACAAACATTAGTCACTTGTATGCAAAAGTTATCACAATGTTGGAAAAAAAGGTTGGAAACAAGGCTCCCCAACTATTTGCTGTTGCACTTTAGTTAAATTAGGGGATTCGCGAGAGTCAGATTGAAGAATAAGGAGCGGTCATAAACCAAGATATCACTATGTTTCAACCAGCTCCAAAAACGCAGGATCCAATCACAGGAAACTCCACTGACATCATTAAGGGATGTTATCTCAGGCTTCAGAAAGCTCACACGCAACATCTTGCAACTTTTACGTATTTAAGTTAGTAGAGCTTCATGTGGGAAATCAGTGGATGCACTAGACGAGATATTTAGGCCATTTATGTAATATGAAAAGCATGGATGGGTTGTGAAGTGTCCTAAGAAACATCACAAACAGTCTTCTTTAAAATAGCAGTTTGTGTATGTTGTGCTTTTTTCAGTAGGATCAGTGAACTGATTTTCTGAAACTGACTGATTAACACCTTTTTAAAAACAATATATAAAATATATGAACATTATTCTGCACAGTGACACTCAACATCCAAATCAGGTGAAAATAAAAAAAAACACATATTAACCAAAATGGAGATAAATGATTTTTTTTTTTTTTACCAGTGTAACTTTAGTGTAGTTTTTTGCACCTCTCAAGTTAAACCAAGTATCAGGGCCCCATATTGTAGAAAGTGAGTTAATAATATCTGTTTTATTATAAGAAGGTGTTATATAAATACTGTCACATTTTTCGATGAAACGTGTGAAATGCACACAGCTCATGTTCAGACACTCTACCCTAAAAACGAGCTGTCAGGACTTCTGTGAAGGTGTGATGTC
Organism: Eupleurogrammus muticus; assembly: GCA_036785175.1. Taxonomy (NCBI): domain Eukaryota; kingdom Metazoa; phylum Chordata; class Actinopteri; order Scombriformes; family Trichiuridae; genus Eupleurogrammus; species Eupleurogrammus muticus. The sequence continues at coordinate 46,319,592 of JAYKQN010000001.1, read as the reverse complement.
ACAATTACAGTCTCCATCCAGGCACTACCATTGAATTCAGCCAATCAAAGGAGAGACACAAAACATTTCTTAAAATCACGAACATAGCTTATTAGTGATATCATAACTGCGGGAAAAGTGTACAATAAAGAATCTTTGAGATTTCCATTCATGGTCTGTTTCCCTGGAGAACCAAACCTTTATAAAACGCACAAGTAACTAAATGTTCTGTGGGAAAGAATTTGTAATGTTCATCCTCATCCGCTGTGCTTGACTGCAATTTAATCTTTCTGTGTGGCTTATTCACTTATGCAGTTGTCTCCCTGCCAGACGTCTCTCTGTCTCTGTCTCGCCTGGGGTCAGGTGCTTTTACAGCGAAGGGAAGCACCTGTGCTCAGCCAGAGAGAAAGAGAGAATTAAAGGAGCATTAACCACCATCACAACCATGGGAGCAAAAACCCAGCATCTCCAAACCACTCAGAAATTGTCTGGCAACTTTTCTCCAAAATGACTGATGCCTCTCATCAGGCTGGGTAGATATGCAGCTCCTCACACACCTCAGCAGCTGCATCTGAGGGAGGCTGGTTCAGTAAATTATCTGCACATAAGAGCACAGACAAGCCCTAAAGCCATAAACGAAGGTGGTAAGTCTTCATGGTCAAACTCTATCCATAAAGCAATAAGGGCTCTCTCATTATTATTATCATTAAAACTTAAATTCCCATAGATCTGTGTATCCCAGCGCTGTCCAACAGCAGCACTTTTATTACAGTGTAAAGCTCCATATCACAGCTCCATCTCATGTTGCTTCTCAGCACTTTTGTCAAAATTAAAGCTTCGTTGTCCCATTTCTTCCTGCACCGATGTAACAAAATGATTGTAACTTCACCCAAAAACCACACTAAGATGTAAGCAGGTTTAGCTGCTTTATTCCTCCTGTTAATTTAGGTTTTAATCGAAGATGCATTCACAGACCCTCAAATCTCAGCACTATCACCTAACATTCATTTATATATATACTGCACGAGTGTCTGACAGCTGTGGGGGGAAAAAAGACGTCTTTTAAATGTGAGTCCTGGTACTTTACTGCAGCAACAGGAGTCATGTTTGACGTAAAAGGAGTTTGTGAATCACACAAAGAAAAGTCGTCTGTAGCATCACTGAATCACCCGCAGCGCCACGAAATGGACACAGCGTCAAATGGAATTTCACTAGTTAGTCAAGCCTAAAAGTGACAGCGCAAGAGTGTATGAGTAATGGAAGCATCTCTTATGAGCGTGGAAAAGTGCAAACATTAGCAGTAAGGCGTGTTTTAGAGTCGGTTGATTTACCTGCGCAGGTACGAGCCGCACCGCGAGAACCGCGACGAGGTGAAAGAGCGCGAGGAAAGTTTCCATGTTGAAAAAAAAAAGACCAGTTGTCTGCGTCTGTTTGCTTCAGTCGGGTCAGAAACAAATGAAAACGCCCGAAAGACTCAAAGAGTCTTTGTGACGCGGCGGCCGGACTTTTGATTGGCGCGCTCTTCCGCTGTGCGCGAGCTGGGATGGAGCGCGTGCGCCTTGAAAACGAACACAGATGATGGTCAATAGATCAAGAAAAGGGTGGCGACATGAAAAAGAGATGATGATGATGATGATGATGTAAGTTACCCAGCCTGTCTGTCTGCCTGCCTGTCACACACACACACACACACACACACACACACACACACACACACACACACACAAACACACACACACACTAATAATAATAAAATTAAAGTCAAAAAGAAATATGATATAATGACAATTAAAAGTTATGATTAAAAATTAGAAAGTGAAAATTACCTGATTATTAGTTTATGTATGTAAATGTATGTAAATGAATAATAACTATGTATACCATATTCACAATAAACAATCATCTAAAACTACATATACTTGCTGTACAGATACAATTGGTTACGGTAACAAACAACTCTGCAAAAATGTTCCCTTCAAAAGTGATTTACAGACAATAAGAAATGAATGGTAAATAATGAATGCCAGGAACAGTGGAAAAAAAATCCAAAATTGCAGAAATTGCATTGGACAACATATAAGTTTGGATTTTGGTCCACATTGGCTGAGGGATTTTTCAATAAGATCCTTTCACGTCACAAGATTTATTTCTGTCCAGTGTTCATTTTTAAACGAGACCTTGTATAGATGATGAGAGTCGGACCATGGCACGAAACCTTCTACTGCACATCCCAAAGATTCTCGATGGGATTAAGGTCTAGACTCTGGTGACCAATCCAAGTGTGAAAAATTTGTCTCACACTCTCCCTGAACCACTATATCACAGGTTGACCCTGATGAATTCTGGCATTGTCATCCTGGAATATGCCCGTGCCTTCAGAGAAGAAGAAAAATCCATTGATGGAATAACCTGGTCATTCAGTACATTTAGGTCAGAGCTGTCAAACTCATTTTAGTACCTGGGCCACATACAGACCAGTTTGAGTTCATGTGGGCTGGACCAGTAAAACAGATCCTTAATAACCTCCATAACCTAAAACTACAGCATGTTGGACACCCCTGATGCCTCCATCCCTCTGGTTCACTATTCTCCCATTTTTTTTGTTTTTTTAACAATGCGCTGAACATCTTTTAACTCCAACTGATGCAACAGGCAGCTTCTCATTTCTTTAACAACCATGTCGAAAGAGACATCCTGTGGTCCTGTGAAAAAGACGTCAATGGTTCTGATGATTGACGTGCATCAGGCAGAGAAAACACTGAAGGCGATTGCAGAAACCGCTAAAATTGCGATAAATAAATTGTTACCAGCTGAAAGATAATCGCACACGTGGTAATTATCCAACAAGGCTATTTGCTTTTCATTAAATATTTTTTCTTGGCCTGATTGTGATGTTCTCGGCTGTGTCTCTATACACTATCGCATATCAGCTCCGGGTCCACGTCTGGATCTGGTTCCTTCTTGCAGCATGTTTCTCCTGCAATGTTTATGCACCGAGTCCTCTTGAGTGTTGCCTGTTTAGTCCTGGCAGAGAAGAGCAGACCTGAGGTTATCACCTCCGCTGCTGCAAGAAGGAGCAGAATGTCTCAGAGGTATCATCCTTCATTCCTAACATGGCTTGTTTATGCACAATTGTGTTTTACAGCAGATATCATGTCTGTTAAGATCTGTATCTGGTGTGTGTGTGTGTGCTATTGTATAATGCCAATAACTATTGATATTCAGCTCACAGAAGGACTTACAGCTGCAGCCAAATTACCATTTTTATTTGCAGGTCGTAGCCTCCGTGGCCTCCTGTTTATGAGGCAGGTTCAGATGTGTTTTCACAGCCAGGATTTTATGGGATAATTGGGCTGCTGTGGAGGAGATGACAAAGATGGATGATACCGATCCATTATCAGCTACGGCTCAGCCATAATTTACACTAGATCACCTCGTAGATGAAATTCACTTCACAGATTCTGTAGGAATCATTATGTTATAGGAAAAAAATCTAGAGATATTTCAATTCAAATTCTCCATTGCAAATGCATTGCTGACAATCACTGCCTATTATATATTCAGATGTGTAAACTTCTTCTGAACTCCTCGGTGTACCGGCTTCACCAGCCCTCCTTACAGCCAGGACTCACCCACTTTCTGGGGAGTCCCCCTTCCCGCCCAGACTCCCAGTATGACTACAGAGGTCAGACGGACAGCTGCTGCTTCCTGTCTCTGGGAACCACACTGAGGCTCCAGTCCCAGTCCCCATCCAGGGAGGATGGGGTTTCCCTGAGCTGGAGCAGAGGCGGGCAGGTGGTTTGTAATAGCTTGGCAACAGAGGGTCCGGTACAGGGTCAACTAGCTCCCTCGGTATATGGGCAAGGCTGCAGCGGTCTCACAGGCTTGGAAGGAGGATCATATGAGGTAGCCTGCCTCCACAGGTCAGTCTGCGTTCATTTTGTTTGACTATGAGCATTTAAAAATGAAATCTGAAAGTGAGAGGCTCAGAATCTTTATATCTTGACATACAGTATCTATCATATATTCATCCGAACTGCAAACCTATCTAGTCGTATTATTTAACTGAATTGCACATTTTTAGCATTGCACAGCATATTCACATTATATTATATATTTGTTCAATATTTTATACAGCACATTACATTTGAACAGTATAACATTTTTACTATATTTACTTATTTGTCACATTTTAAATACCACTGTGCTGAGTCAATGCAATGAAATTCCATATAGTGTCCAATAGTGTATATCTGAATGACATTTAAATCTGTCCAAGTCTAACTTGGATTAAATGAACCTGCAGCAGATGGGGAAAATGCAAAACGTCTAGTTTAACATTGTTAACCTCAATCTATATTCCTGTGATCAAAATCCATTTCCCACACTTATTTTTTTTGCCAGTTTAATGCTGCAGGTGCATTGTGGGTAATGCTACTGGTTCCCAAGCCCACTGTTGACAGATGGACCAGCGCAGAGTAATGGATGTGACCCAGAAGGCCAGACAGAACAGACACACACACACACACACACACACACACACACACACACACGCACGCACGCACGCACGCACGCACGCACGCACGCACGCACGCACACGCACACACACGTTCAAAAAAGCGACAAGCACATTAAGATAAAAAAGAGAGAAAACATGATTTTGAGCATTTATTTAATGGAATAGTTGAATTTGTAGTATAGTAAGCCAGTAAAGCTCAAACACAACTATGGACGACACACACAGGCGTTTCTCCATTATTCTGCTTGATTACACATTTCTGCAGTTTTGTATAGTGAACTCAGAAAGCCTCCAGCATCAATTCACCCAATCTAAATCAAAAAGGATGTTTGATATAAAGAATAACTGAGAACACCTTTGTGAGAGTGCATGGCCCTTTAATGACTTCAACAACCACTCTACACTTTATAATACAAATAACTTAAAGGTTTTTTTTTTCTTTGAAAAAGTTTCACACTTATAACTTACTCAAACTTGGGCGACATTTTCTGTAGGTTTGCTGACATCTGACACGTTTCTTTATCTCTATTTTTTCTGTTTACCATTAAGTAAATCTGGAATAACAAGAGTGAGAATGAGTACTAGAATTAGAGAATCACCATGTGCAGGTTCAGAAGGCTGCACGTAACACTGTGCTCTTTAACCCGTTGATGTTCATATTACAATAAACACTTACGCAACGGCCTCAAATCCCTAAATCGATTCTATCTGGTAAGGTCAGAAAACAGCTCATCTGATCATCAAACAGTCCACAATCAATCACGCAAAAACTGAGGTGCGACGACTAGATATTAAAAACATCTAGAGCTCTTTGTTTAAGTAATACATTAACTACTTTGGTGTGGTCATGTTGCATTAAAGATTACTGGACTGTTCTATGAGAAACAGAAGTGCATTGGTTGAATCATACTGCAGCACAGTCTACTTCTCTGTGGAGAAGGCTCTCTTCATGAGTGGAGGGGGGGTCTTCCCCGCCTCGTACAGGGACTCCGGGGGAGGGTAGGTCAGGCAGCACCAGTCCGGGATGCGGCCCGTCTGGTTGTAATAGTCCCTGGACACCGAGCGGCTGCCCAGGATGTCCTGCAGCGCTCCAAAGATGGCGCCTGGAACCAGAGAAATAACAGGGAACTTACATATAGTTAATGAAAATGGAGTAGTGTTCAAAATAAAACACTGTGTTTAAAATGTGAGCAAAGTGAGTAAATATTTAAGCTTTTTTTCTTCATTTTCTGTAAAGTAATATAAAATTGATTCATTTTTCCTATACATTTTGATAGGATATCAAATATATGATATATGAGAATATAAATTTGCAGTGATTGTAATAAAAAATACTAGCTATAAGCTATTATCTTGAACACTATGCTATATTGTAGCATATTACACAGAAAAATCTGATGTGTGGATGCATTTCTCACATGAAGCTTTGCATAAGTGTGAATATTGTGGAAAGACATACGTGAAGAAGAAATGCAGCAGCATACAGGTACTACTCGGAAAATTAGAATATTGTGTAAAAGTTGTTTTATTCATGCAATTCAACATAAAAGGTGAAACCAATACATTTTATAGACTCATTACAAGCAAAGTGAGATATTTCAAGCTTTTATTTGTTTTGATTTTGCTCATTAGGACTTGCAGCTTCTTTGGTTTAGAAGAATTCACAATCATGGGGAAGACTGCAGATCTGACAGTTGTGCAGAAAACCATCATTGACTCCCTGCACAAGGTGGGTAAGACACAAAAAGTGATCGCAAAAGAAGCTGGATGTTCTCAGAGTGCTGTGTCAAAGCACATTAATGGACAGTTAAGTGGAAGGCAGAAGTGTGGAAGAAAACGGTGTACAAGCCGGAGGGATGACCGCAGCCTGGAGAAGATGGTCAGGAAAGGGCCATTCAAAAGTGTGGGGGAACTTCATAAGGAGTGGACTCAAGCTGGAGTTGCTGCTTCAAGAGAAACGACACGCAGGAGGATGCTGGACATGGGCTTCAAATGTCGTATTCCTGTTGTCAAGCCGCTCCTCACGAGCAAGCAACGCCAGAGGCGCCTTAGCTGGGCTAGAGAAAAGAAAGACTGGACTGTTGCCCAGTGGTCCAAAGTCCTCTTTTCTGATGAGAGCAAGTTTTGCATCTCATTTGGCAACAAAGGTCCCAGAGTCTGGAGGAAGACCGGAGAGGCGCAAAATGGAAGATGCATGAAGTCCAGTGTTAAGTTTCCCCAGGCTGTGATGACTTGGAGATCCATGTCAGCTGCTGGTGTTGGTCCTCTGTGCTTTATCAAGTCCAGCATAAACGCAGCTGTCTACCAGGACATTTTAGAGCACTTCATGCTTGCTTCAGCGGACCAGCTTTATGGGGATGCAGATTTCATCTTCCAGCAGGACTTGGCACCTGCCCACACTGCCAAAAGTACAAAATCCTGGTTCAACAACCATGGGATTACTGTGCTTGATTGGCCCGCAAACTCACCTGACCTGAACCCCATAGAAAATCTGTGGGGCATTGCCAAGAGAAAGCTGAACGGGAAGAGACCAAACAATAAAGAAGAGCTCAAGGCCGCGATTGAAGCATGTTGGTCTTCCATAACACCGGAGATGTGCCACAACCTGGTAGCATCCATGCCGCGCAGGATTAAGGCAGTCATTCGTTCAAAAGGGGCCCCAACCAAGTACTAAGTACAGATGCAACATTTTATTTTCAGAGGCCTGACATTTTTGTATTTAAAATCCCTTTTTTAAATTGATTTCAAGCAATATTCTAATTTTCTGAGTTTTTGAATTTCAGGTTTCTGAAGCTGTAAGTTCTAATGAGCAAAATCAAAACAAATAAAAGCTTGAAATATCTGACTTTGCATTTAATAATACTATAAAATGTATTAGTTTCACCTTTTATGTTAAATTGCCCGAATAAAACAACTTTTACACGATATTCTAATTTTCCGAGTAGTACCTGTATTGTAAAGTGCCAAAAAAAGTCCTGAAAGCTCAAAACATTCAACAGACAAGAGTTTCACCCTCGGGGAAAATTAATCTGCTGCATCAGATTCAGATAAATATAAATATTTCCAAAATTCCCCAGTTTAGCTTCCGTCGCTTTACAACCTTAATCACATTTTCCTTTTTCAATATCTCCTTATTTTGACCTGAAAAACGCTGACATCATGGTTTGTTCCCCCCCACAGAGAGCTTCCAGTGAAGCAGGTGGTGATGAATATTTAGTTAAAACTTGTCCTGACCTCCGAGCCAGGCGGTGCAGTTGGGCTTGGCAGGCGGAGCGTGAATACGGAAGCTCTTGCTGACCAGGATGTCGCGGTACTTGGGTTTCTCCACCAGGAGGCGGATCTCGGCCAGCAGGCGGTGCAGGAAGCCCGGCAGCATGGCCGTCCCCCCGATCACCACGAGGTTCTCAGAGAGCACCTTACGGGTGTCAATGGGGCACTGACGAGAACACACACATAACTAAATTAGAGGAGAATTACAATAATGGACTAGAAAAATTATAGTATATACACACAATCAAACATCTAAAGAAAAGGCTGTTTTTGTGACTTCTCCGTGCATCTCTTCTTTAGTTTATGACAGGGCAGCTCCAGATTTCCCTCATCAATGCTGACACATAAAAGAAAGACTTTCCCATTACCTTTACCAGAGCGTCAAGCATCAGAGAAGCCACGCTCTTCTCCTCGTTGTCTTGTTCAAACAGAATCTCCATCACAGAGTCCCTGAGGGGAGGAAATAAAGAGAGAGAATATTATGAACGGCAAAACTATGCACAACAACAGTGAGGTAAAGATAAATGAACAGAGAGGCAAAAAATAAATGGATCTCTGATAATTGGAGGATTTACCTGATGGACCCTTTAATATGGAGGATTTTCTCCCCGTCCAAAGGGTAATCAACGTCAGGAGGAGAGGCTGGACGCTACGGACACAGCCGGAAAAAATTGAGTAAATATTTATACATAAACGACTGCAAGAAGCAGCGGTTTACGAGATGTTGTCTCACCTCAGCGCTGCCGTCCATGTTGAATTTGGCTTCTTGGATCTTGAGGCCTCGCTGCAGGTCACTGACAAAGCATGTTCTGACTGCAGGGAACCAACCCAGATATTAAATAACCCAAACTGTAAATTTTCTGATATTCAGATGTCTCTAGCTCCCTCTCTCTCTCTCTCTCTCTCTCTCTCGAATTCTTTTGCAACTTGCCTTGCAGGTTTGAGCCGCAAGCATTTTTTAATTTTTAAACAATGAGATTACAATTAATAATAGTAGTTAGAGAATTTATTTATATTTATACGTAAGGAAAATTAGGTGGTTCATACAGGATTTCTGCCTATCCACATGAAATTTCAAGAAATTTATTTAATTGCTTTAACCAGAATGATCATCCTACCCTCCTAAAGAAAACAAAGCAAAAGGTATTGAGTTTATCTAAAGAAACAACGTACCCTTAATATCCTCCACAGTCTCCTCTGAGATGGTCCCTGATGGGAAAAAAAGACAAGAAATTGAGTAACTTAATTTTCTTTAGCTCAGTTATGCAAAGATCAGTCCTTTTTCCCCTAGTTCACTATCATGAGGCTGAATCTGCATTTTGGGAAAGTATGAGCTGACGCTGCAGCAAATGACAACCACGGCTGCTTTGTGAAAGCACACATCTGACAAATTCCTTCAGGAAACTTCCATGTCGCTGCCACAAAAATAGTTTTGTTTTCTGCAGCTTTGACGCTGCTTTCAGTGTTCAAACTTCTCCCTGAATTATACAAGGCAGGACTGATTAGGGAAGCAAGATTTTTGAGAAGTTTGAGAGTGACAATAAACTATATTGAGATACATTTTTGATAATTAAAACCACAAATATATCATGTTGAGGAAAAAAAAAACTACAAATACCAGGAAACATATAAAATATAGACCAATATAGAGACTCTCTAATGTAGAGATGCACTTCAACAGTCAATTCAAATGAGTCATGCTGCTATTTGTCTTAATTATTGATGTATATACAGTATCTCTCTGTGCTGCAGTTGTAGATCAGCTCCAGCATTTTTTTCCTCCATCAAGACAAAAGTGGGAGCTTTAAAATAGACTGTATGCATATGTATAATTCAGAATGAGAAAAAAGAACAAGTCTTTCCTATGTATAGTAAATGACTGCATAATAGGCCAATGCTGTTATGCTGTTATGTTCTACGCACTGTAAAAGAAATCAACAGTCCGTATCAGAGTATTTATTTTATCCATTTAGGAAAGTGGTCTGGTGTTTCACAGTAATTACCAATGACAGCAGGTACGCTCTGCCCAGTCGTGGCATCGGTGTCCACGGTGCACTGTTCCACAAGAAGACCGTCCAATTCTCTACAATAAATAAAGACAAGAAAGCATAGCCGGAGTTCTTTCCTTTGCAAAGTGTACAAAAGTAGGACACCAGCATGCAATGTCACGCTCTCCTCTTAAATTGGAGAGAGCTACTTACTTATGGATGGCTTTTCCACCCAAAGGCAAAGCCTCCCAAGCTGGCAGAATAGGAGTGCACTCGTAAACCTGGTTTCACAGTCAAGGTGGTAACTTATAGAACAATAACGATATTTCTGTAACCGTCTTCTTTTTTTTTTTTTTTTTTTAAACCACATAATGAAAAGGAAAGGATACAGGAAGCACCAGCGTCTCTGTGTAGCCACAGTCCATCACCAGAGCCGAGTTGATGCCCAAAGACATGATGGCCATGAGATGACTTGGTGCAAACAGCACAGAGGGAACCTGGGAAACAGACACAGACTCAAACATCAGAAAAACTTCTGTAGCTGACATGTATTAGTAGTTTTATCTGTTAGCCTTTATTGCGTCTTCCCATCGACTGTGCAACTTTTGTCCTCCTGGGTCAAAAACAACCTAAACACTTTTTTAAGCCAAACTAATTCCAACTCATTAAAACAAGTTTTACACTTCTTTTTTGAATTCATGGTTGAAAGAACATAAAATGTACTTCTGTACAAGTTGGGTACTTCTTGACCCAGGAAGACCACAGATACTAGAAATGTGAATAACACCCATAATTTAACACTAGTAAAATTAATTAATGGAACCATCCATTTTCATTTGTTTTAGGTAAAATTTGAGCTAAGGACAACAGGAGCATTAGTTTAAAAAGGTGTTACTGTCTAAATATATTAAGTTAAGTTAATTTCATTTTTAAGGCTGCAACATAGTCTTTTATTTTTTTTAAATACATTTTTTCTAAAGTAGCAGAAGGTAAATAGTTACAGCAGTTGCACTAAACGTCAACGTCCGGTACCTCAAACTGTTTGAAGAAAACCTTGGTGAGCGTCTCCCTGAAGTGAGACGGGCAGAGGATGGACTCGATGATGACCACTCTTCTGTCGCGAGGGTTCACCAGCAGATGTCTGATTGAGGCAAATACAAAGACAAACTTATAAACCATGTGGCTGGATCACTCATTCTGTTCTGTTGGTTATTGTGTAATAAGACATTAAACTACTGCTGCAGTGGTGGAACACTTAGACAAAAACACAATGTTTTACGTTACATTACATTGGCAGTCACACTGATTACACATGGCAAAGGAATTTTTCTTAAATTTGGTAACAGCATGAAGCAGGAGTAGCAGAGTCTCACCTGAAGTACAGTATGTGGATAAACTCTTTGAGGATGACATATAGCTCTTCTGTGTTGATGTTGTACTGAACCACATTGATGGCCTGCAATCGAAACATCACACACACAAGGTTAGTGTACATTTTTCCCCACACATGCTTCCAGAATGCAGCTTGGCATCTCACCTGTTGCTGTCCCGGCCTCCGGATCTCGCTCGGAATTATGAACCTGGGCCCCGTTTCTCCTGCGAAGCCACATCTGCAGGAATAAAGAACCTGTTAGGGGAACTGTGAGCAGATGTGGCAGTGTGCATGGGCTGAATGTTAATATTTTCAATAATTAACTATCAAAAAGAACACTGCAAGCATAAATATAATATGATGAATCATACTGGACTAGATACAACTGAAACAAACAATTTGTATTTAAGCATATGCAGAAGAAAACACTTGGGCAGTGGTTCTCACTACATTTGATGACAGGGACACCTAAATAAATTAAGACAATGGGACACCATTTGGTATTTTATCACAGAAAAAATATTAAAACCAAGTACATAAAACAGTCAAAACATTCTGTTATTGTGCAACGAAATAACATAAGCAGCTTTGTGTGACATAAATGTAGACAAAGTTATCTTTATTTTTTTAAAGACAACCAAAAAAAAAGATCAGTCCTCTGGTCTTCATGTGATCTGCCTCAGGCTCATATGTTGTCACAAACTACTCTGATGCTTTATTTGAGTACGGGAAGAAATGCCACCATCTAAGAATAGTCAATTAAACAATAACATCCTAAATTCAAAATGTTACTTAGGTATAAGTACAGAAGTATTATCATGAAAATGTAGTTAAAGTATCAACAGTAAATGGACTTCTTATTATATTGTTTGTTTTTTTCCACAAACACAAGATGATCTTGTTGGTATTGTTGCGTTTCCCCAAAAATTACTTAAGCCATTATTTTAATAGAGTGACTGTATATTTATTACACTTTACACAAAATATGTTAAACAACAAGCACAACACGTTTATTTAAAAGGAAAATAAAAACACAAATTTAAACAGAAACGTAAATAGTTTATTTAAATGGGCTCCATGTGCAGAAGATGAACATGTATGTGTTTTTATCAGTGCAGCTGGTTGCGTTGCTAAATCTATGAGATAGCCACGCTAGCATGTTGTGCTAACGGCTAATACTCACTTTGTGTAAGCCGCTCCTAAATCAATAACGATCGCAGTCTTCTCTGCTCCGCTCCCCAATCCGTCAAATAATGGCATTTTACCCGATGTGTGTGCAGCTAATGTCCCGGTTTTAGCGCCGAAAGCGGCACATCTGCATCGTAACAAAAACAGAAAAAAAGAAATCAGTTGACTTCCGGTTGGGCTGGGCTGGGCCTCGGCGAGACGTGATGACGTCAGGCGTACGTGCCTGTTCGGGAAAACATTAACTATGAAAACACCCAGCGGCCACTTTATTAGGTCCAACAGCTCATTAACGCAAATATCCAATCAGCCAATCACATGGCAGCAACTCATTGCATTTAGTCATGTGGACATGGTTTGCAGCAGTTAAAAATGAGCATCAGAATGTAGAAGGAAAGTGGTTTAGGTGATTTTAAACACAGCATAGTTGTTGGTGCCAGACTGGCTATTTACAATCTACTGGGATTGTAGCACACAGCCATCTCTAGGGTTTACAGAAAATAGACCGAAAAAGAGAAAGTATCCAAAAAAAAGCGTTTTTGATGCCAGAGGTCAGAGGAGAATGTCCAGACTGGTTTGAGCTAATAGAAAAAACAGCAGTAAATCAAATAACCTCTTGTTACAAACAAGGTATGCAGAGGAATATCTATCGAAGCATGACACGTCCAGCCTTGAGGTGGATGGCTATAAGCAGCAGAAGACACCAGGTCTAAATCCTCTAAAATAAGAACAGGAAACCAAGGCTACAATTCACACAGGATCACCGACATTAGACAATAGAAGATTGAGAAACTTGCCAGGTCTGATGCGTCTTGACTTCTGCTGCAACATTCGGATATTGTCAACCACGTCCATCCCTTTATGACCACAGCGTACCCATCTTCTGGCTACTCATGGCTACTTCCAGCAGGATAACACTATGTCATAAAGCTGGAATCATTGATAACCAAAACAATACCAAACTGACCCAAATCAGTAAAAACATAATGAAATAAGATAAGAAATATTATCAGCAATGCAAAGTTCAATAATTAATAAGATAAGAGTTGAGGAGCATTATAGAACATGAAGAATATATTCTCTAAAATAATAAAGAGCCAATTAAATATTCAAACTGTTGATCTAATTTACATATCTAAATAGTGGTTAGTTGCAGCCCTACTACTGATATTATATTAAACTATTCTGTTATCGAATTGATAATGTGGATATTGATGTAAAATAATTATGCTGTAACAGTAGCATTGTGTTTTACTACAGATAAAAATACTTTATTTATTATTGTAGATGAGGTTTTCTCATGCAATACATGCATAAAACTCAACGCTGCCCCCGTGTCAGCAGGTTTGGGGATTTGAAGAGGTTAATTGGGAGAATGAATGATCATGAATCAGTTTGGAACACATCTTCGCAGGTTTTTTTTTTGACTCATTCGGTGGCAGCGCTCCAGGAGCCGGTCGGCGAACACACGTCGAGAAAGAGTCTGTCAGTCTGTGAGGCTGAAGCTGCACAACAACAAGCCTCCTTCAGCTGTTCCACACTCCACATCCTCCAGTTTCTATCCGTGCATCCTGTTTATTTATTTATTTAACTGTTATTTTAATATATTTTTGCGCGCGTGCACGCTCCAAGAGAAGAGCTCCGCATCCTTCCGGACAAAGCGAATCCGTCATGAACTCTGGAAGGTAAAGGCAGTTTTATTCTGTTTTTTTTAGAATGGAAATTTCGCTCCTTTCGCTATTCGATCTGAATTTAAAAAAAGAGGTGGAGGAGGTGGGGGTAAAGGAGGAGGGGGGGGGGGGCAGCAATCTCTCTCTTTCCCCCCACACCCCCCTACAAGTGCGAGCATGCCGGGCTCCCGTATGCTGCTTCCCGTTCCGCCAGAAACGGGACTCGGCGCCGCAGTGTTCGTGGCGTCAAGGTGCAGCGATCAATGCTTTATCGGCTCGTATTGATCCTAAAGGGGGAGCTGCAGCCTGCCGTGCGTGTGTGTGTGTGTGTGTGTGTGTGTGACATTGCTGGACTGCTCGCTGGTCGCCTCTCCCAGACGCTTGTCTGACTCTGGCAATATCGATGGGTGTCACCCTCTAAAATCATTATAATGTGATATACGAGTGATTTATTATTGTTATTATAAACACAGATTTAATCCATTTCTCATTTGCATTTAATAGAAATTTTGCAATTATCATGCATGCATGTGTCCAGTTTTTTTTTTTCCTAAACTCATCCTGTGCACGTGTAATTGCACAAATTCAACGTTTGTACGTGGATCCATCTGTAGAGGATCCTGGAGGATAGAAAACCTGCTGCTATTTATAGGTGAAGTGCGGAGGGGTGCTAAGGATTGCTGTGTCAGATTCCCCCCCCCCTCTCTGTGAGTGTGTGTGTTTGTCACCATCCCTGTCTCTGTCTGTGTGCCCTGCATTTCCTTCTGTTTATACAAAAAAAAACTACAGAGGAGTCTGAGATGAAAAGGAATTTCAGCCGAATTAGCCGAGCCTATTCAGAAACCGCAGCATCAAAGCAGAAGCGGCAGAAATGCACAGTTAATCCTGTTCTCCGTGCTGCTTATCAAAGGCCATGTGAAGTTCTCAAAGCAGAAGCGCTTGGCGGCGTTCTGACCCCCTTTAATCTGTGCTCGCGCGGCCTGCCGCCCGTCGCCCACTCTCCGGGCGCCTCCACCTCCACCTCCACCTCTGTCTCTGTCTGCGGTGATGAGGCGTGGAGGGGTTGCAGACGGGGGCTTTGTTATTAGCGTTTTACCATTTGATCCACTCTCCCCATGCAGGCACTGAGACCAGACGAGAGATGCTGATGTCCGGGACGCTCCGCCACCTCCTCCTCCTCCTCCTCCTCCTCCTCCTGGCTGGGACTTGTCCTGGTGTCTATGGAAACCCTGTCTACCTCCCAAACTTCACCCCCCTGCAGGACGGCGGCAGCAGCTCGGTGACATCTCGCCCCCCGGAGTCTAACCCCTCAGACGCAGAACATGTGAGCGGCTCGGTGTTGAATGTAGGTGCTGGAGGAGGGGCGGGCCTGTCACATGGACCCGTACCTGAGGGGATAGGCCCGGTGACGCAGGCAGAAAACGGGGACAGTCTGGATGGGAGATCTGGGCCGAGCGTGGCGGGCGGAGAGGCATGGAGCCAGAGCGGCCAGGCAAAGGAGGTCGGGGGCACGTCTGAGACGGGAGACGCTCGCGGACGCTCAGAACCAGATTCAGAGCCGCCTGCCGGTCCACGGAGCACCAGGGAGCCGGCGTCGGGCATGGCTGTCAACGCGCCGGTTTTGACCCCGGAGAGGCTCTCGGCCTCTTCTGTAGCACCAGCACGGCTGGAGACGTCCGGCCTGAGTGTGGAGAAGCAAAGGAAAGGCGGAGAAGACGGGACAAACCCGCCGGAAGACGGGGATTCACCACAGGACGCAGAAACCAGCTGGCCCCCATCCACAGAACCTCTGGACCCCTCGGTGCTGACCCCTCACGGGCCCATCCCGCTGCCCGTCTTCGCCTCCCCACAGACCTCCACGACCCTGTCGATGTGGGGCCACGACGGAGCGACCATATCCACGCTCCTGTTGCCTGAAATTGGTCCGAACCTGGTGCCAAGAGAGGACGGCCCGGAAAGCCTCTGGACTGAGGCTGCAAGACCAAGTGGCGGTAAGAAGGAAAAAAAGATTAGGAAAAGGATAATTCATGTTGCTGGTAACTGGGAACATTAGGGTTAAAAACTCTTTCTCATGCATAATGAATTCATAATCCCTGTGAGGTGGTGGTAGGTAAATGCTCTGCAGTCATTGTCGCCTAATGTGAACTTTCTCCACAACAAATGGATTTTTTTTCTTTTCTTTATACGGCCTGCTGGCATTCGCTTGGGTTTCAGGAGGCTTCATTAAAAAGTGGAAATAAAAAAATAAAAAAAAGACTAGTGGCAGAGATTGCTTTGATGATTGGCAAAGAAGGCGCCCGCTTTTTCCACACTCCACTTTGAACCCCAGCTGGGACCCGTGGCAGTCTAATTACTTTCTATTCCTGACTCCAGCCGGAGAAAAAAAAAAAAAAAGAGAGAAAAAAGAACACAGTCAAGTGCCAGGAAAAAAGCTGGTGGCGGGGTCTGTTATACAAGTCTTTGGAGGATTTAACCCTTCTCTTTCTATCTATAACCCCCCTCCTCACACACACACACACACACACACACACAAACCACATCTATTTCTTTCTATTCACACTCCCCCATATTGTAAATAAGCAGGCAGGTTATTATTCAGAGAGTCAGGAAAGGGAAATGGATTAAAGAAGTCTGTCTGAGCGAATGTGTTCCTACATCCATCGGGGGATTGTCTGTTTGATGAAGCTTGCTCCCAACAGAAAGGGAGCTCACATAAAAAAAAATTCCCCTAACAGTATTATGTAAAAGGATTGGAGTCTTTATGGGCATTTTTTCAACCTCGCTTTAGAAACGGCTTCTCCTGTGACAGCCCCCCCCGTCTGCTCTGTGGGAGCCTCTTATCTAGACAGGAACCCCTTTTTTTTTTTCAAAAAACCCTCTTTTCATTGTGTCTTAGCTGCACTGTGAACTCCGCTCTCGAAGCGTGTGAGTGCCTCTAATGAGAAAATTGCAATTGATACTTCAGCGCTATATGCTGGACTCGGTTGCTGCTACAATTAGAGAACTTATACATTTTTCATTGGTGCTGTCAGAGTTACTAGGAGCTGAAGACTTTAACATTAACTTGGCTCTATTCATTTGCCCTGGTTCCCCCGCGGAATTAGATCCAACACAAGCACTAAACTTAGTGTTCTAATTTTTCATTTTTCCTGCTTGAAATGACCATAAATATGCAATATTTGTACAACAATGTTAGCAAATACTATAACAAAACCCGTATAACTACTTTTGACACTTTAAGTACATATGACTTTTACTTGTAATTAAGTATTTTAATAAGTAAGTATTCTGTACATGCACTGATATTGAAAGAAATCAACATGGGTGTCAGCCTCATTTTGTTGCTGATACAGAGCAAATATAATTAGAATTTTGCAAAAAAAATAATTAAATTATATTATGATAAAACACTAAACTAAAAACAAGACCAACCTGGGCCAAATCAGGATAAAAAAATGTAACCATCTAAATAAATTTCAAAGTTTAAAGATCAATTACTTAAAAATAAAATAAAATCATAGCAATCGAACTGAGGGTCATTACAGAACATGAAGAATATATTCTGTAAGATGTTTAATGTATCAGTAGCAGGGCTGCATCCACCACTATTTTGATATCTAATTTATATATATATATATTAATATATATATTGATGCTGTAACAGTAACATTGTGTTTTACTACAGATCAAAATTAGATTTGTAGCTGAGGTTTTCTCATGTAATATATGAATAAAACTCAATGCTGGATTTTTTTGGGGATTTTTAACAGGTTAAAAAGTCCAAACAGGTCTGGGCTTTGGAGAATGTAATCCTCACGCCACGCATCCTGACCCTGATTCTTTGTTTGTGTTGTCACGGCGACAGTGGACACCGCGGTGCCGCTGTCTCAGGATGAAGCCACAGAGGGCACCATGTCATCAGAGGCTCTCCCGCTCATCTTCGAGCCTTTTGAAGATGTCACACCAGAGGCGGCGGCGGCGGCGGCGGCGACATCCACCCTGGTGCCCGGCGGAGCTCAGCCTCCCGCTGCCATGGTGACCGGAGGCATGCCTTTGTCAGAGGTGGAACTCAACCAGCTGATCACCGTGGAGACGGACCGCGACGGCCCCTCGCAGGCCCCGCCCCCGCTGATCCCGGACTGGACGTCGCTCTGGCAGACGTCCGGCGTGGAGCTGCCGGAGCCAATCAGCTACTCGGCGCCGTCTGTCTCGCAGCGTCGTGCCGGGACTGAGGATCCTTCTGAGAAAGGTGAGAGAGGCGATGTGCGAGGAATCTCAAAATCACAAGTATGCTGGTGTTAACCTGATAAAATCCACTGGTGTGGCAGTGACCAGACCAAGAGGGAACGTGGTTGGAGGACATATATAGGAGCTTTAAGCATATCAAGCATTATTTTGACTGTTGTTTCTATCTGTCATTAATCTAGAAGAGAAAGCACTCCAGGCTTCTACAGTCCTTGGTGGAGCCTTATTAATTCTCGCAGTTGTATGATCTAGATTAACAATATTAATGAGGCTATGCACCCAAAAGGATTTCATGCACATACCAGAATCAAACCAATTTTCTTTGCATAGTGCACTGCACTTATATATTATTTTTCCTTTTTGTTATCAGACCAAAGTATTTTACAATTCTGCTTTTTTATTCACCCATTCTCACACACTGATTGTGGCAGAGCTGATGAGCTGAGCCACCAACCCTACAACTGATGGCTGCTCCACGGCTTTATGCTGAATTTCCTTTAAAGATGTAGTTATTATTAAGACAGAAAGCAGACTTAGGTACATAAAAAACATTCAGCGAGACACCAGGAATTTGAAATACCGAGACAGTAGCTGCGTTTTAAATGAGTCCTCATAGATGCATTTTGACCCCACAATCCTTCAGTTTTTATATTCAAGTTTACAAAAACGGGTGAGTGTTAAAAAGGTTATTTTCAACCCAATTTGTAAACTTCTGAATATGAATTTTAAATCCAGCTTTGGAAGTTGAAATCTGTGGCAGTGCTATTTTAATTTAAAAATCCCTTTAGTTTCTGTTTGCCTTTTTCCTTCCAGACAGTGTCTACTTTGAATTCATGTCATTCAGGCACCAACATTAAATTATGCCTGCATGAAGTTCTTCTGAATAATAGTTCACATCTTAGACTTTACACTTTCTAAGTTTGAATTCTATAGCATGACTTGCAAATATGACGCTTGATGCCATAAGAGGTTTAATGTTTATGTTTTTCTTAAGGATGATATTTTTGGTCATTAGGTTTCAAGCCTGTTTACATTCATTTGGACTTTGACATTTTTTGCCACCAATGGCAACAGAGGCATTAAATAACACAGCGAGTTCATGTTTGCAGATGCATTTGTCGAATTTCTGATTCGCTGCAACAAATGCATTTCGACCTTTGCCCAAATCCAATCGGGCATCTTGCACATGGACCTGGATGGTGGTAGATTATGAAAAAATGACCTTTGGTTATAAACTGCAGCTCTTATTTCCTGCCTGTGTGTGTGTGTAGATGCTGCGAAGACACCAAACCCTGAGGAGGACCTGCCCACCACTGGCCCCTCCCTCTCATCCTTTCAGCGTCCCACGACAACAGTAACCACGGCAACACGTCGGCCCGTGCATAAATTCAGATCGGGGTTAGAGGAGATGGAGTCTGAGGGTAAGACGACTTTTATCATTTCATTTCCTCCGACCATCAGTGAGTGGGGAGGCTACAGTGACCCCCCCATCTCCCCCCACACACACCCTTTCCTGCTATGCCCCCCACAGAGGAGCCAGACGAGGACGAGGAGGACGACAACTCAGAGGAATCGGTCGAAGAAGAGAGCGAAGAAGACCTGACGGAAACCCCGAAATCCTCCTCGACGCAGCCCCCATACAGCCTTATCCCCCCGCCTCCTGTCTGGGTCCAACGCAACCAGGGGCTGAGTACGATGAAACACACACAGCAACACTTCATGAATGATCCGTCTGCCTCACAGTGTGTTTCAACTCAGACAGAAAAAAAGAGTCCTGTAGTTTGTGGCTTTGCTAAATCTATGGCTCTTTTCTTCCAGTGCGTAGCTGGGTGGAGCTGATCAGAGAAAAGGTAAGACTGCCCCCTGCTGTCCTCCACGACGCCTGTTCTCAGTCAAGAAAATGACCCATTGTTGAAGATAATTTAGGCTTTGCCCAGACTGGAGTCATTTATAGACCCGGCTCCTGGCTCTTTGTCATTATCTGCGTCTGCTTTGACCTTTTTTTTCTCGGCAGGCGGGCTACGTGTCTGGGATGTTGGCCCCCGTGGGCATCGGCATCACGGGGGCCCTGCTGATCGTCGGCGCCCTCTACAGCATCAGGATGATCCACCGCAAGAGGAGGAACAGCTTCAAGCACCAGAGGAGGAAGGTCAGACAGCCAGAGGTCAATACCCCCACTTGTAACCACTTATCGTTGTTGATTGGAAAAGGTTGCGGTTTGCTTGCGACACGCCGTTATTGTTTTTTTTTGTTTCCTTCTCCAGCAACCTCGCGAGCCCACCTCCAGCCGCCAGGACCAGGCCATGCTGCTGGCCGACAGCTCCGAGGACGAGTTCTGACGACGCCCGGGCCGGGGCTGACCGACGGCTGGCGCTCCCGCTTCAGGAAGCTGGGCGGACATCACCATCGCCATGACGACCGCATCTCCAATCACCGTTTGGCAATGACTCATCAGATCCATGGAATGTGACTGAGCGTAGGGCACAATTTGCACAGGCTGCACAAAAGGTCAGCGTTGTACCCCCCTCCCCCTCCTCCCCTTTTCTAAAAGTACCAATGTGAGCACTTTTCAGAATGTTGTGAGGTGATGTTAAGTTTAATGGCTCGGCAGGGCTGGTGTGATGCACTTCAACATAAAAAAAAAGAAAAGAAAATTGATGCTCGTCAAACATTCACAGCATCAGCAGCCGGGAAGTGTAGCTCTAAAAGGTTATGAGGTAAAATGGAGTTTGGGTCCAGCAGGTTTTCTGCCTAGTAATAAAAGGGCTGTAGAGACGTTGCATTACATAATGTAAATATATATGTACTCCTGATGACTTGGAGGTCAGTGTTGGTGTAAATAAAGTTTTTTTTCATTAAGGATATTTAAAGAAAGAGTTCTAGAAACAAAATGCTTTCTTGCTAAGGATTAAAGGTACAGTGTGTAAAGTGTGTTTTAATTACCAATAATTACCATTATTGAATTTAGCCATTTTTATCTATTCTATCTATTTTGCGCACACAAAAAGACTTATTTCCATGTTAGCACTTCTCCACTGCCAAGATAATCTGTCCACCTGCCAGGGGTGGCGTGTCAGAATGCTGCTGCTCTAACACCGGGATTATTACACAGGTACACTGTAGGCTGGTCACAGTAAAATGCTCTAAAATGTGCAGATGCTTTACAACTTAATGACACCTGCAAGCTGCAGGAATGTCGGCTTCACCATCATTACACATTTCCTCCAACGATTTGGCAGCGCATCTTACCGTGTAACCCACCAGCTCAGGACCTCCACATCCAGGTTCCTCATGTATGGCGCCGCGTAGATGAGCGGTTTGATGAGGTCAACGTTGTGAACATCATGCTGCTGCTGGTGGGGTTATGGTATGGGCAGGAGTAAGCTACAGACAACAAAAATAAGGTGCATACATTACAGTCCTAATTCATCCACTGTCATCACCTAATGTTGCAGCATGATAATATTCGACCCCATGTTGCAGGGATCTGGCTACCATTTTGTAGCATAGACATGTGAAATCCTTCATTTAGTGTCTAATATATACATTTTTAAGCAAAACACAACTGCACATTTTCTAAATAAATTCTACGGGTACACCTGTGCAATAAACCTGTTGTTTCATCAGCATCTTGCTATGCCAAACATGTCAGGTGGATGAATTAATTTGGAAAGTGGAGAAGTGATCACTAATGTGCCGAATAAACCACCTAGAAAAAAATCTAAATCTATATCTTTAATTTAATGCATAAAAAAATGAGAGAAAAAACTAAACTGTTGCCTCCTTCACATAGTTGACCATGTAGAGGTGAAATTAAACGCCGGCTCCAGAGAGGCCTTTCACCACTAAAGTACACTGTACCTTTAAAATAGAAGCTAGCAGCCAGCACTGGGAGGGACTTCCTGGAAGTTCAAAACGACAGTCACGTTTGTCCACTTTGTCTTTTTTTTCCTACAGTCATAGAGACATGTATTTTTCTCATTCAGTGACCTTTAGCGGTGCTGGTGGGTCTGGTTAATTCGGGCCTAGCGGCTTCCCTGCTAATCCAGGCTAAGTGGCTAAATACCAGTGGTTGGATCCATCGACTCATCCGACAACATGAAAAAAACAAGCATTTCTCCAAAAAACATTCCTCCAGGGAAAGGTTTTCATTTAGAAACCTTCAAATTCATTTGCATTACTGTTTGAATTTAAATGTGGATTGTTTAATGTAAATGTTTTAATCGAGGTTCATAAAACTGTGAGAAGCACATATCTTAAAGACTATCCTATAGAAGTATGTAGCGTAAAACAGACTTCGATGTACAATATATAAACGTGTGTAAGGACTCATTAACTCATTCTTTTTTTTTTTCCTTTTACTAAATGCATGACTGTCAAGGTCTGTTCATACAGCAGAGACTCTTTGTAATGTTATCAAGTGTCTCTGTTGGCTGGAAAAAGCACAAACATCCAAGACACTGCGGCAGAAATTAATATTTTCACAATTCAGTTTTTTTTTTTTTTTTTTAACCGGGTCAGTTTGCACAGTAGAGTTTTTGTGTTCTAATCTGGTTCAGAAGAGAGCAGATAAAGGAGACATTCAGCCCAACACGTTTAGCTCAAGAATGTCACGTTGCTGAGATGCAGAGAGCCAGATCCACTTTTGAGTCTTTACTTCATGACTTGACTTATAAAAAAAAAAAAAAAAAAGGTTTTGAACACCTCTTCTGCTATAATTCAGACACAGAAAAGATGCAAAACAATAATTAATGGAACTCTGCTCAGAGTTGTTCTCTTGTTTCAAGAAAATCTATTTTCTGTAACTTCTTAAGCCATCTGATCTGCTTCAAGTGTAACTGCCTGTGTATATGCAATAAAACTGTTTTAGGGTAAGTGTGATGTAAAATAGTGACACTTTTTTGTCTCTTTATGTAGATATAAAAACCGGATGTGGTCAAATAAACAGCTCTTTCGGATGTCCGATTATGTCTCTTTCTTACAGTGGAGTCAAACCCAGTCCAGACACCAGACAACATCATCCAGTTTACAGCATTAAAAAAATCAAATAATTTATTTCTGTGTTCTTTTTTCCACATTAAATAAAAGCTATCTGACATTTCCAGATCAAAAATCAAGAGAGGGGACGGGGAAGAGGAACAGGGGGAAACAGAAATCTGACATGCAAAAAAACCTTTTGCTCTCTCCCCCTTTTGCACGTCTCGGTGGATGGCGGCGGCGGCGGCGCTGGTCGCCCCCGAAAAAGACTGCAGGTAACCCCCCCTGGTGTGGCTGGTTGCTTGTTTTTGGGGGAACCACAGCGTTTTATATTTTTTTTTTGTGGCACAGCATGATTTCTAAGACAAATGTTACTACCGAGAATTTTGTTTCTGGGGTGAAGGTGGGGATCAAATGGCAGATGTCGCCCCGGGTGAGGACAGAAGACGGGGGTCAGATGGAGGGGTGAGGTGGGGGGGTTGTTAGAATAAGCCACCTGGGCGGCACAGCGGACGTCCAGGACGAAAAAATAAAAAATAGCTTCCGACATCTGTGAACACTGAACTGGCATGTCGTGTCAAAAAAAACTCACAACCGATTCCAAATGTCGTTGTCATGTGAGAGCTGGGTGAAACGATGCGAACGCCACGAGCTGATATTGATGACAAAGCCCTTCAGTCTGTGATCATGATCTAAACGGAGCCGGTGGCTCAGTGTGGCAGGCTGTAATGCCCTTACACCCAGTGGAACTGCCAGAGTTTCACGGGATTATAACACAAAGTAGATAGCAGATCTTTTTCCTTCAAAATCTAAAACACCTCCTATTGCTGAAAACTGGTTCGAGAGAACAAAATAGGTTCAATTTGTTAAGTTGTTAACCTATCCTGCCCGTTCATCCATCAGTAGTCGCTTTGTCAAAGGCCCACGCAGTGAGGGGAACAAGTGTCCCACACAGGGACAGAAGATTTTAACCTCCAGAACAAAGGAGGGTGATAACTGAAAATCTAGACGGCTTCAGATGAGCGGAAGAGCCGCTTTGTTGGCGTTCGAGGTCTCGACGGTTCGCTCATCGCCTTCGATGACACACCTCTGGGTGGGCTAAAGTAGCACAGAAATTAAAAACAAAAAACAAATCTGATAAATCAACCCAAATCTCACCCGCCCCTCCCAACAGATGATTCACAAAAAAAAAAAAAAAACATGCTCTCAATATATCCAATGTATAGAACAACACTCGTATACAAATCTGAAAAAAAAAAAAAGAAAACAGGTCATCTGATCCATTGTTCCAAATGCATACAGACACAAACATACACAGGCTGTTCTGCTGTAAACATCTACTCTCCCTTCCAGTCAAGGGCTCCTGCTGGGGTGGAAAAAAAGGGGAAATAAACCCAAAGCATTTACAGGGTTCTGTAGTGTCACATCCTTAAAATATATCCTCCAGTATGAACGTTTGCTGAGTTGAAATTGCGTTTACAAGCCAAAATGAAGGTTATTTTTCCCCAAATCTGACAAATCAAAGCTGGCTTTAAGGGTTTATTCTCCTCTAGCTATCAATAGAACTGTCTCCTCTCTCCATCACAACAGGCACAAACCAGAATTCCTGGAAAGCTTAAAAAAAATGTGTTTGTTCCTTCCTATCACATGTCAGGTTGTCCTTATTAGGCTGGAACAAAAAAACAAAACACAGCACCGTAAAGGCTTTTTTCTGTGCGGGGCCTCTGAAAGTAGAGAAATAAAAGTCTATCAGAACACAGCCGACCACGTCAAACTAACGAGACACACACACACACACACACATTCAAACTCACACATACACACTGCAGCAAAGTCCGAAGAAGTGCATCTGACCTTTTGTTCATTTTTTTTTTTTAACTTTTGAAGAAAAACAGAAGCGGTTAAAGCAAACTTCCATTGCCATAATTAGTGTGGATCGGAACGTCCGGGGTCCGGGTCTGCGACGCGTTCCGGGTGGGAGATTGTAAAAAAAATGTTAGCGAGGTTGATTGTGCATCGAGCAGGGCACCTGGGAAGTGCTGTGTGGACTCAGCCCGCTTTTTTAGGGGCGGACGTGAGGCTGAACAGGTGTATATAAGGTAATCTAAATAAACTGAAAGCAAACGAAAAGAATAAAATATAATCTGCTAAGAATACTTGTCTATTTTCTTCTCTCTTTTTTTTTTTTTAATCAAGAGATAAACACGCACACACGCACACAGCATACTCAAACAGGAATCCAGCATATGTAACACTTCGCCTCCGGTCTGGTGCCGAAGCAGACCAGAAGCAGGCCGTGCCCGCCGTGTTCCGCCTGATAACGGGCGGGTCGCTGCGGACGTGGCGGAGACTGCTGATGGATTGAGTGGCACTTTGCAACGAGGAGACTTGAAATCTTAAGAAAGAAAAAAAAAAGTAAA
Source organism: Eupleurogrammus muticus (assembly GCA_036785175.1). Taxonomy (NCBI): domain Eukaryota; kingdom Metazoa; phylum Chordata; class Actinopteri; order Scombriformes; family Trichiuridae; genus Eupleurogrammus; species Eupleurogrammus muticus. Next base: position 46,293,967 of record JAYKQN010000001.1, on the reverse strand, counting down.
CTGAGCTGACCACACCATCACTGGCAAGATTTCTGGTTAAGACTCAGTTTTTCCTCCTTTTTTTTTTGTTTTTTGGGGGGGGGGGGATTTTGCAGCGGCTGGCAGTGCATTTGGGGAGAAGGGGGAGGGGGGTTCTGATCTGCAAAAATAGGAAGAAAAGAAGGAACTCTGCACACTCCTTCAGGGTTAACTGAGAAGATTTAGGACGCTGAAGCGAAAAAAAGGAGGCAGGGCCCACCGATCAGGCAGAGTTTGAGGCGCTAATGGATTGATTTGTTTCGATCGACAGCTCTGCACCAACGTGCTTTACAACAAACGGAGGAAGGGCTTCGCAGGGTTCAACTCAGACTGGGTGACTCAACACACACATGCGCGCACACACACACGCACACAGACACACGCACACAGACACACACACACACACACAGTCATAATCTCGCACTCACAATAAAATAAATGCATGCATATCTTTACAGGCTTCAGTCCTGAAGGCTGAGGCAGGTGAAACAGCAGTGAGGCACTGCTGCGCCAACGGGACACGATGGGAAACAAAGACAGACAGACAGACCGACAGACATCGGCAGGACAGGTACACGCACGCACGCACGCACGCGTCCACTCGCTCACAGTGAAACCGACCGACCACACCACATACACGCAAAAAACAAGCCAAACACTTGCTTTCCAAAACAAAAAAAAACAACAAAAAAACATGAGGCGGTACAAACACAGCCGTCCCCCGTCCAACTCACAACATTAAAAAAAAAACAACTAAACAAACCAGAAAAATAAAACTCCACAAGTAGCTTTCTTCCCAGTCTGTTTTTTGCCGCCCAGCTTCTTCCTCGTTTCGTGTGGTGTCGTCGTTGTTTTCTGTAAGTTAGTTTTGTCCTGTTGTTCTGCAGGATGATTCCATGTGGTGCCATGTCCTCTGAAGGGAGGGAGGGGGGGTTGGACGTCCTCATCGGAGCCGCCTCGAACCCCGACGTCCACGCTCAATGCGGATTCCAAGTTTGAAGGTCAAAATGTCAAGGTCATTCCAGAGACCGCCCCCCCCCCCTCCGCACCCACCACCTCATCACAAAAAATATTAGGGGTCCCTTCATGAAAACATCTGGAGGGATTTCAGTCTTTTTCTGCCTAAACGACAGTTGTTCAGAGGTCAAGGACAAAAATAGGGTGTGTTTGCGTGTCTATGCATACCTATGTGCATATTCTTTATGTTTGTACACAGGTGTGTGTGTGTGTGTGTGTGTGTGTGTGTGTGTGTGTGTGTGTGTGTGTGTGTGTGTGTGTGTGTGTGTGTGTGTGTGTGTGTGTGTGTGTGTGTGTACAGAGTGAAATGACCAGGGCAGAGCTGAGGCGGTCGAGCTGATAGTGTACGAGGTGAACAGCACCCGCTGTCCTGTCCTCCCCTGTCCCCTCTTTTTTTTTTTTGTTTCCCCCCTCTCTAGCGGAGCCACAGTTTGAGCCGCAGCGCGTCCACTCCGTTCAGGTAGTATCTGAACAGCCGCTTGTCTCTGACAAAACCCAAGTTCTCGTAGAGCTTCAGGGCTGATTTGTTGGTGATCTCGGTCTCTAGTACAACCTGTCGGCAGAAAGACGGGACATGTCAGCGCTTTAGATAGTAGAATAAGACACATAAAACTCATTTTCAGTCAATGTTACCATTGTTTTTATGTGTAACTTTAATAATTGTAAGTTGGGATTTAAGCGCTTACAGAAGCAAGTGATGCCAACATTTTCCTAAAAAAATGTTTGGTGAGGAGGTGGTATAGATGGGGTATGAGTAAATATCAAAGCTGATAAAGTTCCCTCTATAAATAAATGAGTTTAGGCCCAGATCCACATTCGGAAGACGGCAGCACTCGTGAATTTTTCTTTCGATATTTATTGCTTTGGCGTTTGGTGACTGTGGGAAACCTGGACCTCCACTGTGCGTTGTGCCTGAACACCCGTGTGTTGACACAGATCACTCACTGCTGCTGTGAACTGTGAAAACATTGTTATTTCTGCATGGCAAAGTGACAGCGCTGTGACATGTTTAACATAGCTGGACACAGGAGAAATGGTTAGCCTTTTACATAAGAACATAAAAATAATGTCTAACAAATTTGTTTTAGTTACAGGCTGAATATTTTAAGCTTGCAAGCTTATCACCAATATGTTAAAGGACCAGTATTTTATCATTTTAACAGTTTAATATAGTTATTCTCATTTTTATTAGGTTTAATACAGAAAAAGGCTGTTCTGAATTAGAAAGCCAACTGCTTTTTAAGCCACGAGGTCACGCCTTGCACTATTCTTAGATGTAATAAAATGTGTAAAAAAAAAAAAGATGTTGTTAGAATGCAGCTTTGATAGAGACAGTTGTTTCCTTATGCTTCCAGTCTCTATGCTAAGCTAACAACATCAAGGCAGGAAAAACAGAACCTGAAACTAAAGCAGCTAAATGGAATTCAGCCATCATATTATCATATTTACTACAGTTCTCCAACTGTGACACCTCAAAATGTCTTCTATGAAAAATCCCTTTTTAATAAACTAAAATGATAAATTTCTCTTTCTTTAAATAATGAGCAGGACCTGGAAATCACCAGCTTCTTTTTTGTGTGTCAAAAAACGGGCAGTGGTGTCGTTATTATTATGTGCTAATGCAGTTGCAGGAAGCGTTTTCGAGATCTGTCTCGTTGCCGTATTGAAAGGAGCATTCAGAGCAACGAGAGTCAGCTGCTGAGCGGAATTGCATTTACGAGCGGAGCTGTTGGGAAATCAGACTCAGAAGACGCGCTGAGAATCCAGCAGCGGTCAATCGGCTCTTCCCACAAACACTTGAGAGCTTCAACACAACCAAAAAAAAAAGAACAAAAATGTACACAAAAAGCAGCTCTCATGTCAACAGATACAAGCTAAAAAATGTTTCTTGGGTGAATAAACACATATATTCCTCTATAAAAAAAAAAAAATACTCTTACTCTGTTATGTTAACCATGATGGAATTTTGTCCATTTTTATGCCTCCCTCTCAGGAGATTTTTAAACAACTTAGTGTGTGAGAATCAGGTGGGAGAGTCCGCAGCTATTCAGCGAAAAGCAGAATAATTGACATAGTTTGTAAAGGAGGGAAAGACACTGTAGAGTTACCAATGAACTCAGATAAGTGAAGGACAGGCCAGGAATATTGGACCCTGAAACACAAACCTTTAGTAATGCTGTGTCCAACATTACTTAGCAAAAAGCAGATGAAATGAATGATCAGGAAAATACCGCTTTCAGAAGAAGGGATAAACCAGAGAGCTAAGTTAAGGTAGTTTTCTGCTGCGTACGAGCGAGGCGTAAAGCCCCGTGAATGTCTGCACCGACGCGTGATTCGTTTCTGTGTGCTGTCAACTTTCTCTGGACGTATGTGAATATAATTTGAAACAGACATTTTACATAGTTGAAGATTTACGTGTAAATGAAAGATGATCTTACCTCGTCACAGTCGCCCTCCACCATGGCATAGATGGCCTTCTTCACCAGATTAGTACCTGGAATATAAGAGCCCAGGTAAGCAAAGGAATAAAACACATTTTATGATAATAAACACCTGGTTTCTACATTTTTAAAGCTTTGAAATAATATAAGAAGAGAGTTGAGGAAAAAATGAAAAGAATAATTAATTCAAATTTTCCACATGTATGCTCCTTTCCTGACCTTCACCACTTTTGTTTAAAAGAGGTTTTGCTCCACTTTAATTTAAGACATTGATGGTTCTAGTTGTAATAACAGCTGTTGCTTTACGTGTTTGTTAATAAAAAGAAAACATTTAAAATCAATTCTTTACTTTAGTTTTCTTTCTTGAATTAGACGTATAGCGTTTATTGTTTTAACGGTATGATGCAAGTTTCTGTGATTCGGTTTTATTGTTGCACTGGTATCATGGTTTGGAGACCTACCTCTGGAAGAAAGGAATTCTCAGAACCAGATAATTAAATGGTCTGGTGTTTATTGATTGAGAGATTGCATTACCTTGTTTCTGTTTTAATCATGTTCAGTTTCTGCGAGTACCAATCCATGTTCTTATCATTGTTATTTGTCCTGTGAAATGTTTGAGATGCTGTGCATTGTGCAACAATCCACATTTAGGTACTAAAAAAAGTCAACGTGAAACTTGATTTGACGAAAATCGCGAAATTGCAATACCTGCCAAGAAAAAAAAATATTTCTTAAAACCCATTCGTTCGAGGTCTCACCGATGCTTTTCCTTCTGTGTTTTGAGTCCACTGCCAGCATGGCGATGTAGCCACGTCGGAACATCTTCTTGTGCATGTCAAGCTTACATACAATGGCTCCGACACACTCCTGCTCCACCATGGCCTGCGACACAAACAAACGCAACAGTTTAGGGTTCCCTGAGTTTCTGCTGGGTGACCGCTGCAAACCTAGCAACGGCTCCTATGAAGGCCCTGTCGCCCTGCCAGTTCTGCTCCCGCTGAGCTTTACTTCCCACAATGGCACTTCCTCTTATGTCACACGCGGCGTTCCACACAAAAATGAAACTGGGAGGTTCACAACCTTGGGACTCCAGGGATAAACAGAGCAAGGGCAGGGTTTATTCCACCTAGAATAAAACCTTCACTGTACACCGTGGATTTAACAAGAAAAACAGTATCATCCCTTCAAATGGGGAAAAAAAAACAAGGTTGGGGTTGAAAGACTGAAACAATGTGAAAAAGACGCCTTTAACTGTCTCAGAAAAAAGGAAGAATAATCTGTCTACTCTTTCATCGACAGTGTGGTCTGTTTTCAAACCAAAAATTGGTCCAATTGACTTTTCATCAACTTTTATCAACAAATCAAACAGGAAATTAAATAATTATTATCTCCTCCCATAATGAATCTCACAAGTTTGATTATTTGGTCTGCAGAAGGCAATAAAATCTTTATTAATTAGCATATAGTTAACTTTCACACCTGCAAAAAAACTAGATTTGTTCTGTTATCTTCCTGTAGAAATAAGCATCTACTCTGACTCAATGTGGAGCGACATGTTCACATGTTACCTGCGCTTTTCTTTGTGTATTATTCCTCAGCATTGTCCATTTTTGGCAAAACATCCAATTCTCAAAATGAGTTTGGAGAACAATCTGTAGACTTCGAGCAAAGGAATAGAATTAATGTGAAGGTCATATGGAACAAACTTTAAATCAAACCCCCACAAGGTAGCCATGAAGATAGTTTGTGACTTGCTGTGAATTTAATTGAACTTAGACAACCTCCTTTTAGAGGTCTCGTTTTAATTGTCTAATGCACACCATAGAGAAAACAACGATTTCACACCAACAAAAAGGAACCAAACTAAGCATCTTTAAACAGGGACATTTGGTGGCGCCAACCTCCGCTGGTGTGAAAGCACCTTGAGTCAGCTGAAAGTTTTACGTCCACAATAATAAATTACACAGCTGACTTGACAGCAGATGCTGACAGGAGGGTTGAACCAGGGGCCACTTCTGTTCAGCCCCTTCAAATGAGAGGTGAAACTTATACCAAGTATCTAAAATCAAATCGAGTTGCCCTAGATTCGAACCTCCTTTGACAACCATGACCTAGATGACTGTGAAATCTGGTAATATTCTTTATAATTATGTGATCAACGTATTCTCATGATGCTTTGTAGCTTAGATAACAAAAACTAGTAGTTTCTCTGACTGTAACTCCAGTTCTATAACGAGTGCAAAGTATCGATGACGCATAGCATCAAGCAAAACACCTCAGGTTAGTAAATGAGAGTTTTTCCCGCAACAGGTTCCCTTACATCTCCATTTCAGTACGGGTTCAGCACTGTGTCTCTGCCCCAGGGCAGAACTGGTCTAGTGAGAGAAATGAGCCCAAACCATAATAGACAGAGACAAAGCAGCAGAAACTCCCACTAAGCTGAAATGAGCACGTGCATGTAAATTAAGTAAATGACACAAATGGTTTCCAGTCTTTCAGGGTGCTGGTTTCCTTCATTTTCCCTGCTGTATGTTTTTACGGGGGCGGGGAGGAGGGAGCAATGTTGGGTTGACTGAAACCTGTTAGTGGCTGCCAGTCCTATAATGCTGTTATACCAGCTGCTATAACAAAACAATAAAAAAACGTTAGTTTGGAAGAGTATGGGCCGCTACGGCTCCGAGGTGAACGGTGGTTATCGGCAGAAAACGTGAGAATCTTCAGACACGTCGATGAACTGAAAGTCTCTCGTCAATAAAATGAACACAATCACAGAGGCTGAACAAAGACGAACGTGTTGTCACAGCAAGTCATTTCTCATGCCGTGAGGTTTCTACAGCAAAACTCAACCAGGATCTTTTCTGTGTAAAAACCACGAGTTGGAAGTCACACCCAGAAAAGGCTCATAGTGTAAAAGGTAACAAGCACACCTCACCCCTTTGTCTATGTGTGAATGTTGTTCTCACTCTCTCTCCTGTGTGAACATTATTCTGTCTATCTTTCTGATGTGAATATTGCCCCCCCCCCAATTATTCTGCCTCTATTTCCTGTGTGAATGTTAATCTGTCTCTCTCTTTCCTGTGTGAACAATGTCCTGTCTATCTCTCTCCTGTGTGAACATTATTGTCTTCCTCTATTTCCTGTGTGAATGTTGTCCTCCCTCTCATTATTCTGCATCTGTCCCGTCTCTCTCTTGCTCTCTGTGACTGTGCAACTTTTTACTTATTCTAAGGGTGTGAATGTTGTTCTCTCCTGTGAAAACACCTCTTTCCTGTCTGAATGCTTCACTCTCTCTCTAACATTATACTCCCTATTTTTCCATTGTCTCTCTGTGACTTGTTTCCAGAGTCCAGAAACCAGAATGCGGTTGCACAGATGATGAATTCCTCGTGAGCCAAACGTGTGAAATGTGGCTACACAAATGAAAGAGACTTGTAACAGAGTCCTTGTGATACAATGTAGTTGAGGTGAATCCCTCTTCACGTGCACAAACTTGACAGATGTTTCCCTCACGTGCTGTGTCCTACTCACCAGGAAGCAGAGCTGCGGCCAGTTGTGGATGAAGTACCTGTACGTGTAAATGGAATAAGGCTCAGACAAGTCCTTGGTGATCAGTCTCATGATCCACGGCATCTGCAGCTCGGACTCGTAGCGGACGTAGCGGATGCCGTGGTCGTCCTCCCCCGCTCGGCCGGGAGAGCCGCTCAGGTCCAGCCGGGCCAGCTGCGCCGCCGGCGGCTCGGAGGGGCTCTCCTCCCCGCCGGGGCCGGGGGGGGCGTCCGGCGGCTGGTCGCTCGGCGGTCTCGGCGGCTCCGTGTGGTGGAACCCCTCTTTCCCTCCCTCGCCTCCGGGGTGGACGTGGGCCGCCTCAGTTCTTACGAAGCCCGGCATCCCGTTCATGCTGCCGCCCGGGGGCGAGTGGCTGCCGTTCTTGGAGCAGGGGCCGTGGCCTTCGCGCTGGCGGAGCTCGGCGCTGTTCCTGGCGGCCGCCGCCGCCGCCCCGGTGCCGCCGCCGCCGCGGTCACAGTTGTCCACGGACGGTCTCGGATTGTCAGGCCGGGTCCCGGGGTGCTGGTGGCCGTCGGCGTCCTCGGAGGGGCCGGCCAAGCCGTTGAGCTGCTGCTGCTCCCGGGCTTGCATTTTAAGGTGCAGCGCCGCCGGGCTAGCTCGGGCTAGCATGTGTTTCTGCTTCTTCTTCGCCGACTCGTTGACCTCGGTGACCGGCTGCGGCTTCTTCCCTGTACCGGCGGGAACGCAGTCGTCCCTGCGACAGGCCGGCTCTCCGTCTTCCCCCGCCGGCTCCGCGCTCCCAGCCCCGGGGAAAGGAGGAACTTCAGCCGGGGATGCGGGCAGTGCGCTACTAGGCCCAGGCGGCACTGTGGCCATCCCACCGCATTAAGGTGGAGATTCACGCGTGGGAAACGTTGAACACGATCTCATTCACCACGCGCGGGGAAATACGATCTATATAGGCGTCACTTCACCGAATATTGCATAAATCCGAGGATTGTTGGGGCGAGAATGTCTCCGCTTGCGACAGCAGTCGCTGCTTTCTCCTCGATTTCCCTGCTGCCGTAAAGTGCTGTCGCAGCAAACGCCATTGCAACACCAGGCAGAGACGTTTTACGACAGTGGTGTAACGCATGAGAGGTTCTGTTCTTCTGCTTTTCAGGGGACAAATAACATTCTTCTTGCATATAATAAGGGATATTTAATTTTTTCAGGCTCATTTGATTTGTTGGCTTTCCTCTGCATTGCCCATCAACAGAAATGCCCTCAACTATATAAGTAATGTATGAGAAAAATAAGAAAAATTAAAATAGAGGAAAACTATATACACCAAGGTCAGGATCATTATATGTTTTTTTATATAAATTGATTAATTTAGATTTTTCCTTCGACCCTGCAAAATCACAAAGAAATATACCAATGAATAATGTTTTATCTTCCCTACATGATTGTCTCCATAAAAACAATAGATTATTGAAATGGATAGAAATTGTTCTTTTTGCATTAATTTTCATTGTTATTTGTATTCATATTTGCTAACAAGTAGGCTATATTGGCATCTTGTGTAGGGCAAAGATTGTGAAAACTATCTTAGGTCAAGTTTAAGTTACTGCACTAAAGGGTTAATTGGCCTCTAAGGTCAAGAAATGCAAATTTCTACTTTTTTTTTATACCAGCAGAGGACGCCAAAGTTCAGGATTTTTTTCTTCTTCTTGCAGCAATACCGTTTCTCCAGTAGATGTCGCCAGTAGATTTTAGTTTTATTGCTCTCCCCTTATCCTCTAGGTACAAGGACACAAGCATTAATCTTTATTAATAGTCCATCGGGTTGTGAGATATTCTCCATATGCTGGGAACATTATCTTCACCTCATTAATGTCTGTATCTTACATCAGATGCATTATGATCAATTTCCGGATTAAGGTTTTATGGCAAGTAAATTAACTACACAGATAATATGATGGTTTTTGACATGTTTCTTAAAGCAGCTGGAAAAAAATCACAATCACAGGTTTACAAATATTTAGAATATTAGACGAAATGCACATATTCCATCAATATTTCTATTGTGGTTTTAACTCTGTTTGATAAACACAGGCTTTAACAGTGAAGAATGAGGGATTCTGGTTCTTTACTCAGCATGATGAGAAGCAGGAAGACCTCATGGACCTCAAGTCTCAAACTGCCCTTGAATGAGTAAAGCAAAAACACAGACACAAAAACAGGTATTAAAACTAAAAGAACACTACTACACTGATGATAAAAACAATACACCTTAAAACAATTATGCATTCCAAATTTAAACAATGAGTTCCTATAGTTTGAGAGATTTTAGGAAAAAGTCTAGTAACTGCTTTATAAATGAAGGTGTAAAGTCTTGGGAACTTCAACACTCTGAATTTCTTTGTTACTAAATTAGGACAATAAGGAAAAGCAAATGCAGCCACCTCTCAGTGCCATGATTCGACAACGGAACTCCCTAAAACTGGAGTCGATTTCTCTGCAGGAAGGGTCGGTTCATCCTAGGAGGCAGTGTTGCTCCATCACGTCCTCCTGGGGCTCCTCGCCACTATTTGGACGTTATGTGAACTTTTAACATTTCCTGTGAGTTACATGGTCTGCAGGCTTTATACTCACATGGGATTCAAAAAAAAAAGAAAAGAAAAAAAAACATTAGCGTCAATGAGTGCAAAGAGGAAGACGCGGCAGCATGTTTTGTTTGTAAATATGTGTTTGAGAGAAGGAGACGGGAGCGATAGCGCGGCGCAGAGACGGCCCTTTGAAAAGCTAAGCCTTGGGGCTGAGAACTCTCTGAAGAGCTGGAATCAGACATGCACAATCAGTTCCCCTCTTCAAATCTCCTTTACGGGCCTATCTACTTGAACAGGCTCCTCTTAATTACTTTCTCTATCACTTAGAGAGCCGTGCCGGGGACTCGGAGCGGTGGCTTGCCAGAGACACTTGGCTGGTGTGAACCTCATATATTTATATATCTTCTTCTCACAATCCTACCCCGTACCTTTTTCTCCCCCCCCCCCACCTCCTGCTTTCATTCTACACCGCTCTTGTCTCTCCGTGTCTCCTGTATCCCTTTTCCAGATAACTCCAGGGCGTCGGTTGCGTCATGTGACTGGTGCGCTTGCGATTACAGCGGTTGGCACCGAGCAAAAGCCCAAAATACCTTAAAAAACAAAAAAAAAGGAAAAACGACATGTAAAGAAGCGTGAGGTCAGTACGGAGGGAGAAACATGCGTTTGGATGTTCAAGCTTCAGGACAACCCACGCTGACATTGAAACCCAAACGCCCTCCTCTGTCGGGCCTCCCTCCCCGTCTTTCTGTCTGTCTGAACCGGTCTCAAGGGCTGGGGGCCAAGCTTTGGATCTCCAACCCCCCCTCCAGACCCCCCCCACCCTCCATCTCCCACTCCTGCCTGTCACATTGGCTCGCTCCCCTAACTCAACTCACTTCCCGGTGTCCTTCTCCTTCTCTCTCTTTTTTTTTTTTTTTTTCTCTTCATGCCTGGCGTCTGGTCCACTAGAGCTGTATTTAATTAGTTTCTGTTGGGTTAATTAGGGGCTAAAGTTAGGGGGTCGGACCACAACAAAAGCGGGTCAGGCTGGACGGATGCAGGTGCTCCGGAGTGGCTGCCAGATTCCACCGTTCAGATTAAGATGGCTGCAAATTGTCTGGAGTGTTGGAGAGAGAGAGCGCCACCAGTGATTCGTGAGGGGAGGGGTTCTCCACCACATATGGGATGGCAGCTCCTTATTCGCCCATGCTGGCAGCATTGTTCTCCACTTTGATGATTATTTGAGGAATTTCTCCTCCTTTTTTTTTTGCAAAATTGTGCAAATTTTTCCCCAGGATTTGCGCTCTCTCCCTTTCATGTCCCGTCCCTCTCATATTCCGCTGGCACGCATCGGACGGGGCTGATAATGTATGGGGCGTGCGAGTGATGTCTCTGCCAGCCCCGTTTCCCCCGCTGCCATACAAGGTGCTGCGAGTTCTCGTCGGCGTTGCTCTGAGCTCTCGGCCTCCTTTTATATCTGCGAGCAGCAGCTATACCCTGTGTCTTTGCTCGGTGTGCAATCAAAAACACACGTGTGGGGTGTTTGGGGTGGACATCAAATGACCAGTGAAGTACACATAAAATGGCCAATCGAGGCCTTTGAGGTGTACATCAGTTGTTGAGACGTATCACGTATACGAAAAAAGGAAGAAAACACTGGATGTGAGTCTGGAGAAGCTTCAGACAGCCGCACTTTGAAGGTTACCCGTTAACCTGGTGTACTTATAATTTTAGAAAAAGCTAAGCAAATTATGCAGATATACACCGAATATATGCACGGATACAGACTATCGTGTGACATTGAGTCCAGAGGAGAACGAGCAGAAAGGGAGACAACTTGACCTTTTCTTCAATCCTGAGGAGATGAAGAGGAACCAGATGAGCTGATACGAAGCAGTGAGAGGAGGAGAAGAGGAGCAGAGGAGGAGAGGAGAGCATCTCTGGCATGGCGGAGCCCCTCGGTGACTGAGGGTCCTGGGGCCCTTTAGACAGGCGCCAGCCCAGCAGGGAAGCAGAGACAATCACGCAGCACCAGATTCAATGCACAGAGATGGAGGGAGATGATGATTGAGGGGGGGGGGTGGTGGTGGTGGGACAAAGGGCACAGCTGAGAAAGGTGGAGGACATGTAGAGGAGAAGAGCACGTCCAGGTAGAGATGCAGGAAAGAAAACACAAATAAACAAAACAGAGACATGAGAGGTGTGCACGGAGGCAGGAAATGACAGTGGATCAAGAGGAGGTGAGAGGAAGAAAAGGAGTGAAAGGAAAAGAACGAGCTGAGCCAGAGAGAGATAGTATATATTCCCTCTGTACCGGTCTTTATCAGCAGCCCAGATCGCGGCGTATGAACAGTGATCCAAGTCAACCATCTGCTGAGGCTAGATAAGCCTGGGAGAGCCGGGTATTGAGCTGTCACTCAGGGAGGAGCGCAGAAAGAGGAAAGAAGAGAGGAGGGGAGAGAGAGAGAGAGAAACAGAAGAGAAATAAAGACAGAACGCAGGGAGAGAGGGATGGGAGGGAGGGAAGGGTCCGTGCAAGGTAGGAAAATTCAAAGCAGGAGATTTGCACGGACGGGAGAACGTCCGTCTTGTTTGAGAAAGAATTAACGTCAAATAGATGTCCGGCCCTGTCCTCGCTGGTTTTGAAATAATCCTCCAGCTAATGAGAGGAACAAAAAAAAAAAAACGTGCATGAAACACAACCGTGTTGTTTGCTTGTTTTCTGCCACTTAGAAGCACACGTCCACTTTCTTCACTTCGCTTCATTATTCACAGATTATCGTGGTGCAAAGTGTCTCTGGGGGTTTTTGTCCCCCCGCACACTATCATAGTCGATTAGACACCTCTGGTGGAGGGTCCCCAGAGTGGAGGACGGGTTACTAGTTGATTAAGCCCATGTGCAGGTGATTAAGTTAAATCCAATTTAAACTTACCCCCCTAAACCACTTACTGCAGGACTATGAATGATAATGTTGTGCCGTGTGAGTGTGTGCAGGAAGACGTTCGTACACTCGGCTGATTCTATCATCAGTTTCTAGTTTTTTTTACTTTTTAAGGTGTTTAATCCCAGTTTTACATGCGTGAATCGGTTTATGTTTATAGTGTGATACTGTGGTGGTGCGGGAGTGTGGTTTAAGGCTGGAGGGATGGGGGGGGGGTGTTAGGAGATTAGCCGGGGCCAGTTGGATCATTTTACAGCCGGAGGACCCCCCCTCACCCTCTGCAGTCTCCTGGACAATGAGGATTAAACTCCTCTTGTTCCTCAACTCCGAAAACGGCAGGACGACAAAGGCTATTCCTCCTGGGTCTCTGGCTGTGGCTGGGAGCTGAGTAGAGGGGAGGGGGGGGGAGGAGTAAAAAGGAGGAGGGGGGAGGCAGAAGGAGGCAGGGGGTCCATCATAAAATTAATCCCTTCACAGTTTCCTCTGGGTGCAAAGTGAGATATGAGGCAGACATGTCTAATGAAACGCTACAGTCATCTAAGGGCACAGCGATAAAAGCGTATATTAAACTAATAGAGCTCATTATTAGAGGCGGTTTTAAGCGGATCGAGGGGGGGGGCTCCTCTCCTCCGGTGATCGGCGGCGGAAGATTAATCGATGCACGCCGGTCCAATAAAACCCGCCTTCCCACGTTGCCCAGTTTTCAGAGCTCATATTTGAAGCTCGCCCACTCATCATCCTCGAGGTCAAAACCATGACTCGACTCGATTTCCAGCTGCAGTTTAGATTAAAGGAAGAGCTCACCAGCGCACCAAATATGCTTAACTTGCTTATTTTCCATGGATTAGATAATTATCTCATATCTGAAAGCTTAATAGGAGGCTACAGCTATAGCTTAGCTTAGCGTGCATGCAGAAAAAGCGTCCTGAAGTAATCAAATCTATCTGACAGAACATCTAACGCTAATTAACACTTGTTTGTTTAATTGATTATTGCACAGAACTCCAGGGAAGCCACTGCACAAGCAGTCCCACACATACATAACCCCCATAAAACCACAAATTGGCCAATTTGCACTCTACGATGTATGCAGGGATTTAAACAAACAAGATATACCGTGGTAATTAGTGAGATTCAGAGGCGACGTTTAACTTAAGAACAGAAGCCGTCGAGCTGTTTGGTGCTTATGGCTGAACTCATCTAAAAAGCTGCCAGATGCAACTCCATATTCTATCGATCTTCTTGTCAACATCAGCATGTTTCCCAAACGCGACGGGTAGTTCCTTTAAACACCGTGTGACACACATTCCAGCCGCCCTGAGAACAAGTGTCTCAAAGCAGCAAATAGGAAGATAAAGCCTGTGTAAAAAGGCCGGAGAAGTGGTGATCATAGCCTGGGGGGGGGGCACGGTGATCGGGGATCAGTGGCAAAGTGTCGCCCCGTGGATCTGTGTCAGATTTAGTGAAAGAGCAGGATTTGGTTTCCCCCCTCGATGTTTGCAATTACTGTTGCCTTAAAAAGAGAGAGAGAACAAAAGTAAATTTGTGATGTTGTGATGCTCAGGATCAAATTTACTGGTCAACATCCAAGCGAGAGGGACAATAAAAGACGAAGACAAAAAAAAAGAGAGAAGTACACTGGTTTTAAACTGAGGAGAAAAAAAACGAGGGAGTCAATATACGAACATAAAGAAACGAAAGAAAACGAGAAGTGAAGAGGAGGGCAGGGAGCACAACAGGACCAGGGGGAGTTAGAGGAGAGAGGAGAGGAGGGAGGGGGCTTTCATACAAAAAAGCCTCTATTTTACTCATAGAGAGGGGGGAGAAAGGGAAAAAAAAGAGCAAAAAGAAAAGCTTCTTCTCACCTCCTGGACGCAGTGTCAAACCCAATCAGCGTCTGTCCTGGCAGCGCCGGCCGTCTCCCAGGCACCGGATCACAATGGAGGCGAGCCGCGGCCGCCACACCTCTCACTTCCAATCTGCGTCGTCCAGGACAGGCCTGAGAGCGGGGGTCCGTGGGGGGGGACGGCACTGCACCTCAGATGTCTGGATTCTCATAAAAATCCCTGTGTGATGAGAATTGGATTAGTGAGTAAAAGTTAAAAAAAAAAGACACTCTTAAACTAAAGATCAGCTCATGTCGATTTGGACCGTTAATATCAGGAGTTTTTTTTTTTATTGTTCAAGATGTGGCGTAAATGTGGCTTAGGATAAAACAGCCAGGGGGCGTAGGTAGGGGTTATTGTTCTTAGGAGATTTCCAACACAGGTGAAGAGAATGGGACTTAGTGTCACGTAAAGCCAAACACAAACACGGATAAACTCCCGGACGATTACAAGCCGCCCGACAATCCCTGAGCCGCGGAGTCCCGCTCTAATAAACGTGAGCAACAAGGCTTGATCCTCAGAAAGCCTCAGCCACTCAAATAAAAAATGTCTATCGTGAATAGACACCCCCCCCACACACACACACACACATACACACACACACACAAATCGCATTGTTGAGCAAATCCTGTATTAAAAGGAAAGAGTTACTCTGCATTTATACTCTTGAAGACTTTAGTTAAGCCAGTGCCTCCACCGCTACGCAGCGCGGGCTCCATGCAGTAAATCCGTCCCTCAATGGCGATTGGCTGAAGCCGAAGGGGCCATCTTTTTCACACGCTTCCTCGCTCGCCACCCCCCCCCTCTTCCTCACCCCCCCTCGGCTAGTGTTTACCCATCACCAAACAATGGCTGGTTACTGGCAATTAAACAGCATTTTCAGAGGAATCCGTGGCACTGGTCTAATGGCATTACTGTTGGATGATTCAATCCCTGAATAGTCAACAGGATTTTGCCTCTCACCAGGAAAATACTTCATCGAATTACCCGTATTACATAGATTTACCCAAAGCTTATGATTCAAGGGTTCACAGATTACCGCTCCGCTAAAGATGGCGGCAGAAAGGAGTGATAGGCCAGGAGAGGGATGACTCCCGACACCTCGGAGGCTTCAGAGGAACCAGCAGATTTGTCTGAAAGCTTTTCGGTGGATTTAGAAAATTTACTAAAATACTGGAATGTTTTCTTTCCCTGTTAATTGTTTTTTTCCGACTTTGCCTTGAATATCCATTGCAAGTCTTGAAAACCGGTTAACACACACACACACACACACACACACACACACACACACACACACAGAGACACACAGAAGCATATAGAAGCCAAACTGCACATTGTGCCCTTTGACCTTTCGCGGGTCGAGCCGGCCTGGGCGGCTCGGGGAACCGGGAGGACCAGCCAAGTCCATTATCTCACAATGAAGGGCTAATTACTGGGCCTGCGAGCCTCAAATCACACGGCAGCAGACGGTCTGTCCCTGTCCTCAGCTCACCCAACATCTTAATTGCTCTTTTATTCTCTCTCTGTTTTTTTACTGTGCCGCTCTCCTCAACTCGCCTCAGCCATTTCACACATAAAAGCAAGATGCTAATTGCCTGCTATGGAAATATTGGGCCTGTGATTAGCAAGGCAGAAGGTTTGGCTGGTCTGAGTTTCCCTCTTCTGTGTGAGAGGCGGTGTGGAGCCAGCGCGGCGGGGCGTAGAAACAGGAAAAACTGCAGCCATTGGCGGTGAAAAGGAAATTCATTTTTATTCTCTGTTGTTCACATGCAGTGGGCTTGAAAGTGTGCGCCCTGTCATTGTGCTGCATTGTGTTGTGCAAAATTACAGAAAAATTAGCTCAGGCAGAGCTTGTGCATTGTTATCCTGAGAATATGAGACTAATTATTTTTTTTCCTTTTCTACTTTTAAAATGTTATGCAAACAGTGAATCAACTGTCAAGCTATGTTAATAAAAGAAGGAAAAACTGGATAGTCAAATATGATTGGTTGATTAATTACTATCCAGGTATTGCGTCATATATATATAATTATATTCTCTTTCCTGACCCTGACTTATTATCTCAATCTAATTATGGCTGGATGAGACAAGGTTTGGTTTTGATATAAACCATTTTCAGAGGCATATGAATATAGAAACGAGACCCAGTGTGGGAATGTGCTTCAGTTTATGCTCTTTATAACTCTCTCAGTGGCTCTAAGAAATTGTTTTGTTGCGTGACGTAAATGCAAATATGCTGGATCGACACGTGGGTTTTGTGTAATTTGAATTAATTACATCGTTGTGTAAATCCAATGAACTTTCAAAGGTTATTTCAACCTAATTATAAAAAGTTAATCCTAATTATTCTTAATTTTTACATGTTAGTTCAACACGTTTGATTTAAGTGGGGGTTACCCAATTTATTGAGGTAGGTGCAACTATATTTAAAATATACACTCAATAAAACTGGCTAAATTAGCATATTATAATTGAGTGGAAATACTTTTTATTATTTTTTTGATATTCACCCAACAAATGATTATGAGTGTATGCACATTACGAATTGTATCAATCAAAGCTGAAACTATTTTTATATCAATGAATGAAAATATCACAGAGAAAACACATATAAAACAAAATAAAAACTATAGAATCAGGAAAAAAACAAAGAAATTCACTCACTTTAAAGCCTGATCAGGCTTCGCTGACAGTCTGCTACTGCAGCATCTCTTATCTACTCATTTTTTTGTGCTATTGTGTCTCTCTAATCTTTTGCATCACCTGCCATTTGACCTCGAACTTGTCTCAGAACCAAACCAAAGCTTTCCGAGAACCTTGGCGGATATTGAAAATGCTCTTTCAGACGCTTTCCTGGTTTTTCCAAAGTGCTTTGTCCAAGTCGCTGGAAAAGATGGAGAAGAGAGAGAGAGAGAGAGAGAGAGGGAGAGAGGGAGAGTCTTGCTTTCCCAGTGTTTGGTCAGGGCAGGGATAGGTGGGGGGAGGGGGTTGGTGGGGGGCAACGGGGTGCAGGTCGGCTGTTCAAAGGCTGGCTTTTTGCATTGTTGGTCAGTTGGGGATTAGGGTCCTCTGTGCAGCAGAATAGCCCCTCTAATTAAAAAGGATAAGAAGGCAGAAAAATAGCGAGAGGCACGGGAGGAAGCAAAGAGAGAGGGGAGAGCAAATTTGCGGAGAAAAGAAAGAAAAGAAAAACTGTTTTCAGTGTCACTCCTGCAGCCGGGCCCATCAATTCAGACTGGATTAACTTCTTATTTCTCCTTTTTTTTCCTTATTCTTCTTCCCTCCGTGTGTCAATCTCTTCCCCCCTCTGTCTGTTGTCTTCTGTTTGCTGTGATGCCACAGTTGCCAAAAACTTTGAGCACCACTTGCACTTTATTATTATACAGTAAAACAATGTTTTTGGCAGATACAGATTAACCCAAACAACAACGCTTGATCGACCTTTCCCTGGTTTACGGCTATCGATCGTACGAAAATAAGACAATTTCAGGAATTTGGTTGTTCCTAAAAGGAACAGAAACTAAATCCAGATGTATTTTCAAAAATGTAAAGGTATGCAAGGCTGCATTTTGCTTTACAAACCTAGTCTGTGTGTGTGTGTGTGTGTGTGTGTGTGTGTGTGTGTGTGTGTGTGTGTGTGTGTGTGTGTGTGTGTGTCGTCATCAGAATGTGAATAGAGGGCTGTGTGCTGTGCCCCAGATGCTGGCTCCCGGTAGGTGGGCTGTTTGCCGTGGGGATGCCAGGTTGTGTTTTTTTGTTTGGCCCTCCTCCGTCCTGCCTGCCTCCCTCCTCCCTCCCCCGTGGGGGGTCCGAGGATCCCGGGGCTGGTCCCTGCTGACCAATACCCAGGTATGAGGCCTCTCAACTTGGCTAACACTAGCTGTAGGCCATGGGAGGTTAACGAGGTACCAGCAGGGACAAGACATTCAACCCTCCCATGGGCAAACCACAAGTGGTGCATGTATCTCAATGAAGGGCCTGAATATGAGCCGATGTAAGCGGTGTGCCAGCGGTTGCAAAGAGGGTTAAATAGTCAGAATATTGCATCTGCAAAATAAAAAAATAAGTAATTTTTAGTCTATTTTGGTTATTTCGGAATTTAAAATGTTTGTGGCACTGATCCTGGTCATAGGAATGTAATCAATGAATGAATTGTAATTGCTGATCACTGAGGGAATAGTTCACCCTCCTGTGTGAGTCATAATTTACAGTAAAAGAAACAAGAATTGATAAAGAAATACTGCTCAAACGTATCGTCCTGTTGGCGACTGACCTCACACAATTCTGATAATTAAAGAAACAGCGTTAAAGATTTAAAGGCATCTACTAAGAAGCCAAAGTTTGGGTTTTCTGGAGAAGGAGAAAGAATGAAGGAGGGTCAATAAATCTTAATTTTGGGATATACCTTTGTCCCAGCAGCCTTGCTACATGCAGCTTTTCAGGAATTTAGATATCTTAAAGTGTTAGTTCTAAACAATAAATTGCGACACTATTTGGCAGATTAAGCGATAACCGAATGAACCATAAGTTGCAGCCCTACATTGTGAGGAGGCTCCAAGCAGAAGAAGTTTGGAGGCCCGTTGTGACTGAGCAGCGTTCACAAGCGGCACCTGCTGCTCAGAGCTCACGGTGTCTGTTCATAATTCAGCATCCGCGTGGTTCCTCGCTGTAGAATCGTCACGGCGTCGCCACCTCCACGATCCATGATGCCTATCAATAAATCTATCAACGTGAGCTCTGCAGCGCAGATGGCAAAAAGAAAACATCTTCATATTATCCAATACAGTAGTTCTGTCTGCGTTTGTGTGTGTGTGTGTGTGTGCCTATGTGTGTAACAGATGGGGCTGGTTGAGTGGGCCAAGTCATTGATTTGACCTTGAAATGGACAGCTGAAGTAAACTGAAATGGTTGGTTCAAAAACTGAGCATCTGATTAGATAGATAGATAGATAGATAGATAGATAGATAGATAGATAGATAGATAGATAGATAGATAGATAGATAGATAGATAGATAGATAGATAGATAGATAGATAGATAGATAGATAGATAGATAGATAGATAGATAGATAGATAGATAGATAGATAGATAGATAGATAGATAGATAGATAGATAGATAGATAGATAGATAGATAGATAGATAGATAGATAGATAGATAGATAGATAAAATTATCTGGCAGACAATTTATCTTATTTCAAGTTTTTTTCTTGATTTTATTCAATTTATTCTTTTTGTAATATGTAAGAAACTAATTGACCAAAATCAGGAAACAATATTTAAAATAAGATAAATTATCTTCTACTCAATATTGGGCAAATTGTCCCTGAAACCAGATATTTTGGCCTATTCAGATTTATTTTTTTTAATGAATTGACAGATACATGTCTATGTATGGCTCTGCAGGAGGGAACCTGATGTGGCTCTCACACAGCAGAGAGGGAGCTGCCACACACGTTAACAAGCATCTTCACCTTCTTTTTTATTTTAACAACCACAGCTCCGTTTATCTGAAACGCTCCCCGGGGCTGTTAGATATTTTACCCCATGAATTATATATCACAGCTGAGGATGAACAGCAGTCCGTGTGAGCCAAGAACACCAAACGCTTCAGCCTGTTTTATTAACAGTGGGCCTTGAAGCCTATTCCATTATTAGGCCTGTTAGTATGATTTTTGCTTTTCCTTGACCAAAATAAATGCAGGCACAGTCGGCCTTCATTGATCACATTAACTAAATAATCATTCCCTAAGGTTTACTTTGAAAAAAAAAATAATGCAATTAATTTCAAACAATGCAATAATCCATAAATAGCCCAGTATAGCCTAATTGGTGTTGTATAGCAGTTAAAATGGTCGTATTGATTTGAGGCTTGTCTGACAACCAGGCAGCATCGCAGTCTGTTCATCTGGCATCTAGACTCCTAATTAGTTCTCTAACCTGCTGCTTGTTTGGGAGTCTCAGGCCTTCATTAGGGAGATGCCGACGCCAAAGTTTGGTCAGAATGCGGAGTTGGAGTAAGGGGGGGGGGGGTCACGGTGTGTGTGTGTGTGTGTGGGGGGGGGTGTTAAAACAGTCTAATGCACGCTGATATTTGCGGGATTCAAAACGATCAGTAACAGATCAGCGAAAAGAGCATTAATAATACAGCACGTGCGTTTATCTAATCCCAGAATGCAACTTTCGCACCACAACCCCCCACGGACATAAATTAAAGGGTGGCTGGGGGGTTGATCTAAATGTAGGGCTAAACACCAGCGTTTTATTATTTTTAAGTCGTGTGAAATTGGGTAAAACGCATTTTTCAGGCTGGAGTGTTTTAATTGATGCAGAAAGCGTCTAAAATCCTCCTTTGGTGGCGGAATCAAACTGTGACAGGTCCCTAAGAAGTTGCTGCAGCACGGATTCAGTTTTGCATGCTCATCTTATTTTGACAATTAGCCTGAGATTTCCTCATTTTAGCATCGATTTTAAGCTCCGTTCCGATTGGCTGCTCCTAATGGGCCGAGTCCTAATTGGCCAACCTGTGGAGACCGGCCCTGTGCGCTATAAATAAAACTTTCTGTATCGTCAGGATGCGTTTTGCTCCAGCTGCGCCTCATTCTACCTCTGCTCATCATATTTTCTCACGTTTCATTGGCTGCTAAAACTCATCTCCAGCCTCTCTCCCTCTCTCTCTTTCTCTCCCTCTCTCCCTATAAATACCGAGCACCTCCCACACTATAAGTTTGTGGAGCTGGAAATGAGGGTAGATGATGCGCACAGGGGGATAATTGTGGAGGCGTGTTTTTTTTTAAAGAAAACTTTTCTCTCTCTCTCTTTCTCTCTGATCCTGTGGGGCTGCAGGATCCGAGCAAAGAAGCATTCAACCGAGTAATAGCAGGACAGTGGAGGAGACCAGCCCAGCAAATAACGCTCACTAACCGCTCAGACAGGGAGGGAAGGGTTAACTAAAGTCAGGTTCATATATATATATTAAAAAAAACTTTTCATAAGAATAATAAATATATTGTAATTAATATAATTATATATTATATTATAATTTTGACAGCATACACTTAATTCATAATAATAATAATAATAATCATAATAATAATAATAATAATAATTGTTATAATAATAATAATAATAAGGTCCGTTTGGACGTGCATGTGTCAGTTTGGGAAAGTGAGTTGAGGCTGTTATGGTGGGTGCTGGGTGGGGGGGGCTGCTGTCTGGCAGTCAGCTGGTCTGACAAATACAATGCCACTCTTTGTTTTATTTTCGTGACGCAGAAAATTAAGGAGGCCTGAATGCGGAGTCGTGGCTGGCGTCCTGTAATCAGGCCAGCGCGTGCCATCCGGATTATCTCGTTAATTTCTTACAGAATGACGAAAAAAAAAAAAATCCTGTAGCCAATAATAATTAATGACCGGGCAGGGTATTTATTATTGAACGGATGTGGAGCAACCGGTAAGACGGGGGGGGTCTGAAGAGGAGGAAAAAAAAAGTGACAGATTGAGTACAGCAGTGTCCGTTATTAAGTGGCTCTATAAAAACCAGTGGATCAGCTGTAAAGAAAAAAAGAAAACTTTATTCTTTGGATAGGAATCACTTAAAAATAGGCGAGCAGCATTATGAGATACAGAAGAAAATAAAAACTAAGAAGATTATTATGTTAACAGATTTATTTGCTTGTTGTTTTTTTAATTAAATGTTCTATATAGGCCTAGACATGCAACAGGCTTATCAAAGTACCCTAATATAACGTATTTAATAATAAACATAATATAATTTAGGAACATTTAAGTCATTTAAAGTCACCATATCCAATCTAATAGGTTAGGCCTATATATTATTAATTCTATTCCTATAATATTCTAGTGCAAGATGATATAGATGATACCACGCCAGTGTTATTATGTAACTGCAATCGGCCTGCTGCTAATAATTTGTAATTATAAATATTTAATAACTACATTTTAAGATTTAACAGCCACGTAGGCCCATTATCCAATTAACGACAAGCAATCATATCTAATGGAGTTCGAATGGCTTTTCACTATAATATACATTTTACTATCACTATATATTAGATATAAATGAGCTATTTCCCTGTTTGTTTAGATTAAGATTAAGTGTCCCACCCTCTAATCAACACTTTAGGACAGTCTCACCTTTCAAATCTAATTACCGGGAGCAATTCATTAGGAAAGGAGGGGGAATCAGCCAGAAGAGCGTCAGGAATATGTCAGAATTAGCCTCCACTGTGGAGAACGTTCCCAATGATTTGCTAAAGTTATTTTAATTTCCCTACATTTAAATGTACAAGGATTTTTTTTTCTTCACACAATGAGCCCCAGAGATACCATAGAAATGAAGATGCTCAGCTGTGTGTGAATGAGAAGGCTCGGTTCGCAGTGTTGGCTTCTTTGTTTGTTCCCCCAAGTCTTTTGTTATCAGCATTTTACTTATCGGTCAACAGTGGGCTTTGTTTCTGCAAATGGCCCCCAATCAGCTGTCTATTTACAGCAGCTTCGCTGAACCTGTGGGTATATGCTAATTGCGCGCTCTGTCGGGCCCCAGCGAGTGTGCGCATTTTAACGACAATGTTTTGTTTTTGGTGCCACTATTGGAGCAGAGGAGTGTATTTTGGGGAGGGGGGTGATAGGAGGCGGGGCTATAGTAGCAGTTACTGTGTGTTTGATAAGGGGGGGGCAGACAGAGCCTCCTCAGTACAGCAGGACAGCTGGGGGTCTCCACTCCGCTTTAAGAGCCTGCATCACCGAGGACGCCCACTTCTCCAAAAACCCGCCGCGGTGCGTAAAAGGCTGCGCGTAAAGACCCATCCATAAAAACGAAAACAACCCTGTTTTTTTTTGGTTTTTAACCCCACCACCACCCCCCCATTCCCGTTCAACATCTTGCTCCGGATCGTTCGGAACCAGGTGAAATATCCAACGGACTCGCGAGAGGATTAAAGCGGTTTTTCCAGCCCCGTTTCTCCCTCCGCGTCCGGCCGCCAGCATGATGTCCTATCTGAAGCAGCCTCCATACACGGTGAACGGACTCAGCTTATCTACCTCAGGAGTGGACCTGCTGCATCCTTCGGTGGGCTATCAAGGTAAGAACCCCCAACTACTGGTAGAAATAAAATATATATATATATATATAATTTATTTGATTTAAATATAAATAAACGTTCCAATAATTTAAATTAATCCGAACAATACATATTTGAAATTAGATCCACAATTTATTCACTATCAAGTCTTTAAGTTTCCCTTTTCTTCACGATCATCTAAAATAAAACTGATTGTGTCCTTTTTTAATAATAATATGGCTTCAGTCTATTTACGCTTGTTGTATTTGACTGCGCTGCCTGTAAGGTCAAGGTGCGTTTCTTTTATTTCCACAAACCGTTTCGTTAACCCCCCCCCTCCTTTCTCTTTTGATCAGGAGCACCTCGCAAACAGAGGAGAGAGAGGACGACCTTCACCCGAGCGCAGCTCGACCTGCTGGAGAACCTGTTCGGCAAAACCCGCTATCCTGACATCTTCATGAGGGAGGAGATGGCCTTGAAGATCAACCTGCCCGAGTCCAGGGTGCAGGTGAGTTCATGTGCGCTATAAAAGACGGAGACACTCCACTAAATCCTCTGGTGTAATGGTTAGGTTTGTCTCTCCTTAATAAATCCGCTTTTATGTTTGTAATATAAAGTTGATGCACACTTAAAAAAATCATCTAGGGAGTCCTTTTAATGAAGGAACAAAATAGTTTGTGAGAATGTAAAATAATATTAATATATAGACATGTTGTGTTTTCAGAACGGTAAATAAATAATATCCATCTGCGCGTTTTTCCTCCAGGTTTGGTTCAAAAACAGACGCGCCAAGCACCGGCAGCAGGCCCAGCAGAGCCAGGCCGGAGCTCAGAGCAAAGTGGTCAGCAAACCTGTGAAGAAGAAGAATTCTCCGGTGCGAGAGGCCGGTTCCGAGAGCGGGGCCAGCGGCCAGTTCACGCCGCCCTCCGGCGCCTCGCTCCCGGCTGTGAGCAACAGCAGCACCGGCGGCGGCGGCAGCAGCGCGGCTCCGGTGTCCATCTGGAGCCCCGCGTCCATCTCCCCGCTGCCGGACGCACTGTCCACCACGTCCTCCTCGTCCTGCATGCAGCGCTCCTACCCGATGACCTACAGCCAGGCGCCGGGCTACAACCAGGCCTACACCGGCTCCTCGTCCTACTTCCCCGGGATGGACTGCGGCTCCTACCTTTCGCCCATGCACCACCAGCTGTCCGCCGCGGGCTCCGCCATGAGCCCGATGGGCGCCGGCGGCGTGTCCAGCCACCTGAGCCCCGCGTCCTCGCTCTCCTCGTCGGCGTACGGGGCCGCGGGGCTCGGCTTCGGCGGCGCCGCCGCGGACTGCCTGGACTACAAGGACCAAACCGCTTCGTCGTGGAAGCTCAATTTCAACGCGGATTGTTTGGATTATAAAGACCAAGCGGCGTGGAAATTCCAGGTGTTGTGAAAAGTCGATTCCCCTCAGACTGCGAGGCGAACGCGCCCCCCCTCCGCCCAAAAGAACTAAAAGTTGGGAGCGCACGAACGAACAGGCCCCAACTTCTACCTCGGGCAGAGCAGAGGACCGTCTCACTTGTTGGGTTTAACTTATTGAACATTCGGACTTCTTCCCAACTTTGATCAAGGACACGGAACAAATGTGCCGACCAAAAGGAAAAAGGGATTAAGAGAGCGAGAGATCCGAGCCTAACGCGGGTTTTAGGAATAGGTCAGGTTTTCCCATAAGCTCCTTAAAGACTCCCTCTCCTGTCTTTTTGTATTATTTTGTCGGCCCCTTTGATCAAAGCGCTGTGCATGAATGTGCGTGCGCGTATGTGTGTGTGTGCGCGCGCGCGCACGTGCGTCATAGAAAGTGTGCGAGAGCGGCTCTGACGTGAAACCTGGATGCACTACTACTTAATTTATGAGAATTATGTTTGAAGACTAGTTATAAAGAGACAATCAGTCCGTTTCCGTGCGCTCAGAAACGTCCCTTGTGTGTGTGTTTTGAATATTTTTTAAATTTTTCACCTCTGTTGTTAGATTTTTTTTGTTTAAGTTGTGATTCTTTGTAGGATATTATACCTGTATGCCACAGCCACCAGTGGTTTTTTTTTAATTTTTAATTTTATCTCCTGTGTTAAATGATAAATTATTATGTGGGAGTCAGGATCAACCGAGCAGCGAGCACGGTCCATTTGAGCTGCACACACACACACACACACACACACACAAAATAACAATAAAGATAACTTGACCTGAACACTGTGCCTGCATGTGTAAATCCATCTAAATCTCCTGTCTTCATTACAGATTTTACACTAATTGTTAATGATGCTCATGCGCTACTCTGGTTTTGATCTTGGCTCGACTGGGCTGGAAAATATCAATTATTCCACAACAATTATCGGAAAAAGCTACATCGCTGGTTTCTGTCACAACTGCTTGGGCCCGGCAGGAATGTGAGTTAGGAGAGAGAGAGAGAGCTATGTTAATCCCGTCCCATAAAGAGGATAATCCAACATTTTTATTGACGGCTGCTCTGGTTCAGGGCAGCGCTGCTCTGGTTCAGGGCAGTTCACATGCAGAAATGTGCTACCAGGTGTAGTTCAGATGTTACAGAGAAAATAGCCTATAGATCTGTAAAAGCTCCAATAAGATGCACAAATATCCATTAAGAAAATGAGCTCTGGTTCTGAATGATAAAGTCTCCCCATGTTGAAACCATCGCATCCAGGCTGCTGCAGGATTCAAGGAGCCGAGCAGGTCCTGGATGTGGATTAAAGCAGATGAACAGGACTCGGTCTAATTAGGCTGTGACAGGACGAGCAGGCCTCTTATTAACTGCCGTTGAAGAAGCGCCTTTGTTGCTCATTTGACCCCCAATTAACACTAAATGACCCCCATGATTAAAGAGTGATAGACAAAACAGCCTGTGCGCAACGAGCTGGCAGCAATTCACCAGAAAGTTACTGTAATTATTATTATTATGTTTTTTTTTACAGAAGGAAATACTGTACTTCTGTTTACAGTATTATGTCTTCACTGTAAAATAATTAAAAGGCAATAAATAAAATACTGTGATCTCAGTTGCATTTGCAGTATTGGGTGATTCATCTATAATAATATGATAAATATCAATTAGATAAGTTGTACTTATTGTAGGCTTTTTGGTGATTAATTGCACAGTAAAATCAACTAAATAGGCTACAGTGGTTTCAGTTGTATTTACAGTATTTGGGCAAATAACTATTCTAATACATTAATTCTTCACTACTGTCTACTTCTACAGTTATACTGTGATTTATCGTAAAACATACAGCAGCCTACTGTAATAATAAACGTGTTAATGTCATATTCCTATATTCTTATGGACATTACTCGATGAAACTTTTAAATCAGTTAAAGTTGTGAAGAGAAATAGGATCACATGAACTTAAAACCCCTAACCAACAAATAAGCAAAAACACCAATGAAAGTGATATATGAGAATATAATGAATGAACCACAGTGAATTATGCCATTAGGGGCATTATCATCTATTATTTTTCTTCAAGTTTTGTGATTAACAACCATACAGATGATATCTCTGGGATTCCGCGTTCTAGCAGTATCGTGGCTCCAACAGGTCCAGTCAGACCAGCAGGACCCGGGCCCACGAGAACCCGCTCGGTTTTAATTAAGCGCGAGCGGCGCTGGGGGGGACATATGGGTCCGGCAGACGCTTCTTTAATCCTCTCATCGTTTTTGAGGATGTTAAACAATAAAAAAATGAGCCTCGGAAGCCTCTTGTTGGCCGAGGCTAACGCACATTTTGTCGACCCGTCGCCGCAGGCAGAGTTTCCCCCAAAAGCGGCTGAAGCGCAATGAGCCCCGGACCCATCCACGGCGAACAGCGGAGTGTGTGTGTGTGTGTGTGTGTGTGTGTATATATATATATATATATATATATATATATATATATATATATATATATATATATATATATATATATATATATATATAAATATACTGTAGATAAACTCTTCCCAGTTACTATTCTGATGACTCAACACAAATACAAATATAGGCTTTAACCCATTTTTCAAAATAAAAGTCTGCTTTTCCAATGTTGCTGTTGGGGGAATGCACGTGAAGAAGCATTATATATGAAGCATTATATATGAAGCATTATATATATATATATATATATATATAAATATATATATATATTATATTCTAAACATCAGACCTTATTTTATTCATTGTGTTGAACCAAATGAGCTCAACGCTGCAGCCTAAGCCAGGTTGCAGCTTAGGTGGTAAAATATTAAAGTAGTAATAAATTGACAATAGAGGTTTTAAAAAAAAAATGAAGCCATGTAATAAATATCATTATTACTCAGTAATTACAGTAAGTGATATCAACACAGGATATTCTGTTTATTTTTTTTTAAATATATTTCATAACTTTGTATATGTATATATATATATATATATATATATATATATATATATATATATATATATATATATATATATATATATATATATATATATATACACACACAGTATATATACTGTATACTGTAGATAAACTCTTAGAGTTTAGATGACTCAACACAAATATAGGCTTTACCCCATTTTTCAAAATAAAAGTCTGCTTTTTTAACGTTGCTGTTGGGGGCGGGGGAATGCACGTGAAGACGCATTATATATATATATATATATATATATATATATATATATACTACATCAGACCTTATTTTATTCATTGTGTTGAACCAAATGAGCTCAACGCTGCAGCCTAAGCCAGTTTGCAGCTTAGGTGGTAAAATATTAAAATAATAATAAATTGACAATAGAGGTTTAAAAAAAAAATGAAGCCATGTAACAAAAATCATTAATACTCAGTAATTACAGTAAGTGATATCAATACAGGATATTTTGTTTATTTTTTTTAAATATATTTCATAACTTTTAGTTGTATTTTTATTAACTTGTTTGTTTCATGATTTATGTGACTGTGCTGCAGTAACACAAACTGCCCATTAGGATTAAAAGAACAACAATTTAAAAAAAATACATAAATTGAAAAAAAAAAAAACATAAAGGGGCTGAATTAAGATTTTAATATAAGGCAAATAAAGTGGATGTTATATTTAACAAAAGAAAACAACCAAATCAACAGCTAAAAGACTAACAAGTTAAACTGGTATTTATCTGCATTTATTGGGGAGGACCTGCGATATAATGTTTTTTTGCTTGGCTTTGGAACAACATTAAGGCAAATCCCTAATTATTATAGTCTCATCATCCTAAATTACCATTAACGTTTTTTTTAAATTTTGAGTCAGAACCAATATGTCAGCCGTTGTCTGTAAAAGAGGAAAGCCTAAAACCTCCCTGCATGTTTAAACAAGCCTATCAGGATGGTTTTAACTAGGTTAAGATATTATCAGCTGTACAATGTCACTGGGGACATACGTAAGAATTAAAGAAAGTACTGGAGCAACTGCTGTTTGGTAAAGTGGAATATGGACCTGATGAAATAAGCAGCAGATCAACTGACTGGAGTTCCCTTTCATGAAGAACAACGTAAAGAGATAAACGGCCAATTTGTCGGTGAGAATATAACTGAAGACTATTGTTATGCATAAGTGTGTCCTACATTCCCAGGGAGGCAATGTCTATCACATATCAACACACAACACATACATAATTCATATGCAACAACAACACTCATGGAATCTCATTTAAATGAATGAAACAATAGCGTTTCTGTACATGTCAGACTGGCGGTTGAGGAATATGGTAAATATCCATAGAAGTAGGATACACTGCGTTAACACTTCATGACCCTCTCCCACTCCGTGTTAAGCTGTGTGATGTTGGGAGTGATTTCATCTCGTGGATTACACAATTTGATGAGATTAAAACTGGATGCATGCAGGAAATGTTGCCATTTGAGGTTTTAGACAGGACTTAAAGCCACGCAAAAATGTACCTTTAATTGCTTGGAACCGAGAACCTGGCGTTGACATTAAAGTAGATGCAGCTGATTCCATGTTGAACTAATTTACGCTGTCCTGATTCTGGCCTGAATTATCAAAAATGTGCAAAGAAAAGTTCACATGAAACTGTGCAAATGCACTACAGTGACCAGAATGGTATTTTTTTATTAATATGTGAACATGAAAATAAAATTATTGCCAGTATATTAGGTGCAAAAGGCTGTTGGGCAACATGACTGCTGTTTGACTGAGCCACGTTTTGACACCATGGAGAGTTATTAGTATAAAACCTGCGCTGGGTGGCTGTGCAGTAGGTGTTCTGCAGGGTTTTTCTGGCTTTCGTCCAATCGACGACGGAAATTGCTGCAGAAAGTGTTCACAAACTGGACCCCCCGAGTGCCCGCTCTAATAATAATGGCGGCTTTCACCTTCTGTCGATGCTATTTTTGTGTTTCAACCACGGCACGCTACGTGCTTGTTGTTCAATTGTCAAGTGACGAACGTGACACTACCTTGAACAAGCACAAAGGCGGTTTTTAATTAAAGGATGAAAAACATTTATAGCTTTTTTCTGTCTGAAGATCATATCATATGCATTGTACTTGGATGAAGGCCACAGGGTGAAACGCTCCATCCGCTTTAAATCAATTAAACGCTGTATGATGCAGGCAAAGAAAAACCCCTTTAAGGATTTCAGGATGAGCACAGGCCTGCTCTAAAATCACACAAATCTGATTTGTGTCATAATCTGTAAAATAATCTCACCTAATAATGATTCAAAATATGCAGAATTAACTGATTTTCAAGACATGAGCCTGTTAGGAATGTAGGCGAAACTCTTCTAAAGAAATTATTGGTGAGACGTGGGATTTTAGAGAGGATTCTCTTCCATGTGGCTAAAGCTACACATGCGAACCAAAAGAAAATGCTGTGATATTTTTAAAATATGCACATATGTTTAGACATAAAGCAGAAAGACGATTATCGGGCTAGAGAAAAAATGTTAAAAAATGCCATTAGAGAATTAGTGCTTTGCATAAAGTTAATGCCTAGATTATATTTCTTTCTTTTGGATTTCTTCAAAGCATCAATTTAGCTTTAGAATCAATACAACCCTGGATTATTATTATCAAAGTTGGAACAAAGCACTCCAGTCCTAAGGAGAACAGACCATTGTTTGGAAATCTCCTTTTATAAGAGCAGAAGGGATAAGTTGTTTTAACAGATTACGTTTAGGGCCAAATTTACATCCATAAGCCCGACATGAAGCTGAAAGCATTTGATGCAAACAGATGTTTCCACAGTGACATTCGTGGAGGAAGCTATAGAACGAGGAGCGACAGAAATGATGAAATCGTTTTGAAATCACGGCGCACAGCGGTCGTCGCCAGTTTCACCGGCGGAGTGTGACGTGAACTGGCTGCTCAGACACGCCACTGTTTGTCCTTCTCTGTAACACAGACGCCGAAGCAAGTTTCAATCCAGAGATGAGGCCCTCACGGTTTAAAACACACACACACACACACACACACACACACACACACACACACACTGGCTGATTCTGAATCCAGACTTCCCCAAGTAAATATGATTAAATTATTATTTCTCTAGTCCATATAATATCACATTGTCTGGTTCATTCACAACAAATAATGTTTCCTCATGGATACTTCTACTTTTTTGATGACTACACCCAGCATATTAATTGCTTTAAATTTTTTTATTTGTGATGGTATCATGCACTTAGAAGATTTACATTGACCTTTATGAAAAACAGTCAGCTTAGTCATCCATTTATTTTCTTTTAGAAATAGTAAATTTATATTTCAAGTGTAGCATTAAGTCTTCCATATTTTTTTTGGCTCTCTACACATTTCCAGACCTGGAAATCACGCAAATTAAATTTCCTCCTGCGTAGGAACCCTGCTATAACTCCTACAACTAATATCCCAAATGTCAATGATGTACATAATGTTCACGGGAGGGAGATTTGTTCTTATGTAACCAAAAAGGCGTGCCATTTGTTTGTATGAACAGGCTAGAAAATATTAAGTGATTTGATGGCTTAAAGTATGTGAACACGTGAGCAAGCAAAATGTGTGAGGTACCAATAGAAGTTAGTGTTAAATATCATCATGCAAATGGATGTTAGAGAGGTGGATTAAGCTGCAGGATGCTTTTGACATGTTTCTATGGGCTTTCTGGCATTTATTTTACAACTCAAGGTTCGCTTATCAGCTTTTTCTTGATCTATTTGGTCTTCCTTAGCCGGCTAAGGAAGAGGAAATTAATGAAGAATGACGGATGAATGAAGATAGCATCAAACTAAACAACTCTATACGTTGTTATTGTGCTAATTGACTATTATAGCTACAAATGTCTGGTTTTTAATGTAATATCTACATAGGTGTATAGAGGTTAATTTAATTAAATTGTGTTTGATAATTGTATTAGAAGGTTAATTGATGATTAGAAAACCCTTGTTTAATTATGTTAGTAGAGTCAAAACCAGTTTAAGTGGTTTGATAGGGAATTCTTTGACGAAAGCAATGTTTGATTGAGAAATTATTATTATTATTTCCTAACCTTGTCAATGTCTTGATTATATTTTCTATTCTTTTTTGCAAGTCAATTGAAAAATAAAAGTGTGACCTTTTATGGAAAACACAAAATTGCCTGGGTGACCCTAACTTTTAATGTTCATTATGGATCTAAGATTTCTTTCGACCAACTGCTTCAGGCCAAGCATTAACTTCCAAAACCACACACAGGAATAAGTCAACTAATAAGGAATCAGGCCAAATGCATAAGCAACCAGGTGCCATGTCAGTTTTTGCAGTTATCATAGAATTATTATTTTTGTACATATTTAGTGTAGTGTTTCACACATTTACCAGAGAGATGGATGACAGGAACAGTCAAAATCATAAGCATCCAGGAATGTTCTTTTTTCACAAATAACTGTGAGAATATCTTGTAATGAGGGTAAAATCAGTGCCAACATTACGCTAAGCGGACGTGTTACACACACAGCGACCTCCACACTGCCAAACCTGTCCTCTACTCCTGCTACAATACAGGTCAAAGGTCACGGGGCCTCCCCTTGCTCCTCAGACAGCACAGAGCAGAAAACCTCTCACAAAGCCGCGCACGCAACCCTATCTGCTTTCACCTCTGCCGCGTTTGGAAACAGCGTGGTTTTCCTGGTGGCGGCCGCTCCGCTGGCCCGGCTCCCCGTCTCAGCGTCCCTCCGGGCAGATGGAGAGGTGAGAGCGGTGGAGGAGGAAGGATGCGGCGATTTGTCGACAGATGCCTCCCCCCGCCCCGCCCCATCCCTGCCCACCTGTTTAGGGCAGCAGCGGGGCTTCCTGGAGGCCGGCGTGTGTCTGTTGCGGCCGCACGCCGCGCTGGAGGATGGCCGGGGAGGGGTCGGCTGGAGATGCTGCCCCCCCCTGCAGAGATCTTTGTCCGGTAGCATGTCTGGTTTCCCCCTGGCTGGTGTGTGTGTGTGTGTGTGTGTGAACGAGTGCAGGTGTGTGTCCCCATGTGTGTCTGGTCCCCTGTAGTAACCCCGAGCGCACAACGAGCCCCGATGCGTTCTGCGGGTTGTTTTTTTTTTTTTTCTTCTCGGATCAATCGCGTGTACGTGTGCATGTGTTTAGGGGGAGCAGGAGGCGTGTGCCCTCTCTGCACCCCCACCGCCGCCACACGCCTGACCACCTGCTCCGGGATTAGAGAGCATGCGGATTACACGCGTCACAATGGAGATACACAAACACAAATATGCCCTCGGCCAACAAAGGACATAGACACACACACACACACACACACCGGACAGCCTCGCCACTAATCGCTTTTAGCATCTTCAATATTTTCATAGTTTGGTCAAATAAAGGCTGTGGACACGCCAGATGCTGTTAATGTTGTTGTTGACTGATGCTTTTAGCTTTTTGCTTGGTTATTGGGAGTGTATTCATTATGGGCTTAATCTACACAAGAGGTTAATGGGTCATTCAAACAATTTTGCATGCCAATCTACACTAATAGTGGAAGGCAGCACTACAAATCTCAATTCTTGCAATCCCCCCCCCCCAACCCAAATGCAAGAGCAAAAACATAACCCCTTTAAAATAAGTAAGTATTATTTTAAAATATCTATTCACATATTATTAAAAGGTTAAATGCTAATATGGTTTAATCAGTAAACACAGAATATAAGGAACCAGATTTCACATATGGGACACAAAGTAATTTTGTTTATATTTATATTATATCAAGAAACACAAAGCTGTTTTGTTAGTGTGAATTTGTTAGTGTAATTTCTGTAGGTCAACTAGATGAATTAATGAAAATGTGGGTGTCAAAGTATATTCTTTTACCACTAGCTGCTTGCATGTAAACACTCATTACGGTTATATATATTTAATGCATGCTACCAGAGAAATGACTGTAAACTGATTCATGGCCAAATACGACGATGACAATGTGTGTGTGTGTGTGTGTGTGTGTGTAAATTGAGTCATGGTGGGCATCTTCTCCCAGTCCTCCCCCCTCTTCTTCTCCTCCCGGCCCCCACAGGGTCAGCAAGTTTGTTTTGCTAATGACCCCATCCCGCCATGACCTCATTCAGCCCGCGCTCAGTAATTGGTGGCACACTGACACACTGTGGTGTCAGGGGAGGGGCTCTCACCTGGTGGGGGGGCGGGGGTCCCATTGTAAACATTCCTCCTCGACAAATAAGGAATTGTTATTAATGATTAACGGCAATGAAGGGTAATGTGTGTGTGTGTGTGTGTGTTTGGGCTGGGTAAGGAATAACGAGGACAATGCAGGTGATGAATGACGGTGACAGGGGAGGTGTTTTCACAGATTACCTTCAACATGGAGGGGGGCAGCAGTGATGACAGGGACTGAGGCTGTGTTGATGATGCTCTTCACACCTGTAGCCGCTGCCTAATCGCGCTCACGTCGGCGTATCGGCGGCGTTACGGCGTGTGTGTTACAGCGGAGCGCCCGCTTCTCTTCGTTTTATCCTCCAGGGCTTTTACCGTGTGGAGTGTGAAGCCTCTCACTCGGTGCGTTTACACGCAGCTTAATCGAGCTATGCTGGAAATTCAGTTTTGGCGTCTAACCTGACTTCTGTCCTTGTCTCAGTTTACATGCAACAGAGAAAATCTAATTACTCACAGGAATGAGTATCCCCCCACCCTCAACACTAGAGGGCGCTATGTGTCGTTTCAACAGGTTAATCCAGATCACTTTCTGGTTGACCTGTTGTGACACGTTATAACTTGGTACGGATAGTTTAACTCTCTCAAAACATGCTATTAACTAGTTTTATTTAGGTGGATTCAATGTTTAAAATATATTTTGTGTCAAAAGTCGCACAAAATTGTGATTTCTGTAAAAAAAAATGGTACAAATGGACACTAAATATACATTTTGAATGACCTGGTGAATTCTTCCTAAAACTGTCTTTTAAAAGGTTTTTGACTTTATCATCTTTTGTCATATCCAAACAACTAAATATTATGATATAATATCCCCATGGCTGTTTTTTTATTTCATATGTAATGTAGGTCTCACTTATTGTGCAAAGTACTATGATTCTACTTGGGTGTTTTCACATTAGCAGGGTATTTGGATTTAAAGAACACAGGTATCATTATTATTAGTTTTAACGTTAATATATATATATATATTTTTTCACGTGTTTCTACTTAATTGACTGAAACTGTTCATTTCATAGGGGTTCATTGACTTATTCTAGCTCTCTGATTGGCTACATGGTTTGTCTGTCTCACACACACACACACACACACACACACACACACACACACATGCATACACACACACACACAATCTATGACAGACTGAAACAACTTCCTGTTTTATTCATTCCCCTATCAAAACTCAAAGACTCTTCTGGTAAACATATCAACTTGTAATATGGCGCTAAATTATTACCCTTGAGGTGTGTGTGTGTGTTAGGGTGTGTGTGTAATTAAGCATTAAATGGCTGCATGTCTCTTGTGAGAATTGCCTGGGGTCATTCATGGGTTTCTCTAATGTGTGCGTGTACATAACATTATTCAAATGGAATCGAGGCTAAGTGGTGCATAATTGTATGTACTAATGATCTCATCCATCAATTGTACATTAAAAAGTCCCATGATCTCTATCAGTCTTAATTATCATCTACTATGTGTAAAACAGATATTATTCTTTTTGATTATAAAGCAGCTAAATTGCCATGTCCTCTATTAGTGTGTGTGTGTGTGTGTTAATGGATTTGTCAGGATAACAGAATTGTCCGCTGTGACATTGAGTTTGTCAAGAAGGTGAGCGTCAAAAAAAAAAAAAAAAAAAACAGGAAGAAAAAATGACATGTGTGTACATGCGTCCACAAATACCCACAATGCACCCACAAACACACAATCTTTTTACTTTCAGCTGGTAACAAAAGTCATCCCTCCTCCTCCTCCTCCTCCTCCTCCTCTTCCCCCCTCCTCACCTCTCCCCCTCTCTCCTCATCCCGCTATCACATCGGACAGGGTCTACTTATAGTACCACGCCAGAGAGGAGAGAATGGGGAGAGAAAGGGTATTATGACAGCGAGGAGAGAAAAGAGAAGGAGCGAGAGAAAAGAAGGGCAGACAGGGTATTATGAGAGAGAGGGATGAGAGCAGTGAAGGCATTTGGAGTCTTTATTCGCCTTCCTAAGCCACGGGCTGCGCTCCCAATCCGATTGGTCGATACGGCCAGCCATGTAAATGAAATGCAAAGCAGAGAGACCCTGACTTCCCTTTGCCAATTTGTGGGGCCCTTTTCTCTCTTCCTCCGCCGATGGCTCCGCTCTTTTATCAGTCCGTCTTCCTCTCGACGTGACGCCTTTTCTTCTCCAGTATCACAGCCTGCCGCCTTCTACCTCTGATTCTTCCTCTCTCTCTCTCTCTCTGGAAGATAATGATTTGCCTTTTTCCTCCTCTCTGTAGGAGCTGAACTCTGCACTTCTCTAATGTTCGAGCTCGAAGGATTAAATCCACCAAGGCTTTTTTTTATTTATTTCCTGGGAAACTCCAGTGGTGATTAAGCATATGCTCTTTTGCATGTGTGCGACTGTTTGTGCTTATGCAGACGCACAATATGCTGCCGTATGCTCTCTGTATAATGTTGGATTTTAGGCCATTAAGAGCTTGTTTGCTCTTCCTGCTCCCTGCGCTTGCAGTTTTCTTCAGAGAGGAAACTGCACAAGCTTCTTTACACACTATTTTTCACATGAAAACATAATGTCCGTGATGGAGCCCCCCTCCACCCCTGCATAAGGAAGGTCTGTTGACACTAAACTCTTCCCAGGGGGTGGAGTACCAGTAATGGAAGGGGCTCTGGTTGCACAAACCCCTCGCTGTGAGGTTTAGGTTGCAATTTCTTTATTTTATTTATTTATTTTAAGGAGTCTAATCAGTTCCAGCAGTGTTTCATGTTTTTTTTTTTTTGTTTTTTTTACAGGACAGGATGGGGGGGTGACAGGCCAATAGACGGGGCGGGACTGATGACACTTTTAAGTGCAGACAAACGCAACAGTCTGTTGCAGATTAAAGATGCCCACCACCACCACTGTAATCCCTGTAGCGCCGCCAAATTGGTATTTTCCCCGCGCTGAGCCGAGCTGAGCTGAATAAGCAGAGACTGGGACAGAAAGTGTCCGCCATGACCCGGCCGAACGGCCAGGCTTTACGTAGATTTCAACTAAACTCCTCACTTAATTTAAAAAACCACAAATTACGTGTTATTACTTAAAAACACACACAAAAAAACACGTCTGTGCTCAGTCACTAGAAATTTGTTACAGGCTCAACTTTGGCTCTGAAGTGTAACTGAGTAGGTTGTACATAAGAGGACAAAATGAAGTATGGACAACAAATAAATAAGTGCACAGAATAAAGTTCAGGGGGAAGAATCTGGTGTGATGGTCAGCAGCTTCATAGCAGCTCCGAGAATGTTTTTAATCATGTAAACGCTGCCACCTGCAGGCAGCTCTGCACTGCACAACCCGCCTCATAACAGTCACAGCACAGAGGCAACACTTCACACACTGAAACCACATGGGACACAAATATTCTACTGCTGGAAGTGATCATGTGAATC
This sequence comes from Eupleurogrammus muticus, assembly GCA_036785175.1. Lineage (NCBI taxonomy): Eukaryota > Metazoa > Chordata > Actinopteri > Scombriformes > Trichiuridae > Eupleurogrammus > Eupleurogrammus muticus. The sequence goes on along the minus strand of JAYKQN010000001.1, from coordinate 46,256,408 downwards.
ACCGGGTCAAAATAATTCACATTTAATCTGCGATGAAATCACCGATCACACTCGTAGAACTCTTCTCCTCTTCTCAGTGAGAAATGACAAATCGTGGTCGGCAAAGATGAGAAAGTCAAAAACTTGTACGTGTACATTTTGTGACAAGAAAAGTCAAATGGTGTGACTGAAAACGATTGACAAATTTAAACTATTTAATCGACCTAGAATATAAAACTAGTCGATAGAGAGTTAAACTATCTGGTACCAGGTTTTTAGGGTTACACCAAATGTTGGTTTTGCCTCTAAATACGGTTAATATTGCTGTTAATGTGCAGGAAGCCTCACTGCAGCTTCCTGACAGGAGGGAGGAGGCCTCTCTCTGCTACCACAGCACTTGTCAGAAAGGCAAAGAAACACACACACCCCCCTCCTCCTCCTCATCATCATCATCATCCTCTCCTTCCTCGTCCTCCCCGTCACCCCCCCCCTCCCCCCTCCACACAGTCCTGCCAAGCTGACAGCTCCAAGCTCCGTGGAAAATGAGTCTCGCTCGCATTACAATCGCGCGGGACAGATTCCATTAGCACTATCTGAAATTGAGAGCGGGGAGGCAGCGGCGCGCGCCCTTATCACAGAGAAGGGGTGAGCTCCACCGACGTCACTAATCCACCAGGCGGGATGGAGCAAGGCACGCACACACACTCATACACACATACACACTTATACACACACACTTACAGTGAAAGACAATTTGTAGCACCACACACTGGGGAAGACAGAAAGCATGCACATGTTTTTATAGACGGGAAGACAACCTCACACACACACACACGCGCGCGCGCACACACACACACACACACACACACACACACAGTAGACTCAACCAAACACACACAGTATGTAGACAGAACATCCTCAGCTCTCAAATTGTATGATATAATAAAAGGGAGCATTTAGCTAAATGAAATGATGAAACTGGTAGAAAACAGGCTGTTTGTATGTGTGTATGTGTGTGTGTGTGTATGTGTGTGTGTGTCTTTTGGAGCAGTGCTGGCAGGTCTGTTCAAGGATTTGTAACGTGTCAGTCCGCTGCTTTGAGATGAAGCTGAGCCTCTCAAACACTTGCTGTGTGAGCTCTACCTCCCTGCTCGTCTCTTTTTCACCCCCCCCCCCACACACACACAAACACACACATACACACACACACCCCACCATCTACGCATACACACTCACACACACACACAAACACAATTGCATGCATGCAAACCTTAACACAACTCTTCATATACACGCGCACACACTTACAGGAACCCCCCCCCATATGTCCTCATCCTTATAGTTATTAACCCCTGACATATAAATCCAAGGGTATGTGGGTGTGTGATATTAGCTGTGTGTGTGTGTGTGTGTATGTGTGTGTGTGGGAGAGGGAGGATGGGGTTAATCTTTATGTAGTGGGGATCTTTCACACGAGATCGCTCAATTTAAATAAAGCGGGGAACGCTTTGATGTCTCCAGCCCTCCCTCCCTCGCGCTCGCTCTCCGCTCCTCATTCACTCCTCTAATTTGCTTCATGTCGCCCCCCCTCTGCGCCTCAGCGATAAGGTGTAATGAGAAATGTTTTCAGAACGGCTCTCACCTACCATGCGACGCTAATTGAGCGTGTGCTTGATACGGCCACGAGGAGAGCCCTCATCCCTGACCGCTGAGAGGGGAAGAGGAGCGCTCGTTTCATCCCGGCCGTGGACGGCGAGCGGCGAGTCTAATAAAAAGTGACACACGTGCTTGCGTCAACTAAGTGCTGCCGGCGACCCTGCCCCCCCCCACAGCATACTGAGCAATGAGGGGGAAATACCATCTTCATTAGTTGTCATTTACAGGGAATTACGGCGGTGCCTCCTCGGGGCCGGTATTGGTCACGCTGGGAGGGAGCAGCGGCATCGGGGAGGAGAAGAAAGAAGTTTGGAGCGGCGTGGAAGCGGAAAAGTGTTTGGCCTACATTCGTTTGGAAGCAGCGGGCTCGGTTTTCACTGCAATATGTAAAAAAAGACGGATGGATGAAATGTTATATTATTGAAATGCTAAATAATAACACTCCTGAAAAAGGCAGAAGATGAGTGAAGCTTTTTAACAGCATCTATATTGATATTCACAGGTTCCTGTAAAATTGACTATTCCCCATTCATCTTCCTTACATTCAACACAAATATATATACAAAAAAAATGAAAATCCTGTCCCAACATCAAGCCTCCAATATTGCAAAAGACTTGTATATCATCTCTTTGCCGTCACTATACTCTTTACTTGTGCTAATTATTAAATCACAATGCCCCAACAGGCCTCTTCACTGCAGCCATAATGACATGAACCAGTAGATCACATGTGTCAAACTCAAGGCCCGCGGGCCGGATCTGGCCTATGGCTTATCAAGACTTACGCCGTTTAGTGAGAGATGAGAAAGCAAATATAGTACAACCTTCGCACATCCACAAAAACAAATGAATTATTAGTCATAATCATTCAGACACTATTAAGGTTCCATTCAAGTCAAACAGAGTCAGGGACACTATTAATGGAACCTTAAATAGAAGCATTGTGTTTAGCAGCTGTTACATGTTGGCTCATTAGATCAGTTACAACCACAAATAAATACAGTAACAGGCATTATTACTTCAGTTGAATGTGAAATAATCAGATACACTGATAAAACTCTATTAAATGGGATGACTATGAACACGTGACTAATTAACTAGCTCTTTAATCAATGTTAAACTTGATTTTGAAAATAATTAGGGGAAAACACAGCCAAAGAGAAAACAAATTAAGTTATTTTTCAGTGTTCTTCAGTTTCGGATAAACTTTCCCTTACCTGTTGAAAAGGTGAGTGGTGGGCGGGGCTTAGAGTAACCAGGTGTTCACCAGCTGGCGTCTTACAGCTAAACATCTGGATAACCGGGCTGTTACGGTGGTTTCACGCTGCTTGAACATCTTTACGTACTGGAAACCCGCGCGTGCCAGGTGCCGGGTCCGCCATCTTGGAAAGCGAGATACGGCGATTTCAAAATAAAAGCATTATACATTTACACATAAAACTTACTATAATTTAACAATAATAATTGACGAGTATCATTTGTATTGTGTAAATTGCAACTACTTTCGGGTTGTGGATGAGTGAAATAATATATAAAATACAATAAAAAAGAATACAAAATGAACACTACTTTTATTTTTGGGGCCACTGCCACATAAATATGAATCAGTTAATAGACTTTGACTGCAGAATGTGAAATGCCCTTAAAGCTGAAGGAAGCAATATTATTTCTTATATTTTTGTTAAAATAAAACATTTTGACCATGTCATTATAAATATTAAATTGATAGGATATATTTTTTTTTTTCTGTGTCTGTGAGTATCGGCTCCTTTGTTTTTATTTCTGGCATCAACTCAAAAAGCTCAAATTCCACGACCACATTGACCTACAGTAAAGACTCACAATCTTTAAACATAAGATGATTCATCTCACCAGAAGCATTTCCCAGATCCTCAAAACACACTGTCAACAGTTTTCATTTTTCTGCAAAGTAGTTCAGGTAAACATTGTCCACCGTGGAGACAGATGTCTCAAAATGTCAGAAAAAAGTATCTGCATGATCCGATACCACCAGAGCTACGTGCGTGTGTTGTTTTGCAATGTTTAATTCATATTGTGATGGTGATTTCAACCACATCATCCAGACATCCTGCTGCTGTATATGATGATATGCATGCATGTGAGTGGGATTAGTCATTAGAGGAGACAGGCTGGGTATGAAGGGAAGTTCTTATTATCAGCGGCTTCATGTGAACGCCACACCGAGGACATCCACTGCGCATCCCTGACAGCTGCGGTTTGCCGTATTATGGCAAGTGTTCTGCCTCCTCTGTCTCTCATGTTCTCATCCACTCACGTCCAGGTTGGTCCTTCACAAACATGTGGCATGTGAAGACAGCATCCAGAGCGGGAGACCACGAGGCGGTCTGGATTACTGAACCAGTTGCCATAACATCGCCTCCCTAACCGGATAACACAGTATAATAAACTCCATAAAATAATCAAACTTATTACAACTCCTAACCCCTGTTTAATACATTCTGCTCGGCTTATGTGAGCCGGCATTCACCACTAGTGGAGCCACAAAAGAGAATAGTATTATAAGACTAAAGAGAACACAAGAACAGCAGCTTGCGATGCCTTAATATTGGCTTTAATTGGATTTGTAAATTATGTGGCTAAATTAACACTTTCTATATCTCTGTGACTTAGTGAAATGAGTAGAAGGGAAGGAGTGGGATGTGGAGGAGGAAGCGGAGGTTTTAAAGTTAATTAATCTTCTGTGGCCCCGGCTTAATTAAAGTTTCTCAGTGTTTGTACTTAATGAGTGGATTGATGAAACAATGGCATGAACGCCCCCTGCCACCTCCAGAGTGAGTCCGCAGAGAGTTTGGAGAACAATTCTAGAGCCGTTGATAGGCACGGCACGCACATGCACACACACACACACAACACGCACACACACAGATACCTTTGCATGCAACTACACAGACATATGCATGGAGTCCCAAACTTCCCGTCACACACACCCATCCCTCCCATTGAGGGTTTCACGTTAATTAGCTGGGATCAAAACCTACAAATCACTCCACTGAGAATTTAACTATTTAGCAGAATTATTAAACCCTGCCTCCATCATCTACGCTAGGTCCCCAGACACACACACTCACTCAAACACACACACACTTCAAGCATGGCTAGATATAATGTGCTCGGAGGCCTCAGAGAAATAAAGACCTGCGTGGGCCCCTTTCTAACTCTGGGTTTATCACTATCATGGTGCATTTTACTGTATTTCCAACACTTGCATATGTGGTTCTGAGCAGGGCTGTACACACACATTTTGGCTGCAGGTGCTCTAGTGTGAAAGAAATATGGTGCTTGATTGGGGTGATATGTTTTACTCATTCAAAGAAGTAATTTGATATAGAAATTTGAAAAAATAAATAAATCAGGAAGGGTTGTTTAAATAAATGATCTGTTCTCATGCAATTTTGTGATTTTTCACAGCTTTGTATATTTTAACGTCAGAGTTTTGACCCTCATTTTGCGAGAAAAATGGTCAACTGTTGCAATAAACCAAATCAGTGAAAATTTGGACTATAAAACCAAAATAAGCTCAGAGAAGTAACGAGTTAGGTGATTCATGTTTGGGTACATTACTATAACTCATTAAAATATTCATTAATGATCTTTATCATACCTGTTACTATTGTGTTCTAATACATTCATTCTCTAATATTTCCTGAAGAAAGTTATAATTACTTTGGCAGACAGTGAACCTGGAATGTTTAAGGGCTGGCATGCAGGACTATTTTCACTGCAAGCGATATTGAGACAAAACAGTAGGAAACACACGTGTTAACGAAGATACTAATTAAGTTTCCTGGTTTGTTCAGGTCAAACAGAGTCAGGATGCTGCTATTGTGCATGTTGGCTCGTTGGAGAGGCTCTGCTGCTCTGTTAAGTCCCCCAGTCTTAGCGGGTTTTTCTTTTAGGGATTTCTCTTCCTCTCTCTGAAACAGATTAAATGTTGTGTGGCACTGAGATACCCATGAAATAGGCGTCATAATCTTTGAAAGAAAAAAAAAAAAGGAAAAAGCCTCCTCCCCATGGTTCCAGAAGTGAAATAATTTCACAAACTTCAGAATATCACCACTCTCAGCACCTCTCTGGGAATCTTTTCAGCGAGACGTCCTGAACGCTTTGCTTTCTCCAGTCTTTTAAATTGCTATTTTAAATCAAGCGTCCTGTAATTTTGCAGACATTTGTGACTCCTTATCGCTTCCTGCGTGGCAATGTGCATGTGCTGCCAAAACGGCTCATTTGAACGGTTCATTTTAAAAGGGGGTGATGCAAGTCCCAGCAACCATCACCACTGTGTGTCTGCTGCTGTGAGGAGAGAGCGCCCCCCGGTGGCCTCACACCAGAGGGATGCACCTGCATCCCTGTGAATTTAGAACATTGTCGGCTTCATGCTGCTTTATTCATACCCTGAAGGAGGAGGAGAAGCAGTTTGACGACACAGAGAACAGATGGAACTTTTTAACAGGTTTATTGACATGTGTATAGCGATTGTCTGTGCACCATACGATTACAGAAGAATATGATATAAAAAATAGCTGTACATAACAGATGTCTTTTTAAAGGAATACATTGTTAAGTGTGAGGTTTTGCTCTGTGTTTTACCCGTCAGCTCCTCATTCACCTATCAGGATGAGTTCATAAGCTGACGAGGTTCAGGTTTTGCCATTTGGAAATGAAGGTCAATTGATACAAAAAAATAAAAAATAAAATAAAAAGGGAAGAGCTAATGATGTTACTGGTGTTATTAAAAACAAGAAATAGATACTGTAACTGATTTTTTTTTAACAATACTATAATCTAAAAATAAAGGAAATTGCATATGGAAACCTATAACCCACAGTGGGGTCTGAATTAAAAAAAAAAGAAAAAAAAAGGTGGAAAGTAAAGAAAAATGAACTAAAAGAAACTACAGAAGGTGTGAAGAAGGGTGCTGCAACGGTTCTTCCATCCACATGCCAATGGTGTTACAGTAATTGTTCTTTACTAGTATCTTCAGAAGCAGGAGTCACTGGATTTGGCGTGCTTATAAAGGGCAGCAGATCAAGGTGTTTTCATAGCTTGCTTGTGCCTGTTTAACTAACCCTCCCCTGCCCCATTTTATTTTAGTTTTTTTTTTATTGTTAAGACCCGTATGTCACTGATCCTGGATCTGTGCTGATTTATCTTACTGTATGCCTTCCAGAATTTGCTCTTTACATCAGATTCTTACACTTAAGGTTCTGTTCGTGTGTTTTGCAGCTGAAACCTTCCTTCAAGCCTCGCCAGATAAGAAACTGAGATCAAGCGCTAATTCAACACCATGTCAATTATCCGCCACACCGAGCAGTTCAGATCTAGTATTGAGACTTCTTGATTACCCAGATGGCATCACTTCTCTGCGCTAAGTGGTGTTTTATTTCATTAGCCTTACATTTGCCATGACTGGTCTAATACGAGACAAGTGCTGATGTGGACATCTTTCTGCAGTGAATTCATTTGGTGGAAAGTATTAGCATAGCAGTACAAAGTGGGATTCGATTGGTCTCATTTACAAACATCACACATCTATCAAGTATGAGGATTTTTTTAAGCTTTTTCTTTTCATTTTTTTGTGTAGTTTTTCTTTAAAAGGTTTAAAAGAAAAACTCAAATGCTGCAGTTTTAACAGCCGAGGACGTGGGAAGACATCTGGTTCTGCCTCCTGTCACGAGGACAAACGCTCTCAGCATGAAGAACAGGTCGGCAAATCCAGCGTGCAAAGTTTCAGAGCAAGTGTGTGTGTGTGTGTGGTGTACAATACATACTGTATGTGTACGTTCAGCACATGCAAGCTAGACACAAGTTTCATGTGAGTGTTTTATCAATTATTATGTCTTCCACACTTTGAGGCTATTATTGAAGTTACCAGACTTTTTCCAAGCTAGATCGTCAAGCTACACCATTAATATTCAGTTACAAAAATAGTATCACAATATAGACCATTCAATATGAGCACCAGGGAAGGCTAAATATAGCCTGAGTATTTGGCTACATTCATTGTCTGGGCAATGTATTTTTTTAATCTTTCTTTTTTTAAACGGTAGCAGTGTGTAAGTGTGTGTGTTGGACACAGTGTTGGCAATGTTTTCTCACTCACAAGCTCTCCTATACGTCATCTACCACACGATAACATTCTGAAACATACAGAACTTGCTTACACTGAGTAACCACAGTTAACTAAAACCGATTATCAGTTAGAAAAATATTTTTTTTAAACACTGAACATCTAAAAGAATACCTCCCACCTCCCCGAATAAATCCCTCCCTCATTTCATAACAAAATAGTTTTCTTTGAGACAAAAGAAACAAGGTTATCTTTTGAGGTTATGCAAGGTCAAACCATTTGACACTCCGTCACACTAACGTAGACCCTGTTTAGCATAATTCAGTAACCAGAAGGGTGTTCAAATTGACACAAAAGGAAAAACAAAGCTTGTTGTGATTTCTGGTGGTGAGGATCCAACTATTTGATGCTTCTGAAATTATTTGAAATAAAAGTTGTGGGGCACGTCGTCACTAACTCAGTGTAAATCGTAGTGCTTTGGTTACGTCACACACTTAGCTCAGTGGTTTGAGATCTCACTTGGGAGATAAAATAAATCCTGAATTGAACACACCTCTGGTTGAGCCCTTAACCTGGAAACCGTTTCAGCCGTGCTTGAAGTGACCGCTGACCTTGGCTAAACATAGCAGAACTTCTAGCTTATCTATGGGAGTGCTATTATTGCTTCAGAGAGTTATGGAGTGGATTTTACCCAGTTTTTGTTCCAAGCCCTTGTTGTACTCGACCTGCTTGACGATCGGGGACGAGATCTGGCATGCGTGGTGCGTTTACTGTTCCCTCAGTGCTAATCAAAGAGTCTTCAGGGTTTCATTTCGGCTTAATACTACACAAGAAGTCTCATTTACGGGGTTTGCTGTGCCTAGATTCCACGCACACACAAATAAACTGCATATATTCCAAAACATGCTGAATTAAAATAGTTCACAAGTTCCGTTTCTGCTAAGAACTTGAAGTAATGCATAAAAGCACAAACCTCCAATCCCACCTTGTGTCCTTTGACATTTACAATAAGTAGTTAACACTCTCCTCTGAAGGTTTGAATAAACAAGCTTTCCGTTTAGGTGGCTGGAGTAGCGTTTGGTTAGAATGACAAACATCAGACTATTCTGTGAGAGAACTGAACTGTCATATGACGGTACTGACTATGCAGTCATGTGTGTTTTATTTACCCACCCTCCAGATCCTGACCCGATCAACAAGCAGCGGAGCAGAAATAAGGGGAAGGAATCCTCGGCCTCGGGCTTCATTCAGTAACGTAATGAGTGCGTGCCCAGAGAGCAGAACGCACATGATTCAATAATCTAAACGAATTACCTTTCAATACTGAACACTAATCAACATTTGCCACGTGAATGAAGCTCAGGCGTCTTTCTGTTGCTGTGATGGCGGCTGCGGTGCGGCGGCAGCTAGTCGATGGGGCCCTGGAAGATGAGGCGCGTCCAGCCGGGGCTGCTGAGGGCAGTGGAGCAGAAGGGGCAGACGGGCCGGAAGGCGTGCGTCCCGTGGGGGAGCGGGGTCTCGGCCCAGTACCTGGCTGTCCTCTCTGAGCAGACGTGGCCGCACGGTACGAAGCCGTGAGTGGGGGCGCCGGCGTCCACGTACACAGCCGGCTCGCACCCCAGCCACAGAGGCACATAGGGACCCACGCTCCGGCACAGGGGACACTCCCGACGGACCGTGGAGCCGTCGCCTTCCCCCGGCAGCTCCTCGCCCTCGGACCTCTGGCCCCAGTCGTGGCGTCCGTGGACGTGTCCGCAGGTGAGGTAGACCCAGGGCTGTCGTTCTTCAAGGCTGCAACAACGAATCGTTAATTTTCTGCCTTACGTGACGAGCAAACCATATTTCTGAGTTTTCAGACAAATCATCATCATCTTCATTGGCCTTCAGATTAGCTAAAGAACAAGGAAATGAGTTTCCATTGCAAAGCATTGAATGCAGTGGTATAGGGACAGGGGAGTGAATCAAGTGACACCAGATTCCGATGATTTGGATGGGTGGGTAAATGCTTTTGGAAATATATTGTAGTGCATGAACGAATCAGGATATTTATGTTATTTCTCTGACCTGTGGCTGCGTGGCAGGCTGGGGAAGGCCAGTGTGCTGAGGCCTACAGGGCACTGGGGCCGGGATGCGTTCAGCTCCTGGCGAAGCGCTTCCAGGTGACGCAGGGTCGGAGCACGCAGGAGCCCCTCACCGGTGCGCCAGAGCAGGGTGGCGCCGCAGAGATCAACTAAGGAGCCGTCCCGAAGAGCGCTGCTCTCTCCCTCTGCCTGCAGGAACACACAGAAACATGCTTAGAACTAAATAAACTCCACTTATTCTTAATCAAACTTAGGGATCATCATCACCAACACAGGTATTTTTGAAACCGTGGTGTGTCTCTGTACAGTTTTTTTTTTTCGAAAACCACAGGCAGCCGACATCCAAAAAGTTGCATTGCAGCCGTCTGCAGGACTTATATTTGTTCATCCTAATTTCTGCTACCCAGGGTATATATGACTCACCAGTTGGCCCCGGCTGGGTCCAGAGCGCGTCTCCCTCAGGGCGTAGACGTCACCACAGACTGAGATCTCCCTCCACAGACCCTGCTTGGGGTCCTCTGGAAACCCTTCTGGGTGCATCACCAGCACCCCGTTGGTGGTTAGGCCATCCATGTGCCCATCTGGGTTTTTCCATTTGGTAGCTTTCTCCTGCGATAGTGAATATAGAAGATTTTTTATTCTTACTTCTTATTCTTTATAAACTTGCACTGCTCCCTCTTATCTAAACGTAAGTCTTGATATTTATATATTGTGACATAATCGGTGTACGCACCCCTAGGAAGATGTTTTTGGAGGAGTCGAAGCCTGCGGCGTAGATGCGTGCGGTGTAAGGAGGGTTGCGCTCACACACCACGCGGCAGGCAAAACGTGAAATGGTGCTGGGAGCGATGGAGGGGTCCTCCCCCTCCTTCCCCCCCCCAGAGGTGTCCGTCACCACAAAGTCGATGGGGCTTTCTGTGGAGCGTCCGATCTGCAACGAACAAGAGAAACACGTGCTGCAACATTCCTGGATGCCGTTCATCAAGACTAACACTGATGAAAGTGACAGAAAACATCTGCTCAGAGAGAAGTGGAGTCATAGTTTTAGACTTTCACAGGCTTGATGGGGGTGTTTGACATGACTAGGACTTTTATTGCTGTAACTGCTTTATTTATCAATTCTACATAAAATGGATCTGTGTTACTATTATAGGAGCAAATATGTATGAATATAGACTTTCTGAGAGATTTCAGCTTTATTTTTAATGCTAAATCGTCACAAACTAGAACCAAAATAACCTTCCTAGGCAGAGAGTCCTTTGATGACATTACATAACAGCATTTTTAGAGACACTTTCTCATGTTCAAAAATCAAAACATTATAGGAATAACGATTCATCATTTAGAGGAATTTTTTTTTTCAGGACAATGGATAATTAAGGTGGTCTTGTTACCTGGAACATGTCTGTGTTGTTGTCATGGCAGTACTCCACCACCACTGTCTGGTTCCTGGACAGAGTGAAAGAGATGCTGTGCTGCCCCCTGCTGTGCACGGCCTGCAACGACACCAGGAACACACGTGAACCCAAGCACTCATCCTTCATTTTCTTCACCACGCAAAGTTAGACTGGCGGTGAGGTTGAACCTCAAGGCCTCAAAAAGCAACAAAATACGTCCACGCTCACAACTTTAAAATACAAATGTCTCATACTTTAATATTGCATGTGACAGTAGCATGTGGTGGTCGTGTCTGTCTTTCATTTTCCTTACATAGTCATGTGTCACCAATCATCAAAAAATCATGCTTCAGTATGTGTGCACACGTGCGGGCCTGGAGGGCAAGATTAGTGAGAGGCAAGGGGGAGTAGATTAGTTGAATTGTTAGATATGAATTTTACATCTAAAAGTGTAATTTCCTGCGATGAAGCACCATCAATCACCATCATCTACAAATGCTGCTCAAATGTTCTGAAATCAGAGGCAACATTCAGCTAAAAACAAGGTATGACGTTTAAAAAAAAAAAGCAAAAAATAAGAAATTAGGAATGGGGGAAACACTTTTGCACACCACTGTAATTAATGCTGTCAAAGCAGCAGTCAAACTGTTTCAAGTCTTCTTCAAAATCTTTTCTACTAGTTATTTAGTTGATATTAATGAATGAAAACATACCTCCACAAATTAATGGATTCCTTTTTTTGTGCAACATGCTTACAAAAAAGTTTACCCAATGCTTAACTCAACAGTGAGGTAAAAACTCTACTCAGAATATGGAGCTCTGCTTTGAATGTGGGACCCGGAGGCTTCACAAAGAGCCACGAGGGAGACTGAGCGACATCAGAGACGCCAAGCACTACACGATCAGTGCACAGAGGAGCACTTTTACTTTAACAACATATCCTCCTGCGTGTGAATGGAAATAAGGACATTTTCCGTCTACAAGGACAGTCACAGCCACGAGCCTCAGCAGCAACAACCTCCCAGACACACTGAACCAGTTCTTTTTGACACCTCGACAGCCAAAATAGAAAGGACACGGTCTGTCTTGCACTGCTGGGGAACGAACAGGCCAGACATACCATGTCAGAACATGGACTCTACAGACCAGCTAGCAAAGATATTTACAAACACTGGTAACCTCTCACACAGCAGGATGTTGGATCCTCCACAAATGTCCCAGTACCAAGAACTGCCTGAATCACTATCTAACGCCATTATTACAAAGTGCTTCAACAGACTGATTCTCTCCCACATCAAACTGTTGTCCCTACTAATCTGGATCATCATCAGTTCGCATATCGGACCGAGAGATCAGTCGATGCAGTAACAGCTCTTAACGCCGCCCTTGCACGTCACCACTAGCAGAATACATACGCTATATTTCCAAAAGTATCTGCTCACCCATCCAAATCAATAGTCCAGTGCACAAAGCAAGGTCCATAAAGACCTGGATGACACAGTCTGGTGTAGATTAACTGGACTGGTCAGAGAGTCCTGACCTCAAAACCTTTGGGATGAATTAGAGCAGAGACTGAGAGCCAGGCCTTCCCGTCTAACATCAGTGTGTGACCTGAAAAACGTGCTTCTGGAAGAATGGTCAAAACTTCCCTTAAACACACAGCATCATATTGAATCCCATAAATGGGAGTCAAAGCAGGTGAGCATTTGTTTTTGGAGATTTCTTGTACGTACAGATGCTGTTTGTTGATTTTAGTTTTGCATTTAACCCCCCAAAAAGACTACAACCCAAACTGGTTCAAATACTGAGCAACCTGCTCTTAGTCAGTTCACTGTGCACATGGATCCTGGATTTCCTGAGCTACAGACCTTAAAATTATCAGGATGGGGGACCACACCTCATCAACCCTGCCCATGGCAGCACCAGATTTACCAACAACAAAACCATAGTAGGACCGATCACCGACAGCAGCGATACGTCCTGCAGGGAGGAGGTTCAACATCTGGCGGAACGTCGCTCCCACATCAACCAGAGAGAGGACAGATGTCAGGAAATCCAAGCACATTGAGTATTTTAAATTCCGGGGAGTCCCCATCATGGCAGACGTCACCTCGTCCACTTAGATCTCTCACCATGTGAAGGAGGTCCAACAGAGAGTTTAACCCTCCGGGAAGCTAAAACAGCCCCCCCTCCCACAACAACTGCTGATTAACTTCTACCATGCCGCCATGGAGCTCGTCCTGACCTTCTACCGCCCTGTGTGGTGTAGCAGCTGCACAGCAGACAGCAGGAAGGATCTGCAGCGGGTGGTGGAGGCAGCAGAGCGTATCGTTAGGACCGCACCGCCCCCCCCCCCGAACAAGGATCCACTGTCCGACTGCGCAAGAAAAACAGTTTATGATAAACAGTGAGGCCCTTTTTTTCAGTGGTGTCTTTTTTGTTTTTGCTGTTCTGTTCTTATTCATTTTGTTTGTCTGCTGCACACATTGTTTTTAACAATGAAAATAAAGATCTATATCTACATATCTATGTAAGTTCCCACGCTGCCTGTAACTATAGGCTGTGTATAGTGTATATGTACACAGTGTGTGACACTGATGCTTGTGTCTTTAATATATCAACATGTGTTATAATGTGGGAAATTCTGGACTCATATTTATTTCCTTAAGCTTTAAGACAGATATTTGACTTCCACCTCTGCTACACTGTCCCTCTAATCCCCCCCCCACCCCCCGCCCTCTGTCTACATACTTGTGATTCGCCTTAATAAATTACAGCTGCAGATGCATATTATGTCCATCCTCAGGCGAGAAATGTGTGCACGTTGAATATGTGACTCACATAATTCAAATGAACCTGGCTATCTTTACCACAGCCTTGTGTAACCTAAGATGCACATATAGATACAGCAACTAAACAGATGTTCTGTTTAGTTTACTTATGTTTTCATTTATCAGCTTATTGCTAAAATAAATCAATGTTCCTTTACAACAAGCTGTAAATATTTTGTGTGGAATTGCTTTTAACTGTCTTTTACTGCACATTCCTTAATTCTCTCTTTGCCAAAGCTATGAAATCAGCATCAACAATGCTGAAAGTTTGTGGAACGCAGTTGTCTTATAGACCTCAGGAAAACAGCCAGAGATATGAGGAGGAAATACTTCTATTTAACAGGCAACATGCTGCCAACAATGTTGTTTAAGAGATTAATTCAAGCTTCTTTTTTGTCTTTTTTCTTCCTCTTCTGTTTGTGCTTTTGCATATGCATACACACAAGTGGAGTATTGATTCTTCTGTGGTGAGTACTAGGTTCTAATAAAACCAATGGTGCCTCCATTAAACAGAGACGGTTATCACACATACAGATATTTCAGATTGATTTTAAATGTTCCAATTATGTAATAGAAAGCATGTTTGGCATTTTAAAACAAATGCAAGAGTTCTATGTTTTAAAAGCAAGGGTTTTCTCATCCAGTGTCTAACAGTGCAGCTGTTCAACTTGCTCCAAAGCTCAGTCGTCTATGGGACAGCAGACATTTCCAACTCTCTGTGCTTAGTCATCCTTCCTCTGGTCCTTTCATGAAAGACAACAGGGAGTTACAGGAAGGAAACTGATGCTAACACACCGATAAAGCATGCAGTACACAAACATGTGCACGCACACGCACACACACACACACACACACACACACACACACGCACACCTTGCTGTCCTGTGGCGTGTTGAGGATGTGCACGGCGCTGGGTTTGACACCGTTGGCCTTGGCCCGTCGGTACAGAGCAAAGCGGCTCTTTCTGCGCCCACGGTCTCCGGTTGGAAGGGAGCCATTGTACCTGGAGGAAGACAAACACACACACGAGCACGGGACAAAAATAAGAACGTGGAAAACAAGCCGAATACAAAGACAACACGACCGCGACTTGACACGCGCTCATTGAGTCTGACTGAGGAATTATTTTCATATTGAGGATTTATGGACTGCGTTGGGACTCGTTATGAAGCCGTTAATAAAACGCCACTGCGCTGCCTGCCAAGATGTCTGGAGAAATAACTGTCCAATTGATTTTGTGCATCTTTACAGCTATATTATTGCAGATTATTTTTCAGGCTAATTAAAACTGCACACCTAGGGGCAGGCGTGATTCATATGAGTGCTGCGCCTCAATAATAAAGGCTAAACACTGCTTGATCTCGCTCATTCAGACTGTCCTCCAGGGTCATGTTCACTGTAGCCAAGCTTGCTTTTTACCTTTTTCAAAAGCATTTTCAGCAAAGCGTCTGTATAATACCGCTAAATGCATGGTGGCTTTGAGTGAGTGCTGCAGTCAGGATTCACAATGCTACTTCAAAGGTTCGGTTCATTAATAGAAGCAGACATGTCATTTTAGATTCTTCTAATTAGATCGCTAAATAATATATTCTGAACCCTGAGTGATTTATAATTAAATATCAACCTTTTCCTGTGTGGATGAGCTCAGTTTTCATGGCATCATGTCAGCTCTTTCGTGTTGTTGGTTCTGCTTATATTACTGGATGTCCTCAATGTTTTTTCTTTCTTTGAAGCTGACTCAAAACATAATGTTCACATTCTGAGTTCACGCGGAAGGCAGCAGGCTAGTTTGAAGCTATTCACTAATCAGTCATGCATGGTCCCAAAGAGAATCTATTCACAGGAAATCCCTGACCCAAGATGTACGTCTGCAATTGATGAATCAAGTGGTCTTTTAAAAGTTTAATGCTACAACAATTGTTTATGTGATCAGATTAAAATATAAATATCACCTATTGAGATTTTTTTTGAGATACAGAATGTGTGCATTTCATAAAGTAACCTTTCACTACAAACTGAATCCTGAGTTTGCTGCTGGTCGGTCTATGAACAGTGTGAAAATGAACTTGTGATGCCAAAGGCATGGTCATCATTAGTGACACTGTAATTGATTGATTAGTCAATTAAACCAATAATCAAGAGTCTGTTGAGACTGTTACTTATTATGCTGCATTTATAATCGAATAAGCTTTTTCCCTACATATATTATGCCGCAAAGCAACCGTGGATTTTGGCCCCTTCACTTATTCTATATGCACATTGGGAGATCTTAACCACGTCTCTATATAAAGGCAAGTGTTTTTTTTAGAAAATACGTATGTCTTAACATTTTATTTGTGCTGTTGGTTCATTTGTGTTCAGAACCAGAACAGATTTCTTTTGGAGAACATTACCCACAGTTAGAACAGAGCAGGCAGTTCTAATACACTCGGTGAGGAAATCAGGTGGGTTATCTAGACAATCCTCCACACACAATGCAGAGATCTGTAGAGCCTCAGCAGATGACTCAGTGCTATATGCTCCCTCTGTGGCCCTGCCCCTCAGTTCTAAGTGGATACTGTCTGGCAAGAAGAGTCAGGAAAACAAGAAACATGAGTAAAAGAGCATCTGAAGGGTTTGGATCAAAAGGCAGAAGATGTGAAATTGGCCCCGAGGATGAGAATGCAAATAAGACAAAGGGAGAGAGACGTTAGGTCTGAGAGGAATAGGAAAAATGGTCAGCCATGAGTATCAGAGACGAGGCGGTGAAGCAAAATGGATGAAACGTGGCGACGGGCGGGGAGAGGAGATGCAGAGAAAGGGGCCTGAGACACGACGCGGAGCAGAAGGTTGAAGGGGAAAGGCCAGTCTCGCTCCGTCTGATCTGGCCAGGCAGCTCCAGCCCTGCATCACGCATATGTGTGCATCATAAAACACAGTATGAAATATTCACTCCTTCTGCCCCCCCGACACGGGGTTTATTTTGGTTGAGAGGGGCCGGCCACCGCAGAGGCCTGCCTCGCTGAAAGTCAGCACTCAGCAGAACGGTGGCAGGCTGGCAGGGGTGGGACTGGGGCAAAGAGGTAGGAATGCGACACGAACATGTCGGCGGCGAGATAACAACGGCGTGGACGGCGATATGTGGAGAGGACAAGATGGTGTGTGTGGAGTGATGGGAGAGGGGTCATTCATGGGGGGTTGGACATCGTGCACGCCGTCCGGGCTAACTAAGGCAATAAAGAGTGACGGCTGACAGCCACCGCAAAGATCACATGAACTGCACAGAAGCAGACATCGACCACATGGGGCCTGTGATCATGATTGATTGATTTGATGGACTGTATCACGGACACTGGCAGCAGATTGTTGTGTTTCCATTCAAACCAGTCTAGTGTTGAAACATTACAATAAAAAAGAAGTTTCGAACAAATTTCCGTTTCAGCTTGTACATATCTTTTTTCCCCTTTCATGTCCTAAATAAAACAAAACAAGGCTTACAGATGTAAAGTCAAGCCACATTTGGGTGGGGGAACATTTGATCTCTGACAGGAAGGAGTCAGAAGAACAGCCTGTTCTGATGGTATCTCGCCTACTGTACGTTTGGGGGCAGATGAATGCCTGCCTCAGTAAATCACCCATCACTGTAATTAGATTTTGACATACTTAACATACTGTAAAATTGTCTTGCATAACAGAATAACAGCAGAGGACAGTTTTCCCCCGTACTGCTCAACGCTTGTTCACAGCCACAGACAGGATGCCACTAATAGCCTGCTGGCCTGCAGCCACCACTCCTGGCAGGGCAGGATCAAACCAAACCACAATCACTACGGTTTAGAAGTCGGCTAATACAAATGCGTTTTCTGCCCGCGACGAGACACGTCGGGTGGCACGGAGAGCAACGGCCGCAGAAGCCCTGCTTGTGTTTCGAGCCGCATGGCCAAAACTTCCAAACAAGCCATTAAATGAACACTTGTGTATTCTGGCCTGAGGATGTAAAGGGCCGCTCTGTTCAAACAGTCGAGAGGAGGAGGAGGACTAATCAGTATTCCGATGCGGGCGGGCTACAGCCTCCTCCTCGCTCCCATGTTCGGGCCGGAGGGGAAGAGATAGGCCATTAGGTCAGTTATCTTTGGCATACACAGGAAGCTCTGCGGGGCATGGAGGGAGGCGCGTGCACATCTCGCATATGACTATGTGAATTTTATGTATGTGTGTTGTGGCATTTTCTGGTCCCTGCAGACAGCCGCACCAGCAGCGTGGAGCTGTAGGGGTGGAAACGCTGTGGAAGCTGGTGGCTGTCATCAGCACATCCTGTGTGTGTGTGTGTGTGTGTGTGTGCGTGCGTGCGTTGGTGTAAAGGGGTTTTTCTCCTCCTCCTCATCCTCTTCCTCTGCTGGCATAGACAGTCATTGGGCTGCGACATTTATCAATTAGTAATACCAGATGAACTAGGTTTTATGACTTAATGATATTAGCGAGATGCATGCTTTTTTTCTGTAGAATGATATCATCTTTAAGTCCTACTTTTAGAAAAGCACAGCACCAGCATAGCATGACATCATTGTGGGATTTTCAGCCCGAGCAACCCAGCGCTGCTGCCCCCCTCTCCTCCTCCTCTTCCCCCCTCTACAACCATTGATGAAAAGGGAGCTAGCGTTACATCCGTAGTAGCGCTATGTACTATAGCTACGGCGGATTTAGAACCGCATACACTCAAATGACACTATAAGTAACACGGAAAGTGTTAAACAATAAAGACCCGGTGCTTCCATTCGGAGCACAAAGTTAGTTTGTGTAACATTACTACACAGGCTGCGGTGACTACGTGTGAAATTAGGCGAAATGTGCTGATGTTAATCATTTATTTTGTGAAATAACAAGCGTCATAATCGATAAGAGCAGCGGATTAAACTCACACGTCATCCGTGGGTTTTATTGTGCGGATGGAGACACGTTTTATAGCGTTAACTTAATTCCCCACACATCTTGGCGTTTCTATCGGTTTACGTGTGCGGTGACTTACCCCAGAATGACTAATTCGCCGTATTTTACCGGGTCTTTAACGGGCACATCATCATCTCCGTCTTTTTTCGGCGAATTCATCAGACTCGGACTGCTCCAGAAGAAGAAAAAAAAAACGCGTCCAATGGCAATAGTGGGTGAGATAAAACAATGCTAACACACTCGAAAACTGTTAGTTAAGTGTTTGGGTCGTAAGTCTCATTAAAGTTTGCGCACAGTTGTGCAAAGTTTTCCCGGACTTCTATTTCTTGTTTGTTCAGTTTTGATCCTGTGAAGGAGCATCTTTTTCGTGGCGTTAAATTTTATATCGCGACAAATCTGTTCAGTAGCTAGGTTACAACAACGGCTAACGGCAGCGAGTGGCGCAGACCATTATTTTCTAGAGGGGGGACTATTTCGAAGCAATTAGAACAATAGTAAATATAACTGCCTCTATTGCGATAAATACCATTTCTTATAGTAAATATTTATTATAATACATATTGTACAATTCGGAGTAAAGAAACATTTCCACAATCAACATATACACATTTTACTTTAACATGAACCCCGCCTGTGGAGCGAGAAATGGATGCGGCCATGATGAGACGCTGGCTCTCCCACTGATAGAATAAAATGAGGCATTTCACAATCCGGAGGAAGTGCACACATCCTCCCGGCGTGTTGAGGCGTCCAGGAAACACACAAGTTGTAGTCTGGGGATGTTTTATTATTTATTATATATGTATGAAAAAAACAAACATATAGCTGTGATCTCGTGGGTCATTATGGAGTCTGACGTAATGAGATGCTACAGTGGGGGGGGGGGTGTAAAATGGGATGTGGGTCATCATTGCGAACCCAGACGAGACACCTTATTTTCTTCTCGTCTGCATTTTCATGTGGTAGACAGATATAGGCCGACCCCTGCTCCCACACATCCATCTCTTCCTCGGTCTTACACACACACACACACACACACACACACACTTACACACACTAGAGTCAGTCCACTCTTACTCATAAAGCTGTGACCACATGAGGGCAGTGCACCTCAGATGCAAAGTCCAACTTTCTAGACTATGATGTTAGTGAAGTGTAACTATTCACACAGCAGTATGTAATTCTAAACAGTGCATGCATTACTGTGCATGTTTTTTGGTTGTGTTAATGCATCCGCAGCGGATTGGTTGGAGTATTCTTCTGCATGGCTCAGACACACCTTCCTTGTCACGGGCTTGTCACATTTTCCTTGAAGCACCCTTGGTTTGTTTTTCATTGTCACTTGATGAGGCAGAAAGCAAAACCTCCACTGCTGGCCTTTTTGGACCGGACCCAGAGCTGACATTCAATCACTCTCCACAGCGGGACGGCTGCCTTCATCTGGAACAGTAGCCTGCTTCATGCCCTGCCTGGTGGTGTAACATGTAGTGGCTTGCATACAGAGGAAAGCATAGAGGCGCCATGTGGTATTCCGCATGACATTGCAGCATGCGGTTACGTTGCTATCAGATATGTTCGTGTCATGCAAAAAAAACAGTGCAAATTTACATATGTTACCTGAACGATAGCGACTTGAAAATGGAAATGATCAGGCGTATACTCGCACAATACCTGACTGTTGATACTGAAAAGAGCGATGACTCATGAATGATCTTCAGCATAAACTAAACTCAAAGGCCACACCCTTTGTATATGATTGACTAAAAGATTAATTATTTCAACTGTTTGCAGTGTTGACTCAACTCACAGTGGACGTTTCTGTGTGAATCAGATGTTTAAACTCCAACATACTTTTCTTGTGACATACAAAAACTGGATGGACCAGAACGTGTTTGTGTGTGTGTGTGTCAGTGTAAATCTTTTTTCCAACTCTAGGATTGAAGTCACGCCCTTCTCTCTTTCTCCCCCTTCACTTTCTCTCTCTCTGTCCCTCCATCCCTTCTCTTTCCTCTGCTCCGTCTTTTCCTCCTGGCTGTCCCTTTTTTGACCGATTTTCAACACTAAACACAAAAAATATGTTTGGCATCCATCACGCAGAATGAGTTCACACTGCTCTCCTTAATTGGCATCGTTTATGGCTATAATAATCAATCAATGGGGAAAGCAAACTAGTTTGCACTGAGGGTGATTTATTCCCCATTTTCAAACATTTTTAAGGCGAAAAAAGGCTTTAGCTTTGAGTCACTTCCACTCCCTGATGTAAGGATATGTCATCGTTATGAATTGTGGAAGTACGTATGACTAAATCGCCAAAGGAAAATTTCTTTTTTCACTGAAGTCATAACACAAGTTGCACAGAGGTTCATCAACCTGCTCAGACAAATGCTTCTTTGATGGACTTTGTTGCTCATGAACTGTCTTTCAGTTCACATCACCACCCACTGCTGCAAATAGGCAATAAAACGGTTTATATTTAGTGCCGCGTCTCTCATGAGGTCATCGGTTCTGCCATTTAGACCCTGTATGAATCAGTGCTATACAGCAACCAGTGTAATGAAAATGATTTTTGATTGACAACTGCTAGATTTCCTGGTGGCCTTATGAGTCTGGACGAATTCTCACAAGTTAATCCCAGCATGAGCTGTCGGCCGGCTTTCATGTCGCGCTGTTGCGAGTATCTGTGTGCCAAGAATTTAATGTTTTTTATTCACTATGGACAAAATATACAACACTACTTGAAATACAAATACAAACCGTGCTTCAGTTAAGCAAGTCAGCCTTATATAACAATATGAAATCTCCTTTTATGGCAGCTTGCTTTGATGTTTAGGTCAACTGACATGACTATAAAGGATCTAATCAGCCAAATTAGGAAGGAATTTGTATTCTGCACCACAGCGTGTGGTAGCGAATGACTGTTTTACATCATACAAGTTATGTAGAATCCATATTTGGTGAGCAAATCACGGATCAGGTTTTATGCCTAATTGTGAACATGTGGAATGCATTACTTCTGCTATCATTATGCAGCATTTGGCCGGCTGTGTATCTCAAGTTAAGCAAAACATAGCAAAAGCTGTGGCCACTGATCGTTTAGAAGTGCATGTTCCTGTAGAATATACAAAAATAAGGCCTATGCATTAACAAATGATATATATTTTATAAAATATGTAATTAAATTATAGTGATTCAGTGATATAAATCACATTTTAAACACACTACATACTTCCATGATAGCACTAATGCTGTGGTATTTCAGCTTGCGAGGTCCGTTTCACGACTGTGTACCATAAAGATATTCTGTGGTCTCAGCTGACTTGCGGAATAGACAGAATCCATGATGAATACGACTTGAGGATTGCTTTTGGATTGTTTCCATGATTTCTCCCAGTGATCTGAAGAGGCTTCGGGCTGACTCCCTCGATCTGGATTTAGTTGATGCCAATTTAAAAGATGAAAATAGATATCTAGTAGGAGAATAGTGAGAGATGGGAGTCAAGACAGTCAATTTAGAACACTTAGATGTGCTACAGCCATCTGCTGCTGAGTATTTGTCAATGTAGCCATGGCAACCAGAGCAAACAAAGAAAAGGTATTTCTGTTATTTACTAACCCCGTCTCCTCTCTTTGTAGGTACAGTAATGATTAAATTGGCTAGTGAAGCAGTGTTTCTGAATATAATGCATACAAATAAAGTCACATATATACCTAAATACTGTTGTACAGAGAATACAATGACAATACAATCTGGTGCAAATTAGAACTGCAACAGTTATTCGCTAACTATTAAATTAATCACCAACTATTTTGATAATCCATTATTAATTTTGAGTGATTTGAAAAAAATAAAATCAAAACTATTTGGTTCCAGCTTCTCAAATGTGAACACTTTCTGGTTTCATTCCTCCTCTTTGAAATTAAATCGAATATATTCGGGTCTGAGATAGATTTTTTTCTCTGCAATTTTCTCACCAAACAACTTAACGATAAATAAATAAATGGCAGATATATCGCTAATAAAAACAGGTAGATCTAGACTGTATGTGCATGTTTTGTCGTGACAATCAGACCTTCTTTACCTGCATTGCCCAAGTGCACACGTTTCCCGCTGTGTGTGTGTGTGTGTGTGTGTGTGTGTGCATGTGTGTGTGTGTGACACCATTCTCGCTCTTCTTGATGAAGAGGCAGATGCCTTCCAGACACAGAGCATGATACTACAGATGGCTCAGCATATTCTCATCCTCTACACCCTCAACGACAAACCCGCTCCGACAGAGATTTTGGCTCCCTACAGGGAAAACTAATTGCATACACAAGCAGGTTTGTTGCAAAACAAAAAAATTAATAGTGTTATTAACTGTGACAAATGCCGGTATATAATATTCATAATAGCTTGAACAGACTTTCTCACACACACACACACACACACACACACGTGCAGCTAGTTTTATAATCTGTGCTGCTTCTGGGCCCGTTTGATTGCACGTCATGGCATCGTTTTGTCAATTTCTGCGCTTTATTGAGCAAGACGGGGAAAAAATGATGTGAGATCATGTGAGAAGCAGGAGATAAGGAAGTAACATGAGGACATCATAGAAGGAGAGATTCTGTGCCAAGCCACTGTCAGGAAAGGACTAAATAACCCTGCCTCCAATGTGACCTTTGTAAACCACTAAGTTGGGCAACATACAGTGTGTATTCCTTTATTTCATCTTGAATAAAGTCTCAGTTATCCTACTTACAAAAAATAACTCAATAAGCTGCAGTATGTGCAAGGAAGAAACATAATTATTAATATAATAAACTTTTCCTGTTCTAAATTTATTGTTTCCAGCTGCACACTTCTTCTATTGCATGCCTGTCCTTCCTGGGTTCTTCTGTTTTTTCCCTGTTAAAGGTTTTATTTAGGGAGTTTTACCTTGTATGACGTGAGGGTCTAAGGACAGGGGATGTTTTGTTGCTTTTGTACAAACTGTAAAGCCCATTGGGGCAAATCTGTGACTTTTTGATTCTGGGCTATACAATTTCATTGAAAACATTATTCCCTATGTGACATAAATCATGAAGTGCAATGACACACTTTTCTAAACTCATCTAATTTTGAGAGAAACAGGAATCAGGAGCCCGACAGGGTGAGAGTAAACTGCTCCTACTGCTGCAGGGCCTTCCAGTGGGACAACTGCGCCGCGGCTTAACCAGTGACCGCTGAGCTGAGACGTCCTTTCACAAATCATTGAGCTCCACGCGGCACCTGCCGGCGACCTGCCATCGCGCCGCTGAGGCTCCACACACAGCTGCCGGCGTCCCACCCGGCCAGATGGCGTCTCAGACGGGGTCGCCACTGAGAGTGGGAGCGCTGTGTGTGGCCGGTTATTTTTGTTGTGTGTTATTTAGGGATGAAAAGGTGTTTTGGTGGCTATTTTCGCTTTTTGCGTGCCATGAAAGAGAGAGAGAGACATTCAGTTCTCCCCAGCAGACCTATTAATAATTACACAACGTGCGGACAGCAGACTTTACCCCGGGTCCAACAAGTTTTATTATGCGTTGAGATGTAGTGACACTTGTTGATTGTGTTGCTGTCGCCGCGAATACGACGCCAGAGGGGAATTACTCTTCTTGACGTGGCGCGTATCCAGGGCGTCCAGGCTGCGCCGTTTCTCAGTTTCACAGCAGAAAGTGGGCCCGTGTAATTACAACTCTGTTTTGACACACACATAATTTACGCCACAATAACAATACTTCACCGCACTTCTTGTTTAGGTCAAGACAGACGTGATAGAATCGGCCTTCTTATAATGTTTATATCTGCTATGCTGCTAATCTTCTCGATTTTTTTGTCCATCTATTTCTGTGGCGTATCATGTGTGTCACACAGGAAGGTTGCAGCATGTCACTTCCTGTCATGAACGCACATGTGCATTCACCCGGCAGTTTTTTTTCCTCTTTTATCTACTCAGAAAAAATCTCCAAAATCATGTAGCTTCCTGTCATTTATTTTGCCAGGCGTACGGCCAGAATTTACAGTAAAGTGACAAACCATAACTCAGTGCAGAGATTCTACTTTGTCTCTTTTGTTGCTGCTCAGTGAAATAAAGTGCAGAAACACATGCACTGTGAAGTTATGGACAGAATCAATTACTATACAGTACATTTTTGTGCTTTTTTGCCTTCAGTAGAGCGCATACCATCCCATGTGGTAGGCGCCCCAAATCCTGCTTGTTTTCCTCAGACTTTTCCCTTTTATGGAAACTCTCCACCTGCACTTGTTTATATATTCCACAGAGTAAATATTCTGTTTGTTTATTAAAGGTCATTAATAGCTAATAACTACAGGATTTGGGAGCCTGAATCCTTGCTACTGAGCAGGGTCATGGCGGCACACGTCCCTCCCCCTGCAGAACCCCCTCCCCGCCAAACGCGAGGCCTCCAGCCTCCCTGTAATTATTAGCACATTGTCCGAAGCCGGAGGGAAATGCAACGCGCGACAAGAGTCTGAAGCGCTTTACAATCGCCTGTGAGCTGAATGTCACTGTGCCTGAGGTTTTTACGACGCCGTTTAAAACCGGGCCCCATGACGACCGGAACACAAAGGCCCGCTCCGGCCCGTCCAGCTCGCCCCCAGAGGTCCCGGCCCGTGTCGACGGCGCAGATGTCGTCGAGGCAGGAAATGCTTCTGGTGATATCACTCAATCTGAATCTGCGGTTTTGAGCGAGATAGACGACTACGAGGAAAACAAAAGCCATTCAAGCTAAAATAAACCATTGGATTGGTTTGGACAGAGAACGCGCTGGAGGACCACAGTGTTTCGGTCCTGTTGCCACGGCAACTTGTGGAGGGGGGGGGGGGGGGGGGTCACCTTGTCCTGTGTCAGGACTACAGAGATACCAGGGGGGGGTGGGGGAAGTGTTGTGACAGTTTAACAGATGGCTGTAAAGTAGAATGTATGTGAGCTCCCATACTCTGAAAGTATGTTATGAACAGCACAAGGTTTCTAATGAACTATTTAGGAATAATAAAGAGCGAACCATTACTGAAAATGCTTTAGGACTTTATGAGAGTTCTGAATAGAGTATAAATGCACACAGCAGTCACTGTATTTAACCTTCTGCTTTGTTGTAGGTTGTCCCGCATAATTATAAATGTTGTCAAACCTTCTCCATTCCAGCCGCTTTACCGCTGTCCATACGGTGTCTTTCTACCCCAGGACACCATATTACCATTTAAACCCATTTGTACAAACATGCTGGCGAAGCGGCGTGAAGGGCGAGACGTTCGCTGCGAGCGCTTCCACTTGGCCTTTGGCTCCTCGGCTAGAGTGAACATACCAACGCTAACCTCCCCGGCTCTATGGAAACAACCGTGGGCAGACGCTCAGCCAGCTCCTGAGATGTGAGGGAGAACAATGATGAAAAGATATCGCTGCCTAAGTGTATGTGAGTGACAGAGGTGATTTTAAACATGAGCACTGCTTGTTACGGCAAGCAGATCTGTTCCATACCAGGCAAAACAGGGGAATAAAACCTTAAATAATATGCATCTCAAGTTATTCTTGCCTTGCTTTATCAACATGAGCTCCAGTCTGCTTCTTGTTGAAACACACGTGTGTATTCAACGGTTTCCTGGTTTGCTGAATGGAGAACTGAAGTGAGATTAGAATCAAAGTGCAATGGCTGAATGAGCAGGCGACAGAGGAACTGCTAATAAAACACCGTTTATAAGTATTGTTGGAAACCGAAACCACCCCCCCCTCCTCCTTCTTACCCACCCCGGGGAGACAATGGCAGGGTTGAACCTGCAGGCCAGAGCAGATCTGCTTCAGGCTTTCATTCAAATCCAGCTTCCGTAGTGGCTTTCACTGGGGGAATGCTGGCAGGAAGCACGTTTAGGCGAGGTTCTGATGGAGCTTGCGGCTCAAAACGAGAAGACACCTATAGGAGACTGAAAGAACTGTGTGTGTGTGGGCAGCAGTTTCCTGACAATTTCACTGAATAAACGCATAAAATTTCTTGATTCTACTTGGTTGAATCACTTTTAAAACCACACCCGTTCAACAAAAGGGGCCACAGGTGAGCCTGACAGCATTTCGAGGCGTCTGTCGTGAAGCAAAGTGGCAGCTGGACAAAAGGCCTCCGACATGTGCAGCAGAATTCACTTGCTCAGCGCTGACGTAACATCAGGAGCTGCTTCAAACTGCGCTCTCTGTCTTTTTCTCTGTCCACATTTCCTCTCCTGGATTCCTCTGGAGTAAAAAAAAAAAAAAAAAAAAAGGAGGCTTCATTTTGGAATTTCCACATCCACAATGGCAGTCATGGGTGGAAAAAATCAGGAGCAATAAGATCATACTTGACAGTGCGGAGGCATCGCGGCTTTGTTACAATGGCACATTTCGGAAAGTGCAGGAAATTCTCGGAAAATGGAGGTTTTCTGAACCAAAAAAAAAAGGTTTCAGGAGAGATAAGAAGCTGTGTGGCGTTTGTGCGGCTATCTCTGTTTAACTGGCCGGCGTCCTTCGTGCGGGACGCGTCACATGCACGGTGGCCCTGCTTTCAACATAGCAACAGGTCAAACTTCAAATCAACAGGCACAGAGCAAACACCACATGAGCAAACAGAGCCTTTCCAAATGCAGAGAGAGAGAGAGAGGGCAAGCATTCCTGCACAGGAATTTTAGATCTGACTCTCCTCAACATTGCTATAGTGACATATTCTGGGGGAAAAACACAAACAAAATATAATCTTTTCAGGAAATTACGAGACGAACCATCACAGCTGAAGAAGTGAAAGTATGTTCGGCCGCAGACAAACACAAAGTCAGTCGGGTCCTGGCGCTTCGTGTTTTAGCCCAACAGGTGACTCACACCTCAAGCCGCTAATTTCCATGACAACTGTTTTCTTCTTTAAGCGTTTACCGCCTTCGCGCTGATGTCACTCCCCCATAATACACAGTGACGCCTCTCTGCTAAATGCTAGATTTCCTCCTCCTCCTGTGTCGTAAATACACGAGCTCTGGTATATAAGCTGGAGGACAGAAATCAAAAATTGAGCAGCTCTGAGGCGGTGGTCTGATGTCAAATCTGCCCCCCCCCCGAAGACCCCAGTCCCAGCCGTGGCAGAGCAAGTTCTCAGGAACCCAAAAGTTTCTCTGCTCATGAGCAAAATCTCACCAGGATGTCAGAAGTGTTGACAAATACGAATCTCGAGCTGTCGGAAACGTGCCATTTCTGGTTCCTCAAAGCGTCGTAGCAAATGTTCGAAAAAAAAAAAAAAGGTGTAATGGGAAATTAGAACCTCACGTTTCCCTAAAATGTCATGGTTTGATTGGACGGCTCCGTGCTATAGCGCCTTAATGACACCGCTTTGGTTTGGAAATGTCAAAAAGGCGTTTGCAGGCAGTAGATAGTTTTAAGGCCGACAGGCAGAGCGAAGGCTCACCTGACAATCACTTCTCTGAAACCAGAGATCTCATCACTTATTCACAACCGGTGACTCACACACCCGAACACGCACGGCGTTGCAGAAAGGAAACCGACTGGCGCTCGCTCGCTAAGTCCCCCTCTCAACGCCCCGAACTCTCACTTCCTCTTGTCAGATCAACTTTTTCAGAAGTGAAATGTGACTTTTTTTTGCTCCACACTACACATGCATAACGGCCACAGCTGCTCATTGAAAAGGCGTCACTTTCGTACTGATCTGGATATATTTTTTTATTATTTCAATCAGCATAGCAAGAAAAAAAAAAAAAGAAGAGAGGAACAAAATGAAACAGAGCAGTATCTATGATCTATTATTAACAGAAAGTTGGCTCTGGTCTGCACAGCCTTAATGTATGTACAGGTGAGGCAGATAAAGAAGCTAAAAAGAAGAAGAAGAGTCATTGAAGCACCTGCGTAGAGATGGCAGGGCGGGGTTGGGATATTCCGTAAACACTCGCTGGGGTCCCAAAAGAAAAAAAAAAGTCACAGAAAATCAAAATGTGCACAGCCAGGCTGAAAATACCTTCTGACGTGGCACGGTCTTGATTTTTTTTGGGGGGGGGGGGGGGCACCTGTAAACCTGGAGCCTTCCTAAGGCAGCTGAAATGAGAAAATACTCAACAGTAACGGAAGCCCTGGGAGTCAAAGAACCAACAATAAAGATGGCGGTAACAGATTCAGACCCTGAAACATTAAAAATATATATCCATATCACAGTGTGCGAATTATCCTGTGTCCACATCATGAATGGAACCACTGCACAGGAAGTAAGAACAAACACTTAATTCTCCTGGTATCTTGTGTACAATCAATTATGAAAACTATTTTTTCCCTCTTCTTTTTGAGGTCCTAACATGATCTGAAATACACATTCTTACAGATTACAGAGGCAGTTTGAGCCATGAAGTTGATATGCTGATGTAGGTTTCTAGGAACCCATTTAAACAGGTTTACCTATCAAAAAAAAAAATAATAAAATAAAATAAAAATAAGGAATTGTGACCATTCCCATCCTTTGGATATGTAGCTGGGGTCATGGGAATACTGAATCAAGGCTAAGCAAGGGTGGTTTGCAAAAAAAACAAAACAATAAATGTGTGAACCCAAAATCCCATAAAAGAAATTATACACAAAAAGGATGGATAGAGCTCAAAGAAGGCGTATTGTATATTTAGACAGTACTGATTATACAGAATGTGAGGGTGAAATACTACAGAACCAAAGTAAACTACAACCAAAGAAAAAAAATGAAAAGCTTTTTGTTTAAATGAAATCTGGGGTTATAGTGATCATTATCAAAAGAAACATGAAACAAAAATATAATTGCTACTCTCTTTAATACATATACTGAGCAGAGAGGTCGTGTTATTAATTGCATCAGATTGCATTTTTTTTATCCTCGTGTTTTCATTCTCAGCTACTTTTTTATGTTTTTTTTTTGTGCCTGTAGCCTCCCAAAGTGTCCAGGCTGGTGATGGGGGGAGTGGGGGGGTGGCGGCGAGGGGTGGGGGGGCATTAAGATTTGTAATTTGAGGTAAGCCAGGTCAGGCCCTCGTATAGTCCATCCCCCGTCGTGGCGCACGAGGGCTGAACGTACCAATTCCTATCCCTGATCCGGGTCAGGCCTAGCTTCTCCTGGATCTCGTGGGGCTTCATGGCGTCCGGGAGGTCCTGTTTGTTGGCGAAGATCAGGATGATGGCGTCTCTCATCTCCCGGTCGTTGATGATCCGGTGGAGCTCCTGCCGGGCCTCGTCGATCCTGTCCCTGTCGGCGCAGTCCACCACGAAAATCAGGCCCTGGGTGCCCGTGTAGTAATGTCTCCAGAGAGGCCGGATCTTGTCCTGCCCCCCCACGTCCCACACGTTGAACTTCACATTCTTGTAGGTGACGGTCTCCACGTTGAAGCCGACCGTGGGGATGGTGGTGACCGACTGCCCCAGCTTCAGCTTGTACAGGATGGTCGTTTTACCAGCAGCGTCCAGTCCAAGCATCAATATTCTCATCTCCTTGTTGCCAAAGATCTTTGACAGCATTTTCCCCATCTCACAAGTGTCAAGTGTGCTATAGATGGCAGCGACTTTCGAGTTCGTACAGTCCAGTACAATCAGCTGGAGTAGGATAACGAGGATCTGACCCGAGCAGATGACTTTGAGCATTCGAACGGAGCGGTGTGTGTAGATTTGGGTGGGGATCTATTTTCTTGATCCACTGCCCTCCGATGTAAGCAGAAAAAATGACATCCCCTTCTTTCAAACTAGCCTTGGAGCGCAGAGTTCCTCAAAATCCACATTTCAAGTGTGTTTTCTTTTTCCAAAATTAAACTGGGTTTGATACGAGATACTTTCCTTTTTTCCTTCTTTTTATTATTATTAATATTATTATTATACAAAAGCCTCGTCTATAAATCAGGCCCTGTCCAAGCCCGGGGTTCCCACTTCCTCCTTGGCTGCCGGCTGTCCACACTTGCCCTTAGCCAATTCCTGTCGATGGATTTCAAAGCAGTTTTTCTTATCTTAAAAAAGGAGGAAGAAAAAAAAAAAGCCCCCCCAAAAAACACGCCCCGAACGTGGCTATAACCTCCGGTCCGTTTCAGCACCGGGACATCCAGAGGAAGAGCGCTCAAAAGGTCATTGATTCATCCGACTTTCTTCTTCTCTTCCCCCTGTGACACAAGAGAGCGGTCCGGAGAAGGGAGGGGTGTATTAGTAACGCACAGAGGGCAACTTTGGATCCGAAAAAGAAGAAAAAAAAAAGATTCTCAACGCGGGGCGGAAGAAGCGGAACAAGAGCGAGTGGCGTGAAATACCTGCGTGTGCGGCGGTCGTCGCCCAGCTCCCGGACCGTTTCTCCGCGCTCTTGCCGCGCTCCGTGTCTCTCCCTCCAGCCGTTTCAGGCACAGCGGCGGCGGCGGCGGTGCTGTGTTACCGGAAAAGGTGCGGACCCAGATCAGCCGCCACTTCCTCTCACTACTGCTCACACACACTGCTGCTGCGTTCAGGCGCCGCTCAGAGGCTCCGACATCTGGGCACGCGGAGATCAGCCATTCACGCACGTTTCTTAAGGACACATATGTTATATGTGTTTTTTTTAATTCATGGTTTTATGTTAAGAGAAGTCAAATAAAACTATCTTTATTTATTATACATTTCTTATTGACTTTTGATCTATCATGTGGAATTTGCATCGAATTGAATTAAATTTCCTTATCCCTCTATTTTCTTTTCCTTGTAACCCTTTCACCTCTTTTAACAGTTCTGTGATTATATAATGTTAATTCATAATTGTAATTGTATTATTATAAATAAATAAAAAAGGCATGCGGAGACAGGGGTCTGCTACCTACTGGTATATATATATATATATATATATATATATATATATATATTTATGTTTCGACTACATATATTTTTTTGTGTCTGCAGTTGGTTGTAAATTCAGCAACAAATAAAGAAATGGGAGCTCTGATTCACCATGCAGTACTTTAATTGTTTCTTCAACTAACATCTCCTTTAAATACTTTACTGATACAAAAGGTTAATAATAGGTAAATAATAACCATAATAACTAAACACTGCAAGGCCTACTGTTGACAATAAGAAGCTGTTTGAAAAAAATACATTTATAGATCCTATAATTTTTATTTTTATTTACTGGTTTAAAGTAGGCAGCACTTGGTTAGATCACATTCCTCAATGCACTAGTAAAATTCAAACACACCTACAGTAGTGTCACTGTAGTAATTCCTTAAATCATTAATATTTGTATTTGTATAACACTCTAAATAAATGAAGAAATACATACATAAGTTAGATGTTTTAGGGAATATTCAGAGAAATACTGCAGTCAGATTTGAATTCCAATTCTTACATACATACAGCACTATATTTACATACAGCACCTTTAAATGATGTAGACTTACTTTACTATCTTATCAATAAAAGGCAAAATAATTGTATCTGTATAACGTATTAGTATATTATGATTAATTACTTTACATGCCCCATACATGTTTGGAGAATTAAATACACTCCCCCCTTTAAATTTAAAATTCCCGACTGTACCCAAACGCACCATACGCCATTTCGCATGCGCGTTGTAAAAAAAAAAAACTGAAAAAAAACGAACTGCAGACTGGTCCATTAGCTTGTGTCGACGCCATTTGAGCTTGCAATATGCATTTAATCACCTTTAATGTTTCTTCTGCTATACGATAAGCGCACGCAGGCCTCTTCCGAGGTAGAGACGCAGAATTCCTGCTGATCTCAGGCCAGCAGGGGGGTTACCAGCCGGGTCTTTCCCGACATCATTACCATTCATTCAAATATGATTAGGCTGTGACGTGGAGCTTGTGAGAGAGGAGGGCGGAGGCAACATGGTCTGTCATTGTGGAAAGCAGCCACGGTCCTAAATTCGACTTCAGGCTTATATAAACTGACTAAAAGCACATTATACTTTGCATTGTTGATTACTGAAGAGCTGAGCTGTGTCATGCAGGGGAATAACATCAGAATCACGAGAAGAGAGAGAGAGGCCACAATAAAGACAGTTATTATGTGATGCTATTAAGTTAATACCGTTTTGGGTTTTTGTCCATGCTGACACATGAGGAAGTGCATTATTGTCCATTTTAAAGCACACTGTTGGATTTGAGAGGAGGCGCAGGGTGTTTCCACCGAACCGAAAACCAAATGACTCATTGATCATGTGAAATCCTCTTTTTTTGTCATGTTAATCACTGCGTTGCAGAAATGCAAGATGACAGGAATCCCTGCCCACAGTTCCAAGTAATCCGTTTGCTTACTTTCTAACAAACCAACATATATCTAAGTGTGAATTCTTAAGCAAGAAACACGCATTTCAGAGCATTGCATCAGACCAGCATTTTCCCCGTTATATACAAATATCTGTTAATAGTTTTCAACACCTTAAGTTTGACAAGCTATGTATTTATTTTTAAATGTGTGTGTGTGTTTTTTTTATAATAAAACAACCTGCAACCTTAATTATTAACATTTTGCCACCCTGTTGAAATTGTAAAAAAGACTACTTGTTCTAATATATACCTAACCCTAACCAATATATAAATTAAATAAATTCGTATGAAGTAAAGTTATTTAAATGGTAAATCCACATGCAAATGTTGATGTGTCCCATATCAGGGTTCAAAACTAAAATAAAAAAGTAGCAGCAACAATAGCGATCATGCACTTTATATGAAATTGATCCGAACGTGTAAAAATAGGTTTGCGTGGAGCTTCTACTGCGCATGCGCAGCTCGAGCCTCTGTTCTTCCTCCAAGTTGATAAGGATGGTCGATGAAGCGCGCCTGGTCGTCGTAGCATAGATAGCAACTGAGAAAACTGTTCACAAGTATACCAGGTTGACCACGGTTACATGGAAGAAACTGGTAAGATCCCCGAAACGTGTTTTTATACGCGAAAGTGTTTTAATGCGGTTGAAACCGATAGCAAGACAGTCGTTAGCCACGAGCTAGCGTGGAGAGCCGCCCGGCGCCGACTATCAACTGGAGTCAAATGGCGCTACTTAGCACGTTGTAGCCCCGCTAACAATGAGGTCAACGACGCAGGACGATAATCTAACATAGTCCGGCAAAGTTTGATAACACCGAAATGAGACGTTAAAGCGTCGGGCGCGTTAAGTAGTGAGATTTCGCGGTGATTTAGATTTTAAACGTCGACTTGCAGTCACTCCACGGCACTTTTCGGGAAATAGACCGAGGCGAGGCCCAACTTGTGGTTGAACTTTGACTGTGCAAACAATTTCCCGAATAAAACACGGCCACGAATCAAAAACGAACAAATGCCCGTGGGACACAAATCTTTAACTTTTAATGAATATATATTCCTGGTGTAATTTAAACAACCTCGTCCCACGGAGGCAGTATTTTTAGTGTCTTACGTCAGATTTAAGCTAAAGCTGGCGGCGTGTTAAGGTCGGAAGAAGGAAGTATCTGTTGCTGCAGCTGCTACCTTCTGAGCTGTTTGTCTTTAGCTTAACGTTTGGATATGTTACTGAGAGCTTATGCAGATTAAATACAATGCACGATATTTACTCAAAAAATGTGTAACCTACCGCTTTAATTTAATTCGGAAATAGTGACTCTGTTACCAGACAAGTTCCGGGAAGTTATTGACTATAACGTGGTCCATTAGCGTGCGTCGGCGCCATTTGAGCTTTCAATACGCGTTTAATTACCTGTAATGTTTCTTCTGCCATATTTAACCAACCACGTTATTTTATTTAAGAAATAGTGACAAGTTTACCAGACGAGTTCTTGGTAGTTATTTAATTTTACGTCACGTTTACGTAATTAATTACTTAATTACGTAGTTTTTCGGATCATTTATTTGCGTATTTGAAATTTCAATGGCAAACGCAGAAATGGTGCGTTCCTCCGCGGTGTCAAATTTCCAGCTCTACATTGTTAGGTGTGTCTTAGTAAAACAAACAAAACAGGTACTGAGGAATATTTGTTCTGGTGACAGGGAAGAGAAACTTTAGTTTAAAAAAAAAAAAAGAAGGAAGCATGTTTGTATATTGTTTGTACATTTTTGCAAGTGTGTATCTTGATTAATTATATTTTACAAGAACTAACTTGACTTGGCAGTCAATAGTGTACAGATTTTTAGAAAGATATCGCGTCACACACATCCGGCTATGAAAGGAAAAAACTACAAAAAATAAGACACTAAAACAGATACTAGTTTAAAAAAAAAAAAACCAAAACAAACAAGAATAAACATTAATGTAATACTGAGTTGGACCAAAATTATAATATCAGAAATGCATATGCAAACAATAAAATTAGAAAAACAAAAAGCTGAGGCTAAGTCTTCTCTAACTTGCTTAATGAGTGCCATAATCCTTACTACAATTCTACTCCACTTGTAATGATAATCCAATCTTCTTTTAACAGGCCTTCACCTTTCAGACGACGCCTATTCTGGAATGCTGAATACTGAATCCCCTGCCATGGAGAGCAATGGGGATGGCTTTCTACCTGACCTTCCTGTCCTGAGCCAAACTGCCGACTGGTCCCTGGACCAGGTCGCTCCAGAGCCACTCACCAACATCTTGCCTGAGGACTCGGATGCATCTCAAGACGCTCCAGGGGAACAACACCTCCCCAGTGAGCAGATGAATTCCACAGAGCTGGGATCTGTGGAGAAGGCTGTGGAACAGTTTCAGCTTGCCAGTGCTCAACTCTTCCAAGAGGAGCAGCCACCACCACCTCCTCCTCCCCCTCCGCCACCACAGCCCGAAGAAGAGGAAGCAGTACAGCCACCAGAACACACAGCAGAAACTCTGGAGTCTCAACAGGACAGCATGGCTATGACTGTAGATCCAGAGACTGCTGCACCGGATGGCATTCAAGGTAAATCACATAATTGGTGTTGATGCATTTCCCATCAAAGGCTGCGTTTCCACAAAGTGCAGCTATTGCTATAAATATTTATATTTGACCGTATATTGATGAAGTGTTCTAATTTGGGATCAGTAGCAGTAATGTGTTTAGGACCAGATATTTGTAGGTGTGGGTACACTTTTTTGTTGTATGTATTTTCCTCCTCTTAATGATTTCATGTTAACCAGATGGAACCGAGACAGTTCACATGGAGGATGGCATGGAGCTAGAAGAACCGTCCAAAGAGATGACACAAGACCTTTCTGTTCCTGAAGAACCAGCAGAGCCACAACTGCCCAGTGAGTTTGAGAAGCTTTTCAAGGGATGCGAGGAGAACCCAGAAGACTTCAATGGTTGGGTCTACCTGCTGCAGTATGTGGAGCAAGAGGTAAAAGAGACCTTGCATGCTTCATTCATGTGCGTCCAGTAGATTTTTCTAGAATTGAACATGCAAAGTGTCAAATCTTTAGTTTGACATTGTCAAGATTGAAACTAACATGATTTTTATACCAAATGCTAAATAACTTTGCTCTTCCTCTTCGCAGAATGTTCTTGAAGCTGTGAGAAAGTCCTTTGATGTGTTCTTTCTGCGGTATCCCTACTGCTATGGTTACTGGAAGAAGTATGCTGACATAGAGAAAAAGCATGAAAACATACAGGTTGCTGAAGAGGTGAATATAAATTATTTCCTAATGTATTGATTAATTTTGTACATATTTGTTGCTTTCCTCTTCTGGTTGGCTGACTCTTAGAGATTGCATATCTAGTGGCAGGGTGCCTTAGCAGTTGCAGCCATATAGCTGTTTGGCATGGAGTAAGTTAATGTTGTGAGTTACTATTGGTTACTGATAGGCTTGTTTGTGTTTTCCAAGGTGTATAGAAGAGGCTTGCAGGCAATCCCTCTCAGTGTGGACCTGTGGCTGCATTACCTGACTTATATCAAAGAGAACTCAGACCCTACTGACCCAGAAACAGAAGGACGCATCAGAGCGTGAGTAAAAGATTCTTGCAGTTATGGGACTCTCCTCAGCAGATAACTTCTACTAATAATGTGGAGCATATGCTTTGTGCAGTTAGAATTTTATTCGTTGAATACTGTGAAACATCAGAGAATCATGGTCTGTATTTTGTTGTGCTTTCAGTGCCTATGAACATGCAGTGCTTGCAGCTGGCACAGACTTTCGTTCAGATCGTCTGTGGGAGTCCTTCATCGCCTGGGAGACAGAGCTGGGCAAGCTGGCGAACGTCACCGCCATCTATGATCGCATCTTGGGCATCCCGACCCAGCTGTACTCTCAGCACTTCCAGAGGTAAGGGGAAAGCACAAAATGAAAAACTCTGCTCTTTGAATACCGCTAGACTTCCTGCATGCAGATTCTGTTATCGGAGAGTGACATTTCGGTTTCACTTTTGCAGACTCAAAGATCACGTACAAAACAACAACCCCAAACACTTCTTGTCAGAGGAGGAGTTTGTGCAGCTCAGGCTGGAGCTCTCCAAGGCCAACCTCGTGTCCATGGTTGGTGAAGACGACGAAACGCCGCCTGTCCCACAGGAGGACCTTCCACCTGGCACAGAGGACCTCGCGGACCCTGCAAAGGTACAAATTCATTTGCCAATTCTGCAGGGGAAATTGTTATGTTTATTGTGTTCAGGAGGTGGAAGGAGCTTGCCTGTTCTCCTTGATGAAATGGAAAGAAAGAAATTGAGGTTTGAAGGGGTGTCTTTATGTCAGCAGCTAAGCCAATGAATGCCTGGGGGGATTCAAGTTGGCATCCTGTCTAGGATTCGCCCTTAAAGTTACAGGATCTACTGAGGCCCATTGACCCCAGCATCTGTCCACAAGAGGCTGCTATGCAGGGTGCATACGTACCTCTACAAGCCTCTTGTCTCTGGGAAGCTAATGGTGATGTAAATTATTGGCTGCAGGACTAGCAGTTTTTACATCAAGTGGAGAATGTGAGACGCAAAATTGTGCATGACAGCGCTGAACATGTCTCTTTTTTTTTCTTCTTTGTGTGTGTCTCCAATTTAGAGAGTGACGGAGATTGAGAATATGCGCCACAAAGTAATTGAGGTCCGGCAGGAAGTTTTCAACCACAACGAACATGAAGTCAGCAAGCGTTGGACATTTGAAGAAGGGGTATGCATCCTATTTTCTCCCCATGTGTTCATTGCTGGTCATACATGCTTGGAACTATTATTCCTTATTATACATTATACAAACTAACATGAATTCAAATGTCTTTAGATTAAGAGACCATACTTCCACGTCAAAGCCTTAGAGAAGACCCAGCTGAACAACTGGAAGGAGTACCTGGACTTTGAGATTGAAAATGGGACCCCGGAGCGCGTGGTCATTCTGTTCGAACGATGCCTCATCGCATGTGCTCTCTATGAAGAGTTCTGGACCAAGGTAATGTGGCTTCTAACCTCTCTCTCACTCCTGCTACTTCCCTGCACTTCCCCATCAACGATGATATCACATCGCCACAGTAAATCGTCCTGCACTCTCTTTGCGTGTAACGTTGATATGTGACTGTATCTGTTGTATTAGGGGATGGCCAGCTTGCCACACAAGATTTGACTGCAGCATTTGCCAACTACTACGTTGCATCTTCTTCGTCTCCCACTACCTTACAGAAACTTATCTAATTGGTTCCATGAAGGTGCTGATGGGTTTACACAGAAAATTTCTAAAAACGATCTTGTCAATGAAGAAATTCACTGTTTCTGTCAAATGAAATTTTAGATTTAAACGTGTTATCTCTTTTTGCCTCTCTCTTTCTCCTCTGTTCTTTTTCCTCTATCCTCTCCTACATTTCTTCCAACTTTCTTTCTCTTTTTCACTCTAAAGTATGCAAAATATCTAGAGGGCTACAGCACTGACGTTGTGAGACATGTCTACAAGAAAGCGTGTACCATCCATCTGCCCAAGAAACCAGCCATCCACCTGCTGTGGGCAGCCTTCGAGGAGCAGCAGGGTGAGTGGTGTTCAAGCACCCATATAAAACATCAAATTTAAGCACAGACAAGTTAATCAAGGATCAATGAGGGCCTTTCCCTTTTAATTGGTCAAATAATGTTATTGTTACTACATTTACAAACATTTACTATGATGCAAACGTGGTGCTCAGTGTTCTGCTTCTCTTTGCCCAGGCAACGTTGAGGAGGCTCGCAGCATCCTGAAGTCCCTGGAGGCAACAGTCCCGAGTCTGGCCATGGTGCGTCTTCGGCGGGTCAGTCTGGAGCGTCGACACGGCAACTTGGAGGAGGCGGAGGCGCTGTTGAGGGAGGCCATGGAGTTTTCAAAGAATGCTACTGAGACATCATTCTATGCTGTGAAGCTGGCCAGGCAGCTGATGAAGGTGCAAAGAAGTATCAGCAAAGCCAGGAAGGTGCTGCTGGAAGCGATTGAAAAAGACCAGGTGAGAGCTGGTTGATCTAGCTTTTCTGTATGTTAATGATGTTCCTTACAGCCAAATTAGGAGAGCGATGTAGGAACTACAATAGTTTCCTTCAGCTTTGTGGTGGTGTTTTGCATGTTTATTTAAAGTGTTATTTGTGTTTGGAATATGTACCTGTAAACTCTCAACATAAAGTAAAGCAAGCCACATTAGACCAAAATATCTATCAACTAACTCATCAGCATTAGGATTTAGGTGTGGCCAAATCAACAGTTTGGGATTTTCTTTAAAAGAAAGAATGCACCAGTGAGCTCAGCAACTCCAAAACACCCGGAAGACCACAGAAAAAATCAACTTTGGCTGGCGTGAGATTAAATTCCTTTCATGGTGAAGAAAAACCCTTCATAGCAATCAAGGCATATCAGGGTCAAAGTCAACCTCCAAGAGAAGACACCAGAATTATTACAGAGATGTAAACCATTGAGCCTCAAAAATGGTAAGAACGGATTAGCCAAAATACATGGGGAGCGACCAAAAAAGCCTTACCACTTCTGGAACAACATCTTATGTACAGAAGACACAAAGATCCACTTGAATGAAGAGAAGAGTGTGGAGAAGGAAAGGAACCGCTCATGATCCAAAACATACCACTTCAGCAGTGAAGCATGGTGGACCTGTATTTTGCTTGTATTTTTTGATGTGACAGAATGAATTCTGAAGTGTTTCTAGAAATATTTACGAATATTCAGCCAAATGCTTTAAAACTCATAGTACGGGATATCACACTGCATATCGACCCACAGCATCCTGCAAAAGCAACCAAAGAGTTTTTTAAGTTAAGAGTGGAATGTTATTCAGTGGCCAAATCAATCACCTGACCTAAATCCAATTGAGTATGCATTTCACTTGCTGAAGACCAAACTGAAGGAAAAATTCCCCAAGAACAAGCAAGAATAAAGACAGCTGCAGTAGAGGCCTGGCAGAGCATCACAGGAGATGAAACCCAATGTGATGTTTTTCTGTGTGTTTTAGGCTGTTGTTGATTTGCAAAGATGTCTTTAAAAGTCAGTTTGATTTTAAATTGTCATTAATTTTGATCTCCTTAAAAGTGGGAGGTATATTTATAAACCTTTTAATGCACTACAATGCTCACCCGACTTGGTTGCAAAGACCCACACATTAAACCAAACGATCTGCCCTTAGAGCAAGTCTTAATTTCTTTTAAATCTCTTTTTGGCAGTGTATCTAGCCAAAAAAATGGCTAAATTGTATCCAAATATTTGTGAACCTTACTGTATGTTAAAGATTTACCTACAACTTCAAGTACATTACTACATTCACAAAGCACCTTAAAATTTTACCATACGTTTGAATTAAGTTTTACTCCAGGTGAATTATCCAATGGTTATATTTTATATTGTGAGATTCTCACTAATATTTTTATGGACTTACAGACAAGTCCAAAGCTCTATCTAAACCTTCTTGAGCTGGAGTACAGTGGAGATGTGACACAGAATGAGGCAGAGATCTTGGCTTGTTTCGACCGAGCCCTGCAGAGCCAGATGCCGATCGAGTCCCGTCTCCTCTTCTCCCAACGCAAAGTCGAGTTCCTTGAGGACTTTGGCAGCGATGTGAATGTGTGAGTATGTTGTTCTTATTGAGAGAAGTAACGGATGAATCTTAAGCACAACACAATCTTTCATAATGTTTTGATGGTGTGTAATCATAATTTTACGTTGTTTTAGGCTTGTGGCTGCGTATGACGAACACCAAAAACTACAGAAAGAAAGCGAGCCAACCAAGAGAAAAGCAGAGAACGGGTATGACAGGTACGTATTAGGACAAGTCTTGAGTCAACTCAACGCAACCATATTTATAAGCTTTTCACATGGTGCAACTAAATATGTTACATGTTCCCAGGGTGTACAACTTTTAATTATATTTCACTTATATGAAACTGCTTGTCTTCAGTTCTCAGGAACCAGATGCTAAAAGACAGCGTGTGGACGATCCAAATGCAGCTGTAGCAAATGCAGCAACAGACATGCAGGCAAACAACTCTGCATACAACTACAACTGGTATCAGGTGGGTTTCAAATCTGAACAGTTGAATGTTCAGTTTCACTTCATGTGTATAGAAGGTTATGTATTGTTGTGTAGTTCCTAATAATCCTACACTATAGAATAGGTTTCAGTCTGCCCTTGATTCAGACTTAAATGCACACATGCTGAGTTCAAAAAGGGTTTAGGGGTGTCCCGCTGTCAAAATCTGAAGTGCTTGAGGGCCCAGTTGCACTTTTTCTGAGCCCTTTCTTAAAGGGTATTAACCACAATTCACAGGACTCACAGAAGGACACTGAAGAAACTGACAAGGAGCTTGCTTGACATTAAACTTTATAGCCTAAAACATGACCGGAGAAAGGAATGCAGCTGTGGCTAGAAAAAAAGAAAACATAAATTAACATCTAAGAAAAATAAAACACTCATGGTTAAAATGTTGGCCATTATGTTACACTTAAAATGTAACACATTTTGTATTTTAACATTTGAAGGAATTTTAAAAATTATTTCATAAATAGCAAACTAGAATTTCTTGGGTAGCAGCTTGTAATGCAAGAGCTTAATAAATGATTAAATCTGGCTGATTGCAATGTGTGATTGTGTATCACTTACAGTTGATGCTAGGTTTTAGGACTTAGTTTGCATATTTATGTGTATATATAGTTCCAATACTTAAAATGTCATTGATCAAGATACATTTCCTAACTTTTCTCTCTCTCTCTCTCTTTAGCAACAATATGGAGGTTGGGGACAAAATTCCTGGGGGCAGTACAACCAATATGGCCAGTATAACCAGTACTATCCTCCTCCTCCTACATGATGGACAAAATCCTGATAGGAAGATGGCGACTCAGTGGAAGGCATCCTTTCTGAATTGGCTACATTTTACATGGCATCATGGAGGGTCAAATGTGTTTAGATTTTCAATCCCACAAATACAGGAGCTGATTTCACTGATTTGTTCTCTTGTTTGTGTGCTAATTAGTTCAATTACACGTTTTAGACATTGATTGGAATATAAATTCAGTTGGCACTCCATGGCAGTTATGTTGATCACTTACATTGTTTAAAAAGAACTTAATTACATTTCTCATCTCCAACACTGGCTGCTTTTTTAGGTTCTTTAATGCATGTTCTTTGTGAAGGCAGATTTATTTTTTTTCCCTGTGTGATTAAAGACTTATTCATTTTTAGATTCAATGACTTAGTTTGGTCTTTCCTATTGCAAAAGGTTTAAAGGAGGCGTTCTTTAAAATTCCTGAGTCATGTGTTTCTCCTTCTCAAATTGAAAGATTTTTAATATTTCATGGTGGTTTCCATAAAGATTTTTTTTTATTTTGACTTGATTTCATAATAAAGAAATTGATACCCTGATGTGTTGCTTGTTGATTCCCTCATGAATTCTAAAAAGTTAAAAGGCTTGCTGTCATCTTGTCTTAGCTTGATGGTAATTCTGATCAGTATAAATATAGAAAGTTTGTCTTATATTTAAAAACTGGAGACTGAGCACATAGGTCATTGTGTACTTTAATATATTATTATGTTGTATATCTAACCAGAACTTAAATATGGATATACACATAGGTACTAATGTCATACTTTGGCTTAAACTTTTATAGGCAGTTGTCAAATGGCCCAAAAAATGAGCCTAAGTACTCTGTGTCTATTTGTTCTCTTTAATATACACATTTAGCTGCAAAATATTTTACTGAATATGTATTCGCTGGCAATTAAAACATGCACACTCAATTCTGTGCTGATGATCATATTAGTATGATTAACACTGTGTGACATAAGTAAAGTGGTGACATCTTAATATCTTTCTTATTGAAGTATGAACTTAAGAATGAATCCTTTTTAAAATTACTAAAATTTTAAAAACTGGTTATATGTAGCTTCTTACACCACCATTGTAGTGTACCACAACAAAGACGCACACTGTATATCTGTACATTACCTTAATACGTCCATAACTATAAGAACTGCATTACCAGTCTGCAGCGCGATGGGCGTGGCTACGGCTTACGTACGGCTACAGCCTTACGTGACACCGGCACATGCGCACTGCCGTCCCTTCAACAAGCCCTTTCAATGCTCATCGTTGAACGACTAGCATCAAACGAGGTAAGGCCTGTGCGAATTAAGTGAAAAAGTCTAATTTTCGAACACGCTGAGGTACACTGCTGTGTGAATATAAAGCCATTATCATCACCTGTTACGAGTTTTACCACATTCTAATAAGTTGCGATACATCCTCTGTGTTTTTATGCGACTTCACGATACGCGTTCCCCATGCGGCTAGTGGAGCTAGCAAAGCATTAGCTTGGTAGTTAACTAGCTAGCTAGTCTGGTGGCCCGACTCCTGACACGCTGCCCCTCTCCGGGTCTCTTCCTTCCTTCTTATATCGTCCACTTTTGTCAGAACAAGTGTATATTTACTTGTTTAAGTCGACTTTTATCATCCAAGACGTGTCGGCTGTCACAAAAAACAACCTAACTCAACGATTTCCGCAATAGTAACAGTGCTAACGACGGATCGTGTGTTTTTCAACCAGCATCAAGATGCAGCTGTTCCTGCGTGCCCAGAACACTCACACCCTCGAGGTGACCGGACAGGAGACTGTCGGAGACATTAAGGTAAAAAGTAAAAAAAAGTCAACAAGTGGTTGAGATACCGCCGAACATTTTTTCAAACACAAACACGGGTGCCGTGAAACATGCTTTTTATTTCCCGTGGTGTCCCGCAGGCTCATGTCCAGGCTTTGGAGGGTCTCCTGGTCGAGGATCAGGTGCTGCTGCTTGCCGGGTGCCCACTGGAGAATGATGCCTCCCTGGCATCCTGCGGTGTCTCAGAGCACTGCACCTTGGAGGTGGCCGGCAGGCTGCTGGGAGGTCAGTGTACTCACAATATAGAACTCTGCACTTGAAACTAACCTTAAAGGTTGAAGCATTCTACATATCTAAAGTTATTTAAAATATCTTGTTCTACTGTAATTCACTGTCTGAGCCAACACAACCTGCCCAAACTTTAAAAGTTCATATGAAGCATATTTTAACATCACTACTTGGGAAGAGGGCAGTGGTGGATGACTAAATTGAATACATGTAGAAATACTTCTTTTAAAAGTACTTCACACAGTACTTTAAATGTAAGAGAATTTAGTTTTAGTTGGTTATGGAGATTTTCAATATTTTGGTTAAATTATTAATGTAATGGCACC
The DNA here is from genome assembly GCA_036785175.1 of Eupleurogrammus muticus. Lineage (NCBI taxonomy): Eukaryota > Metazoa > Chordata > Actinopteri > Scombriformes > Trichiuridae > Eupleurogrammus > Eupleurogrammus muticus. The sequence goes on along the minus strand of JAYKQN010000001.1, from coordinate 46,211,840 downwards.
AAAACATATTTGGCTGCATCAAATGAGGTACTCCTAAGATACTGAAAATTGCATTGAAATAAAGGAGTAATCATACATACTTTCCACCACTGTAGGAAGTTTTGACAAAGTTGAAAACGTTTTTATGTACCACTTCCTCTAGATCTGTTATTTTTGACATTAGTTAAGATCAATGTATAGACAACTAAAATCTGACTTATGGCAAGTTATCCAGGAAATAATTAATATTTTGATTTTCCTTTACCCTCCACCAGGTAAAGTTCACGGCTCTCTGGCCCGTGCCGGAAAAGTGAGGGGACAGACACCCAAGGTAAACAAATTTTTATATAACATAGAATCAAAGTTACATTTGTGGGTTATGCCACTTGATGATCATGGGTGATAAGCTGCATGCATTCCAGAGAACTTAAAGAGCACGACAGTAACACATTGGGCTTTCTGTGACTTCCAGGTTGACAAGCAGGAGAAGAAGAAGAAGAAGACTGGTCGTGCCAAGCGTCGCATTCAGTACAACAGGCGATTCGTCAACGTTGTGCCCACCTTCGGAAAGAAGAAGGGACCCAACGCTAACTCCTAAATACTGAAATGCCCGAGAGGAGAAACATGCTCAACACCCATCAGTTTTTACCAAGTTAATTGTTATCCTGCTGTACAGAATAAAAGTTTGGCTTGGAGAAAATGTTGCATAACGCAGTAGAAGTTTAATTTTTTTTTGTCTTTTTGAAAAAATATCAAAACTTTAGCCAGAGGTGCAATGATATAGTTACTCTAATATTCTCTTAAGTACAATTTTGAGGTACCATACTTAAAATTTCTGCTACTTGTAGTTCTACTCTTACAGTTTTGAGGGAAGTATTGTGCTTTAATACTCTGAAATTTATCTGCAGTTTCTAGTCAATTTAAAAAATATGATGCAAAATTAGAATGTTTATGCAGCATTATTTAATACCAAATCAGCAGTTCCCAAAATCTACAAAGTCAGTGTAGTTTCAGAATACTGGGTCAGCTTCTATAAATTTAAACTAAACTTAGTTCTTTAATTTCAAATTTTAAAACAAAAGGAAATGAAATTATTTCACAGAAACCTGATTTAAATGAATACAATTTTTCCACTTCTGCATGTTCTCTACAAAGATCTGCATTAACCTGTAAGTGGGTCAGTGGGAAAAAAAAAGTTGGCAAGATGGGAAAAGTCCTTAACCTTAAGCATTCATCAGAAATTTGTGTAATCAATCATGATTTTGTGCATTTTTTGGATGTCAAATAACATGTTTCAAGTTTTTAAAACCTATACAAGATAAAATATACTAATTATAATTTTAGGGTTACACCACATGACAGTTTGAGAAATGCGCCATGTAGGTGATCCTTCAAGCAGGTATTGACCTTAAATGTTCATATCCCAGTTCATTGTAACCTTAGGAAATGGATGAATTAGCTTTTCTGTTTACTGATAATGCAGATGGCATTGAATTTGTCAAAACATTCTGACCCGAGTAAGATAAAAACATCAAGATTAATTTAAGTGTGCAGGGGTGACCTTGCTTTCTAATCGCCATGCACTTACACGTGCAGATTTACTAATTCCCCTTCAAACTGAGAATTTGTCATACATTGCATTGTGCATTTGCAACCTAGGGTCAAATCTTAGATGCAATGCATTGGCTGTGTAGCTTGCTATCTACAGTATTGAAAATGCCATTTTGAAAAATCATACCAGAAATGGTAATTTTTAACACAGATAGACCTCCTGTACCTAATTTCATTCATGTGTATAATTACTGTTACGGATGAAATACAATAGTAAAATATGATGGGAAGAAAAATCCAAAATCCATACAATTACTTAGGTCCCAAACAGGGTCATTTATTTAAAGTGTACATGCAAAAGAACTAAACAGGTAAACATGTTTAATAGTGTCTCATATGTACATTATTGACATGCCGTAACGGTCAGACCTTAACGCTGTAACAACTGGTCGTAGTTTCTTCTTCATTGTTCCTATACATAACGCAGTAAACAAGATAAAGCAGAGAACCTGAAAACCAGGCACCAGACATTCCAAATACTAATTTTATCTTTCACAGCAAGGCCACCTAAGTTCTCCTTTTCCATCATCCTTGAGAAGTAGTGCATGCTGGCCATCGTCTGTCAGTTTAATCAACGGACACCAGCTCGACCTCAAAAATCAGCTTCGCATTGGGTGGGATTCTGGTAGAGTTGGGAGTTGAGGAGAGAATCAAATATTGAAGCAGGGAGAATTAAAACACAAAATCGGCTTAGCGTCACACTTAAGACGTGCAAACACTGAGGCAAAAGGATACTTTGAGTCAGGGAGCCCCTTCTTTCCGTAGGCCCACTCCGGTTCGATCTCCAGTCGGGCGGTTTCACCCTTGCTCATTGTCAAGAGGCCTTCGTCCCACTATGAAAGAAAAGAGGCATCGTTAAATGAAGAGGCGACGGAAGCGTGGACGCGCAAAGCAGGAAACACGGACAACTCACGCCTCTGATGACTCTGCCCAGGCCGACTTTGAAACTCAAGGGTTTAGTCTGCTTCTTCTTTCTTGCAACTGCAGAGGGAGCAGCGATGGTAAAACCAGAGGTCATAAAGAGGCTGATGAAGTAGGTATCACTTCTTAAATTGCTCTGGGTAAAACATGGAAAAGCGTTTTAAAACATGTAATGAATGCATCCAGCAAATAGTCAGTGCCAGGACTATACATCCTTGTGTAATGAAACCATCGGGTATTGTATTTAAACACATTTAATAGAGATCAGACAGCAGAGAAGCTGATTTTGCTGCAGAAGTCGTTCAAAAAGGTTTAAATGCTGTGAAATCTCATCAAATTTGCACCCTACCATCAACCAAAGCCAGCTACAAGTATCCTCTTCTGAAAAGTACCTGTAGGAATGTTGGTATCAAAGACGGTTCCGTCCTCCAAGGTGCCGGTGTACCAGCAGCTCACAGTTTCTCCTTTCTTAGGGAAGTTCACCTTGTCTCCTTTCTTCAGCACAGACTTGGTGAACTTTGGTGGACCCTGACAAAAAGTACAAACACAAGAACTCAGATTTGTTTTTCTACTTAAGTGAGAGTAGAAATACCATAATGAAGAAATACTCCATTCCATGTAAATATGTTTGATTCAAAAGTCCCCCCTTCGCTCAAAAATGTGTTGTTATTAAGAGTTGAATGTTTGAGTTCTACTGTTCAGAATGATGATGATGCAGAAAACAAGAATCAGTTTTTTTATCTGCTGAAAGGTGAAAGTTTCTCTGTACTCGTTAGAAATAAGATTTTAAGAGGCTGGACCTACGAGTATAATTTTCTGAAATAACAAATAGTTTAAAAACCAACCAGTATTTGCAGGATTTTAACAGGATAACCCCACACTGATCAGCAATAAAATTGACATAAGTATCATTATTAAAGTATTCATTATGCAAAAATATTGTGATAACACTTATTTATTGACAGCAGTATTTTAATGTTGTCAAGGTAAATATAATTGGATACTTAAATGAAGGAAAATAATCTATATTAAATAACCTGATCACGTGCCACTTGTAAATAATGCTATTAAATCCAGATAGTGGGGTAAAAAAGTAAAATACTTCCTGGTAAATATTCTTTTACTACATTCCACAGCTGTAGTTTGCAGGTGTGCAAGAAGCAGGAATAAATGTGTGAATCAATTTTTTTTTTTTTTTTACCTCATCCACAACCTCTGTCTTGGCCTCTTTGGGTTTATCGTCCAGTTTGACAGCTTTAACCTGCTCTGTCGCTTCTTCCACCGGCTCAGTGCCTTTAAACCTCTGAGAATCACAAACAAGAGCAATATAAATACACAAGATTTGTATTATTGGTGCAAATGCCAGTCAGTCATCATCACTTACTTTGCTTTCAAAAAGCTGATTGTAAGCGATGATCAGCTGCTCTTTCTTTGCCGTTTTGGCGACATTTTTGATGTTTCCCAGCAGCTTGTGTTCATTCAGGAACTAGAGGTAAGAGAGTGAGAATAAATGGCTTTATTTAATTAATTTGTCAGATTTAAGGACGCATTCAGATCCCTACATGTCTACGTCTCAGAATGTGATCAGTGGATTAATCAGAGAAGCCCGCAGCATCTTTGCGTTTTTTTTTTTTTTTTTTAATAAAAGCCCGACTATTCACTGTAGTGAACGCTGCTTAGCCGCATGCTAACGTAGCTAACGCTGCAGCAGCGGCTCCGACCGGGTCCCGACGCCTCAAACCCGCGGCTCCACACACCGCGACCACGGAGAGACCCGAGGGCGAACGTACCGAGTGGGCCGCATTGTCCTGAATGAACTTTATCAGGTCTTTTTTGGGCAAATCGTCACTTTTGAGCTGCTCGTCGCTCCACTCTCGTGCTGGTTCAGCCGCCATTTTGAGAGGCGAGCCGGGTGAACTTTGACATCACCGGGCAATATTAAAAAAAAATGTTTTATTTATTTATTTATATTATTTTATTTTTTGTATTAAAGATTCAACGGATGTTATTTTAACAACAAAACTAAAAAAAACTAAAGAATTAAAAAAAAATTAAAACACAAAAACACGTTGACTGCTGAATCCACCAGTCCATTAAATAATAATTAACACACTTTAACGTTAACATTATATAATGTTACTATACCCAGTGTCACATCAGTGTAACAGTGAATTACTTCTTATTTATTTAGTTACATCATTTATTTTGTCTCCTGCCATCTAGTGGACAAATGCAGGTAACTTACCTCAGTTCTAAAGGTGTGTGAGACTCATGATCACATAAAACACACATTTATTATAGTAAACATCATGGACATTAATGCAAATGGAACACAAGTAAACCTTTGAAACTTGTTCCAAAGAATGAAAGTAAAATATATATTATCCTTAAAGTGATTTTAAACACAATAATTCATCTTTTGCTGAATTATATGAAGCCAGGTCTATTTGTCTAAGTCTCTGCAAGGGAATTCTGCATTCATTAATTAGCCCATAAGGTCTTTACAGAGGCATTAGGACAAGATAATTAAGACATACCCATCAGTTAATGAAGTGATGGATGGAGCAGACATGACATGTCAGGCCCATTCCCCACCACACATCTGGATTTCTGGATTTTTAAATATATATATTATTGGACTTTATCTTAATAATTAGATCGTGTAGATTATCTACGATTTCACTTCATAAAGAACAAGGTTTGTTGTAAGGTTGTGGTAATGACTCATAATATTACAAATTTCCTCAGTCATGTTTTATGTGTGAAACTCTCAGGAGATTTGAAGAGCTTCATACACTTATAATCAACAATGTGAGACATGTGTGAAAAATATTGCTTATAGAAGCCAAAAACAGCAGGGGCTCAGGGGATGCATGCAAATCCAGATTGGCTGAGCAGCCAATTTCAAATGTATTGTAGTAGTATACGGAGCCAAAAAAAAGAAAATTGTGTCAATGTCCAAATATTTATGGATCTGAATATATATAGCAATACTGGAGTTAATTAAGATCACTCTAATATACAAGGTTTAAAAAACACCAGGCATGCCCTAGGGATCTATTCTGGGTCCATTATTGTTTGCAATTTACATGAACAATAGAATTAGAATTTTTATTTGTACACTGATGACTTTATTGCTTATTTTTGTGCTTCCTCTTTATCTTGCACCTTTCAGCACCTCCAAAAGTTTTTAGCTCCATTGAGGCAGATTTAAAAAATCCTTAAAACTAGTTTAAAATTCTACTCCAGTCATGCATTTCCCTCGGGAAGATCTCAGAGTGTAGATTGATTTAAAATGTACCTTTTTCTTATCATATGGGGAATCTTGCACAGACATTTAAAATTAAATTGGGATTTTATTTCAGAAATAACTATTGTTTTAACCTCTCTGTAAAAAAAAAAAAAACTTGTAATGACTACTTTTCTTCCCCTAATCGATTATGGCGATATCATTTATATGCAAGCCTTTAGCTACTGTCTATCATGGTGCCTTGCATTTTATTTTGAAAATCTCTCACCCATCACTCTTTATTATACAAACAGTTGGCTTTGACTTCCTTATATTATCTGAGATGGCTGCATTGGCACATCTTTATCTATAAAGCTATTTCCAGGGCTACTTTCTGTTCATCTGACGAAGCTTCTCATCCATCCACTATTGGGTACAGCCTGCCCTCACAGGACTTTTTTTGTTGTTTTCAGTCCTTCGCTATATCATGAAAATTGGGAAGACAGCTTTTCTTTCTCAGCTTCTATGCCCCTCGGTGCTGGAACCAGCTCCAGAAGAGTCTAAAACTGACTGATCTCATTTCTATGGGTGTTTTTAAAACTTTATTATTATCTGTTGGGACATGAATCTATCACTGCTCTTTTTATATATATATAAATTTGATCCGTACTGTCTGTATTTTTTATGACTTTTTCTGTGTCTCTGTTGAATGATGTAGTTTTGTCATAAACTTCTGCTCTATTGGCCAGGGCTCCCTTGTACAAGAGATGTCAACCTCAATTGGACCCACAAGGCTAAATAAAGGATAAATAGATAAAAAAAAAAACAGTCCAGTTTGTTCAGTCTGGGTCGAGTCAGCCTGCGCTTCTGTGCCTGTGCTGCTCTCTTTGTAAAACAGGCAGGTATCCCCAGCGAGAGCCTCGTTCTTCTGCCTCTCTCGGAGTTAACATATCAATGTCATCTTTGTTGCATCACCAGCTTTTCTCCCGCGCACGCCGCTGGCACGCTGTAAATATTGGAGTCATGCGTCAACTGTGATCTGGTATAAAAAAAAAAAAGAAAAAGGCAGACTCCCTCAACAATTACCATGACGAGCCGAGAGATGGAGACGATGATTTGCCGCCATGAGCTGTTGGTGGAGGGTCACGCGGGGTTTTTGCACCTCGGTCGGTTACTAAGCAGCAACGTTGACTCTGCGCGCGGGAAGCTCATGAGAAAAAAAAGGGGGGGGAGGGCTAAGTATATCTTTAGAGGAAATCTCCCAGGTCCCGTTTCAGCTCCTCCGTTGCTCGTGAAGGACCATCACAACAGCACAAACTGTGGAGGTGAGTCGGCCCCGGAGGAATCGCAATCATTTTACATCTCTGAGAGATAACGGCGAGGTAGCCAACTGAAAAATAACTTAAATAGAATGGGCCCCGCCGTCTCCCTTTTCCCCTTTTATCGGCTCTTTTATTCTTCTCTGTTTCTCAGTTTCTTCCTTTTTTTTATATGCGACCGAGTGTCATATCATGTTTGCTTAGGAAATGTCAGGATAAAACTTTCATCACAAGGAAGTTCCGCGAGAACAGAGGAAGCGACCGGGGATCAGGCCCGGCGTGTTTGGGGCTGTGATGAAGTATTTCGCGAATTCAAAGTTGCAGAGCATAAATGAGCTCACATATCGAGCGAGGAAAGGAATGTAATTTGCGGCGGCTCCTGAGAGCTCTTCACATCTACAGGTTGCACAAACAAGCAATGCATATTCTGTAAGATGTGCCTCTCAGCGCGGAGATCGCAAACAATATCATCCTCAAGTCATATTTGCAGAACTGTGCCCTTCAGTTCAAGCACAAACACACACACACACACACACACACACACTGCCAGTCAAATGTTCAGATTTTCATGATGTGTCGTTAACACTCAGGCAAAGCATACAGTACATTATATTCTACATGGTAGCACTTTAATGAATAGATATATGTGAATCAATACAGGTTCAGGACTGGTTTATTGGGAATGACCTTGATCTTGTTCACAATTTTTCATATTATGACACGCCATAATAGAAAAGGCACAGGTGTAATTAATAACACTAACGATCACTGTCAAAGGCTTACTGGGATAATTTAATTGAACAGAGCAGGCGTTCGTGTTATTAGTGACATCGATGCTTTATGACAACTAAAGATTTCCCCTGGGGAAAAAAAAGAAAAGTCTATTATTCTGCGCTGCTAGCACACAACGTGTTGCGCCCACATTTGTCATGAAGTTATTACGTGTGTCGTCGCATTCTAAAGTCTCCCTCTGCTCAGAATGTCTTCTTTCTTGAGCTTGATGTATGTGCCCAGTTTGAACCTGGAAGGCCTGTCGTCACATTCGTCTGCAGAGGGTGGCAGCGTGATTTGTGACATCACAACGAGTTTGGAAGTCAATGGCCGTGCAGAGACATTCAGAGAGGCCAGGGAACAAGATTTTAAAACATCACACACCAACATCGTTTATAGCGAATGTTGTTGAATTATTGCAACACATAGTCAAATATAGGAGAATCTTACAATAAAACTATGATATACTATATATCTATATTTCAATTTAAACATTGTTTTGTACATTTCAAAGTTGAAAAATGACGAAAAACGAAAAATTTTACAAAATATATAATGAAAAATAGTTGCATAATCATAGAGTCTTAAATTTGTTCCAAGGAAGAATTGAGACAATGATACGGAGCTTTAGACTAAAACTGAAGTTCTGCTGCAGGATATTGTCTCTGTGATTTAAAAGATTTTTTTGTGACATAGACACTTTTATTCTGCAGTAACCAGACGGATGCAATGGGAGAGAGAGGTGGAGACATGCAGCAAAGGAACGCTTCAGCCAGGACTTAAACCAGGATCTGCTGCTTCAGAGCGAGGCTTTAAATGGTAAGTGCTTTACCCCTACATCACCCCACACCTATGATGCTTTAACTTTTATTGATAATAATTATTTATGAAATATGTATCTGAAAAAAAACTCCAAAATAAAGGATATGTACCAGACAAACAATTAGAGAGATACGTGAGCCACAGACACACAGATGCTCCTTGCTTTATAGATGGATCATAAATTAGGTTCACCGATAGGCCAGATGTTAAACGAAAATGCTACCAGGCTACATGCCAGCCTCCGGTCAACTTTTATTCAGGACAAACGCGGTATGCATCCACTCAACACTACTGGTCTGTGTGAGCTGGAGTTTATCTAAATCCTGCCTCGTAGCACTGGACATAATGGTGGGTGGTAATCACCAAAAAGTCATCTTTTAAAATAAATAGATAATTAAAAAACAAAATGTAGAGGAGTAAAAATCAAATTATTATTATTATCATTAATCAATATTATTCTATCTATTCTACATCCAGTTTTATTGATATGTGACATTATGGGAGGGGACCTTTAAACATAATATCTATCTATCTATCTATCTATCTATCTATCTATCTATCTATCTATCTATCTATCTATCTATCTATCTATCTATCTATCTATCTATCTATCTATCTATCTATCTATCTATCTATCTATCTATCTATCTATCTATCTATCTATCTATCTATCTATCTATCTATCTATCTAATGTATTCTGGGTGCAGTTACACCTTGTGGCCTCTAGGGGTCAGTATGTTCACATCCAAACCTGCTCCACATATGAATGGAGCAGGTTTGGTTCCACATGCACAAAGCATTGATATTTTCAATCTATGGGGTTTACAGTAAGGCTCGACGGCTGCGAAACGGCCACGATCGATTCCATCGAAGAGCGCAACAACAATAAACAGCATAATAGTGTAAATGATGGACAGAGGGTAGAGGAAAGAAATGACGCCGTCGCTGTGTCAACAACTCATTGTCTGTGTCTGTTCATTGACTGCAACATGCAGGAAGAAAAAAGCAAAGAAAAGAAAAGCACGGAAAGTAGGAGTCATTCTATACTGTTAAACGTTTATTTTGCAGATTCCTTTGAGTTTTTTTTTTTTTTTTACAGCAGAAAGCTTAATAATAGAGTTGTTTGTGACAGCAGCCAAATGACTCGTGTGTCTTCTTTGTGCTTTAAACATTTTCTGTCTCTGGCTAAATTACAGAACGTGCTGTAGCTAGATGACATCACCTGCCTTTTTCGTGCTGTTTACCAGTTGTATGTCAGTATAAGAACAAAAGTGTAGAAAAATCGACACGTGACCACAATGTGTCCCTGGCTTTTAAACCTGCTATTCAAATCGATTCATTCTCGGGCTTTGGGTTTTCTCATTAAATGTCACATGGCGCCACATGTACAAAAAGACCCTGGGGTGGGTTTTATTCAGCGAGCGACATCGGCCCGGGAGAAAAAATATAAGTCGGCGAGGTCAAATGGCAGCTTGTATTACACACTATTTAATCACTTTCAACACGGTTCATTGAACACAACTCCAAAGACGTCACTGCAAGTCAGGAGTAGACAGGCCTTGAAGATATCATCTAGCACCAGCCAAGCACTTTGCATCATGCAACTCTTCTCCTCAAGCCATTTGTCCATATTTCCACCCACCACCCCTTCCCGCTCATACCAGTGGAATCAAAGGCTTCAATAATGGAAACCATTCCTCAGTGGTCCTGGTCTACTGTGGATAATGTGTTTTCTGCTTAGAGCCTAATAAGCTCCCCATAAGCCACATGGGCAGCTTGACTTCACCTGCCTTTACGCCCCAAGCTGTGAGAACATTTTCTTTAGCTTCGTATTGGAAGATGCTTCACATATATAATGCTGTTGCTCGAACCAGCGGCTCAAAGATCGCACGCTGCGGGCAGAGCGCCTCCAGTCAGAGATGTGACAGGTCAGCAGTGAAAAACACAGCCGACACCTGGCAGAGAGAAAGTTGAAGCTGTTATTTATTCCATAAAACTTACGCCTATAACTGAGTCTCCTGGGGGGGCGGGGGGGCGTAAAGGTTGGATTAAGGGATGGTATAGCGGGTGGTTTGGTCAATAGGGAATGTGGGATTTCTCGCTGTCGTGCTCCTGGTATCATCACGCGTCGAGACAGCCTCCATCCAACAAGCTGCACCGGGCTTTGGAACATTTCCAATCCGGAGCTTAGCCTGCAGATCTGTAGTCTCAGTACTAACCCACGCCTACCCTGTCAGATCTAATCTCTTGGCCGCATGCCGTGAAATGGGGCTTATTAAGAGTTTAACTGAGATCAGCCCCAAACTCGATCTGAGGCATGCGAAGGAAAAAGGGAAATTACTCACCTGGAAAAAAAAGGGTAAAAAAAAAAGATCTTTGTGGCATAAGGGTTGATATGAGACCACAGAGGCTTCGCCGTGCACCACTATGTGCTCTCTCCCTTCTGTCTCTGGGATGCATCGTCTGTTAAGCGCTAATTAGAAACCAAAGAGAAAAGATGGATTTGAAGTTTCAATTGGAACTGATCCCAGATATCTCGCAAAGGCTTAAAGGGACAGACTTCTGAACCACATGCTGCACAAACCCTCATCTCCTCGCGTTACTCTCACACTGTCTGCTTGCATTTCGCCACCGAGATTCATGGCTACATCCTCTGCTCGAATTATGCATTCTAAAAGTTGCATTACAGTATAACTCCATCCATAGCTCTGTCTAGGACGTCTAGCTCATTATTTACTCATTCTCAAACTATTAAAATGCTGATTATTATTATTATGTTGTTATTAAAGCAGTGGGACGTTTCTCTGAAAAACACATAGAGAAACGTAACGCATAAACATTTTGTATATTTTAGTCATGCTCTAGAGATGGAACGTTGCTCTGTTACTACTTTGGTAATAAGTTCTTATATAATAAGGAAATATCTGATATTTCAGACTAAAACACATCAAGATCTATAGATTCAATTCAAACAGAAGCTGTCGTCAGCTTGGTTTCCCAAATGCTATTATCAGGTCAAAAATTTGCTCAATATTATGTTTTATAGCAGAATATCTGCACCACTTGAGCTCTGATTAGCAAAAGGTAATGCTAGCACACTAAATGGTGTGCAAGGTGAACATCATCCCTGCTAAGCAGCTATTAGCATTTTAATCATGGACATGCATAGCATGGTGGCATGATAAACGCTGCCAGCGATGGAAGCAGCTACAGCGGCACATGGCCGGCACACAGGGATTTATGTGCACCAGGGTTATGTGCAGGTTTACCGACGTGCAATAATACCAAAGGGCAGTGTGCAATTCTATTAACAGTTTATTTTGCTTTGGGACTACGTGCGATATCATATACACTTTGCACTTTATTTACTGCAGTAAGCACTTTATGACTTCACTTCTCCTGTTGATTTATTGACCCACCCAACTCACATTCAATCCTTTTTATGATATTTTTGTGATTTTTGGGTCCTGAGCATCCACTTTGTGCATGATGTCATGTATTGTGTAAAACAACCTGCCAGGGACTATTTATCTAGGACTATAATCTGGCATCTTTACATCTGTAATGCTCATAAATAAATGTCACATATCACATGGTTCCTTTATTATTCCCCACACCCTCCCCCGTTTCCTATTATCTCTCCAATGGTACTATAATAAAAGGCATAAAATTCCCTCCCCTACTTGTTCCAACAAAACATAACTGGGTAAACAAAGTCTTTATATTGACAATCTATAGCAGGCGGTGGTAGTGCAGGCGTGTGTGAACCATTTTTTAATGAAACCCTAGCATGCTCAGTTCATGCTGAAATGAGGATAAAAGAGAACAGGCAGCGTCCACATCCTATTCACACCTGTTCATAAATACATAAAAACCTGTGATATTATGTCAGCCCCTGAAGCGATGTTGAGTCACCCCGCCGTCCGCCGAGCTCTGTTCACACCAAACGGGCTGAGATCAAGGCCCGGTTCCAACCGGACGCGTCTTCCAGCCTCCCTGCCCCTATCCCGAGGATCCGTCACCAAACACGGCTTTGATTTGTGTTTACCAACCCCGGGATGATGTTCCCACGCGTCCCCCAGAGTTACACGCCGTGAGCTGACGCAACTCTCAGCGGAAAACACTCGGGACGCGGAGGGTCGATAGATGGTGGTAGCCGAGGGATTTCTGGATGCGGGAAAGAATTCAGAGTCAGCGGCAGATCTAGGTGACGGCCAAACGCTCCTGTCAACACATGCAGTTTAGATTATGATGCTCTTTCTCAACCTGATTTAATTTGGATGTGAATAGCATCACAGAGAGCTTTTAGTATTTTCAGTAAAAAATTTTGTTTTTGCTTTGTTCATTATTTTTTATATGCAATATAATTAAAAAAAAGTTATTTTGCTTAGTATCATTTTATTTTATTTCTTGGAATAAAAAGTTTTGTTTCAGGGTTTGTGTATAAAAATGATTCAGTGCCTGTATCAGCCTCCATTATCGTCCAGCCAGGATACTCAATGTGGCCTGGCTCTTGCAAAAAAGGAATGGTATACTTTTATACTTTGCCTTATCAGGATGTTGAGTAAAACACCAAGCAATTTTACTCCACTTATATACTAAGCAGAATGTGTTTTCAAAGTTACTATTTTCCCCCTCCCATTTGTTCACAGATTGAATTGCACTTTAGAGCAATCCCTTTTCTTTTACAAGAACACAAACAGGCACATGCATACACATGCAGGGGAGGTGTAACACACACGCTGAGGGTTTTTTGTGTAATTGAAAATGGATCTGCGTTCAGTAAATGGAATTCCATCTTCCTCCATCAACAGGATGAAGCAGGTTTAACTGCGGCTGCCATGTAAAATATATCACGGCCCGGGAAGAGGAATTCGCGATAACAGAACATGTTTCTTATACTTAGTATTTATGAAACACCTCAGAGAGGCTTTTTTTTTTATTTCTCTGCAGAATGTCTGCTTAAGGTGACGCATATTAAGAAAGACGGGCGACCATGTGACAGATAGTGTCATGCAAGTCATGAACCCATTATGCTGTTTGCAAATAAAATTGTGCTCCACGAGCAGCTCAAGCACCGGAATGCCTTTGTTTTTTTTCCTCAGCATGCATGCGTGTGTTTGAATGCATTTTGGAGGAAGATGAGATGAACTGGGAGAGCGAGGGGGCAATTGAGGGATGAAGTGCTGTGTGTGAAATCCCGTGCATGCTGAGGGTGACGCACCTGGTGCAAAACCATGGGACATTAAAGCACCACGGCCATGAAAGGGGTAACCAGTCTGTTTTTTTTTTTTTTCCGTACAGCTTTCTGGCCCCGTCCTCTCCAGCCAGCAGAGCCACTCCAGCTCCGAGTTTGATCAGTAAGCTACGTGAAGCCTGACACGGACAAGGCACCGCATGAAAGGCTCAGAAAACACTCAGGCACTGGCACCCACACACTTAAAACACGCAAACGCACGCAGCCATCCACACACATGTTTTCATTTGATGTGCCTGCCTGTGTGTGTTTTGGTCAAAAAGGATCAAAAACACACACACACACACACACACACACACACACAGAAAAACCCATAAATTCATATGCTGTAGCCCTCCCTGCTGTTCTGCACTTCTCTTTCACTCTTACGCTTCCATTCATCTCAATAATGGAGAAAAGGAAAGTGCCAGCGCCTGATTGACTGTGGCACCTCTACCATCTGAAGGTTCCAACCAATCGGTCTATCTGACTAAATTCACAAAGGCGCTACTTTTAAAGAGGAGGATGAAGAAAGGTCATGTTTGAATAATGAATCTGTGCGGGGGAATTAACTAAACTGAATTTCTGCTGAGTTCCTTCAGGTGGATGAAGCACATTCAATGTCTGTCAGGGACACTTGAGGGATAGTTTTCAAATGATCTAAGAGAAGAAAATGCTCCAACAAAGAACAACAGAAAGAGTGGGAGTGAAACAGAAACAAATGATCACAAACCTTTTGAACATTCTGAATATCCTCTGCAGTTTTATTTGTGCATAATCCTGTGAATGTGCTGCAGCTGTGAAGGTCCTGCAGTGAAAACCTCAAATAAGCAGCAAAATTACTTTCATTTTGAGGAGAAAATGTATCAGTACAGACCTTCGAATGCATCTTGATAAAATTTTATACCACGAAATCTCTTTCAGTGAATGTATACAACCTTTAGTTTGTTAATTATTCTGAACACAATTTCAGGTCATATTATTCCTCTATGTTGTGGTTAATGCAAATTTTATGTGGTGCAACTTGTGTGGTTTACTTTGCAAATAATATTATTAATATTAGTAGTAGTGACAGTAGTAGATTTAACAATATCCATAGTGTTTATACAATGTGACACTAATTCAGTCTTAAAACAATGCAATGAATGTGTTAATGTGCATTAACACTGCAAACCAGTGTTGGGTAAATACAACTCAGTGAGATGTAAATTTCTACAAGACACTATTGAGAGTGTTGTTGCAAATCTGCCACAGTGTAAATAGTGTTAACACTATCTGAAACGTTATTTTAACTCAATATATGTGGACCATTATAGACGCAGTTGAATTTAAGTCCCTGGGAGTTGAATTAACGCTTCTGAATTTGCTGTGTATGGGCTCTGGTGCCCTTGACCACTGTATGACTTTTTATTATATGCACTATAATGACGTTCATGGTGTGACGAACAGTGTTCTCCTGTTAATTGTCCAACTTTTTGCATGTGTTCATCTGTGCAAACACACAACCCATCATTGGCCTCATTTCCTGCAATATACAGTATATATATATATATATATATATATATATATATACAAATAAGGAGTGCATTTGTTAGTATTGCTACGAACAGCCTGCAGAGGGAGATGGCAATGATGATGAAGACTCTTGTTATGACATTGTTCACTGGTATTAGCAGAAGGTCAGACTGGGCCCTGACAAAAAGAGCCATTATCTGGAGGGATGAGGTGGTCCGCTGGGGCCCTGGGCTCATCAGTGTAAAGGACAGAGAGGGAGGCTGCAGATACAGTGGGCAGGTTGAAGCGTCCCAGGATGGCAATAACACTCCGCACAGGTGGAGATAGGTGTCATTAGGAAAGTCCAAAAGCTATTTGGCATCTTCTGGTCTGGCACAGACAGAGACAATATGATTAATTTAGTCCTGTGTCATAGATTAAAATTGCAGTGAAGTGAAAAATCACCGTGCATTTATGGTCAATGTAAGCACTTCTATGGATAACTCTGCCTTCAGAGGTCACCATAATTAACTCTTACAAACAGAGAATAATGAATGTAAAATGAACAAACCTTTAAATATGCCTTCATTGATTTTTTTTTATATATACGACCAACTCTTCAGCTGGACTTAATCACTTCTGTGGCGATAAATAATAGAGATGAAATGTGAAGTTGCTTTTTATTGAAATGCCTTGAATGCCTACATTCTTCTTAATGAAGTTGTTCAATGCTAAAGAAATTGGATGTCTATATATTTTGCCACAGGGGTTCTTTGTCATATAGAGAATACATTTTTGTTTTACAGGTTATGAAGTCCTTAAAATTAATGGTCTTTCCATCGGCAGGGTGGTTAAAATGGAAGGTTGGCTCCACAGTTAAAGTTGCTTTAAAGAGGATTAGTTGTTAGCTCACTGTTGGTGACATGCTCCACAACCCTGTTGCTTAAGTTTCTCCCTTTTTGAAAAATTGCCATATAGATCTTAAAAGGATTCTTTCAAGGATGGGTCATTCTGAAAATGAACAATTTGGAAGATTTTTCGAGGAGATTTTTCAACTAACAGATAAGCCTCTTTACTCTCTGAATAGACTCTGTTCTCTGTACATACTGTACAATCCCATCTTCTAGGAAAATGTCTCACATCTGGGATAATATCGCTTCTTTGCTTTAATCATATTGTTCTTGGAGACTGCATATTCTTTTGAGTTTATTGAGTTGACTTACAGGTAGACTTCATCACTTCATAAAAAGTTCTAATATTAAAGTGTTTTTGAGGTCTGCCACTCATTTGGATTGCCTTCTGTGCAGGCTTGGATGCCTCATTAGACTTTTTCCCCTCTTCTCCATTGATCTAGTAGGTGGAATTGTGCATAAGAATATTGATTAGTGTGATTTTAAAGTGTCTTTAGAAGAACAACATTTTTTAACTTGTTTTACTCTAATTTTTCATGAGCAGAAATACAAGATCTAAGATTTGTTCTATGCATGAAAAGTATTCATTTTGTTCATAAACTTGTGGAAATCCATGCTAGTGTGCACCTCTTTCGCACTTGTCAAGTAGATCTATTTATATCTGCAGATTAAACAGAATTAAACAGCATGATTACTGTGCACATTTATTAGGTGTTAGACATGCCTGTGGAATGTTGGTCCACTCCTCATCAACGGTTTGTGCAATGTTGTTGGATTTTGGCAGGAAATGGAACACGCCAATCTGGAGCAACACAAACATGCTGGATGTGTGATGAGTCTGCAGGCAGAGAACTGGTGGGAATCACGGACAGAT
The DNA here is from genome assembly GCA_036785175.1 of Eupleurogrammus muticus. NCBI lineage: Eukaryota > Metazoa > Chordata > Actinopteri > Scombriformes > Trichiuridae > Eupleurogrammus > Eupleurogrammus muticus. Next base: position 46,194,672 of record JAYKQN010000001.1, on the reverse strand, counting down.
CCTTGCAAAGTGGGGCTGTGCATTACCATCCTGCAGCATGTGGTGATGGCATGAATACAGGCCTAGAGGATCTCAAAATATATCTCTGTGCCTTCAATTTGACACTCTCTCAAATTGAATCAAAGCTACTGAACTATTAATTGTCTAGGAAGACGTTTAGCATCTAATCCAAGGGACCTTATCATTTTGTGGGCATCTGACTAGTCTGCAACCAGTGGAGAGGTTCATCAAAGGTACCTCAGAAAGTCCTGGTTTCACTTGACCATTGTTGGTATCCCATACGTACAACACTCGTCAGGGTCTTGTGATGCATGGAAAATAACAGAAGTTGGAGCCAGGTGTTCTCCAGGGGTTACAAGACCCTGATGACTGCTGTTCACATGCAATACCAACAGTGGTCAGCCCAATGCCTACGATTTGATGAAACCCGTTGGATGGGAGGTGAAACGTCTTCCTACACTGTTACAAGTCCAGTTCCCTTGACTCAATGTGAGAGAGAGAAAAAAGAGGTGAATGAATGAGAATTTACACAGACATTCAAACTGACTTCACCAAAATGCACCTGTCTGCAGCCTATGCCTGCTCATATCATAACTCCTCTCCTACCATGGGGCGCTCTTTGTTCACAGTGTTGACCTCAGCAGACCGCTCGCCCACACGACGCCATACATGCTGCCATCTGCTATCAGCTAAAACCAGGATTCGTCTGTGAAGGAAACACTTCTCCAAAGCGCCAGACGCCCTCGAAGGTGAGCTCTTGCCCACACAAGGCTGTGCTGACGACCATCTGCAGTCAGGTCGAGACCCCGTTGAGTGGAGCTTCCATGAGACGCTTTCTGACAGTTTGTGCATAAATTCTTCGGCTGTGCAAACCAACTGTTGCGTCAGCCGCTCCGGATGATCCAGAGGTTCTTGGGCTGGCATGGCCTCACGCGGTCTGATGCCTTCAGGCCGGTTGTTCTGCTAAAGTCCTTGGAAACAACGTTGGAGACAGATTACGGTTTGAAAATGAATGTTCAATTCGCAGGCAACAGCTGGCGGACAGTTAGCGGCCAATTGCACACTCCCTCAAATCTTGCAGCATCTGTGGCATCGTGTTGTGATTAAAACTGCACATTTCGGAGCCTTTTATTGTGACTTGCCCAAGGCGGATCTGAGCAATAATCCTGCTGTTTAATCAGCATCTTGATATGCACCTTTCACGTGGAAGGATTATCCTGGCAGAGGAGAAATGCTCACTAAAATGAACAAGAATATTAGAGGAGTAAGCCTTTTGTGTGTGTCTCACATCTTTTATTTTAAATCATAAAAAGTGGGGGTCAAAACAATAGTCACGTTCCTATTTTTGTTTAGTTGTACATGTAAAAAAAAACAGCAGCAGCTGTAAAGTTTTACTTCAGCTAAAAAGCTGTGAAGAAAAACTCAGATCGTTTATATCGTTATATTATCAGTCTCTATTCTCGATTCAGCACAGGAACACCTTACTGTGAGTCACACCAGGTCCCACGGTGCGGCTTAAGTATTTATCACGACAGTTGGAGTGCAATAAACAGGACACACTTGAAAAGTATAAGTACAAAATGGTTTAATCAGCAATCTGCAGGCAAGAGGAGTGGCCTCCAGTGAGACAAGACAAGGGCCTCCGCCGAAGGACTGAAGAGCGGGCTGAAGAGTGAATGATCTGCTCCATAATTCATTCAGTCGCTTTCTATAGCCGCTTAGTCCTCGCTAGTTTCGCAGGGGGTCCGCTGGAGCCGATCCCAGCGCATTACAGGCAAGAGGCAGGGATACGACCCAGACGGGTCGCCAGCCCGTCGTGGGGGCAAACACGCCATTCACACTCACATCTACAGGCAATTTAGTCTCCAATTAACCTCAGCATGATTTTGGACTGTAGCAGGAAGCCGGAGAAAAACGCAGCCACAGGGAGCACATGCAAACTCCTCGCAGAAAACCCAAGGAAATTTGCTACATAATGATGTATGAAAATATAGAAAGAGCAAAAAGGGACAAAGTATATCAGGCAAGAATGCGATAATTTACACACTCAGAATAACATCAGAACATTACTTATTCAGTTCTGTCTTAACTATGAACAGTGGGTGTTGTGTTTCCTGAGCGCTTACGACATGCTGTACATCTAGATTCCCCCCCCGTTCGACTCTAACGGTCTTCCTTTCCATGATCCCACACAGAGGTATCCAGTTATTAAAGTGGAATGATGCGATGTTACTCCCACCCCCACCTCCTCCCTTGTAGAACTATAAAGTGAAGACGGGGAGAGGAGTTCTGCTTTTAAGGCCTGACCGTGCTCCGAGGTGATACTGCATTCAGCAAGACAAGACTACAGCTCATCCTAATTATTTCTAACTGATGGGCCAATCCATCAGGAGAGACAGTTAGAAAGAGAGAAGAGTGGAGGAGGAGGAGGAGGAGGAGGAGGAAGGAAACAGGGAAGGACAGTAAGAACTCACTCACTCTTCCTTTGCAGGCTCTCTCCTCACTCTGGTTTTTCTTCCTTGTTCTTTTCCTTTTCACGTCTCTTATTGCTTTTCCTCTCTCACTTATCTTGCTCTCCACAAGAAAAAAAAGAAGAAGAGAGCGCCGTCTTTTGTGTTACTGTTCTGTACATTTTGGTGAAGTGTATTGCACGCCGATAACACGAAGGCGGGGGTTGTTGTTGTTGTTGTTGTTGCCAAGTTAGCGATCCTGCGCCTGAATGAGTGGATGTGAATCCAGAGAACCTATTTAGCTTTATTCCTCATATGAGGATTCAGTGATAAATGCACACAAGTCCAGGCACATCGGGTCATTAAATTCAGATTTATAAGATTGATATCAATACTTATCAAAACACTAACACCCCCTTATGCCGTCAAAGGGCCCAGGCGCCTGTTTTCCCTTCATGAGCAGAGAGAGAGAGACATATAGACCGAGAGAATGGACAAGCGCGAGGGGACGAGGAAGGGGTAGATAGAGAGACAAATTGTCCTCAGCCACAGCAGCCGAGTGCGATTCACCGTCGCGGCATTAGCTGACGTCTCCTGATAACAAAGGTAGGGGATTAATCAGTATGCCGCGCGTTGCTCAGGGCTGCACTAGTCCTTCATCACAGCGGCGGCTGCGGCCTTCCCTCTAAAGGTAAGGTTAAAATGGAGATTACGCTTTGTTCCTGTGCACTTTCTCTAATGAACCTTATCTCCCTTCACTACCCATCTCTTCATTCTGCCTCGCTCGCACAGAATAACACACCTCCTGCCCTCTTTCCCCCCCCCTATCTGAGGGGAAAACAGAGGGAAAAGCTCTCTGTTTCGTGTGCCTCCCTTTAGAGTGCAATGGGCCAGTCGGCCTGCTGTCTCCTTCATTTACACGTTGAGCCAGTCACAATGTGGTGTTTGCTCTCCCAGTGAGGGCTGTCCACAATCCTCATAGGCTCCTTTGCTCATAATGATTCAGAATGACTTTTTGCTTTCATGCAAAATACAAAAAAATATAATATAAACTTCTACAAACCAGTGAACAAGGCCTACAGCTGTGAAGAAAATCTATTTAGTCTGGCTAATTAAAGCATTCTGTTGTGAGTCTCCTATCTGTTGCACATGCTAAATCACAAACCAATTCCTCTAATTCCAGAAATCTCTGTCCATCTGTTTTCTCTGTATTTTCCTCAGATATCCTGGAACAGATCATGTGATTGAATTCACAGCTGGCACGTATATTGCTGGGGACCCAAGTAAGTTTAGTGTCAAATTTTGTGCAATTTGAACAAATGATTGCGAGTACAACATTTACGGTTTTGGCCTGTTGCTTTTGAACTGAAATTGCATAGGAATCAAAGGTCTGTTTTTCCTGGATACCGTGGGTCAGGACAAATCTTAAACTCTCAGACAGGCCCAGTTGTGTCTATAGTTTTCCTGACATTTTACATTTTGTGTAAATTGTTTTTTCCAGCACTGCTCACACTTATTTTTTTGCAATCATCATCAAAATTGGTACAGAACATCTCTGGTTCAAGCCGGAAAAAATTGCTTTATGGAAGTTCTGATATTCCATACAGATTTGCTAAAGCTGTCCGCCTAATGATTGCTAAATCACATTACAAAAACTTTCTTAACCAACATTACTAAACTTACCCAAGAAAGTTTAGTGTCAAATTTTGTGCAATTTGGTCAGATGATGGTAAAAACAACCTTAGAATCAAAAATCAATTTCTTCGTGTTTCTTCTTCTTTCCAGACAAATCTTTAAGGGGGAAAAAGGGCAAAAGGTGTGTTATTCTGACATTTTAAATTTGGTCTAAATCCTTTTTTTATACCTCATTGTAGACATTTTTTTTGCAATCTTCCTCCAATTTGGCACATAACATCTTTGGTTCAAATCGGAAAAATGGTACTGTTTTGGAGTTATGATACTCCATACGAAACTTAAGATGGCCCGATAATGTTTGCTCAAATGCTGTGAGAAATGTTCAGATTACAATAAAAATATTCTATCTTATCCGAATAGCTCAGTGTGTTAGAAGGCTAAGTTGTCTGGTTAATTCTTGGTTTTTAACGGCCATCATCCAAAGGGAAGATTATAAATCTTAGAGAACAAATCTCAGTGGGATACTGTGTGAATGTTAGTTACTAGTTACTGTTCATTCATTCATTTTGATATATTTACATAGGTATTCATTCAGAGAGTAACTTGCTGTGGTGAAATAAATTGTGTTTGAACTTCCATCCATCAAAAGTCAGGTTGCAGGTTACCGATGCACCAGGCTCAACCAGTCGATCATCAAGCTTTCTGCGATCGATTATGAGGACTTCCTGTCAGAAGGAGATCTGCTGCAACAACTGGTGCAAGGTTGGTTTGGTTCAAGTCTTACTATTGCACATGTTGGCTTTCATTGATCTTTGATCATATATTGATTCTGGCTGTTTTTCATCTGTCTCATTTTTTTCCCCCAATTGTCTGAAGAACATCAGCATGGAGCTGCAAACAGGAAGCTGATCTGGAGCTGAGGGATGTGGAGAAGTTGTGTAGAGAAAATTAATGCAATTGATTTAAGTTTTCATCAATTTAATTGAATAATGTATAATAATGTAAGGTTTACATATTGAAAAAAACATTACAGATTAATATAATTATACAAAACTAAATGTTTCATTAAAAGAGTCTGCAACTCTGCACGTAGTTCACTGTTATGTCCACCAGATGGCACATTACACCGGAAACAGTAGCTTTTTTTAAACATTTAAAATGAGAAAAGTTATATGTTGTTATGTAGCTGAAGTTGAATAGAGCATTAATACAGTTTGTGAAGTCGAAATAAAGATGTTCCTCTTAATGTGTTGTTTCTTTATTAAAAATCATTTTCACTTTGATGGATCATGGTGAAGAGAAGGTGGTGTGGTGGGTTTAACCTTCCTCTAGTGTTAGCTTTCTGCTACCATCCCTGATGTTAACGGGTCGGTTTTGACCCGTATCTTAAATCAACTACAAAACACCCTAAAAACAATTATTTATCACCCAAACTGTTTCTTTCCTCTTGGTTACCTTGTTAGGTTTCCTTATCCAAGAAAAAATTGGTTTTAACACTTTTGGTGTGGCCCCCTGGGCCTTTCAAAAGAAAGGTTTTAAATATAAAAAAATTGTCAGATGAACCTCAAGAGAATTATATAAATAAATAAACAGTTGTTATGTTACCTGATTATCACTGAGGGGTATTAGAACACATCTCTTAAATGTTCATAATTATTATTTTTTCAATTTTAATATTATTAACTATAGTAACATCTATGGTGTTACGGGTCAATTTCGACCCATTTATTTACTTCAAGGAAAAGGCAAAAAACAAGTATTTTTTTCAAAAAATGGAACTTGTATTCAAATACAGAATTAAAACCAGAGCTAGTAATATTACAAAATGTAGATTTGCAAGGTCAAACAAACACAAGTGATGTTGTGACCCTGCAGTCCAGTGTCATGTCCAGAACTACTCGTTATCCTTGTTTTTTTTCAAGGATGCCACTTGCAGATTTGCCTGTGTAAATCTGTAGATTCTATGCATAGCTGGTTTTTGCATCACAGGCTGCCCAGATTTTTAGGCCGTTTTTGCCTGGCTTACTGGGCATGTATTGGCGGAAGGGGCAATTTCCACGGAAAGGGAGAAAACGTTCATCTACTGTCACCTCTGGCCCTGGGTTGAACATCAGTGGAAGGAGCTGCACCCATCTCTCCCAGACTTCCCTGATGGGAGCGAGCTTGTCAGATTTTGCTCTGGTGTTTCTGTTGTCAAATCTGAGGACTCTTGATATCATTCGAAAGGTCTGAAGTGACATTGTTGCCTGGAAAATATTCCTGCCTGTTGATGCATCCCAGAGACTATCAGTGGCCTCATTGCTGGATCTGTAAACTCCAGCAAGGAGAAGAACACCAATGTAGGCATCCAGATCTTTCTCACCAATGTTATTCCACATGTTGCCCATGACTTTTTTTCCTTCAAGATTTGTCATAAATGCTGCTGTGTATCAGCAAAGATATGATGCAGAGCTTCTCTGTAGTAAATCTTCTCATTGTTGAATGTTGTAAAATGGAGATGTGTACTCTACAAGAAACCAACTCTAAAATGGAATTGGCCTTACATACCTGGACATGTCCGTGTTTGTTTGTCAAACAAAAAGAGCTCCAGTGGTTGGAGAAGGAGCTGGCTATGTGCTGTGGGCTGATAGTGTGTTTATGATTTCAGTTTTAGCACTTATTGTTGTTTTATAATCTTATATTATAACCGGGTCAAAACCGACCCTAACACCTCAAAGGTAATAATTTTCACCAGAATGTTTTATAATTTAGTAAAATTGTTTTTTTTTATTTTATTTTGTTTAAGTAGAAGTTCCTGACAAAGTCAAAAAGTCTTGATCCAATAAACAAATTTATGTAGGACTTCTATGCATTTAAACTTAAAAACGGGTCGGTGGCGACCCTAACACTAGAGGAAGGTTAATTTGACCCTGAAGTGCCACCAGTGCAGGACTCTGGTGGTTCTAGTCCATCTGTAGTTGTGAAGTTTGTAGATCCTGCTTGGTTTTTGAGTGTTTGATCGCTACTGGATTTATCAAGTCCAACAGCTAAAGTGAAGTGGTAAATGTGACTAAAGAACAGTGCTTCCTGTAAAGAAGCCTCCAGCTATGGTCAGTTTTTTGTGACCCTTCAAAGCACAAACAATGCAAAAATCCACCTGTCGAGATTAAGGTTTAGGGAGTTCTTGCTCAAGTTCACATAACAAAAGTATGTATTCCTAAGAAAGGAGTGAAAATCTCTAAGAATCTGAGCATGCCCTGTCTGCCTTGTAGCTCAGGCTGTTAAGCCACTCTAAAGAAGTCAAACTCCATTTGCTGCAAATATTGTGTGGACTCACCAGTTGTTGGTTCAAACCCTGCACCTACCTTTTAAAGTCAGAGAGGCAGCTTGGTCTGTTAGGAGGCTGGCTGCAAGTTATTAGTTGTCAGTTAAAATCTTGGTCAGTTTTAGAGTCCAACATCCAGAGTAAAGTTTATAAAAGCCCCTACAGAACATGGCCTGTTGGGAAGTGGTCTTGTGGCAAAGGGAGGAAGTCCGCTAACCCTGAAGACAGTTGTTGCTGGTTCAAATCTATCTCTTGACATTCTCCCAATTTAAAGGCCAACCTTTGGAGTGAAAAAGATAAATGGGCCAGGAGAACAGTACTAAGCGTGATGGTCCTTGTAGCGGAGTGGGGAAGTTTGAAAGCCTAAGTCAGCACCTGGTTTGAGCCCTTACCTTGGTTACATGCGTAAAGCCTTTTGAGCATCGTAGTATGTTTTTATGCAATATCATGGCCTTTTTTTTAATGCAAAATAGTATAATATGACTTTTTTGTGTGATATTTTTTTGGGCGACATTGTATAGTATGATGTTTTTTGTACAACATACAATAGTATGACGTTTTTTATGCGACATGTTATAGCATAAACTTTTTAAATGCACAAGACTATAATATGACCTTTTTTGTGGTGACATTGTATAATTTGACCCTTTTTGAACCACATACTATAGTATGACGTTTTTTGAGCGACATACTATAGTATGACCTTTTTTAATGCAAACTACTATACTATGACCTTTTTTTTGCGATATAGTGTAATATGAACTTTTTTGGGTGACATTGTATAATTTGACCCTTTTTGAGCGACATACTATAGTATGATGTTTTTTGAGCGACATACTATAGTATGACGTTTTTTATGCGACATGCTATAGTATGGCCTTTTTTAATGCAAACTACTATACTATGACCTTTTTTTTGCGATATAGTGTAATATGAACTTTTTTGGGTGACATTGTATAATTTGACCCTTTTTGAGTGACATACTAGAGTATGATGTTTTTTGAGCGACATACTATAGTATGACGTTTTTATACGACATGTTATAGCATGACCTTATTTTATGCAAAATACTATACAATGACTTTTTTTGTGCAATATAGTGTAATATGAACATTTTTGTGGACATTGTATAATTTGACCCTTTTTGAGCGACATACTATAGTATGATGTTTTATGAACGACATACTATAGTATGACGTTTTTATACGACATGTTATAGCATGACCTTATTTTATGCAAAATACTATACAATGACTTTTTTTGTGCAATATAGTGTAATATGAACATTTTTGTGAACATTGTATAATTTGACCCTTTTTGAACCACATACTATAGTATGACGTTTTTTGAGCGACATACTATAGTATGACGTTTTTTATGCGACATGCTATAGTATGGCCTTTTTTAATGCAAAATACTATACTATGACCTTTTTTGTGCGATATAGTGTAATATGAACTTTTTTGGGCGACATTGTATAATTTGACCCTTTTTGAACCACATACTATAGTATGACGTTTTTTGAGCGACATACAATAGTATGACGTTTTTTATGCTACATGCTATAGTATGGCCTTTTTTAATGCAAAATACTATACTATGACCTTTTTTGTGCGATATAGTGTAATATGAACTTTTTGGGGCGACATTGTATAATTTGACCCTTTTTGAACCACATACTATAGTATGACGTTTTTTGAGCGACATACTATAGTATGACGTTTTTTATGCGACATGCTATAGTATGGCCTTTTTTGTGCGATATAGTGTAATATGAACTTTTTTGGGTGACATTGTATAATTTGACCCTTTTTGAACAACATACTATAGTATGATGTTTTTTGAGCGACATACTATAGTATGACGTTTTTATACGACATGTTATAGCATGACCTTATTTTATGCAAAATACTATACATTGACTTTTTTTGTGCAATCTAGTGAAATATGAACATTTTTGTGGACATTGTATAATTTGACCCTTTTTGAACCACATACTATAGTATGATGTTTTTTGAGCGACATACTATAGTATGACGTTTTTATACGACATGTTATAGCATGACCTTATTTTATGCAAAATACTATACATTGACTTTTTTTGTGCAATCTAGTGAAATATGAACATTTTTGTGGACATTGTATAATTTGACCCTTTTTGAACCACATACTATAGTATGACGTTTTTTGAGCGACATGCTATAGTATGACGTTTTTTATATGACATGCTATAGTATGGCCTTTTTTAATGCAAAATACTATACTATGACCTTTTTTGTGCGATATAGTGTAATATGAACTTTTTTGGGCGACATTGTATAATTTGACCCTTTTTGAACCACATACTATAGTATGACGTTTTTTGAGCTACATACTATAGTATGACGTTTTTTTATGCGACATGCTGACATGCTATAGAATGGCCTTTTTTAATGCAAACTACTATACTATGACCTTTTTTGTGCGATATAGTGTAATATGAACTTTTTTGGTCACATTGTATAATTTGACCCTTTTTGAGCGACATACTATATTATGACATTTTTTATACGACATGTTATAGCATGACCTTATTTCATGCAAAATACTATACAATGACCTTTTTTGTGCAATATAGTGTAATATGATGATTTTTGTGCGACATTGTATAATTTGACCCTTTTTGAACGACATACTATAGTATGACGTCTTTTGAGCGACATACTATAGTATGACGTTTTTTTATGCGACATGCTGACATGCTATAGTATGGCCTTTTTTAATGCAAACTACTATACTATGACCTTTTTTGTGCCATATAGTATAATATCAACTTTTTTGGGTGACATTGTATAATTTGACCCTTTTTGAGCGACATACTATAGTATGACGCTTTTTATACGACATGTTATAGCATGACCTTATTTCATGCAAAATACTATACTATGACCTTTTTTGTGCGATATAGTGTAATATGAACTTTTTTGGGCGACATTGTATAATTTGACCCTTTTTGAACCACATACTATAGTATGACGTTTTTTGAGCGACATACTATAGTATGACGTTTTTTATGCGACATGCTATAGTATGGCCTTTTTTAATGCAAAATACTATACTATGACCTTTTTTGTGCGATATAGTGTAATATGAACTTTTCTGGGCGACATTGTATAATTTGACCCTTTTTGAACGACATACTATAGTATGACGTTTTTTGAGCGACATTCTATAGTATGACGTTTTTTTATGCGACATGCTGACATGCTATAGTATGGTCTTTTTTAATGCAAACTACTATACTATGACCTTTTTTGTGCCATATAGTGTAATATGAACTTTTTTGGGTGACATTGTCTAATTTGACCCTTTTTGAGCGACATACTATAGTATGACGTTTTTTATATAACATGTTATAGCATGACCTTATTTTATGCAAAATACTATACAATGACCTTTTTTGTGCAATATAGTGTAATATGAACATTTTTGTGCGACATTGTATAATTTGACCCTTTTTGAACGAAATACTATAGTATGACGTTTTTTGAGCGACATACTATAGTATGACGTTTTTTATACGACATGCTATAGCATGACCTTATTTCATGCAAAATACTATACTATGACCCTTTTTTGTGCAATATAGTGTAATATGAACTTTTTTGGGCGACATTGTATAATTTGACCCTTTTTGAACCACATACTATAGTATGACGTTTTTTGAGCGACATACTATAGTATGACGTTTTTTATGCGACATGCTGACATGCTATAGAATGGCCTTTTTTAATGCAAACTACTATACTATGACCTTTTTTGTGCGATATAGTGTAATACGAACTTTTTTTTTTTGGGGGCGACACGGTGGAGCAGTGGGTAGCACTGTTGCCTCACAGCAAGAAGGTCGCAGGTTCAAGACCGCCTTGGGGCCTGGGTCTGGGACCTTTCTGTGTGGAGTTTGCATGTTCTCCCCGTGTCTGCGTGGGTTTTCACCGGGTACTCCGGCTTCCTCCCACAATACAAAACATGCTCAGGTTAATTGGCAAATCTAAATTGCCCATAGGTGTGAGTGTGTGTGTGAATGGTGTGTGAATGGTGTGTGTGCCCCACGATTGGCTGGCGACCATCTGGGGTGTATCCCCCTGCCTCTCGCCATAAAATGCGCTGGGATAGGCTCCAGCAGACCCCTGCGACCCCGAAAGGGAATAAGCGGGATAGAAAATGGATGGATGGATGGACGAACTTTTTTGGGTGACATTGTGTAATTTGACCCTTTTTGAGCGACATACTATAGTATGACGTTTTTTATATAACATGTTATAGCATGACCTTATTTTATGCAAAATACTATACAATGACCTTTTTTGTGCAATATAGTGTAATATGAACATTTTTGTGCGACATTGTATAATTTGACCCTTTTTGAACGAAATACTATAGTATGACGTTTTTTGAGCGACATACTATAGTATGACGTTTTTTATGCGACATGCTATAGTATGGCCTTTTTTAATGCAAAATACCATACTATGACCTTTTTTGTGCGATATAGTGTAATATGAACTTTTTTGGGCGACATTGTATAATTTGACCCTTTTTGAACCACATACTATAGTATGACGTTTTTTGAGCGACATACTATAGTATGACGTTTTTTATGCAACATGCTGACATGCTATAGAATGGCCTTTTTTAATGCAAACTACTATACTATGACCTTTTTTGTGCGATATAGTGTAATACGAACTTTTTTGGGTGACATTGTATAATTTGACCCTTTTTGAGCGACATACTATAGTATGACATTTTTTATACGACATGTTATAGCATGACCTTATTTCATGCAAAATACTATACAATGACCTTTTTTGTGCGATATAGTGTAATATGAACATTTTTGTGCGACATTGTATAATTTGACCCTTTTTGAATGACATACTATAGTATGACGTTTTTTTATGCGACATGCTGACATGCTATAGTATGGCCTTTTTTAATGCAAACTACTATACAATGACCTTTTTTGTGCAATGTAGTGTAATATGAACATTTTTGTGCAACATTGTATAATTTGACCCTTTTTGAACCACATACCACAGCCTGAATGAATCCACTCCTCCCAGCCATATTAACACTCATATTCCTCGTGACAGCGGCCGAGGTGGTGGAGTTGCAGCCATTTTCAACTCCAGTTTACTAATCAGCCCTGAACCGAAGTGTAGCTACACATCATTTGAAAGCCTTGTGCTTAGTCTCTCCCACCCAACTTGGAAATCACTACAACCAGTCATATTTATCACTGTGTACCGCCCTCCAGGCCCATATTCAGAATTTTTATCAGAATTCTCAGAGTATCTCTCAAGTCTAGTACTCAGGACAGATAAGATAATCATGGCAGGTGACTTTAATATTCATGTCGATGTTGATGGTGATAGCCTTGGCTCTGCCTTCCTCTCTTTACTAGAGTCAATCGGCTTTTCTCAGAGAGTAAATGTGCCCACCCATTGCTTTAACCACACCCTTGACCTCGTCTTGACATACGGCATTGAGGTTGAACACTTATCTGTCTTCCCACAGAATCCCCTCCTGTCAGATCATTATCTAATAACTTTTGAATTCCTGTTATTAAACTACTCACCACCTGAAAAAAGCATACTCACTCGATACCTAACTGACAGTTCCATATCTAAATACAAGAAGGTGATTCCCTCAGTCTTTAATTCGCTGCCTTGCCTCACCGCAACTATAGATTTATATGCTGTTGCAGGTCCATCTAAAATAGATCAACTTGTTGAGAGCACTGCAAGTTCACTGCGAACAACCCTTGACTCCATTGCTTCCCAAAAAAAGAAGTTAATTAAACAAAAAAGAGTCGCACCCTGGTATAACTCTCTCACCCGTACACTAAAGTTAACCTCTCGGAGGCATGAACGAATATGGCGCTCCAGCAAACTGGAAGAGGCTTTACACGCATGGAAAGAGAGTCTCAGAATGTACAAGAAGGCCCTACGCAATGCCAGAGCTGCTTATTACTCCTCACTGATAGAAAAAAACAAAAACAATCCAAGGTTCCTCTTCAGCACGTTAGCTTCACTGACTAAATGTAACTACACTATTGATCCACGTATTCCTACAACCCTCAGCAGTGATGACTTCATGGACTTCTTTAACGACAAAATTCTGACAATTAGAGACAGAATTTATCACCTTGTTCCATCCACTGGCTCTAATCTGCCCTCAGATGCTGTTAGTGTAGAGACAGATGAAATAGCTAATATTCACCTCGACACATTTACTTCAATCAACTTCACTGAACTAGCTTCACTGATGTCGTCATCTAAAACTTCAACCTGTCTTCTGGACCCTATTCCATCCGGATTGCTAAAAGACATTTTCCCTTTGATTAGCCCTTCCTTACTAGAAATACTAAACATGTCTTTATTATCTGGCTATGTACCGCAGTCCTTTAAAGTAGCTGTAATTAAACCTCTCCTTAAAAAACCTGCCCTCGACTCAAGTATTTTAGCCAACTATAGACCCATTTCTAATCTTCCATTTCTCTCTAAGATTCTGGAAAAAGCAGTTGCTAAACAGCTGTGTGACTTTTTACACAACAATAACTTATATGAGGATTTCCAGTCAGGTTTTAGAATGCATCACAGCACAGAGACAGCTTTAGTTAAGGTTTCAAATGATATTCTCAATGCGTCTGATAAAGGATTCATCTCCATCCTTGTTCTGTTAGATCTTAGCGCTGCATTTGACACAGTCGACCATCAAATCTTGTTACAGAGACTAGAGCATCTTATTGGTCTAAAAGGGACTGCACTAAATTGGTTTAAGTCCTATCTTTCAGATCGTTCCCAATTTGTCCATATCAATAACGTTTCTTCTACCCATACCAAAGTTAATCATGGGGTTCCACAAGGTTCTGTGCTTGGACCAATACTTTTCACCATCTATATGCTCCCATTGGGTAAAATCATTAGAAAACACTGTATTAATTTCCACTGTTATGCTGACGACACACAACTCTATCTATCAATTAAGCCAAATGAAACCAATCAGCTAGCTAAACTTCAGGCCTGTCTTAAGGATATAAAATCCTGGATGACCTGCAATTTCCTTCTACTGAATTCAGAAAAAACTGAAATTATTGTACTCGGGTCTGAAATCCTGAGGAACTCAATATCCAGTGATATAGGTGTCCTGGATGACATCTCCCTGGCCTCTAGCTCCACGGTGAAAAACCTGGGAGTCATCTTGGACCAGGACCTGTCATTCTCTGCCCACATTAAACATATCTCTAGGACTGCTTTTATCCACCTACGCAACATAGCAAAGGTCAGACACTTCCTGTCTCTGAAAGATGCAGAAAAACTTATCCATGCATTTATTACTTCCAGGCTGGACTACTGCAACTCTTTACTGTCGGGTTGCACCAAAAAGTCTCTAAGGACTCTCCAGCTGATCCAGAATGCAGCTGCTCGTTTATTAACCGGCACTAGAAGAAGAGAGCATATCTCACCTGTATTAGCCTCTACACTGGCTTCCTGTAAAATCTCGTATAGAATTTAAAATCCTGCTCCTCACCTATAAAGCACTCAACGGTCAGGCTCCATCCTACCTTAGGGATCTCTTAGTCCCATATCGCCCATCAAGAACATTACGCTCCCAATATGCAGGCTTATTGGAGGTTCCCAGAATTTCTAAAATTAAAACAGGAGGCAGAGCCTTCAACTTCCAGGCTCCTCTCCTGTGGAACCGTCTTCCAGTCTCAGTCCGGGGGGCAGACACCCTTCCTATATTTAAGAATAGGTTAAAAACTTTCCTGTTCGATGAAGCATATAGTTAGGGCCGGCCCTGGCTGGCCTAGTTATAGTTATGCTGCGATAGGTTAGTCTGCCGGGTCCTCATGAGATGCCCTGGGCTTCTTTTTCTTCTTCTATCTGTGATACTGTTGTACCACTACTGTACTTTTAAATCTGCTGTGGTTCCGGAGTCCTGCCCTGTGTTTTCTCTTTCACAGAGCACGCTGCAGTACAGCCACTCAGGGATCTACGGATGTTGGAGGGTCTGAGGCTGCCTTGGTGAAACCTGAAAGCTATGATGGATCCTGCTCCTCATCCTCCACTTCTACCAACATTCATTACATTTCTGTTTGTTTGTAATATTCAAATTTCTCTGTAATGTTCTCCACCTGCACACATCATCTACTGCACGCCTGTCCGTCCTGGAAGAGGGATTCCTCCTCTGTTACTCTTCCTGAGGGTTCTTCCGTTTTTTCTCCCTGTTAAAGGGGTTTTTTTAGGGAGTTTTACCTTGTACGATGTGAGGGTCTAAGGACAGGGGATGTTGTGTTGCTTTTGTACAAACTGTAAAGCCCTTTGGGGCAAATCTGATTTGTGATTCTGGGCTATACAAATAAATTGAATTGAAATTGAATTGAACTTTTTTGGGCGACATTGTATAATTTGACCCTTTTTGAACCACATACTATAGTATGATGTTTTTTGAGCGACATACTATAGTATGACGTTTTTATACGACATGTTATAGCATGACCTTATTTTATGCAAAATACTATACAATGACTTTTTTGTGCAATATAGTGTAATATGAACATTTTTGTGGACATTGTATAATTTGACCCTTTTTGAACCACATACTATAGTATGACCCTTTTTGAGCGACATACTATAGTATGACATTTTTTTATGCAACATGCTGACATGCTATAGCATGACCTTATTTCATGCAAAATACTATACTATGACCTTTTTTGTGCAATATAGTGTAATATGAACATTTTTGTGCGACATTGTATAATTTGACCCTTTTTGAACCACATACTATAGTATGACGTTTTTTGAGCGACATACTATAGTATGACGTTTTTTATGCGACATGCTATAGTATGGCCTTTTTTAATGCAAAATACTATACAATGACCTTTTTTGTGCGATATAGTGTAATATGAACTTTTTTGGGCGACATTGTATAATTTGACCCTTTTAGAGAGACACACTATAGTATGACATTTTTTATACGACATCAAAGTCAAAGTCAAAGTCAATTTTATTGTCAATTTCTTCACATGTACTTGACATACAAAGGAATCGAAATTGCGTTTCTCACTATCCTATGCGTTTACATGTACAACAACATCAAAGTGCAGGTGCGCAAGACGAGACAATCCTAAACTATGATACAACAACAATGGTAAAGTGCTAAACTAAAAAAAAAAACTAGAAACAAACAAACATGTATGACAGGACAAGACATGAGTACCCCAAGACAAGACATAAGTAGTACGGAGTGGAAGGACAAGTTCAACAAGATAAAACAAAACAAGACAGTACTGATTGTCCCAGTTATGTGCATTATGAGGTAGTTGTTGTAATGTAATGACTAGTGCAATAACAATATATATATAAATATAAATATACAAGCAGCAGGTGTGTGCAAATTTTTGCATGTGCAGAGTCAATTTAGGTGGGTGGGTGTGTGTGTGTGTGTGTGTGTGGGGGGGGGGGGGCAGTCCAGTGACTAGTGCAGAGTAGATTTAGGTGTGTGTGTGTGTGTGTGGGGGGGGGGGGGGGGGGGGGGGGGCAGTGTGTGTGTGTGTGTGTGGGGGGAACAGTCCAGTGTGTGTGTGTGTGTGTGTGGGGAACAGTCCAGTGTGTGTGTGTGTGTGTGGGGGGGGGGGGGGGGGGAACAGTCCAGTGACCTAGGTCACCAGCCCGGTGTTCCTTCTGGCTGGGGCTGGGGGTGAGAGGGAGGAGGGGAGAGAGTTCAGCAGTCTCACGGCCTGGTGGAAGAAGCTGTTCGTGAGTCTGGTGGTGCGGGAGCGGAGGCTCCTGTACCTCTTTCCAGAGGGCAGGAGGCTGAACAGACTGTGTGCAGGGTGACTTCTATCGTTGGCTATTGTGATGGCTTTGCGGCTGAGGCGGGTGGTGTAAAGATCTTGCAGGGAGGGTAGTGGTACACCGATTATCCTTTCAGCTGTTCTCACGATGCGTTGCAGAGCGTTCCTGTTGTAGTCAGTCCAGCTCCCGCCCCACACGGTGATGCAGCCGGTCAGGATGCTTTCGATGGTTCCTCTGTAGAATGTCGTCATGATGGGTGGCGGGGCACTTGCCCGCTTCAGTTTACGCAGGAAGTAGAGACGCTGCTGTGCTTTCTTGGCCAGTGATGCGGTGTTGGTGGTCCAGGAGAGGTCATCACTGATGTGCACCCCCAGGAACTTGGTGCTGCTCACCCTCTCCACTGCAGCACCGTCGATGGTCAAAGGGGGGTGTTGGGTGTGACCTCTCTGGAAGCTGACAACAATCTCTTTGGTCTTGCTGATGTTTAGCAGGAGGTTGTTGTCTTTGCACCATCTGGTCAGAAGCTCTACCTCTTTCCTGTAGTGGGTCTCGTCGCCGTTAGTGATGAGGCCCACCAGTGTTGTGTCGTCGGCAAACTTCACAAGGTGGTTGGAGCTGTGGGTTGCTGTGCAGTCATGTGTCAGGAGGGTGAAGAGGAGGGGGCTGAGCACACAGCCTTGTGGGGCCCCTGTGTTAAGGATAATCCTGTCTGAGAAGTTGTTGCCAACACGCACCGCTTGAGGCCTCTGGCTGAGAAAATCCAGCAGCCAGTTGCAGAGTGAGGTGCTGAGGCCCAGTTTGTCCAGTTTGCAGATGAGTTGTTGTGGTATTATGGTGTTGAACGCTGAGCTGAAGTCTAAGAACAGCATTCTCACATACGAGTCTTTCTTGTCCAGGTGGGTGAGTGCTGGGTGGAGGGCAGAGCAAATTGCATCGTCTGTGGATCGCTTTGCCCTGTAAGCGAACTGGTAAGGGTCCAGGCTGGGGGGCAGGATGGATTTTATGTGTGACAGGACTAGTCGTTCAAAGCACTTCATGATGATGGGTGTCAGTGCCACAGGACGATAGTCGTTGAAGCAGGATGGGGAGGATTTCTTAGGCACAGGAATGATGGTGGCAGTTTTGAAGCCTGAAGGCACAATGGCTTGCCTCAGGGAGGTGTTGAAGATGTCTGTAAAAACATCTGTCAGCTCCTCTGCACAGTCTTTCAGCACCCTACCAGAGATGTTGTCTGGACCCTCTGCTTTCCGGATGTTGACAGCAGAGAGTGTTCTCCTCACGCTGGTAGCAGACAGGCACAGGGGCTGGTCGTGCAGAGGTGGTGGTGTTTTCTGTGGGTGGGTGGTGTTCTGGTCCTCAAAGCGTGCGAAGAAACTGTTCAGGCTGTTGAGCAGAGTGATGTCGCTCTCGCATCTTTGTGGTGCAGGTTTGTAATCTGTGATGGCCTGAATGCCCTGCCATAGGCTCTGTGCATTCTTGCTGTCCTTGAAGTGGGAGGTTATCTTGTTTGTGTACTCTTTTTTCGCCTTCCTGATGCCACGGGACAGGTTGGCTCTCGCTGTTCTCAGAGCTGATGCATCCCCAGCTTTGAAGGCCTTGTCTCTCGCCCTCAACAGCCTATGGACGTCTCCTGTCAGCCATGGCTTCCGGTTGGCCCGCATGGTGATCCTCTTGATGTGGGTCACGTCGTCTGTGCATTTGGTGATGTAGGAGGTCACCGTGTCTGTATATTCTTCAATGTCTGTGATGCCGTTGTAGGTGGCTGCTTCCTTAAACATTTCCCAGTCTGTTGTCTCAAAGCAGTCCTGTAAGGCTGAGGTCGCCTCCTGTGGCCACACCCTTATGACGACATGTTACAGCATGACCTTTTTTATGCAAAATATTATAATATGACCATTTTTGGGTGATATACTATATTATGACCTTTTTTATGCAAAATATTATAATATGACCATTTTGGGGCGATATACTTTAATATGACCTTTTTTGAACCACATACTATAGTATGACATTTTTTATGCGACATGCATTAAAGTGTTTTTGTTGGTTCAGTTCAAGTCTTACTATTGCACAGGTTGGCTTTCATTACTCTTCAATCATTTATTGATTCTTGCTGTTCATTCATTTACTCTCATTTTTTTCCTCCAATTGTCTGAAGAACATCAGAACTGAGCTGCACACAGGATCTGGAGCAGAGGAACATGGAGAAGTTGTTCAGAGCAAATTGATGCAACTGATTTAAGTTTTCATGAAATTATTCAAATAACCTTTTTAAAGTAAGGTTTACAAATAAAACCAACTATAAAGGAAAGGATCTCTATTTGTATAAGTATTACTGTCCTTCACATATCTTGAGAATCATTCATCCGACTGACTTTACACTCGGCGTGTGTAATGCTGAGGAGCCACGAGAGTGCAGCGTTTAGCATAATTGGATGAGTGGTTCATGAGAATGCTTGTGCACATTATCTTAATGGGCACGTGACTCGCCTCTGACAGCACTGCACGCAGTGTTAGTCCGTTCCTATATAGCACTATATGTCAAATAATTAATTAGGTATTACTGAAAATTACACTGCAACTACTCAAAGATGTAGGTATAATTTGCTCACATTTCACAACATGTGTTGACAAGTTTACAGACTAAACTCGTCAACTTTGTGTCACTGGATGTTAATGTGTTGTCCTTTGTGTGCTCGCGGATGTGCCAATGCCCTTTGTCGGAACACATAATACATCTGAATTACATCTGCACTTAACGTAATTATGTGATTAGAATGCCTTTCAACCCTACTTTGTGTTTGTTTCTCCAGCAGAATGATGGACGCGGAGTTGACGGGAAATGCCGCCCACGCCAAGTCGTTGCACGTTGAGGCTCAGGTTCAACCTCACGAACCATGTAAGCCGGGTAATTTGACAAAGTGTCGCACAATATTAGAGAATGTGGTAATTTTTATTGCATGTCACTGGGTTCTTCAGTGCAAAATCATTTCCCTCCTTTCTAGCAGGCTCTTTTCCAGCTTTCCTATTTCTTGAAATGACAGCACTGTTGAGGGCCAAATTATGCGTATAAATATACTGAATGATATGGCAGTTTGGGACAATTGTAGCTTTTACTCGTCTGCTCTTAAAAACGCTATGATTTCCCTTGTGTGAGTTCCTCACAATGTATTTATTGTTTCTCCGTTCAACTGAGGAATTCTTCTCATCAGTTTCTAAACCTCATTCATGCCTCTGCCAGATGCTGTGGATGCTGATCTTTTGGAATAACTGCAGAGCCGATGCGTCACAAGTAACACGAGCAGGTGTGAGGTGAATGAAATGATGTGGCTAAGCAAAAAAAGGAGACGCTGAGGGATAAGGAAACAGAATTTGGCTACAGCCCTTGTGATTTTCGCTGCAGCCGTGCTTCCATCAACACATTTTTTATTGGGATTTTGAAGTATTGCATTAGAAACAGCTTGTAAAAATGTCACAATAAAAGCATAAATAAAAAAAGTGTTTTGAAAAGATGCTTGCTTGAGATGGTTTCTGCCTTTTTGACAAAAGAGATTATTTACAGAATGGGAGCTTTGTCGAGCAGGTTCTGATCGGCAACTGTTTTACTCACAACTGATCCGATGTTTCTGTTACCACCTGTAATATGCATTTCACATCTTCATCTTCATCATCCTTCTCCTCATCTACAAAGCTTTTAATGGTCACACAGCATCACATCTTATAGAGGTCATACCTCATATTACACCATCAGACCACTGTGCTCCCAGTGCTTTAAATCAAATTGCAGGTCTTAAAACACACTTTTTTTTTCAAAACCATGCATAATTCTCTCCATTTGGCACAATTTCATAAAAAAAACACTGACTCGCCACATGGGAAAACACAGTTTTACCCTATATTCTCTATGTTAATGGAGTCAGTCCTATTGAAGTGCTGGAGAGGGAAAGGAATCCACAAACATGCATAACCCCTGTTTTTTTTAATGTATCTGTATAAAGTAAATTCAATTCAATTTTATTTGTATAGTCCAAAATCACAAATCGCCAGAGTTTGTACAAAAGCAGCACAACATCCCCTGTTCGTAGACCCTCACATCGTACAAGGTCAAACTCTCCCTTTAACCGGGTAAAAAAAACAACCTTTAATGGGTAAAATTCATCTGTTTTGTAAGGAGAACATAGAATATGCAACTTTGTGTTGGTTTGGATTTTTATGGGGAATATAAAATCCATTTGTTACAGTATGCGTGTGTGTTATGAGTAAATAAAATGTTTTACAACACACTTATGTTTGTACTGTCTGTAGTAAGTGTAACACTAAACAAAAAACCTGAGACATTTGTCACAGTGTTTTACATGGAGCACGTCACCTGATCCTTTATAAAGGTCAAAGCAGAAATAATTTTAAGAAGAAAATATTAAAGTTTAATTCTGCAGGAGAATTGGAGGGTGTTGCCCATTGTGTGTGTGTCTGTGTGTTTTTTATATTTGTGAGTAGAGTTCTGAAAGTATGAGGCGTCCTTTCAGAAAATGTGGGTCAACAATCGAGAGGAAAGTGTAGCAGTAGGATTAAAACTTTCCTTATTGATGAAGCTGAGTCAGTTCTGGCTACACACCGCTGGGAGACCTTACATAATACACAGCGTCTCTTCTCTTCTCCCTCTCCATCTGTATACATTCATATCCCATTAATGTATGCTAGTAATTTACCACCATATATTACATTGCCTTCATTCATGAAATATTCATATTCATTAAAAAAAAAGCTATTAAGATGTGGTATAAACAGGAAATCGCTCGTGAAGTGATCATAGCCTCACACAGCAAAGACAAACTTTTGCCAATTTTTCATCGTAATAATTATATATTTGTCATTGTAGAACATTATCCTTCAGTTTTTTGTCATTACACTTGTCAATCCTCTCCATATCTCTGTTCCTCTCCTCCAAATTCCCCGGCTAATGATGCAGTCCTGGGCCGAGCAGTAATAATCACTTCCCCTCTCGAGTCTTCAGTCCCTTTACCGGGAAATAAGTGTGAGATACAGAGAAGCAGAATTTCTTCCTCCGCATATTCGTCTAAATTTGTGCTGAGGAGAACAGTGAGAGCGAATGAATTAAAAGTCAAGTTAAAAGATGCTAAAAAGGCCCCGAGAATGAGGTGGAGCTGCAGAGTGGGACATTTTATCCTAAACTCATTCATTCTAAACAAATTCTTTTTTTTTCCAAAAAGTGCAGCTTTAAGGACTGCACTGAAATATGCAGCAGAGGATGTTAAATAGTTTAAAGATCCTTCCACCATTTACTGCACCAGACTTTTGTCATTATGATCATTTACTTTTGCAATTTCCAACTGAAAATCTTAAAAATATAACAGTAGACTCATCTTATTCCATTGGCAGATAGTTCCTGATTTGGTCAAATTGGTTCTTGTTTTAAGGATAAAAAGACGAAGAAGAAATTGAAAAATCAAGGATAAAATTGAGATAGGCTACATTATCTGCCAGTGGAATAAGATAATTCTGCTCAATATTGGATTCAAAAACTAGATATTTCCAGCTAATACGATTTCAGCTTTTGCATTGTACATTGCATTGAGTTTCCCCCCATTGTGCGACAGAAATATACCAGACCTGGAAATTCCATTTGCATGAAATAAAGCAGAACATTTTGCATCAGCATGGAGCGGCACATATTTCACATATGAATTCCAAATCAGTCAACGCGCTTCACTCTTCAGACTCCTCCACATCCCGAGCTGGCGTGATAAATCTGTATGCACATCTGCCAAATCATCCCTGTCTCCTCCCCACCCCCCCTCACCCCCCCATCCTCCCATCTCTCAGTCCCAGACTCATTTGATTTGGGGCGTAATCACGGGTGCAGATCTGTGGCAGGGTGTGGCGAGGAGCGATTGCCGCGCTCCGCTGAATGCCGAGGATGAGATAGAGGAGGACGGAGCCCAGGAGGCTGCAGGCAGCCAGAGCCGGGTACCTGGACTCAGACTCGAGCTGCACCTCACTGTCAGCGAGGAAGACGAGGAAGACGAGGAGGACGAGGAAGACGAGGAAGACGAGGAGGGCGGCGCCGCCCGTTTAAACCTGTCTCTCAGCCTCAGTTTTCTTTCTCTTGACATCTTCCCCGTGTGGTAGATTCGTTTTCTCTATTCACCTGTGTCTTCAGGAAACCTCCCCGATTGGTTGGAATTTACAAACTAGTTTTAAATGCAGGATTTTGACGAACAGATGAAAACATAATATGACGAGTGACAACGTTAAGAGCAGATAAATGTAGTGAAGTAAAAGTAAAAGTATGCATTATTATTTTTTACTTAAAAAGAGCACAAATACAAACATCTATGATCTAATAGGTGAAAATATCTGGTTTTGGGGACAATTAGTCCAATATTGATTAGAATTATCTCATTCCACTGACAGATAATTTATCTTATTTCAACTTTGTTGCCTAAATTTCTGAATAAATACAGTATCTCGGACCTGCCTGGTGTGTTCCTTGTTCTTCATGATGCTCTCTGCACTTTAAACAGACCTCTGAGACTATCACAGTGCAGGTGCATTCATACAGAGACTTGATTACACACAGGTGGATTCCATTTATCATCGTTAGTCATTTAGGTCAACATTGAATCATTCAGAGATCCTCACTGAACTTCTGGACAGAGTTTATTGCACTGAAAGTAAAGGGGCTGAATGTTTTTGCATGCCCAATTTTTCGTTTTTTTATTTGTAAAAAAAGTTTAAAATATCAAATAAAGTGTGTTCCACTTCATGATTGTGTCCCACTTGTTGTTGATTGTTCACAAGAAATTACAGTTTTATATCTTTATGTTTGAAGCCTGAAATGTGGCAAAAGGTCACAAAGTTCAAGGGGGCCAAATAGTTTCGCAAGCCACTATATCTATCTATCTATCTAATAGTACCAACATTTTACATTTACTTTAAAGTTTAAAAGTACAGATAGTCATGCAATGAATTGTGCCATTACAATAAATAATGTGGATATAATAAAAAACAATGATGTTATTATTGTGTGTGCTCTGTGCAACATTGTGTAAAATATATGAATGACAAGCCATTTATTCACTTATCACTAATGCATGGTATGTTTTTATGCAGGTGTGTTTAAACTCAGATATTTTATCCATGTACCTACCTTGGTTGGTTGGAAGTTGCAAACTGCAACACAATGCAATCATTTTTCATGCAAGATTTTCACAAATCTATCTGTCAATCAATCATTCTCAAACATATGCCTACTCGACCACAGGAAACAGTTGCTGAGAGTCCATTGGTGCTGTTTCCACATGCTCTAAGGTTCAGTGTCAACACCCATGACGGTGTGTGTGATGATATTATATCTTTTTTTCCAGCAGTCGATGACCTCGAAAACCGCGCCGGTCTCAGTGGTGCACGTTAGTAATAAAGCCCCTAAAACGATGTAATTACTCCAGCAGCCACCTATTGAAAGCCATCAGCCTCATGCGGTTCCATGCCAGCGTATTAAGCAGAGGTATAGCCTGTAATTACAGTGAATTGCCTATGGACGGAGGAAAATATTAGGCTGGCTCCCCAGTGGGTTGGGATCTGAACAATTAGATCCCAACATGCTACAGTCTATAAGACTCAGATACACAGGCTTGCTTTAATTGCATGACGTTGACATACAAAGTTTCCCCCAAATTGGCTCCCATAAGAAATGAACTGTGCTGCACGCCTCGAAAAGAAAAAAAAGAATAAAATAAAGTGAGTCTATTTTGGTAGGGATGCACGGATTCAGCTCCCTGCTCCTTCGGAACCACATAACGGATATTCAGGAGGGAAAATATTTAGGGTCTGGGAGCGGTTACTCCACAGGACACTCCGGGCCTTGGCGGGGAAATGATTAATTCAGGAAGCGAGTGTAGCGGCGGGCCATAGGGCCTCCCCGGCCATCATTTAGGTGCATGCGCCCGCTTCATTTATCCTCCCCGTTTTATTGATTAATTCATGGCCCTGATTAAATTTTCACAAGTTGCCAATTGTCCTTCAAAACGTCTGACTCCCCTGTTGATCCGGAGCCGGTGGGGACGACTTCCTCCCGGAAATGGGAGAAAAAGTCAGAATGTTTTCCCCCGTCTTCACAGACAGAGCCGGCCTGAGCCATCTCCTCCCTGAATATTTTACAAATTTCAGCCTATTATAATCTTTCTCTTTTTGAAGAAGTTGCTTTAATATTGATGATATGGAAATTCGTCAATAATTGTGGGCTGCTGGGATAACAGCCCACAGAGGAGAGCATCAATTAAGCAGTCAATCAATTTCCACTACACTGTTCTCGTGGAGAACCAGCGTCCTTTATCCGAAGGTGTTCCACTGGTAGTTTTGCATAGAACACATTGCACAGAGACTCATCTCATTAGTCATGAGGCCTTGAAGTGGCTCCAGCAGCAAAATAATGTAAAGGTGGATGCAAATGACAAGATTTCTCCCTCTGACTAATTATGCAGCAGCGGTGGCTGCGGCTCTGAGGGGAGGAAGCTCGAAGAAAAGCTGTGATTCACTGCTGGATGTAAATTAGAGTGGGATGACAGCGTGTGACATCTTAATATGTTTAATAACCATGTTCGCGACAGAAATATGTTACATGTTTGACATGTTACAGTCTGAGTTTCTATAAAGTATCACAGAAATGTCTTACAGGATTTGGACCTATCACCTGCACTATGTCTTTTTTTCTCTTCTCTTTCATGTTCTAATTTTTTTTTTCCAAGCTGTGACTTATAAAGCTTGGAAACTCCTGACTGTGTGAAATCACTTTCATTTCCTTTGCAACAGGAGAGTCAAAACCTAAAATTATTCCCACACTTCTCTGCCTCATTACCTGACACACACACACACACACACACACACACACACACACACACACACACACACACACACACACACACACACACACACACACACACACACACACACACACACACACACACACACACACACACACACACACACACATATAACATATAGGCAACTGATATAGATCAATATAATTCCCATATTGAGTTTAAACAACTCTGTGGTGTTATCTGCCCATGTGATGAATGCTGTGTGTGTGTGTGTGTGTGTGTGTGTGTGTGTGTGTGTTGGCCCTAATGCTCGTACCATTTCAGAAGTAGATCACACTGTTTTCACAAAGCCGTGAAAACCAGCAGGACACGGACATGTAATATGAATCCTAGCAGCTCCTCTTTTTGCGGTTCGATGTTTGATGTGCTTTGTTTTACTGGATGTGAAACGGCGGGCGATCTGATAGCAGGCTGCGAGACTCCTCACATCAACCGGACGCGTCGTGAGAGATATCCGGAGAGGAGCTGCCGCCGCAGACCGCCACCCATCATTTATTCAGACGCGGCGTGGGGCTTCACAAGAATCGCCACTGATTTATTTCCCAGCATCAAACCGTCACTGAATACAAGCATCGCTGGCTACCCAAGAAGTGGTTTCTGCTCTGACGCCGCTGATTCTGCGTTTGAGAACAACCGCAGAGTTTGATTAATGCGCAACTTTGATCAAAGTTTAGTCAAATGAATAAAACACTTGATGGTCATATGAGTAAAGATGACACAGATTATTAAATAGACAAAAAAACATCCAACAAAAACTAAACAAAATACCTTTTGGTTTTCTTTCCAATTGCTGGAATACAGTTTTGCAAACTCAGCTCATTTCATCAAACATACTTTACAGAATTCACAAAACCACACACACAATCATGCGAAATGAAGCACTACATTTTGTAATAACACCATAACAGTTAAAAGTGTGGAACATTCATCAGGCTATTTACATGCATAGAAATATATATACATATATTATACATATAATAATAAACAAGTCAGTGCAAAAACATGATGCAAAAAAACAGTAAACTGCCCTTACGAAAATTAACCATGGTTTTACCATGGGAAATACCGTGGTTTTACCATGGTTTTTTGGGTCATGGTTTACCATGGTTTTTTTGTGGTAACCATGGTTATACTATGGTTTTTATGTAGTAACCATGGTTCTACCATGGTTTTTGGAAGTACCATGAACCAACCATAGTAATACTATGGTATCCAAAAACCATGGTAGAACCATGGTTACTACATAAAAACCATAGTATAACCATGGTTACCACAAAAAAACCATGGTTAACCATGGTTACCCAAAAAACCATGGTAAAACCACGGTATTTCCCATGGTAAAGCCATGGTTAATTTTCGTAAGGGTGAAAAAGAAAAATGTAGAAAAAAAAATTCAGGAAACAAAATGAGAATTATTAGGCAGCATCCTAAGCAACCAACATGTACATTTTGTGTGGTTTTCTTGTTTATTACAAAAATCATGACTTTGTGTGACAAGAAATATCAAAATGTATTAAGTCCATCTAGAATATAAAACTAGTGATAGCATGCATTTTTAATTCTTTAAAACTTTTTGAGTTGCAGCTGGAAAAAACTGTTAAAGTACAGCGTAGCATCTAATACTAAGGTTGCATGTTGCATCCAACTCTACCCCAAACATGTAGAAGAATCTAAAATATAAAAAAGATCAAGTGAAGAAGCAGTGTTTAGATCGTCTAATTTTACTGGAGAAACATGGTTGTGCAACATGATTTGCTTTGAGGAAGGAGATCCAGTCTAATAAAATCTTAATTTGATGACATTTTTAACAGATACATACACATACATAAACATACTTACAAATAATATATTTCATTTTCTGCTACGTCTGTATGGCTCAATTCACCTAAATGTTACACACTGCACCTTTAACCAGTTAAAGAAAGTTTTTAGCTCTGTTACAACCTCGCACCATTTCCTCCAGAGATCTCGATGGACAAGGAAGGGCTTTATCACACAGGAAAAAAAAATAACAAAAAAAACCCAACAAACTTCCAATTTTCTGCTTCTAGTTGAAACTCGTGAACTTAAAACTCCGGGATTGCATTTTAGTCTGGGAGGGAATGGAGACGTTTGATTACGGCGTTGCAGGGACCCTCACACACACACACACACACACACACACACACACACACACACACACACACACACACACATGCACAGGGAGCAGAGGGACACGTCTGTGTCTCCTCACCTGGCAAAGAAGTAATCTGGTCTGGATAAAATGGAACTGTAGGATTAGAAATGTCGCAGTTATGGAGGTCGGCAACAAATGTCCTTTAGGAGCTGGACATGAGTGTGTGTGTGTGTGTGTGTGTGTGTGTGAAGGCGTAGATTTCAGGGTCTGCTAGTTAGGACAGGTTTTCTCAAAAAAGTCCCAAAACCAAGTAATAGTAATACGTTTTTCTAAGTTTCTTTTAAAAACTTCAAATCATCCCAAAACACAGATTTGTGTGATTTGTTCTGAATGTGCAGAAAGTTTTGAACATGAGCAGAAATCTTGATGAAACACTGAGCTATTAAAGTCCAGGAGTTTATAAATATATTAAAATAAATGAGTTAATTATTGACAGGAATGGGCGTCACATTCACATTTAAACAGGCAACTTTCCCCAAACTGAAGACAGGAGAGCACAGAGTAGTAAAGTGCAGCTATGTGTGTTGATAATATTAATGAGAAAAGTTGATCTGCAGGAGAATCAATATTTAAACGCTAATACAAAAACGCCTCAGACCCTCACTGTATTATATTCCATTATCTTTCGAATTGTCACCCGGTGTCTGGATTGTACAAATAAATGAAGAAATTTCTGCCATGAATTGACGCGAAAATGACACAAAATTGGTTCATAGAAATTCACCGGAACGAATAAACAAAGCGAACAGGGCGACACTCTAAAACTGCGAGGCTCTGTTTCAGAAAAAGGAGGAAAAAAAAGCAGCTTTGCGGCTATAATCAGGTAGCAAAACAAGACGGGTTTAAGAGATTTTCCTCCAGAATGACTGACCCTTTTCTGCATATAAAACACAGTAATTAGCGGGGCTTTAGTGCAGGCTGTCTTCTCGTAATCCCGCTGTTTGCACGGCAGAAGTCACATTCACGTTAACTCGCAGCGTGGAAGCTGTCGGCCGGCTGTTTGGGAACCGGAGTGTTATCCCGACCGCCACCCTAAAATTAGTCACCACGTCGGGTTGCCATGGAGAGTATCAGACGGGGCTTTGTCTGCGTGTCAGGGAGAGGCATGAATCCCGCAGCCTGAGATCAGGAACACGGGAATGTGATCTCCATCGCTCGCTTTGTTCTTGGCCTGTTCTCCCTGTTGTGCCTTTTCCTCACTCCTCATCCCGATTCCCTTTCTCCTTTTCCACCTGCCTGAAGGGAAAAAATGGACTTTTCTCTCCTCCTGCTTGATATCAGAATATTTCCCCCCCCTGTCATAGTGCCTGCCTGCAGGAGCATCATTTCCACACTCATACCCCCCCCCCCCCCCCCTTCCTTTACCCAGCTTCCCTTGCTCCCTCGTCTCGGGGCTCGCGTGGCGTCGGCCGTCCCACCGTAAACGAATGAGTCTGTCACGCCGCAAACAATCTGCATTCATCATGTCTTATCTGCGTGGGGGCCTCCGCGGCGGCAGGCCTGATACCGGGGGGCACGGCGGAGAGGGGGGGGTCAAGGTCTGCGGCTCAGGGAAATAACGCCGCGGCTCAAGGATTATTTGGCGAGCTTGCAGCTGGATTTAAGCGTCGGGCTGTGGAGGAGGAGAGGACAGGCGGCTCGACTTATCCCCCAAACCCAGAACTTTCTTTCTGTTTTTTACTTTATTTTGTCTGGGGGGGGACGGTTTGCTGACCATGCATGCCTTTTTTTTTTCCTAGGATTCCTACAGCTGCATCGTACACATTAACATCTGGCGGGATA
Source organism: Eupleurogrammus muticus (assembly GCA_036785175.1). Lineage (NCBI taxonomy): Eukaryota > Metazoa > Chordata > Actinopteri > Scombriformes > Trichiuridae > Eupleurogrammus > Eupleurogrammus muticus. The sequence goes on along the minus strand of JAYKQN010000001.1, from coordinate 46,164,571 downwards.
ATAGGATAACCAGAGTTCTAAACATTAACAGGTTTAAGTGTCTTGCTTGAGGGTTTATCATAATTAATTGTTGAGATGAGCGAGGGGAGAGTGCTGCTTAATCATTTTTTTTTCCAACTCAGAATTTCTCTTCCATTTGCAGATTTTTTTTCATTCACCTGCAATATTGATATTAAAAAAAAAACACCTCTAGACAGTCTGTAAACTATAAAATACCAACTATTTTCAAGTTGAAACTACTACTACTTCACAATCATCTTTTTGGGAACTTTAAATCAGTGATCAGAGTTTTTACTGGAGACAGAAACATGCAGGTTGTTAAAAAAAAAAACACAAAAGCAGCACCGTGGAGTGCGTATTGATGGATTCTTTGAGGAATAAACTTTTAGACCATGTCAATATCAGTTGTGATACCTGAAGGAGTTTCAATAAAGTTTATTGCATCCAATAAAGCATTGGGAGCTGATGTGAGTAAAGTCCTGGGGGGGGAACAGCAGAAAAACAGAACTGCATGAAAAAACCCTACACAACGAAGGCATTCGTATCGTATCCGTTAATCCATAATTCATCATGATGCAGTTTCTGGAGCTGTTTTGGCTATAAATTCTTGACTTACATTTATTTATTTTTTGCTTGGAAACCGTAACGCGACATGAAAAAGTGAGTCCAGGATTGAATGATGGCGCCGGTTTGAAGGGCAGCGCCGCGGAGTCGACCGAGCAGCGGCGGCGCTGACTCCGCCCGGCGACCCCCGGCGGACCGCCGGGCCGCCCATCACTCACGCGTCCGGCGGACAGCCGCTCGCGGGCCAACCGGACTACACCTTCCCAGCTACACACTCCATCACCGCGGACAGCGCTGGCGGGAGTGTGTGGACACGGGGGGGCGTGTTGGAGGTCGTAGCCAAGTGCACGGCTCAAGTGTACCATCTGGGGACTGGCGTGTGTGTGTGAAGGGCGGGGGAACGGAAAGGTCAAGGGTCACATGTAGATTCTGAATGAATGACTGGAAGCCAGATGGGACAATAAACGTGAATCTCAGAGGAAAAATGTTTTTATTTTAATTTGAAGATGCTGTTTGGTGTCATAATTAGAAATACTGTGATGGATGTAGGCTGCTGACTATAGAAACACACACACACACACACACACACACACACACACACACACACACACACGGGGGTCTGAATAAATGTGTGACTGTCCTTTGACTCTCTCGATAACCATTCATCCGATCGACTCCACACTTGGCAGGTTTATGATTGAGGCCCCGAGGAAGCGCCGTGTCAAACGTGACGTTGCTTTGGATGAATGTTGTTTTTTTTCCACGGCCGACGCCTGTTTTTCACGTTTCACATTCCATAGTGCCGTTAATGCGTTAAAGCCAAGTTTAAATTAAAACCACACCTCAGCGTTCCTTCCTCCGAGTCTCCTGTGACTGAAACAAAAAAATATAAAAATAAAGCCAGATTTGTATTGGGGAGCAGAAAATGAACCAAAAAAACAACCTTCCCAGTAGGCTACATTCCACAAATCAATTTTTCATTTTCTCCTCTTCTGCTTCTGAGTGAATTATATACAGTATAATATCCTCGAAGAACCAAGCAGGAGTTAATATAAGTGCACTGGGTTCTTTCTTTTGCTGCGTGTGTTTGTTTCTTATTCCTGCTCCGAGTAAACTTTGGGACCCGGTTTGCGACGGCAGACGTATAAGTTAATGAGCACCTTGAACAATGTTCTCCTAAACAAATTGAGTTAACCCCCAATTTCATTCAATTTGGCCTTTGATTGAGCTGTTAGCGCCGCGTGTTATCCCGCTGCATGTGTATATCTGTGTGAGAGCTTCACAACACCTCCTTTTGTATTTTTTGGGTTCAATTTGCTTCCTGCTGCGATGTGAAGAGATTCACTGATGGATGCGATGTGAATACCAATAAAAACGGTAACGGCCGCTAGATTTACTCACCACACTTGCTGAGGCTTGTTGAGTATTTTGCATCTGTTTATATACTTATACATATACAGTGGGGAAAATAAGTATTTGAACACCTGAGAAAATGAATGTTAATATTTGGTTCAGTAGCCTTTGTTTGCTATTACAGAGGTCAAATGTTTCCTGTAGTTTTTCACCAGGTCTGCACATACTGCAGGAGGGATCCTGGCCCACTCCTCCACACAGATCTTCTCTAGATCAGTCAGGTTTCTGGGCTGTCGCTGAGAAACACGGAGTTTGAGCTCCCTCCAAAGATTTTCGATTGGGTTCAGGTCTGGAGACTGGCTGGGCCATGCTAGAACCTTGATATGCTTCTTACGGAGCCAGTCCTTGGTTTTCCTGGCTGTGTGCTTTGGGTCGTTGTCGTGTTGGAAGACCCAGCCACGACCCATCTTCAATGCTCTGACTGAGGGAAGGAGGTTGTTCCCCAAAATCTCACAATACACGGCCCCAGTCATCCTCTCTTTAATGCAGTGCACTCGTCCTGTCCCATGTGCAGAAAAACACCCCCAAAGCATGATGCTACCACCCCCATGCTTCACAGTAGGGATGGTGTTCTTCGGATTGTGCTCTTCATTCTTCTTCCTCCAAACACGCTTAGTGGAATTATGACCAAAAAGTTCTATTTTGGTCTCATCTGACCACAAAACTTTCTCCCATGACTCCTCTGTATCATCCAAATGGTCATATGCAAACTTAAGACGGGCCTTGACATGTGCTGATTTAAGCAGGGGAACCTTTCGTGCCATGCATGATTTCAAATCATGACGTCTTAGTGTATTACCTACAGTAACCTTGGAAACGTTGGTCCCAGTTCTTTTCAGGTCATTGACCAACTCCTGTCGTGTAGTTCCGGGCTGATTCCTCACCTTTCTTAGAATCATTGAGACCCCACGAGGTGATATCTTGCATGGGGCTCCACTCCGATTGAGATTGACCGTCATGTTTAGCTTCTTCCATTTTCTAATGATTGCTCCAACAGTGGACCTTTTTTCACCAAGCTGCTTGGCAATTGCTCCGTAGCCCTTTCCAGCCTTGTGGAGGTGTACAATTTTCTCTCTTGTGTCGTTGGACAGCTCTTTGGTCTTCGCCATGTCACAAGTTAAAGTCTTGCTGATTGTATGGGGTGGACAGGTGTCTTTATGCAGCTAACCACTTCAAACAGGTGCATCTGATTAAGGATGATACATGGAGTGCAGGTGGACTTCTAATGGGCGGACTAACAGGTCCTTCAGGGTCAGAATTCTAGATGACACACAGGTGTTCAAATACTTATTTGCTGCTGTATCACACAAATAAATTGTTAAAAAATCATGCATTGTGATTTCTGGATTTTTCTTTTTAGTTTATCTCTCTCACAGTGGACATGCACCTACGATGAAAACTTCAGACCCCTCCATGATTTCTAAGTGGGAGAAATAGCAAAATAGCAGGGTGTTCAAATAATTATTTTCCCCACTGTATATATATATATACATATATATATATATATATATATATATATATTTACAGTTTCCCCCCATTGCTCTGCTGCATTTCTCACTATCACTATTTCCATTTGCACAACATTTAATGCATTTCCTAATTCGTGCAAGCTGCAAAACACATAGTCAATAACTTGCAAAAGTTTTCATGTCAATGAAAGTTGACATCGAAAAAGGGCTAATTGGCACCGGAAAGGACATTTGACATTGAAAGGGACATTTGGCACCGAAAGGCATATTCAAAACTGAAAAAGGGACATTTGGTTCTGAAAGGGACATTTAGAGGTTTTTTTTCACTTTAGTGCATTTCTCACTTTCACTAGTTCCATTTGTGCTAAAATTAATGCATTTCTCCCCCCAAAAATACTACACACTACAAAATCCATTTGACCCCAGTTGATAATATGCAAAAACCTGTCACTCACCCCGATATGAAGAGTTCATTCCTTCACAAGCAAATATTCATGTCAGTGAATGTGTCGCTCTCATTAAAATGAAAAAGCCCTGACACCGTTGTTCGTGATCAAGTAATCAAACGGCTTCGTCATGTTTTATTATCAATGATGAAAGATCTTGGTGACACGAGCTGGAAATCCTCATGTCAGCGAGGCGCAGCCAATAGAAGACTACAGGAACATCACATATTACTGTATTTAGTGACGTATTTTGCTGCAAATGCTCTTAACAATTCTAATGTACAAAAGACAAAAGTTTGGGACGTGCCCTTACGAAAATTAACCATGGCTTTACCATGGGAAATACCGTGGTTTTACCATGTTTTTTTGGGTAACCATGGTTAACCATGGTTTTTTTGTGGTAACCATGGTTATACTATGGTTTTTATGTAGTAACCATGGTTCTACCATGGTTTTTGGATACCATAGTATTACTATGGTTGGTTCATGGTACTTCCAAAAACCATGGTAGAACCATGGTTACTACATAAAAACCATAGTATAACCATGGTTACCACAAAAAAACCATGGTAAACCATGACCCAAAAAACCATGGTAAAACCACGGTATTTCCCATGGTAAAACCATGGTTAATTTTCGTAAGGGTGGATCTGATCTGATTTCATGTTTTTTTTTTTTTAGGTCAATTTGGTTTTGTTCTTATAAAATAGGACATCTTCTTAAAAAAAGATTAAATTCAATAAAAATCAAAGAAAAACTTGAAATAAGCTAAATTATCTTTTAGAGGAATAAGATAATAATAAGATAATAAAGTGCACATACACAGCGCTGCATATCATTCATCCACATCAGTGAAAACTGAGCTTCAGCCGAGAAAAATTGATGGATTTTTTTTTATTAATGTCTAGAATTTGTCTGATGATGATTATGACAACGATAACTCAACATTTTTTTTTTATATGTAATGACTCAAGCAAGAAAGGGGGACTATTACTTTTATGGGAAATAACTGTTTATAAATCACATGTATAGTTAATTTTGCTTGACATAACATAAGCAAATGATAATGTTTCCAAAGACTTTTGCAAATTGCCGTGATGCACAAATGACAAAAGAAATTTTGTGTAGGCTAAACTAATTTTGGTAATTAATAGTGATTTGAGAAATGCACCAAAGCGACTAGAACAGCAGGATGATGGAGAACACACCTGAAAGCCGTGGCCTTTCCACTTCACCCCAAACCAGCTCCATCCTGGATCTCAGGCTGTGACTCAATGAAAGACACCGTTCCTGACAGATAGGGACACCGCTCCACTAATGCATATTTAATTGTGCGAGCCATTACGATGCTGGAATATTACAATTCCATACATGCATTATACTTTCCTTGGAGGAACAGCTCTGTGTTTAATTTGATTCCCCGTAATTACTGTAAAATGAATTTTAATTGTCATGTCCGCTCCTAAAATAAATTGGCACATATTTTTGCGCTCCCTGCAGTGAGACGGGTTTTCATTTGGAGGTTGAAACACTGCAATCACACTACATTTGGTTAAATTAGGAAAACGGAGTCCGTCTAGATAACTTTGTTTAAACAAAAACCGTGAAGACAGTAAGCGCTCTATTAACCCACTTCGCAGCAGAATCTGGCCCAGCGGAAATCTGATCGACGACGTGCGACTCTGAAAAATGTGAAAAGGCGTTTTTTTTTTTTTTTTTTGTTGTAAAATCATCTCGCAGCAGTTTCTGACAAACCGTGATTGGCCATGCTGTTCCTCCACGCAGGACCTTGTCAAGAACATGACGGGAGTCACGGCAGCGTGAACATCTGCCTATTTCTATAAAAAAAAAAAAAAAAAACGACCCGGGTCTTTGTTTTTCACAGAGACATTTTTCCAGTCTATCGATGGCTCCTGTTGTCCGAGCGGATGCGGCGGGCAGAGCCCAGATCCCCCTATTCGAGAATCAGGAGACACAGCCGCCTCATAATTAGATTTGCTTTGTGTGTGTGTGTGTGTGTGTGTGTGTGTGTGTGTGTGTGGCGCCGGTCCCTTCAATCTAATCTATTTATACATTCCCTCTTTTCAGGCCTCATTGAGATTCCATCGCCTCGTATTTGTACCCGGGCCTGTCAAAACGCTCTTCTTTTCTTCACAATTTTGGGCTCATTTCACTGGCAGAGATGGGCGATGATTGCCCGCCGGTCTCATCACAAATGCAATGTGCTGGAACTTAAGAAGCTTCTCCTCGCTCTTTAAAAACGCCGCAGCATGTGTGTGTGTGTGTGTGTGTGCGTGTTTGTTTAGCAGCATATGACATATGCCCGGCTGTGGGATATGATTTCCTGTACATGTGCACACGTCATGTTGCTTTTTATTGATGTGGACATAAATAAATAGCGTGTATGTGCGCAGCAGAGGTGACAGCGGGGAGGAAGAGGAGGAGGAAGAGCGTCGAAGAGAGATTAACTTAATTGATCGTCGGGAGGGAGGAGGGAAGCCTGGTTATTGTTGGAGCGAACAATAGCCCACGTATGAGAATGCAATAAACCGAAACCTGGAGGTACCGTTTGTGCCGCGGTGCAGGAACACACGTCTTCCTGGTCGAAGTGGATTTCTCGCTCCGCACATTATTCTATTCAGCCTTTCATTTCTGAGAGGAAGAACATGTCATTTCTTCTTTCAAAATGTGATGCTGCGAGCAGACTTTTTTTTTTCTCCACCCCAGCTACACATTAAATTGTCAGTTTTAAGTTATGCAAATAGAGAGTGATTTGCCAGAAAGCATTAGGAAGTAGTCGTCAGACATCAGAAGACTACCTCGTTTGGAAATTAGCCTTTTTTTTTTTTTAGAGCAGATCTACCAGAGTGCACAGGTATAACATTATCAGAATTACAGGAAAAAGGAGAGTTTTGAGTGAAGAATCAATAAACGTGCAGCCGTGGTTGTGTGTCTTTTGTGCGTGATTGACTGGCTATGTGCATGTTATTTGTTCACATTGAGAGAAAAAGAAAAAAAAAAAGGAGGAGGAGGAGGAGGGAGCCTCAAAGTAAACGGGATCCAGGTGACTCGAAGCGCTTTTCGCCTGTCTCCAGTGCTTCACCCCGTGTCCGTCAGCAATGAGACCTGTCGTGGTTTGTTGCCAATCCTATCAGCGTGAATGGCACCGTCCCCAGAAGGGCACGGCGGAGCTGCACCACATCGCGACAATAAATTACCCAGATAACAACAACGAATGCTATTCCTGACAAGTCACTTGCTATTTTATCATTGTCCAGCAGCAGCTGACACCATCGACGGTGCCAAGCCGACATCAGTCCGCACTCACACCGAATCAGGCGCTCGCCATTGAACCCATCTCCATCTTAGGACATGTATAAATATAAAAAAGGAAAAGAAGGTAATAGAACAACTGTGGTTTACACGACATCTTGCATGTGTTGTACAAATAGATAAAAATAGTGTTTTGTGCAGCAATGTTTTGCTTTGATTCTGCATATATTAGGTGCAACACAGGCGGAGCAGTGTCATATTAATAAAAGGTGTACAAGCTTTTGAAACATGTGCAACACAACAAAAACTCATGGATAGTGTTAAATCAATAGTGTTTTTCACTTTCATTTATTTGCATACACGACCACTATAGAGACAGCAACTACTGGGGTTTACACACATTATCGTTGCATCATAATGCAAAAATAAACAGTGCATGCTAAAGGGGCCATATTATAGAAAAAAACAACATTTTATCAGTGCTTCTGTGTAAATATTCAGCTCTCTGGTGTTTTCACTAACAAACAAAATGTGAAATAGGCTTATTGGAGTGAGTGTGAGAGAAGGCGACTGCATTGCTGCTGCAGGTATTAAATGCATGCAAATCCTTAAGAATACAACACATGCATTTAAATATTAAATAGGCTCCCTTAAATGTTTCTATGTGTAGGATTTTTATATTTTTAGCTCCCTCCACTTCACCAATGGAAGAATCAATAAATGTATTGACCCCAACGCCTATACTATAGTGGCTTTAAGACTTGTGTTTTTTGATTGTAGTTTTTAAGACATAAGTCAGCAACTTCAACAAAATAATTCATATTTAAAAAGAACTAACTGTGAAGTTTCAGCACTTGCTGAATATATAGTTTGGTATTTTGTGAGATTCACTGTTTTGCTTGTTCCCAACGAGGCCAATGAGAAATTATTCTCTGAGAAATAAGGCACTGAACTTCCCGTAAAACCGCAAAACTGTCCTCATAACATTTAGTTTCTGTGTTAGTAAAACATTTTAATTAGTCAGATTTAGAGGCATTAGTAGGTATATGTTTGAACTCGCCGTTTCCCCTTGCCACCAGGCTTTATTCTAAGCGCCAGGCTTTAGCTCAATACTAAACACACAGGAGAGATATTCTTATCAACTCTCAACAAGAAAGCGAATACAAATATTTCCTAAAAACCGCTCCTGTACGACACGCTTCAGGTCAGCTCAGCACAAGCTTTTTCCCATGAGACTGGAGAGAAAAAGCAAATTAATAAACAGCTAATATCCATCGCCCTTTAGGCCAATAACCTCAGATTATCAGTACAAAATTCTGAATTCTGTGCTCACTCTGTGCTAATTGACTGCACACATAAGGCCCCAGGCTTAGTTTCACTTTTCCTCTCGTAAACGATAGGAAATGTAAAATAATGTAGGGTGACCACATATAAAAATACTCTATTTAAAACCTGAAACGAGACCAAACTGTCCCAAATCCAGAAATAAACATGAAATATGATAAATTATTTGCAATGCATTGCAAAGTGGGGCGACACGGTGGTGCGGTGGGTAGCACTGTTGCCTCACAGCAAGAAGGTCGCAGGTTCAAGACCCGCCTTGGGCCTGGGTCTGGGGCCTTTCTGTGTGGAGTTTGCATGTTCTCCCCGTGTCTGCGTGGGTTTTCCCCGGGTACTCCGGTTTCCTCCCACAATACAAAAAACATGCTCAGGTTAATTGGTAAACTCTAAATTGCCCATAGGTGTGAGTGTGAGAGTGAATGGTGTGTGAATGGTGTGTGTGCCCCACGATTGGCTGGCGACCATCTGGGGTGTATCCCTGCCTCTCGCCTTAACGCGCTGGGATAGGCTCCAGCAGACCCCTGCGACCCCGAAAGGGAATAAGCGGGATAGACAATGGATGGATGGATGGATGGCATTGCAAAGTAAATATTAGTTGAATATTTAAAAATTAAAACAAGACCAAAAAAAAAACTAACTTCTGGAATGCAAAGGTCAAAGATTGATTATTTGTCCATAAAATCATTGAAATCACATTGAGGAACATTATGGAACATGAAGAGTTTGTTCAATAAGATGTTTAAAAGGGAGATCATAAATTAGCCAATTATATAATCACACAAACAGGTCACATCTAAATGAAATCTCTAAATAGTGGTTAGTTGCAGCCCTACTACTGATATTATATTAAACTATTTTCTTATTGTATTGATGATGTGGATATTGATGATATTTAGATGCTGCTTTTACTATGGATAAAAATACTGAAGTTTTCTAGTGTGATATATGCATAAAACTCAATGCTGCAACCGTCTCGGGGGTTTTTTGGTTTCCAACGGGTTAAATAATTGAAAAGTTCCTAGCGTTGCCATGGCAGCCAGGTCTTTAATTGGCGCGCTGATCGCTCCTCAAACAGCGGATCTGTGCCTCGACTCCATCGCTGAAACCATGAGACGTTAGCAGGCTGCTGACGCGGCGTGTCTCACTGATCGGTCTGACACGCTGCACGCGTGACGGCGCCTTGATTGCATCCTTCAGAACGTTCGAGCTGTTTTTCCCTCCATGTTTGCAGAAAACATGGAGGCACTGATTGGGTTCACTGGATTGTTGGTTCTGAATCTGGTACGAAACTTTGAATAATTACTGCTTGGAATTATGCTAAAATGATTTTTGCTGATATAAAGACCTTGGCAAATGAAGTGCGAAATTCAATGACTTTTGTGAATAATATTTCTAACATTGAAGGAAAGCCATTTTAGAACTGATGGCTTGGTAACACTGTGGTATAATCAGTATTGTATATGTAATCAGTAGTAGATCCTCAGCGAGAGTCTGGATAGTAGGATTTCCTTTTAGCCAGGTGGAACTTTCATTGAATCCCTTCTGATTGAATCAGCTAGATGAATATGTTTCAACTCATCACACGACTGCTACTGACTTTATTGGAGGCTCATTAAAAGCATATGGAAGTTTTTGTTGAAACATTGGCCTTGTAGGCTATACTGTATATTACTTTTCATACTATAAAAAAAAAACTATAAAATGAACATGCCGGCCATATCACTTACTTCTGTGATGTTTATGCCTAAAGTTTCAGTTCTATAGTGGTTCTACGTGGGAAACTCGTATCCTCACAACAGGGAAGGAGTTAATGGAGCAAAGTTGATGGATGTATTACACTCACATAAAACACTCTATGGGTAATAATCACAACTATCACTTTAAGAGACGTTTTGTCTGGATGGATGGATGGATGGATGGATGGATGGATAGATAGATAGATGGATAGATGGATAGATGGATAGATGGATAGATGGATAGATAGATAGATAGATAGATAGATGGATAGATAGTATAATTAGTCCAATATTAGGAAGAATTTTCTTATTCCACTGGTGGATAATTATCTCATTTCAGTAGTTTTTTCTTGATTTAAGTCAATTTAATCTTTAAATGTGTAATAAAATGTGCAAATTAACCCAAATTTAAGAAAAAAAGTTGAAATAAGATAAATTATCTGTCAGTGGAATGAGATAATTTTACTCAGTATTGGACTAATTGTCCCCAAAACCAGATATTTTCTGCTATTAGATCATAGATGTTTGTATATGTTTATGTTTGTGCTCTTCTTAAGTAAAAATAATAATTCATACTTTTACTTCCCTACATTTTGTGACATTTATCTGTTCTTGACATTGTCGATAGATGACAAACAAATACTATATACAAACCTGATAATTTTAAAAATGTAAAAAAGGAAAATGCACAAAAAAACCTGTGTGTTTGTACAAATGAACCATTATCTAATTAAACATGTACCAAGTTGCATGGATTTCCAAAACAGGAATGTAAATGCGAACAATGGATAAAGGTTAAAAAAATAATTTATTGACATATTAGATTCAAAGGTTGTTTTCAGAGATCTATCTCTTTTTATCTTTGAAAATAAAACTTGCACAATATATTTAGATATAATATTTTGTATAAATTCAGCTATAAATAATATATGAACACGCCTATCTGTAAAAACCTTCAGAATATAGATATGGATGAGAGTGGAAACTGCCATTTCTTGCTTTAAATTACCATTTTTCTGGTTTTAACTAGTTTTACTACATGTAGACCATTTCACAGCAACATCAACTGGTTTATTTGTTGGATTAAAATCACCCGGTAATGCTGCGTCTCTTTGTGTCTGTCTATCACGGCCTGGCTGCTGCCCCCTGAAAGCTTTGGCAGCAGCATGAAACAGAAGCATTGACCTCCTGAGATCAGGCTAAAAATAGCATCTAATTGCTAGAATGTCCCCCATGAAACATGTCCAATATTTATTTCAGTGTGAATTAGCAATGTTTTACTAATACTAGTGCAGTTCCCGTATGTATTCCAATAGAAAAGAGGAGGCTTAAGTAGATTATTTATATACAAATGAGGCTGTGATGGACTTTTACATTGTTCATTGGGTAAGACATGGACATACAAATACAGCTACTGTACAAAAAAAGGTTCAATTTATGTCGAAATTTCAGATTTCAATCTACAAATCAGTTTTAAAATTGTGTTGGTAGGCAGCGTAAAACTGGTCTTATAATACATTCCTTGCTGTGTAGTGAAAGAACCTGGGCATGATTCTGTTATATATGTCAAGTTGAGTCAATTTTATTTGTATAGCCCAAAATCACAAATCACATATTCGCCCCAGGGCTTCACAGTTTGTACAAAAGCAACACAGCATCCCCTGTCTTTACACCCTCACATCATGCAGGGAAAAACTCTCTGCAAAAGAGCTTTAAAAAAAGAAGAAGAAGAAGCCTCGGGAAAGTGGATCCGTCTTTCCAGGATGGAAAGGCTTAAAAAGTACATCAGTGGGTCACGAGTGTTATCATTAGATGCTAATGGATGATCAGAAAACCCTTGTGCAATTATATAAAATGTTTAGCTGTTTAGATGGAGCTTTGTCTGATGGAAGCAAAGTCTGGAGGAGAAAATTATCCTTTCAAATAAAGATCATTATTTCTAATTTTGTCAATGTTCTGAATATATTTTCTTTTCATTTAGTGACTCATTTGATAAATAAAAGTGGGACCTTTCATAGAAAACACAAAATTGTCTGATTATATATACACATGTGTATACAGTATGTACTTCCCAGAATAAATTAAGTCTAAGACAAAATATGAGCTGATTCCACTGAAGTCCTATGATTATTTTTTTACAGTGTGCGTGTCTCGCTGCTGTGACAAACCCAAAGCTCCTGGGAGCACCTTGAACTTACACCTCACAATACTTTGCAAATAAGATTAGAGCAATTTAATTAGACACAAAGCCGCGGTAATAAAGCCATGAAATTAGTCATTGGTGCAGAGCTACAGTGGCGAGGAATCCCACTAATTAACCTGTGTCTCTCACACTGTTACAGCCCGGCTAGTCATAACGACGAAGGCTTGATGCCGCAATGACCCCGATGTCCTGGCCTTGTCCGAAGCACTTAAAATCTCATTTAGAGGCAAAATCGTCGAAGTTCATTAGCGAAACACACAAAGTGCACAACCTAGTCTTGAGTCTTTCCTCTCACTGGGTGTTTGGCAAGAGTGAAAATTAAAAAAGGTTAAAGGATGACATCGTCAACTCAAGACTCGCTGGTGTTTCTGACGTTGAAAAATATTAAAACCTTTCAACATGAAGAGATGTTTATTCCATTATGCAGCACCTTAGGACCTTAACCTCACCTTTAGGATGAAAGGAAAAACACCTTGCATCCGTCTAAAAAAACACAGAATCTTTTTCATTTTGTGTATTTTGTGATGTTGCCTGCGTTTTGAGCAATTTGTATCAGTTGAATCACTTTTTAGTAATTAAGTCACAGCCTTATAAAAAGCAGCTCAGATGAGAGTGTGAAACTGAATCCAAACTAAAAATGAAAGCAAAGGTCGACAGCAAAAATCATCTCCTAACTTATCACATTATCAAACTAAAAACAAGTCTTCAGATATTTTTACTTTATAAAAACTTTGGTAAAATATCAAAAGGCTCTACTTAGAGGGCAGGTTGCATATAAAATCCCTGTAATGTCTCTGAGGAATGAATATAATCTTTCCCCCCTATTTTTAAATGCTGAGACATTATCGGACAACCCACCAACAACATCTTATCTCCAGGCTCCTTCATTGACAGAGTTACACTTACAAACCCAACGTGGATATGAAACATGACATCGTAAATATACAACGTGAAGCTCTGAGCAGCATTCAGAGTTTCTGTTGGTCTTTCACATGGGGTCAGTATTGGGCGAGTAGAGCTTCTGGCGTACATGGGCCAACTGCTGCACCTAGGGACTGTACCTAGCCCCCGGCATCCTCATTCTTCATTGATCAGAGAGGATAACAATGTCTAAGGGCTTCAGGATGCCCTCTGCCCACTGTTTAAAAAGCTGCTTCTTCTGGGCTTTAATACCGTCTCTCTGGGGACTTGCATTAAACGCAAATTACAGTTTATTACAGTTTGGGTCTCAATTTTGTAGATGCATTAAACTTGTTTTCATTAATTACAATATGATAAGATAGTAACCAGGGAAATTAGCATCATCCCTTGGACAGAAACAAGACCGCTTAGAAATGCCAAATTTATTGGAGTAAAATTATTATTTAAAGGGTGAATTTAGAACATTCATCACACTACCCTGTTTACTGTAGCTATGTGAATGGTGAATAAGAACAACCTGAAGTTCTGTGTTTTAAACATTTCTAGAATGCGTTTGCCTCTAACCCAGAGGTGTGATGATGAACATATGTAGGGCTTACACTAGCCCTCACCACCTACTCAGACCCACAGGGACCATGTACACAACTACAAGAGTCAAGGTAGTGACCCTAGACGGCAACAGCAAGAAGTTTGACATCCAAGGACACACCTTTGTAACCCTTTCCTCTTTATCATAGACCTGGACCAAGTATGGAGGCAAACCATCAATGGATAGTGGTAGGATCTCAGCTACACCACTACACCCAGGAGGTCAAGAAGATTCCCCGCTGTATTCCTAACATACCTGGACTATGTGGATGTCCTCAGCCTTTTTTCTGACCTTCCTCACCAAGCTCATGAGTTCTAGACCAGATTGGAGACAGTGTGCAGAGGTTGCCCTTAGGTTAAATGCCAAGAAAACTGAACTCTCACCTTGGAGTGGTCACCTCTTTGGCTTTGAAGGAAGTCAACATCTTCAAATACCTGGGATCATTGGCCAACTCAACAGAGCAAGACCTGAAAGTGAGGAAGGTGCAAGCATGGAAGGCTCTGAAGAGCACAGCCAGTGTGTGGAACTCCCTCAGCATATCAGGATCAACTTTTTCCATGCAACTGTGCTGATTCCGGATGCCCTTGCTGCAAAGATCTCTAGATGGGTTGTACCCTATGCCACATGCAGTAGTGAACATCCAAGGAGTGAGCAATTAGCAACAAGTCTCTGTATAGGAGGCTACAAAGGTTGAGCAAGAAAAGAGCAGCAAGGCTGGCTGATCACTGCCAGAGGCTTCTGGGGAAGTTAAAACAAGGCCATCGAACAAGAGGGTGTTGGTACCAACATGTGTGAATGCTTTGAAGAAGGATGTAGGAGTTAAACAATGCTGAGAAACTTGCTGGATTCGTGGAGGAGTGGGAAAACTGGTGGACTTGTTGTGGGGTTCATCTAGATGTAGATGATGTAATGGTTTAGATCAGTAATGGTTTAGATATTTTTTTGTTTTCTCACATTCAACTACAGGTAAGCTTCCTCCATTAACTGAATCGCGTGTAAAGACGCTTCACCACAGGTCGGGGGAGGAGTCTTCCACAGCGCTGCCTTTAGGGGCATTTGACAAAATCCAGTAAGAAATGGGAGCATTTGTTTGTGAAATAAAATGCTTAAGAATCATTGTGTTTTCCAAATGAGATCATGTGTATGTTTGAAAACGACCAAAATGAATTGATCAACCATCAACCAGTGGGCTTCAGAGTGCCATCTTGTGGGCTGCAGAGGCAAAAAAAAAAGGTTTTCATAAGACAAAGACAAAGAAACCTACTATAGGGACTTGGAAAACACAACACAGTGTTGTGTTCTTTTAGTTATGCAGTGGTTTTATTGACAGAAACTATTAATAAAAAACACAAAGCCTGCCGTTAGCCTCCTGCATCCGCCAGCTCCGCTTTACTGCGACTTTCAGTTCCCGTCCTTGTGCACGTAAAGTGATCCCTACTAAAGTAAAATGCAGGGGGTGCACTGCCATCATGGATTTAAGCAAAGTTATGTACAGAGGATAGCTCATTAGTTTTCCTCCACACTATCAAATCCAGTGCGGTGATCCTGGCCCTCACCCGTAACCTGCATAGCAATCATCCCTCCCCCTGACCTACTCCGGCGACCCGCCGCTTGCCCTCTTTCTACCTGCTTCCTCATTAGCGGCTGGTTCTCAATGAGGAAAATCCATTAGTAATCGCACTGTCTCACACAGCGTGAATCTGAATGTTTCTACTTTTTTTTGGCGTCGGTTCAATCCCTTCTTCGCCGCGTTCTCTCTAATTAGCATCCGCTGACATGTTTTAATTTTTGCTGTCACCACGCTTCCTGCCGGCATGCTGTTTGTGTCTCTCTGCTCGTGGCTTCTTGCTCTTCATTCCGTATCCTCCTCCTCATGTCTGTGAAATACCCAGAGAGCATACATACACGTTCCCGCCCACGCGCTCCTCCTCCTCCTCTTCCTCCGGTGCACGGTGCAACCGAGCCGGGTGAAACCGTGGTCAGAGGACGCCGCCGCCGCTTGGATCTAAATTGGCGAGTCCTGAACTCGGAGCTTCAGAGAAACGGCCTTTGGTAACAAGCAGGAGGGAGACGGCGAAAGCCTCGACAATACGCGGCACCGATCACTCATTAAGTTTAGTGGGAGGGGGGGGAACTTTCCTGCTCTCACGATGAGAGGGATTGTGTAAACAGGCAAGTTGCGATGAGAAGGATTTCATGATCAGGCGAGTTGTGAATATTCATATGTACATATGTCTCACGCGAATATTTATGTCAGCCATCTACGAAACGAGCAGAGTGATTGCGATATCAGAGTACACAGATGGCTGAGAGGCATGACTTGGGGAATCGTTATAATGAATTAGGAATGTATTTCAATATGAGGAAAAAAAAAACAGCGATACTGTTGGAAAAAAATACACATACATACATACAGAAACACATAAAATAAACATAGCATGAGAATTTGCAGCCTGAATTCACAATATACATCCAGTGTTGGGTTAGGAAACATAACAAAGAAAAGCTGCCATCTCAGATGAATAGAAACAGATGGACAGTAACACAATTAATCTATTTGCTACCTGTTTAACCCTAAAGCGACGCGTTACAAACCAGACTAAATTACACCAATTAGGGGGTGGGGTGTGTGTGTGTGTGTGTGTGTGTGTGTGATAGAGCTAGGTGCTCTTCATCTTCATCCCCTAATTAGTTATTTTTTGTGCTACACTTTTTCTTAATTGAAAACGTCAGGAAAATATATTTAGTACAAACAAAGCATATCTAATTGTGCCGTGGAACAACACAGGCAGGAGAGATGAATTAGCCTATAACATGCATGTATGAGTATGTGTGTGTGTACACGTGTGTGTGTAAGTGGAGCGTGTACTTGGTGTGGGCGGGGTGGTGTACATGGAAATAAACCCTCAACTGGAACAGACCGGCTCCGGTGTTTGTTGCCCATTAATTAGATGTGTGCGCCGCTATAGATTTTTACATTGACTCCACAACCTCTAGTCCGCTGCTTTTCGTATGTGCCTGTACACTATGAACATATTGCTGAGACTCTGGGATTTATTTTTAATAAAAAATAAGACAATAATGTGTGTTTTGGTTATATTGTGTGTCTGTGATCTAAAGACAAGTTTCTTTCTAAGTGCACATCAGGACAACTGAGCCACATCAACAGGTAAAGGCCACAGGTTTAGGACTTCAATCACTGTAATGTTCACTAATTATCACTTCCTGATTAAAATTTAAACAACCACCCAATGCCCAAAATTATAAAACCCTCAACTGGATTTGATGAAGTCTTTAAGCCATGATGTCTTTTTTCATACCACTTAGATCATAGATGTGAAGTGTGGGAGTTAGATTAAAAAACATATATACGCGGCTAATTTCCACTTAAGGAAGCCTTAAGCTAAGCCCTTTGGTGATTCCATGACTCCAAGCAGTTTCACTTGACTTTTATTTCAACTCGAGAAGTCGATGAGGCGGGGCCTCATTTACAGTGAGATCAGGCAACTTCAATTGAAAAAATAAAATACAAAAGATGGAAATAACAAATCTATGCAAAGGGGGTAGAAACACATCAGAGATTTAAAATGACTCCTATAATGATTCCACAATGCCTATGTCATCAACCAAATAATCTAATACGAGTTCCTGCTATTTGCTTTAACACCTTCTCTACCAGCACATTCAACACTAATTACTGATTCTCCTCAATTATCTGTTATGTTGTTGTCACTACTTGCATATTACAATATTTTTTTTGGAAATAATATGCAATGCACTTACTATTCTTTTCATATCAATGTTTCAGATACACAAAAGAAAACTCACATATTGCTTAAATGCACTAAATAGCATGTTAATGTGGAATGTCAGATATAGCTATTCCTTTAGTACACATATGTCAAAGTCAAGGCCCGTGGGCCACATCCGGCCCGCGAGAGGGTTTTTTCTGGCCCCCAGGATTCTATACATTTATTATTAGAACTGGCCCGCAGGCAACTGCACCCCAGCATCCAGGTACTTTACGCGCACTAACGCACTACATTTCCCACAATTCAACGGTGACGCTCCGAGCAGGAGGCCACTTCCTTTCATTATTCATCAGCGGGCATTAGCGTCACTTCAAAAGTTTCAGATAGCCTACCCTTAAAAAATGGCAAAACGGAAGGTGGACACTGAGAACCGGACTTTTAAAACAGGGTGGGAATCGGAGAACATGTTCACGGAGGTAGCTGGAGAACCTCTGTGACTTTGTGTGGAGATAAAAGAGAATCTGAGACAAGAGAGAAGAGATCGCTAAATTAGCCGGACATTGATGAACTTGTAGTATCAGTATACAGTAGTATCAGCCACAGCTTAAAAAAAAACATTACTGTGCAACGTATTCAGAGTTTTTACTCAGTTAAAGTTTAGAAGTGAACTACTTGTTTTCACACCACATGTGACTTTTCCTCAGGTTTATAGCTGTTTGCACTTTATTATTGTATTTCAATCCAATTTGTTTTGAAAATATTTCAATTGAGTGAATTATAGAAAATTGCTGATATGATGTATTTATTTGAAGTAAATTTAGGCCATTTTTGCTTTATCCCTGAGAAGTAATACTGATGCTGCCTTGAATAATACGCTTCATTCATTTAATGTTCATGTTTTGGGGATTTTTACACAAAGCTTTTGTCTCTGTTGAAAATTAAAATTTACTGACAGAGCCATAAGAAATTATTTATTTGATCATATAGTAATTAGTAATATGTTATAGGTATTATTTTTAGGGTTTCATCTGTTTAATGGGGATCACTAGACTATATGCGGTCATTTTATTATTTTTTTTTTCAATGAACGTTCGATCAGTCCGGCCCTTGGCTTGTTCCTAAATTTTTTATTTGGCCCCCATGTCCACCCCTGCTTTAGTAGGTAGTTATGTAGGTAGCTACTTTCATGAAAATTAGTGCAAACATATTTAAACCACTGCATATTCTGTTGCCCTCTCAGCAAATAGGACTGTTGTCTCATGTTTTTTTCTTTGTTTTCTGACTTAGATTACACCTTGAAGAAGGTGCACATGTTGGAATACCATCATATACCCTAAATTCTGTCTTATAGGCTGGTATTCCACTAGCGGCTGCGTCTTGCTCTTATTGGGGCTGAAAAATGCTTGGTCTCTAATACAGAGTTATTAGAACCAACATTTTAAATGTCTAATCACGGACTGGCTAACATTGTTACCATGGCAACTGCAGAGGTAGGATTGAATAGAATTGAAGGTTTTTTTTTAAAAGGGATAGTTAAACTATTTTCCAATAAATAAACCTTGTATGTCATGAGTTTGACACAAAATCTCACTTTTCTGCATTCTACTGGTAGTTTTCTCTCAAATTGTGGCCTCATTATATATAGAATCAGAATTTGAATCAGCTTTATTCACAAAGTACATGTGACCATCCAATTTAACTCCAGATTTTCTCTCTGCTGTGCACATACACACACACACACACTATATAAAGAAATCAAAACTATATGAAAAGTACTTACAGACAAGTCTAAGATAATGAGTGCAAAATCTTTCCGGTCAATGGACAATGTAATAACAGCAATTTTTGGGGGGAAAGTGGGAGGTAAAGAGAGGAGGAATGACAGCAGGAGAGAGCCGCCCGGTGCAGGATTAGAACCGTGGCCCCCTGCTGTGGCGACTCCAGTCTCTCTACATGGGGCCACTGCACCGCGTACCGCCCCATGTTGGCATGTTGTTTTTTTAATAATTCTGTTGGATTGAATTGAATATGCATTTTTCACAACCCGATTAGTGGCTGTATTTACATTCTTCATGCCGTTTTTTTTTGTTGTTGGTCATAAGTCTTCCTTTCTTTTTTGATTATGATTCCCTTCCGTGAGCTCCAGCCACCTCTGTGCCTCAGAGTAATGTCAGCGTATCATTTGTGTGCGGCAATTTTTTGCCCGGCGGGCTGAGGCAAACGGCAGGAGGGACGGGGAAAATACATATTTTAGGATGAGCTGCACGGGCCGCGTTTAAATGAATTTAAATAAATTACGTGCTTGTTCAAATTTGGTTTTTTTTGAGCATCACACGGCAAATGCAATTCAGGTAACTGGATGCTTGCTGTAACACACTCCTGCAAGCTTCAAAGCTCTGCCGGTGGATTTTCTGATGCCCATGCCCAGAAACGACTGCTTCTTTCATGTGCTGAACAAAATGAAACAAGCAGTCGGTATTTAACTCGGTAAGACGGGAGGATCATTCCAGCTGTCATGTCAGCTGTGCTCGCGTATCGACTACGCCACAACCTAACCTTGTCATCCCATCGCTCCCACCGCAGTGAGCCCCCCCCGCTCCCATTCTACACTCTCAGGGGTTACACACACATGGCTTTTATTCAATCCAGCCCTTGATCATGCAGATAATGACTTTAGGGAGCTAGTTAGGCCTTGGGACAGGAGGCGTCTCTGTACGCGCGACAGCCAGCAGACGGGATAAAGAGACCATCGGCCCTGCCAGGATGACAAACCCAAGACGTTCATATTCAGCAGGCGGCCTCTTACCAGGGACTGTTCTCAGCTCATATTCAGAGAGTGCTGTGGGCAGATTAAGATTGTATGTTTGCGTCCGTGTGTGTGTGTGTGTGGATTTGTGAAACCGTATTAAAAATACATGTCAAGGCTGCAGGGAGGATGTAGAGATTTTTTTTTGCTTAAGTCTAATTGTGTCATATGTAATATTCACAATCGCTGCCGTAGGCAAGGTCAGCTATGCATTGTGTATAATAAACAACAGAAACCGAACTTACTGGAAGTATAAGATCTGGTGCTGCTGTGTCTGTACTTGTGTACAGTAGCACATGAATAGTAATAGGTGTTGTCTCCTATAATGTCACAAGCCGGCGGAATTTGTTCTGACACACACATAAACGTCAAAGCAAATTTACTCTTTCCTTCTCTCTGTCTCCTTTTATTTCATGCTCCCTTTCTTTCTACTGCAGCTACCACTCTCTTTCTTTGCTTTGCACAAGAAATTTAGAGGAGATGTTCGCTCTCCAGAGACGACACAATTTCCTTCCTCTCACGCTCGAGTCCCCCCCCCCAGTCAACGTCTCTCACTCTAAATTATAGCCAGGTAATGTCAGACCTCACCCTCATTACCAGTAACAATCGTGGAGGGAGAAAGATGCCTAACATGCAAATGGAGAGAAAGTGGCTGTCAGGTATGGTGCAAACGCTTGCAAATTGAGGTTTCATTTTGACATGAGGCTGCTTGAATCTACACTTTTCCTCCTCACGGTGAACTTGAATATATGTTGAAACCCCTCCAATAGAAACAATCACTGTGTCTTTGTTTATCCTCTATGCTGATTTTATCTAGAATAAACGAATATCACTTACCCTGCTGTTCTACTCTCAGATTCAAAGTATAAATCCTACTGAGTATGGCAAATTTCAAATTTAATGAATGCAATCTAATCAAGTCGCCGATTTGGTGCATGTAACCGTTCGAGAAGTCGTCCTTGGAAACTGTTTGGGGAAAAGGGCATCACTTTCAAAAAAATACTTAGCAGGCGGTTGAACAAACCATCTGTCTGTCACCTTCTGTCACGGTCCGAGCGGCATGGTGCAGCAGAGCTCGGCCCCTCCCTCTCCAACCTACCCCGGGCGAGACATATGATCATGAGATCCCGCTGGACCAAGGGGAGGCAACCCTGGTCCTAGAGATCAGGTGTGTGAACTGCCTGGTTGGAACAAAAGCCTGCACCCACAGCAGCTCTCTTGGCCCCAAGGGTTGCCTGCTCCTGTGCCGGCTGGTCCTCTAGGCATGTGTTCAGAAACAGAAAACTTGAAGCCTGGCAAGATGCGATTGTGCAATCTCGCGGGAATACAACAGCCTTACAGGGTAAGGATGGTATATACTCTCTAAAAAACACTGAGTTAAAGCTGATGGGTACTGTCATTGGGTTCTATTGGGTTCTATTAACCACTGTTGGGTAGTTATCCCACCAGCTTCAGGGTTACTAGCTGGGTTTCTCCTTATTTATTAATGCTGCAGACATAGGACTATGCTGGTGTCTTCCTGTTCACCGTGATCGTTGATTTCTGCACACACTCAAATTACTCACAATGCATTGAAGACAGCTAGATACTGACTGACTGTCTGCGAGTAAAGATAGCTGCATTTTACTGTTCCCTCTGTGCATGTGTCAGTGGATATAAATGCACATTTCTATCTAGATTTGAAGCCTCAGTTTTATGATGTCTTTTTAACATCTTGTTGTTGGCTGGACCACAGGTACAACCCTACAGGACCGTCATATTTTATTACTTTTCTCATTGCTCCTGCAGGCAACATGTAGAAATGCACCATATACTTCATATATAATACATTATGTATGTAGTCCTTGGTAAAAATTGGTAAATCAGGAAAAAGTTCTCATTGCTTTCTTTGACTGAAAAGATTTACATGAGACAATTCAATTGCACATTTCATTAGCCACATGTAAAAACACCTTTCAATGAATCTGTTTCTGCTTCGATAAGTGAAGAGGATCTGCCGTCGCTCTGATTCAAGGCAAACTTGTTTTCAAAATCCTATAAATCAAGAGACTCGCCTTGTCTGGACTCCAGACTCAAAACACCCAGATTGCTCAATCTGTCATCAGTTTGAGAAGTGAAAAGTTCTTTTCGCACCCAGCTGTGCTCACAGGTATGCCAGCTATTTTACACAATCAAAAGAGTTTGATAAACACTTCACAATGTGGCTGAATTGATTGGATGAGGTCAACTATGCTCTCTATGGCTGCTTGGACTGGAAAGGAGTCTTTTTATTCAGTATAATTCATGTCTGAGGTCCTTCATGTTGCATTGTAAGTAGGTGCAAAGGAGTCATCACCAAATGCAGCATGAGTGGGTTTGAAGGCTTGAATTCCCTTCATTGTTTCACAGGTTTGTTTACAGAATCCTCTGATCTCAGTGAGAATTGTACCAAGGACAGGCTAAGATATGTGTGTGAAAAATGTCCTCGTTTGCTGAAGACACCCACCTAATGGAGATGTCTTCTGGATGCAGGTTCTGTGCCATTATTGTATTACGCATCAGTTTGTGTCACTTGACCTTGACAGCTCTTCAGGGTACATACGTTTCTCCTTATAGTCTTTAAGAATCTATACAAGGGTTTCAACTGAATCCACAGCTAAACCTAAATCAAGGTTTGGGCAACAGGAGCAGCAGATCAGTCAGTCAGAGTGACCAGGAGTTGCAGGTTTCATCCAAGCTAACAACTGACCTCTCACCGTGCCCTTTCGTCAGCTATTTCCACAAGAACAGGGACGACAGCAGGGGGTGTATGGCAGGTCATGTGTCGACAGGCCCACCTTTTGTCACTTTGCACCTCTCGCGGTGCCTCATCATACATTTCTTTTCTTTTCGTGAGCGACTTTGAATGAACATAAGATCCCTGCATGAACAGGTACAGCTTTTGCAGCAGTCCACTTCTGTCTCTGGTGGTATGAGCGATACCCAGGTTTGGACAATGGGACATAAATGACCTTCTTTGCGACCTGTTTAACAGAAGCCTGAACACCGGAGCTCTCGCCGCTCATTACTGATGCTCCATCGTATGCTTGTCCAGATTGCGTCTATGTTCCAGTGTGTATATCGCTCTTTGTCTGCCAACCCTGCGGCAATAAGAGTCTCAGCGGCTTCAAAGAGCAAGAAGCTCTCTTTTACAGCTCCCGTGTAATAATACCTGAGAACCAGAGACATCTGTTCTTTCCTTTCAACATCCTTAGTTTCATCTGCCATTAGGGTAAAAAACTTCCCTTTCCTTGACTTCACTTACAATAGTGGAGTGCACCACTTCTGCTTAAGTGTCCGACATTTCATTTCAGATCCGGTGGCTCGTGTGTGTGTGTGTGTAGCGTTGCTTTTAAAGCTTTTAATTGCATTTGCTTGGTTTCCCTTGCTGTTTGAACCAATTGTGTTCCCTTGATCCCTTTGAGCTACGCTGTGCAGCAGTAAACAACATTAAAACCTCAGCTACACATTTAATATCACCACAGTTTCCCTGCAACAGTGCTGTGTGTTCCTGTGACAGTTTCCCCATCAGAAACGTCTTGTTTTTCATCTTTCATCTCAAAGTCTTCCCACCGAGGTTCGCCTCACACTCGGCAAGGGGAGAATAGCCTCTATCTTTGTAGTTTGTACTTTTTTCAGTTTTTAGAGTCTACATCTGAAGTCGAAACTGAGTCACTGTGTGGACGACCAAAGTGTTTACACCCATAACAATAAACGGCATCCTTGCACTGAGAGTGTTCAATTCCTGAGTTATGGGAATACTATCAGGCCTTGAATCGTCTCTGACTGCCCCTAATTACTGTCCTTGAAACTATTTAGAGCTGTGCCTGGATTTGTGCTTTGGCTAGAGAACTGGATACGACTAAACAAGAAAAATAATATATATAAAGTCATTTCATTTATCCTACCTGGTCGGGTCCTCTCATCAACATGTTTTGATATCTCCAATGTAAACCATATTCTTGTAATTGGTCTGAAACTGTCACACACCTCCACATCCACTTTGATGCACTGCAACAACTGATATTCCTATGAATGAAGATTTCCTGTTTTTGTGGTACAATGAGTCCATTATTGAGTAGAATTATCTTATTATACTGGCAAATAACAGCTTATTTCAAGTTTGTTTTTTAATATTGGACTTTTTTAGTCCAATATTGGAGTATTTGTACCAAAAACATATTCCGTATTCCATATTATGTCTCAGTTTTTGCAGTGTGCAGTTTGTGCTCTGCCATCACCATCACTGAATGTCCTGACAAGGTAAAATCATTGTGCAAAACTATCAACATGATTTAAATTTTTTGCTTGTAGGGCTTTTAAAAGTATATTCTTCATCTGTTCAATGCTGTTTAATAAAGTGGCCTTAACAAAATGAGAAGCACTAGCAACGTTAACCCTATGCATTGCTTCGCTTATTAACATTCAAAAGTCAACTCTCATGCAGATGCACAGCAAATGCGTGAGTCACACATTTGAGCCATAAAATCAAACAAACAAACAACAACACAAAAAACATAGTAAATACACTTATTTCTACTTGTTATCCTGCAGAATTGCAGAGATATCTGCGTCATGCAGGCTCTGACTGGTTTAAAGACAATAAACCAAATTACTGCTGAATCGGTTGCATGTGTGTGATGTCAAAATGTGTCTGTATGGATTTGAAAATCATAGAATTACTTGTGCAAAAAGGTGCTGTCTGAATATTAGCCCAAGCTGGTTGGGGATTAATAAGGAAAATGCTAATATAAAAGGTGCTGAGAAGAGTTCTGTCTTCATCTGCTGGATGTGCAGCGCAGTAGCTCCACATCCCTGTCATTTAGTGACCGTTTATGGCTGGAAATATGTGGATAAAGTATTTATAGCATCACACCATCCCTGCGAAATGACTCATTTCAGCAGCAGAATCTGATCCAGTGGGTCTGACAACACCTGGGGAGTGTAGAAGAGTCATATGATTATGTTATTTTATCCACATTCCCAGTTAGCAGGGGGCTACCAGGAAGTAGCCGGCGGAAATGTGTCGGCCAGCAGTAAACGTCACTGCTGACACGGGAATAAAAAAAAATCCAAACCACTGCGGAACACAAAGAGACTTATCCAGTAATGATAAGCTGAATGTGCATTGTGTGAAGTCACATCACAGCTTTACGGCTTTGCTGCATTTCTTGCAGACTGAAGCTGGACAATGCAAAACGGCGTTAGTGTCGATTCTATTTATTTTCACACAGCGTGAACAGCAAGTGTGATTAATTAGAGAGAGAAGCAACAGGAAACCCGTATCCTATTCTCAGCACGGCCCAGACCGACACGTCTGTAGCTGAGAATTTATTAAGCTTATTAAGTTGTTTATATTCAGGTTTGTTTTTTTACAAGGTGACAGAAAAGTCAACACATATACACATGCTTATGGGTCAGTGACAAATTACGGTTGGCTTAATGAGAGAGACAAAATCTTTTCAAAATACAGTTTAAAAGAAAAAAGAAATGTGTTCATGTTGGTTTCTTATGCATTCCTTTTTTACAAAAATTACAATTTTGTGCAATTTTTTCGACATGAAATTTAAAAATCAGAAAACCAAGTTGTGAGGGTAACACCACATGGCCATACGAACCTGTTGAAACCACAAGTGACACCACATCAGTTCTTAGATTTCCTCAGGTTAACGCAAAGATCGGATTTGGACCATGGCGCAATTAAGCTGCGTGTAAAATCCACTGACTGTCGCACTCGGTCATTTTTGAGATGCGTAAATCTGAGGATAAGTGGGTCGAGGACTGAGGTGAGGCCTCATCATCATCATCATCATCGTCATCATCACTTCAGGCTCGCTGATGTGCACCCAACGGGACGCACTCGTGTGCTTAATCCAAGACACAAGACGCGGTCATGCATGGTCGACATAGATATGGCCACGTCCCATATGGACACACACACACACACACACACACTTTGCTGTGCAGATGGCTGCAGCTGTGTTGCATTGGCACACACTCTGTTCTGCTCTGGGTGACCCTCCCCTGTGCCCGGCCCGGTTGAACACTGCAGCTGTGGTGAACCTCTGCCACACACACTGCCACTCTTTAACTCTCTTTCCCTTCGCACGCAAACACACACACACACAAACAAGCTGCGAGTCTCCGGGGACGTATATCTTCATCTGTGAATTCAGAGAAAAACAAACCGTCAGGAAGCAGCATATGGCCTGCTGCTAACGGGACACATCTCCCGGGCTCGGGCTGATACAGTCGCACAAAGGGCTCGCCGGATTGGATGTTCAGCACCGCTCTTTGAGCTCTGAGCGCCGGCGTTTGCCAACTATAACAAGTGAGACCTTCCCTTTGATTACATTTTCTTGTTTTTTATTGTCGCGTCCTCTGCTGAGAAAAACGCGGCCCGTGAATCCCGAGGAAAACTCAGAATTCACTAATTCGCTCGCGGAATCACACAAAAAAAAAGTCTAACCTTGGAGGAATGAATTTTCCCGCTGAGTGGTGGGGGACAGAAAAAAAATCCGTGCAGTGGAAATGGAGTAGGCAATAAATAAGAGTAAGGGGGGGGAAGCTGAATAAAAGCAGAATGGCAGGACAGTAAAACCCTGAGAAATCAGAAATAGGCAAACTGGGAAAACAGCGCCACAGGCATGAGGCCAATATCAAGAATTTGTGCTGCGGTGCATTCAATACAACGTGAATATTTAATCCACATGTCGGCAAACGTCCCCGTTGTTCTGTAGATACGGAGCAGGATCCACACCTGGTTCCATCGGCTCCACATGGAGGACGAGGAAAACTTCTGCATTTTTTTCTGACCACTATTTAACCAGTGCAAGAACTAAAATGTGTTATTTGCAATCAATGTTTGATGGATGAAAATGGCAGCGTACTACAGTTTATTTCATTTGGTGAAAAGTTTTGGACAAAATGAACTTGTAGGGAATTTATTCTAAGTTACAGCGAATCCATTTCTCTAAAAACGCATGATGTGAAATATTATTACAGCCTCAAATGTGTCCGTCAGTCTGCCAGAATAATAAAAAAAGGTGATTTAATATATGAGGAGAAAAAAATTCAATAACAAGTTACTAGGAAATGTGCTAAAAGAGAAGCTTCTCCCAAATATTAGGAATTCAATAAAAGGAAACTGAAAATGATGAAATGATTTTAATGAAAAAAAAACACTCAATCTTACCAAAAATAAAAGAAATTCACTTCAAAACACTAAATAATATCTGTCCTGTGGATACATTTTTGAGGAAAAAGGTTCAGTTTTGAAGAGCAGCCTTGTCTTTGTTTGACAGAACGTGAAGCTGTTGAACATTTATTCTTCTTTGATTCAGTCACAATGAAAGTTTAGAAATAGATACCGCTGGTTAAATATAAGCGATAGTACTGGGGTTGTGGTTTATGTGGATGGTTTAGCAAAAGAAAATGACAAAATACTGAACATATTTCTTAATAAAATGGGAAAAGTATCATATACACAATAATACATGGGAAATAATGAAACCCTCTTTAGTATGTTATAAAAATGAAATTATAAATAATAACTTTATAATGATTCTCAGTCTATGAAGGATTTGTATGAAATGATGCTCTTTAGGTGACATTCCTTTCTTTTATTATACTTTAGCACTTTTGTTTATTATCAATATGTACAATACAGTATGGGTTAGATAAAA
Organism: Eupleurogrammus muticus; assembly: GCA_036785175.1. Taxonomy (NCBI): domain Eukaryota; kingdom Metazoa; phylum Chordata; class Actinopteri; order Scombriformes; family Trichiuridae; genus Eupleurogrammus; species Eupleurogrammus muticus. The sequence goes on along the minus strand of JAYKQN010000001.1, from coordinate 46,136,355 downwards.
AAAGATATATGCATGTGTACTTATGTGTATATATGCAGTTCCTGTGTGTCAGAACATTTTAACATTTAGAACCATCGTTCACATCAATTTTATGAATGGTCCTCATTATATATTTTGATTAGTTGCATTTGAATATATCTGTGACATCATTAGTAATTAGTAATTAGTCAAATCAACATCTACTAATATCTGAAATTCAGTTTTGACTATAAGTACAATGGAATTACAGATATCTGCAAGAGCCTCATTCAAATTATCACACAGATGCAGAATATCTGTAATTTGGTTTTGACTATAGGCAAAAAGAAAGTTATAGATATTCTAAACTTCATGCATTTTTTATCAAAGTTAGTTCAAAATATCTACAACTGAGAACATATATTTACATTAACTCCAGATATAGATATCTACAACTTGATTTCACCAAGTCAAACCTTAATTTAAGAGTTTTGAAAAGGGACATGCAGATATGTTAAACTGGAATTATTAAAATTCAAATGACTTTTTGTAAAGTTTACATTTATGGTATCTGGAGGTGAATTGTAGATATCTGTAATGACATACTCCAGACACAGGAATGGAAAAAACATGGAAAATGTCCCAGGGAGAGAAACGTTTTTTTTTAAGTCTGATCTGTGAATGTTAAGACGACTTGCAGGTTGTGTCCCTCCAATGCGATCACATACAAGTCACATTTAATTGAAAAACGTGAAAAAAATGGATTTCACAGGGAAAAATAAATGTGGGAACGCAGCCTGAATGCATGTGTTGTACCCTGAGAGGCTGACATGACATCGATCACGGTGACCTCAAACTGCCCAAACCTTTGCACAAAGTCCTTGTGTTGTCCGATCGTATATTTCAGATCCTACTCAGGCTGCGACGCGTACAGATGTTCTTACACCGTACAGATGTTCTAACACTGAGGAAAAGATGGCGGACCGAGGCCATGGCAGCAGATACAAAACAACAGTGTCTTCTCTAACCAGCCAGGTATGTGTAACTGTAAAACCTGATATTGACGCGTGGAAGTAAATCTATAGTGGGACCAATGATAATGACGACTTAATGAATCATTTGGCATCAACGTCTCTGTCTGGTGGTTTAATTCTCCTCTGTGACAAATTACCATGTGCATGAAGGTACGTTTGATACGACACCAAAACCATTTTTTTTTTGCTGCTGTTTCTTTTCTTTCCACATAAGCCGTTCACATCCACTGTCACATACGCTGCATTATTTCCAGTCTCAGCTGAAATCGATGCCTTTGACCGCTTTCGAATGTCTCTCAATTTCAGGGGAAAAAATAAGACCATGGAAACAAGCTGATGTTCTGCCTCTTTTTTTTTTTTTCTTTTTTTTTCCAAGAATGGGAGCCTGCATTACTGTTTTCAAAGTAGTGCTGGTTCGATGCTGTGGTGTGTGTAGCCTACATACGGCGTTTCATCTGGTATGAAAAATTTAGAACATGCGTTATATCACCATCAGACCCACAGAGACATGAATATCAAAGCACATTCGCTTGGTTTTGTTTCATAACACCCATCGATGCACCGAACTGATTCTCTCTCTCTACCTCCCTCCCTGTGCACTGATGCAACAGGGGTGTGTGTGTGTGTGTGTGTGTGTGTGTGTGTGTGTGTGTGTACTGTACATAGCATTACACGCCGATGGAAAACACAGAATTACCAGCGCTTGAAACCACAGTGCCAGACTAGACCGCTCACTCCTCTTCCTCCTCTTCCTCCTCGCAGCGCCATCTCACACCCGTTTATGATATATTCCCTCGTGATATTAAAAAACAAGCGGGCGGGTGTAAGGATTGTCTGGGCGCTCTTATCTGACGTTTGTGAGCCTTCATCCCCCCCCTTTGCTCTCCCTCTTGCCTCCTCACTTCTTCCTCCTGATCGTCAGAGCGATAACGCGGAGTGATGAAGGGGGAGGTATACGTTCTGGAAGGATAACGACATGGGCGAACAACCCCCCATCCTCTCACTATTCAACGCGTCCCCCAGATGCTGCTCTTAGATCAGCCTATTTGTTGTACACTGTTTTTTTTTTCCCTATGCAGGAGACGCAGAGAGAGACAAACTCCTCATCTTGTCTCCTCTCCTGCAGGGAGAGTTTTCCTGCATTTTCCTGTGTGCATCGGCCTACGTGTTAATCCCAATACAATCTCCCCGTCTGCAGGATGCTGCATGCATTATTGCCACACATGCACGCAAATCGGGCCAGTTTGGCACCTCGCTTGCTTCTTAAAATGTCTCTTAGTAAAAACTTTTTCATATCATCGTGCAGAGGTGAGGTCGTGCTGCTCCTCCTTGCAGCAGATCAACGCTAAACAGGCGGCGCTCACACACGCCATGTTTGCATGTACGACAGAAAGTTACATCAGGATTTGACTAAGTCAATAATGCAAGCGAAGCTCATGCCGCTGCAAACATATTCTCTGATTGCATTAATTAGATTTTTGCATTTTGAACTGTAATCATATTAAAATACGCACAGCGCTTGGATTCTAATCGCCAATGGGGACATGGGTGCAGCTCTGCCACGTAAAGTGATGTTTTCTCTGGTTAGTGAAGAACTGGTTGATTCCTCCTGAATAATTGTCACCCACAAGCAATCGCAGGCTTCTATTGATTTTTTTTAATAGAAATTGTGACTAATTGTGAGGCGGCGCGACACCTGTCTTTTCATCTGCGAATTTACTTTGGAAGATGAGGCACGAGTTGTTATGCTGTAATTTCAGTCGGGAGAAATTGATGAAATCCACAACCGAGAATTACACAAATCATGACTTGATTACCGTCTTTCACATCATGATGCATGCTGCCTGATTGTTACGATGACAGATAGACACGGAATAAAATGATGTTCAGTCAAAGAAACTTTATAGAAACTATGTCTTGACAGTGTTTTTTCCTTTTCACATTTTTTTTTATATTTATCTGCCACTCACAGAAAGGACAGCAGGAACATGGAGGCTTATTGAACCACAGCCAGTCGCAAATTATCGACAGATTCTCTTTTGTCCTAAACTGTCAGTCATTAAAAAAAACATGTACTTACCACACAAGCCAATCACAAATCATGGCGTGGAGCCCAGACACAGCAGGGTTTCATCGTGAAAAAGAAAGAAAAAAAACAACAATCACTAAAAACAAAACAAAACTTTTTTTCCACAATATATCAGATTCATGAAAATGTGTTATTTGGTTAGACTGCAATATATAGTTCAACTGCTGCCATTAAAAATTCATGGGAAAAACCTTTTAAAAGGGGGAAAAAAAGGTGAACGTGAAATGTCTTTTCAGTGATTATCTTTGTGACATTTCAGCTTTATCACACAGTTAACAATAATAATAAAAAGTGCAGGAACGTCAGGTTTCTAACTCACCAGGACGGTCCATGAATCGCAGTTTAGTTGAAACGTTTCCTCCTTCATGTGGATCTCACTGCTTCTGCAAGAAATAGTAAATAAACACTAATAAAACACGTTATTTAACGCGCACACACAAATGCACACTTGACCAAATAGATGCCACAAAGAAAAACTTTATTACTTAACAACATGCATGCACACACACACACACACACACACACACACACACACACACACACACACACACACACACACACACACACACACACACACACACACAACCCAGCTGCCACTTGCTCGCTGCTTTGCATAAACCAATAATGTAATGGGGGGAATGCGATTCCCTTGACGAACGCGGTTATGAATAATTTAAAATAACACAGTTGAAAACCATCTGAAACTTTTAAACTCGCTCCCATCACGCGTCCGAAAAAGTCCATAAAGAAGCGTAATGACAGTCGATACACTCGGCGGCGCGGGAATCTCTGCACAAATAAGACGAGTTGCTCTCATTTACATCCGATTGGATCCAATAAGAGACGTCTGGGCCGGGTTTGATTTTTTTCCCCCGTGATGATGGATGGCTGCTCGGAGCTCGCTTCGTTTGGGCTGAGGGGGTCGAGGAGACAGGAAGGAGACTGTGTTTACCCGGCGGTCACGCGTGTGCAGGTGAAGCTGCGGCTGCAGAAGATGTTTTCACATGTCATGGTAGGTAAAAAAAATGTCAGTGCTTGTGTGTAAATATCGATGTGGCTCCTGTTGTGATGTCACACCAGGAGTGGACGTTAAAGGAGTCCGCCCCCTGCAGGGGAGGAAATCTCATTTCGTTAATTAACACACCATACGTCTCCTCTCAATAAAACACTTGTTATTTGAATGCTATTATGAATCTAATCAGTAGGGGCGATGATTATTTAATCACAAAGAAAATGACCCATTAAAATTACGAATGCATTCCATCGCAGTTTGAATGTCAAACAACGCAGATCGTTTGTCAGTCACTACGTCGTAGTTCTTGATGATTATACTAACACGCACAGCTCTGACTGAACTAATGAAAACTCTGCTGGACGGTAAAAAAAAGAACAAACTGGAAGTGGAAGTGGTGGAAACGGTGCTGTTGAGGAATTTCCAAGGACTGTAGACCACTATCAGTGGTTGAAGATAAGGGTTTCCAAAATGTGATGCAGATAGTGGCTAAAATTTATATAAAAAAAATGGTGCTTTTGGAGCAAAAAATCCACATCCAAATGCGATTTGGATCTGATTTGCAATCAGGGGGGTAACAATTTTAATTATGATAACTGTGTGTGATGACTGCTTCAGAATCATGGTGAATACCGTCAGACTGTCCTAAAAACTAAAGTTAACAGTTCTCCCAACACTTAAGCCCCAGGCCTTTTTTTTCCAGTTTTCCTGCTCTAAATAACAATAAATATAGAATATGTTTACAACAGCAAACGTTATTGTACCTAAACCTGGCATCAGAAGAAAAATCCAATCAAGCAGGGACAGAATATTGCAAAAAAAAAAATGAAAATAATTACCTAATTTAATAACAACATATGGTTCCAAGATTAATTATCTGTCTATAAAAATCATACTGTGGATTATTATGGAACATAAAGAGTATATTTTATAACATTTTTCAAATATTACTTATTTAATTAGCATCCAATTAAATAATCACATGAAATTAAATTAAATAGTGAGATTTGCAGCTCTACTACTGACTGAATGTATTAAACTATTTTCTTATTGCACTGGATAATGATGATATATATTAATACTGTGACAGTAACAGTGTTTTACTGCAGATAGAGCTGAGGTTTTCACATGTGATTTATGCATAAAACTCAATTGTGAGCCTGTATCAGTGGTTTTTAAGCTTTTATCGTCTTAACATGGAACCTGAAAGCTTGGCAGAGAGGAAGGAAGTTTCTAGTGAGAGTAATGACCGCCGAGCATCAGCCCAACCAGCGTTGAACTAAATGAAGGAGAATGGAATCACCTTGTTGGCTTCATTTCTCATTTGGTCAGCTCAGCGACGCAGAGAACAGCAGCTGCAGCGTCTCCTTCCTCCGTCCTCCAGCTCTAAAAAAAACAACCTCCGTCACTTCCAGGGAGCAAACCAGTGCTGACAGAAGCAGAATGACGGTTAACACTGGTTAGAGAACGCTGGTTAAGCGCTGAGACGACATTATGATGCGTTCAAGGTCCGCTCAGTCACATTTGAAGTACACACAGGCAGATAAATTGTCATCATGTGTTCAAACATTACGGTAATATTGGAAAATGCAGCTTTTGGCAAGATGCTTGAATAACATTTGTTGATAAATGACCTTGTTTCCCCAGCAATATAAAATGGATATTAAAAAAGTATTGATCGCCATATTGATAAAAAGCGAGATCATTAAGGAGTCTCTTTTTCCAGCATATTTTAACACTATCACGATAATATCGATAATTTATAATTTTGTCAGGATAACCGTGCTATGAAATTTTCATCTCATTACGTCTCTAATTTGAAAAATGTGACTTTCTTAAATCAATCTGAATATGTGATAATGTGATTTGGGTTTGGCCTCAGCAGAATGTGACTCCTCAGGCTTATGAAAGACATCAGCCTGATGCTATTTATTTTCTTTAATTCATTTTATTTCCTCGACACCATATCCCCTAATAGTGTATATGAGGATCTGATTGTGTTGCTTTCAAGCATTCCAAAAAATATTGTAATTGTTTTTTGCTTATATTACATGATTTAAAAGGTTTTTTTTCTACATTTCTGTCATTTTTATTAAATTGGTGATCATTTTGTCATGTTACACATTGTTTTTTTGCAGATTTTTTTTATATCCCACTCACTCTGTCCTCCTTTAACTCAAAGGCTATGACCAAATATAACAAGACAATAAAACTGATCAAAGGTTATAAGAAAATGCAGAAGATCTGCCAGGAAATGCAGAATTCCAAATATACATGCGTTTACTTCAGTGTTATTTGTCCATCACCCTTTTGTTGGTGCCTTCTTTTCTATTTTCTATGATGTTCTAATATGTGTTGTATGTGTGTTGTGTATATATATATATACATTTATATATATATACATAAACATATATAATTGCTTTATTGACTGACAGCTGATGCCAATTTGATGTCATGACCCTGTTGGTTTGAAGCCTTGTTTTTGTAGTCAATAAATTATAGTGGGAGCTGCACTCCAGTGTGTGTGTGTGTGTGTGTGTGTGTGTGTGTGTGTGTGTGTGTGTGTGTGTATCCAGCCCGCTACCTTCATTAACATAGTGTCCCAAACTCGACTTAATTAACATCTTATTGGCGATTCACCAGCTGTAAGTTCATGATTTATTCCTCACTAACGACTCAGAAATGTGTGTACTGTATCACATTATCGGTGTTGATCGATGGTAACTGAATTATCCAACGAAGAATGCAAATCTTTGCTTTTACTTTCAAACAAATACCTTTTGGTCAAGATGAAACACCGTTGGTAACGTTTAAAGACCAGATCTCATATTTGGTTCCCTCTTCAAAGCTGGTGTGTGTTGACAGGTTTAGATCCATGAGCCACCTCAGCACTCCCAGCTCCACACCCATCGATCCGCCCGCTCGTCCATTGATTCGCCCTCCTTCCGAGGCGTAGTCCCGCCCGGCGCTGACCGGCCAATCCGGCCGCTCGCCGGGCCGCTCCGGCGGGACGCCGCGGAGGTCGTATATCTGGGAGGGGGGACGGTACATCAGCCGGACGCTAATCGGCTGACTCACCTTCACGGCGCCGCGCTCTGGGACGGGCCAGAGGACGGAGGACCGGACAAGGGGAAGTGGCGGAAGCGGGGAAATCGGACCGTGAGCGATTAGGTTAATGAAAGAGGGAAAACGGAGTGAAAGGACAGAAAGAGGCGGCGGCCCCGCGGCAAATAAGTTTAGAGGAGAGGCGACACTGATTGGCAGAGGGGAAATAAGAGCCAAGATACACTGTCACCGGGTGAGAGAATTACTTTAAATGTGCTATTTCAGAACCTGCAGTTCCTCTCAACCGCTGGAAGGTCAATGAAAACATCCTCGTTTTACAGCTTTTATCACGATAATTTAAAAATCTTCTGAAGATCGTTATGTAGGAAAAACTCAAATACCAAAAATAAATATCACATGCAGTGAAATGAGTCTGAGATTCTGAGACTACTAAAGATTAAATCAGCAAACAATGGGAATATACCGAGCTAAGAAGCAGTTCTTTAACAGTGAGTGAATGCACTTTTACGGCCTAAAATCCGCAGTCATGCAGATGCTCCGGGCCCAATCGTGTCGAGCAACAAAGCTCAGCAGCTTTCCAATTTGGTTCATGGACTAGAAGTGACAGTGACGGTTATTGATGTTTGTGTCTTTGCACGAAAGCGTGTTTGGCCCCGGGACCCGCTCCGAGTCAAGGCTGTTTCTTCTCTCCCCGCTCAGAATGTGCGGCGCCGAACAAAGCGCAGGGATTACAGGGGTGTGTTGATAGATGCTAAATAATGCCGAAAACAACGGCGGTCCTGAGTAATGAATTCCTAATCTTCCCGTTGTTTTTCCTACCAAAGAGTGAGGCGATAATAACAACGGCTTCTTTACAAGTTGAATTAAAGCACGCATCTCTGCAATTAGAGCTTGAACAAATGAATTGGTTTGTTACTGCAAGTGAATCATGAGCCGGGATGCGTAGCCAGCTGTAAGATACAGAAAAAGTGGTCAAATCTAGGATCTATTTAAAGTATTTGACTTTAAATATCATTTGAACAGGCTTGAAAAGTAACACTGAAGTGCACTGACTTCATAAAGTTGCTGGATTAACAAGCTCAGACATCGATCATCAGCCACCGTTAGAGTTTGTGTTGTATTCATGTCCATTTGAGACTCATATCAGGTTCTGTAGCGTTGCTGTTATGAGCTGCACTTTCTGCAGCGTCTGGCATTACGTTTCATACCAACGTTTTTTTTTTTGACAGGTTGACATTCAACTGATAACAAACGCTGATTAAAGCAAAACACGGCGTAGAGCTGAGGGGGGATCGCAGAGTCTGGTGATAATTAACTGTTGGTTCATTTTCACTGTGAGTGACACCTTTCAGATTACCGTGTGTGTCATTTGATCCTTCGTTAAAATAAAAATAATATAACAATTAGCGTGGTGTTAGAAATCTGCATTTAATTTACGAGTAGAATGTGACCTGTATTTAAATACGACTGGAGCAGTGCCTGTAGGAAGTGTGTATTATGGAGAAAAGTGGAGTAGTAATATAAGTCGATATTTTTAATGTTTAAATGAGGGTGTGTTGGACCTTTACATAGTCTAAATAGGTAAAACATGGATATACATTGAGATAAGGCCATTAAAATACACTTATTGTAAGAAGAAAGGCTTATATAATTTTGAAATTTTGTTGATAGGCAAAGTAAAAAATGACTTACGATGAATCTCTTACTTCCTACTTCTTCCTGTAGAGCATGTTACTATATATAAATGAGTTTAGGTTCTCTTCTGTTAAGTGGTGAGGGTCTGTGAATGCATCTTGGAGTAAGTCCCATGTTAACATGAGAAATAAAGTAGCAGCTAAACATGCTAACATCTTAGCCTTTGGGGTTTTGAGAGATTTTACAATACTTTATTTATGTTGGCTGCAATTTCAGTGAAAAGTGAAAACTGAGCTTAGAATTGCAATGAAAATGCTGGGAAGCAACATAGGGAGGAGCCGTGATGTGGAGCTTTACACTTTAAATAAAGTATAGCATAGGTGCTTTTATTATACAGTAGCCAGACATGAGGGTGATGAGCAAAGAGAGAAAGACAAGACATGCAACTTAAGATGGAAAAAACTTTTACCTCCAAACCACCAGAAACACCTACAGGAGTTTAACTTTTAATGACAATAATGATGTGTTGCATATCAATGCAAAAAAAAGGATGCACATCATCGTGCCATGCACAAAATAAATCCAACCACCGAGGTTGAGTCCAACAAACAGTCAGGGAGATACACAAGCCACAGACACACACAGCTCCTCGCTTTATAGATAAAAGTCTCTTGCACATCTTGATCTCCTTTTTCATGTCTCGCAACCAGAGAAGGATAGTCCTGTCTTGTTTGAATTCAGCGTAGGTGATGGGGGCGTATTTCAGCGCCGGTCCTGGCTCCTCTGCTGAGGTTTTTAAAGCACTGTTTGGATCAGGCCTGTCACAGTGGTGCTGTTGGAGAATCATTTATTTTGGTGATATACTGCCGGCATTGCTCCATATGTGCTAATTTATTTCAAGGACTGGCCCCTTCAGATTGTAATGGGCTCATCAGGACGCCCCAGAATTCAATTCTCCATTTTCATCTTTGCGCTAATGTGTTCCGCACTGAAACAAACAAGCCTCTCACAGATGTGTGTATTGATTTAAAGAAAAAAAAATCCCCCCCTACGAAATGTAGAGCATGTTTAAGCAACTACAGAGAAGAAAAACCTCTGAAAGCCTCTTTCTCTCTCCGCTCACCGACTTCTTCCTCCTCTCCAAGACGAAATAACAACTAAACAAGCACTGAAATGAAGCCCCAAAGGATCTGAAACCATCTGGCGAGCGAGCTATAAAACAAATAGCCAAGGAGCAAACCTTCGTCTCATTAAACATGGCGGAGCCGACCCGGCCCCTCGACCGACATCCCCGTTCCCTCACAACCCGACTCAGCGGCATCAAACGAGCAAAGTGCTCCGGCATCGGCCTTTCGATCAGAGTGGAGATGTCAGGTGTTCCCAAACAAATAAAGTGCGTCAAGGTCGGAAAGAGTACGGGGCCCGATGCGGGGTAAGTTAGCGTAGAATTTGTTTTTTTTTGGGGGCTTTATTTTCCCTGCAGGGAAGTAAAGAGAGCTGGTGGCCACCTCAGTGCACTGTCACACAAGTGTGAAAAATAATTGGACACCTGCACCAAAAAGAGCGAAAAATATATCCCCTCATGTCCATGAGGAGGGAGAACGGGTCCGGCCGGAGATTCACTGTTTGACTGCACAGCATCCACATATAAATGTGCGCTGGGCAATCCGTTTTACTTAAGTGCCTGAAAGCAAAATAGCATTATTTTCCCGTGTCTTCTGTAAAAAAGCGAGCGCTAATGTCGACCTCTTGCACAGAATTGGGTTTGGTGCGGCTCATTCAGGGGGGATTTTCAGTACAATATGAGGATTAATTCCTTTCTGGGGAGGAATAGTTTGTTCTTAATGGTACGCTGCTTCCCATCCGCTCTGTCTTTTTCACCCCTCGTCCCTTCCTCCTCCATCCTTGGTTTTTAAAAACGCTGCCGGTTTCCCACTTGGTGAACCGTGATTTTTTTTTTCCAGTAATCCAACTTTATCTAAGCACTGTCAGTATAAGAAAGAAAAAGAGAGTGTCTTTTAAGAAGTGAGGCGCCGGGTGCTTAAAGCAGCAGACTGATGGGGGGTTGCTGCCTCTGTCCACATGCACCACTATTTACAGTTCTCTCCTGATCAATAGGCGCTCCAGGCAGTGAAAACCTCACTGAACCAGATCTACATCTCCACCTCTTACCCCAGGGACCCGGAGATGGATCTCAGCACACAATTAAAATTTCACACTTGACTGGGCTCCGCAGACTGTCAATATTAGGAAAATGAATAACAGCAAAGTTTGCAGTAAACATAAAGTTAAAGGCGACTAATAAGCATATAACTGATAATGGTCGTAGAGAGAGCGGTGGAACATGGAAGGCAAACGTGCACGTACGACGCTGTTCACCGTTTTGTCTTTGTGCATTAGCATGCTAAACACAAGCAATAGCAATAAACACTACGTACAGTTGGGGATGATTTGGAAGTTATTAGCTTTTTATGGTATTTTAGTCTTAAACCAAACAATAAAAAGGAAAAAAAAACAGACACTGATCCCCGACAATAGAACAGGAGGAAAATTAAAGAATCAACATGAGAAAAATGCATGTTCAGGCTCACGATTATCCAAGTTATAACTCGTTTTGCATCCAAAAGACAACGCAGCATGATGTATTGATGCTACCAATGATCAAGGTGGTTGCTATAGTTGCTGCATCATCTATATGATTGTTATTATATTATGATGATAATATAACGATGACAACATATTGGAGTGTTATGATCAGGAATTAAAAAGGGGGTCATTCAGTTAGTTTCTATACCTGCTTATTCCTCATTAGGGTCACAGGAGGTCAGCTGGAGCCAATCACAGCGTGTTACAGGTGAGAGGCAGGAAAACACCCAGACAGGTAGCAGCCTACATAAAATAAAAAAATACAATAAAAATGATCAGTGATCTCAAACAAGCTCCTTCTGTTACTTGTGCAACTTTGCACCTCATCATCATCATATGTGACACGAGTGGAATTATAGATATTTTGACGCTGTTGGCAAACACAGGCGTAAATGACCAACTGACAGCGCTGGCATCTAAAAATATATATTTTTTTTACAATCTGTGATTTCCATCAAGCGTTTTTTTTCCTATCAGTGCATCTCTCACTCCTCTATCTGTTTGACTGCTCTGTGTATGCAAATGATGCACTCTAATATCTATGCAAATTCTGTACAATAATTAATTTTGTGCACGGCATTGGCGTCTGACACATGGAGGTGGCTGAAGTGCTGCTCAGAAAAATCCTCCTGGGGAGTCTGTGAGATGGAGAAACCGGAAAGCTGGAAAACCCTCTGGTTTACAGCCTATACACCAGCCGTTAGCCAATTAGCCGTTAGCCTGCAGCTGAAACTCTGAGGTCCGAGAACTGTCAAAACAGCAGGGTCCGATTTTCAGCCTCGATCGAACCTTGGAAGTCAGAACAGCTGACAGACACTGTTTTTTTTTTTCAGCCATGATGCAAGAATAATGACGACTCAACACATTCACCACCAACCTCAGAAATCTACCAGTACCATGTGGAGGCGACTGCAGCTATTTATTAACCATCCAGCAGGAGATTTAGTCTCTGGATGAATGGGTTGAGACAGAGAGCTTTGCAATGAACTCTCCTTACAATCATGTATATATTTATTTACATTGAAAAGAGAGAAAATGAACGTCTTTTGTCCAGCTAAGTTTTTTATGTCCAAGTAAAAAAGACAAGTTGGAAAAGTGGAATTTTGTCAAGAAATCGAAAAAAAACAGAAACTTTTAATCAGAACCAGGGATCAGCTGAACCTGTATGCGACCTCCAGCCAGCCGACGCTGCACTGGGAGGTTTTATTTTTCCCCCCGACAGAGGGCGGATTTTCAGAAGCGTCGCATCTTTCTGTCTCTCTGGCAGAACGCCGAAGGAGATCATCATCATCTTCATCATCGTCTTCATCAAAAGCCAAAAGCGTTCACAAAAGGAGAAAGTTTTAATAGTTTTTCAATTCCAGCCTTTATGTTTTTATACGCTGACATTTTAACCGGCGTGTCTGACAGGAGTAGAATCAGATTGAACAATACTTTTTTTTTGTTAAATATATATTTCATTTCTCAGGAAAATGACTCCCATCTTATTTGAAATTGAAAACTTGTGTCCGAGTCACAGTTGAAGACGGGTCAAATTATTTTTTTGCAGGACGCGCCGGCCTATTTTTATGTTTGTGCCGTTCCCCTTGAAACCTTCAGATCTGCGCTGTGACAAATGAAAATGTTTCGCTGCTTTCACTGCCTTCTTCAGGCGGAGTTGTGGCCGCTTCTAGACATTATCTGGCTTTAACGCCGACCTCCTGACCTCCTGAGGGACGTTTTGTCTCATTAGCGACTTTCACATTACCGGGCCAAAGGTGCGAAGGGGTTTCACACATTCGGGGGGAGGTGCTAACGGGGCCCTCGATTTTCTGGCCCAACCTAAACGATGGTCCTAGAGGGGCCGCGGCGGGCCTAGAGGCGGTGTCCAGGTAGGGGCGGGGGCACCATCTGGAACCAAAATAAAGCGAGGATGGCTGGCTTACCTGCATCTATATCCGTAACTCTCGTCACCGAAGGAATTCCTAGCTGCTTTTGCTTTTCTGGAAGTATTTGGAAGATGGAGCGGCAATTCTGGTCTGCGGGCGATGTCCGTGCTCTCCTCACGGTGTGGGCAGAGGACGACGTACGGGGGAAAATCGACGGGGCGAACTTGGGCATAAAGCGGACAACGGTGCAACTCCGCGAAAAACTGAAAAAGCTACGAGCTGCTAAACTTAATTGCTAAATAGCTAAACTTAATACACGTCTGCATTGTACATCATATCAGGACGACATATAAGGGGCTTTGTCCGCCTCCAAAACGCAAGAAGCGCCGCTAGTCAAAAATCCGTGCCGTTGCTGTAGCCTGCATGTGGACGTTTGTTTATTGTTGCTTGGTTACTTATGCAGTGAAACTTATTTTATCTTATAATGTCGGCAGTAGTTTCTGGTCTGACACTTGGCCATATAACCACCTATCCTGCTTGAAAATGGGCTGGATCAGTGACGTTTTTCCGAGCGAGGGCGTAACCTGGAGATGCTAGTAGCCCGTAATGTGCGAACAACAGCTCTCAGGGTATGGGGCCAGCGGCCTGAGGCTATCAGCACCGAGGGGCCCCCCTCACGGCCCGGCTGTGCAATGGGAAAGTGGCTATTGTTGATTCAGATTCTAACCATGACCATTTTGAAAGGAAATTTTTGACAGACACAGACAATCACTACACAGTTTTTTTGCAGTGAATCCATTAATCTAATATTCGCTCAAATTCTCTAAAAGTTCTAATAGCTCCATGAAGAGAAGCTTGTAGGGATAATTTTCATAATGTTCCCTGCTGGCAGCGTTTGAGCTCACCCCCCCACAATCCTCTGTTATGCAAATGTTTTTCCTCAGAGTAACAATAATTTGGGTTTTTATATTTAAGAAAGCGTTTTAACATCGAGGGAACATTGTTGGGCTTTTTTGTTTTTTACACTCTGTGTCCTAACATCACTTGTTTTCATGCTGACTCAAGAAGTACAAACTAGGAAATTAGTTCCACGTCGTTTCATGTCGCATGACCCACTTTTTGTGATGTCGCTTCGCCGTTTCCACGAAATGATTCATCCCCTCGGCGCGTTCACGGCTCGCGAGCTTTTCAAACACCCCCTCACCCCCCCCATATCAAACCTGAGACCACTTGATACACCTCGTTAAGCAGTGCATTTCAGCTCACTTGAAATTATAATTCTTGGGTGTGAATTTAATGGCACGGCTGCACATGACATGATGTGTGTGTGCGTCGCGCAATCAGGACGCAGTGATGAGAAAAGGTCATTCCAGCTAATGCAACATGCTTTTTTTTAATTAATTTTTCCCCCTCCTTCCTAAGAGAAAGATGTCAGCGCTGATAGATGATGCAAAGGTCACGCGTGTCACCGCTGCCGTCCCGTCCCGTGGGGGCCGATGCAAAACGGATCTGATGACTCGCCGCACTCCATCAGAGCGGCGAGCGAACAGCTCATCCGACGGCCAACCTCACCCCTAATGTAAAGCAAAAACCCACCGACTGAGATGGCGTGTCGGCGGCGGCATCGAGGCAATCCGGCGGCGTTAAGCTTCGCTTATCCCCCCCCACGCTGACGCGGATGACACACTGGAGCAGATTTACCTCCGTCTGATCTGTATCAGCAACTTTACGGTAATGAAAAGCCGGCGTGCCTCGCACAGCCGCTGAAACACACATTTCACGCCGGGGAAAATGAATCATGTGTGAATCATCATCTGGCTGGGTCATGACTTCCACTCATAGGCTACCAGTAAACAAAAAAAAAAGCTCATAAAATCACTTCTTGCCAATTAGGGCCTTTGAGAAATGATCCGGAGGAAAAATAAACGCGATGACGTGATAAACTGAAGAGTGATATAGCACTTTATTCTCAGGCTTCATCGGTTCACGGCTCACAAAGAAGACGTGAGAAATGACGAATGCCGACTGCCATTATTACGTTTTCTAAGCGTCACGCTGCAGCCGCAGGCTTTGCTCTTAAATCACGGATTAAGACGCTTTTTTCTTTTTTTGCGCCCTGGTGTTCAACGCTGTGAGAGAATCACCTGACCTGTCCTCTTTTACTATGTATGTTTGCCCGTGTCTGATCTATCATGTGCAGCACTTTGGACTGAAAGCATGAAGTCAGCTCTAGAACATGAAATAAAAATCATTATATACTAACTTTAGACTAATATATCTACATTTATTTGAGTATTTTTACTTTTATTAAGCGACAGGTCCCCTGGATGAAGTTTGTTTATAAAGATCCTAAAAAAACAAATCAAAAGATGCTGAGGGAAATACATTTTTTTTTTTAATGAAGTTTGAAGGAGTTAACGGATTGTTGTGCTCATTGAGAAACTTTCTGTTGGTAATCCATCTTATATACGAGACAGCGTTACAATACGGAAACACAGGAGTCGTGATGCTTCCTGACACTCATTATCGTCACAATCCAACGAGCTGTGATTTACAATAAGTTCCTCATCTTCTGTTTAATTACCTGGAAGGATAGGAACTAAATGAAAGAGGCGGTGAAGCGGCAGGGGCTGCGTGGACGTGCTCTGCAGACGCAGAATTCAAGCAGTTGAAGTAATTCCCTTCAAGATCCAGATCAAGCAGAAGTGTCCAGAAGCTCCGACCTTTGTGTTTCCATTCAGCGGCCCCCACATTCAAACCAGATCTGATGACGACGCGCGGCTCTTATCACACAACCCAGATGCCAGTGGGCCGGTTGATGAGGTCTCCTGGTTGTGCTCCGCGGCGCCGCCGGCTCCCAAAGGGCAGACGGATAAATTATTCAGCCTGGAAGTTTTTGCATCGACGTGGTTCGGCACGGCAGCAACATGAGAGGGATTAATCCATGCAGCGTCCACCTGGGGAACCGGGGGACGTGGAGAGTACAATTCAATTTATTTGCTTAGCCCAGATTCACAAATCACAGATTTGCTCCAAATGGGGCTTTACAACATCCCCTGTCCTTAGACCCTCACACCGAACAAGGTAAAACTCCCTAAAACAGAAGAGCCCTCAGGAAGAGAAACTTTCAGGACGGACAGGCTGCAGTAGATGATGTGTGCAGGTGGAAACAGAAATGTGATGAATGTTGGTGTAAGTGGAGGATGAGGAGCAGGATCCATCACAGCTTCCAGGTTTCACCAGGACAGCATCAGACCCTCCAACATCCGTAGATCCGTAGGTCCAGAGAAGCAGATCCCTGTTCATAATGTCTGAACCGCTGTGAGGCCATTGGATTTGTTCTTTTCAGACACGTTTGGGTGTGTGCACGTAAACTTATATAACTCTTATTTAACCCATAAGGACTCACTGACACCGGTGTAACATCTTCCTGATGAGGTTTTATGTCTGAACTTAACTCATTAAGTCCCAAAGTGACATTTACTAATCATCCTGATATGGAATATGTTCACCACTAATGTTACATAGATGTCAAAATACAGATGTTTGGGATTAAAAAGTATTATTAGTCTATTATTGGTCTATATAGACCACATCATTTTCCTTTAAGGATAAATGGGTCCGGGTTGAAAAAAAAAATAAATGACTTCCTTTTTTTTTTTTTTTTAGCCACGACACGAAAACACGTCTTTCTTTTTTTCTCCCCTCGCTTTAATCATCTCCGCCGAGTGCAAATTAGTTTAAGCATAACAGGTGTTGACGGCGAACGGGGCGAATAGAGCTCCGTATCGACGACGTGTCATCGCGGCGCTCGGCGGGCGCGGACGAGGTCATCGCGTGTTTGCCTGAGTGACTTTGACAAAGCCGGCATAACTGAGTAGATATTGTTTGCCCTGTCAGAGCAGCATTAGCGGACCATTAGCATTCCATGACATTTTCCTGTCCGTTCTGAAAGCGGCGGTGGCCCCTGTAAACAAACCGCCGCCGCGCTGCATGGCAACGAGGAGAGGGAATAGCACGTAATGTAAAATGGCATTGTTCTGCAGGGGGGGGGGTTGATACCAGGTGCGCATTCTAATGCGGCTCTGCAGGGCAACCTCTGGCCGGCCGAACCGGGGGGGGGGACGATAAGGGGACATGCAGGGAAAGAGCTCGGGATTTTAAAGGCCAAACGCTACAGGGGGTTATCAGCAACCCGAAACAATCTGAATTTTTTTACGCAAGCAACTTATTATCTGGATTAAAAAAGGACTGGACTCGGGAATGAACTTTTTTTTTTCACCTGCTGAATCCAATGGTAGGACAACTTATAATTCGATCCTGTTTGCCATGAAGCACAAACGTGATGTTTCCCGTTTTGAAACGCACATTCACCAGCTCACCGGCTCGTGCAGAGAGCTGAGGGGAAAGAAGCGACCTCTGTGTACGCCTTCTAATTCCTGATCGTCACCGCGTTACACTTCAACAGTTTTACTACGGGGTGCGACTCCCTTGACTTACAAAATTATCTTTTAAATAGACAAATAGAGTTCGCTTGATTCACGGGCGCAATTAAAAAAATACTAAATAAGTTGTCCGTCACTGACCGCCATTTATAATTTTCCTCCAAAACAGGCCCCCCCCCCAGGGGTGAGGGGGAGGCGGAAACACTTAGGCACTCTATTTGATTGAGGCCTCTTTTAATGCCGCATTGATTTTCCTGCGTCTTCTCGTTAAAGTGAAACAAGCCGACTCGCAACTCAATCGCGGTGGGTACAGTAGGTCGGGCTGCATCACCCGCGGCTGCTGCAGAATGAAACTAGATCATAAACACCACAGCTAAACTTTAGAGTGCAGAGTAAACTTTTTTTTCTTTTAAAAGCAATACGAATTTACTTTTATCACATCGTCACAGAGATTACAGTTTGGATGCAGCACTGTTTTTTAGTATTTAATGAATGTGCTCTAATTACCACCAGCCCCACCCTTCACAGTAATTGTCCGTGTAATGGGACGAACTCCATAAAGTGGTGAAGAGGCTTTACATTACGCTTTATGCCGCCGTGCAAGGCGGAAACGACCCAGGGAAAATAAAGGTGAAGCTGCAGAATGTGACGTGTGTTGGAAGATGGACCATCACAATGCTAGGAATTAGTGCTGCAGGGGGGGAACAACGTTGCTGAGACAACTCAATGTTTTGTGGCGTTATTGCTGCAAACACGTCCGCGTGTGCATGCACATTTAACACACACACACACACACACACACACACACACACACACACACACACACACACACACACACACACACGCGCCTTCTCTAAATCAGTGGGCAGCCTCAGGAAAGCCCCGAGGCTGAAGGCACACTGATGACAAAATCTGCATCCCATAAAACAATAACACTCCGGCTGTTCCCTCAGGGTACGAGGATGAAATAAATAAATAAAAATAACAACAACACAAGTGGCACGATTACCTCACCGCTAGAAAGAAAAAAAAACTCACCAGTCTGTATAGAGGAAGATACAGCCCCTTCACATTTTGTGAGGACATTTACAACAAGAGCAATATTTATAAATGAATGAGATGAGGCCCAGATTCTGTTCTGTTAGGTGATGGCGCTGGGATTTCCTGAGGGTCTGTGAATGCATCTTGGACTAAGACGCTGAAGCCAGTGTGTAGAGTAAGTTAGTAAGTATAAGAAGTGAAGGAAAAATAATAAATAAAGAAAAATAAATAGATTTAAAAACAAAAAGCATAAACGCACTGGAAAAAGAAACGAGCACTTTTGTAAAAATTAGGAAGGTTTTTAAAAATCACTTAAAAGTCTAGGATACAGAATTAGTAACTAACAGGGTTATAGATGTGGGTTTCCATCTCTTTTATAGGTTTATTGGAAGAAATTACTTTTGGGTCACATGGGATTTTTTTGTTGCAGAACCAAGAGAGACTATTGGGAATAAATCATATTCAGGCCTGACATCACATCCATTGGTGTTGGCTGCAGCCACATTAGCCTGTGTTAGCATAAGGAATAAAGTAGCAGTATCCTGCTAACAGCTTAGCATGTTTTAAAGAGTCAATACACTACTGTGCATGCAGGGATGCAGATTTTTTGGAGGGCCTAAAAAAAACTATGACCCTCAGTGTTAAACATTGCATTGTATTCTTACTTTAAAAAAAATAGACTAGAACAGCCTGTGGCTGAGACTTTAATGTGAAGGCCTCGGGTCAGGAAATGTGCACGCTCCCTTGTGCCCTGCAAAACCCTCAGAAAAAAGAAAACACTGGTAGGATCAGGTGCATCGGTTGCAGCCAACCGTCTCAACCCTCCCAAAAACATAGAGACAGAAACTGTGATGACTGGCGAGGTCTAGGTGGCTAGCTCCCAAACAACATGATGGCTAACAGCTGGAGAGCTACAGTCTGCAGGGCGTTTCCAGTTGGACGGCACCATTCTGTTGTGATGGGGGCGAGCTCTAACCTGACACCACCAGATGGTTCGTTACACAACTGTCTTGGAAGTCTTCCTGGGAAACTGTTCTGGAAAAAGGGGGCGATTAGACAAAACCATCTGTCTATCACGGGCTGGGTGACACGTCATGTTGGTTCCTACAGACTACTGCAGCCAGATGGATTCTCGCATGACTTTGTGAATCCAAAGGTGAAAAAGAGAGATTAGACTATCAACTGGCTCAAAAACTGGGAAGTTTCAGATAACATTACAACCCGTTCCCAACGATAAATTAAAATTTTGTCCCTAATGAATAAGTGAGATGATTAATACACTTTAATATTTATGTGCCATGTTTGCCCATCTAACACTTCTAAGCACTAACAGCAGAAATAAAAAGTAAAAGTATGATGATAACTAGTGATGCACGATATATCGGCCAACCGATATATATCGGCCGATATGTCACGTTTTTTAACTTATCGGTATCGGTCCGATGTCAACAAATTCTGGCCGATATGTCAACAATTGGCAGAGTTAACCCGCTACAGTTAGTTGGGTCACTGTCTGCGTGTCTCTCGGCGACGCGCTAAGCTAACTGGTCCTAGCGGGCTCCTCCGTCACATCGCGTCGCCCGAAAAGACCAAAAAAATGCGCGGAACGTTGCTCCGGGGTGTCAGACGCCGTCCTGCCGCCTTCTCGTTGGCGGCCGCGGCGGAGGAGGCCGCTGTCTCTTCGGGCGATGCGATGTGACGGAGGAGCCCGCTAGGACCAGCTAGCTTAGCGCGTCGCCGAGAGACACGCAGACAGTGACCCAACTAACTGTAGCGGTTTCTCCTAGCGGGCTCCTCCGTCACATCGCATCACCCGAAAAGACAAAAAAAATGCGCGGAATGTTGCTCCGGGGTGTCGGACGCCGTCCTGCCACCTCCCCCGCCGCGGTCGCCAACGTCGCCGCCTTCCCGGAGCTCCATTGGGTCCGCTCCGCCGTACTTCCTCTAACCACATGACAGTTTTACAGTGAGCCTTCCTTTAAATAAACAGCACTGTTGTGCTTTTCAAATGTACAGTGTTTTTTCTGGTCTGTACTAAATTTGTGACACTGCAGAAAACTTTTTTTCTCTACATATATCGATATCGGCAAATATCGATATCGGCAGTGACTGCCAATATGTATATCGGATATCGATATCGGCCGAAATTTTCACATCGGTGCATCCCTAATGATAACGTATGTGTTTAGTTTCTTGGGGAATAGCAGCCAGCACATGACTTCCTGGAGTATTTTATCTCCACTTAAACCTACAATATGTTGCTTTTATATTTCTGTTTTGCATGGATTACACGTTCAAGGTATAACTTGAGTGTGTTTAAATAGCTCTAGAGGTAATTGTAGGCATCTAAAGAAAGTCGGAGGAGAGTCCACTAAATGCCTCACAGTCTCAGCTAAATGGGAAGAAATTGACAATTTGAGAAATCATTTTTGCCTTAGAAGAGAAGATTGATAACGCTGTCAGAAAAAATAAATAAAATAAAAACAGCTTTGTTTTCCCTCTCACTGTTTTTCTGAGTCATTTATTTTTTCTGTTTTTCTGTCCAATTTTCCTTATAATTTTCATTATAATTTTTTTTAGCCCTGTTGTTCGGGGTAATTCTTTTCCCCCTAAATTATAGCGATACTCGTAAATTCTGTGAGAGAGAGACGTCAAATTGCCAGGAACTCCAGTGGATCTACAGTGGTTCGAAGTCAGCTCATTATAGACATTGGCTTAACGTTTTATGGTTATGTGGTTTTATCTGAGCTTTTTAATCAGCGTCCAATCAGTGTCCACATAATTAAAGCGAGTAGTGTATAGCATCATCATCCTGATCTGATATACTATAATATTAATTTAGCATTTTACTAGAAAACGTCTCCACATCCATCTTTTAACCACTGACTGCAGTCCGTGTTAGGGACTGTCTGCAAATGACACATGTTTCAGTATGAATTGACTGATAAAATCATTATATTCACAATGTCCTAAATACTACAGGTGAGATTTCTTTTAAGATTTTTAATGCAAATATGATCAAGTTCAGCTAAAAGAATGATAAAAAAAATATATTTATCGATTTTTTGTTAACATTTCAGCTATTAAATAATATTACATCCATATATATTTCACCAAAACCATGAATACGATGAGCTACAGCAAACAAGAGCAGGGAAATTTAATTTTCTTTATTTTTGGTAAACATATTTTTTTATCAATTATTTCATATAGAAATTTACATATGTAAATTGCAGACGGTCCCTAACACAAACCATAGTAAATGACGGTAAAATGGCGACATGGAGACGCTATTCTCTGGTAAAACACCGAGTATTATGACGTTTCTGTATTTTACACTCTTTATTTAGATAAAAGCCAAAATCCAACAAGCCAACTGCTTCAGATAGTCTCTAAACACGGGAAGAAAAGATTAGTCCGGACAACAGAAAGGAAAATAAGAAAATAAATTAGTCTGAAAAACAGAAATAATTAGCTTGAAAAATGTATTTTAGATGTATTTTTCCCCCCTAGTGAATGCAATACACCTAAGTATGGAAGAAGAGTGGAATGTAAAATGTCAGACAGGTTCCTCTGCATTAACTGGCCTTTCTCAGAGTGAAAACATGCTGCAGTGCTACTCGCAGGTCTAACTATCTCCTTTTGGACCATAAAAACATAATCATTATTATAAATAGACCATGAAAACGAAAATATAAAACTGGGAAAATAGCAAAACAGGGCCCTATGTGGTACTCTATATTGCAGAAGTCTGCAAAATACCATTTCTATAACAATTAAAAAAAAAAAAAGTTTCTCTTTTATCCCAGAGGTGGACTGCGAGGAGGAAAAAAACAAAAAAGGTGCAGAAAAGTCATTCCAGGCTGTGGATGCTCGTCCGTCCCCAGGCTGCCGCTCTCTAAGCTTCTGTCGCTCGGCAGAACCTCTGGATGACTTTCAGCTCCCCCAGCACACCATTGTTATTCCTGCGTCTATCCCTCAGATGTCCTTTTCTACAGCACATCACTCGCTCTGAGCCCTCGTGTGAAAAGAGGAAGGAAGGAAGGCGGCAAAAAAACACACACACGCACACACACGCACAAATGGGGAGAGTGCTGTCAAAAGAACAATTTGCACGACACAAAAAGCTTTTGTTTCCAGCCCCTTGAGTGTGAGACAGGTGGTCGCTGTGGGAATAACTCTTGAAAAAGCTGCAGGGACAGAGGTGTCAAGTGCAGCCATGGAAGCAACTTTTGTGCATCAAACGTTCTCTAATCTGCGGAGAACACCATGCATATACGTACACACAGCGGATAAAATATTCCTTTTCTTTAATTTTTTTTCATTAGTTGCATGGCACAAAAAATGGGTGATAAATCCAAAGAAATACAGTGAAAAAGAAGCCTGATCATATATAAATATAGAGCACAAAACAGAGAAGAGTGACAGGTCATTATTACAGGGTGTTGGCACAGAACAAGATAAAAGTAACAGCACTGAAACACGGCTTTTTTATTCGAAAGTACGGAGTCAATCAGCTCATCATTTTCAGGGCAAAGGGGGGAGAAGTAACAAGAAGGTGAGATCTCTAAAACAGAGCCCCCCCCCCCACAAACATACCACACATTTTTAAACCAACATGGCAAACATTTAGTTCCAGTCAAAATCTGTCACACGGACACTTTCCTGCCAATTATGTCAGCGCCGGTCGTGCAGAACCAACATGCTTTCCCCCCCCCCGTCCATCTATTGGTGCCATTTCTCTTTGCTGAATCAATACTGAGAAAGCCGTCTGTGTGCGGTGATAATTGGGGCGACAAGCCGCAATTATGTCGCGCTAGTGGAACTGATTTGTTATTCCAGGGCGGCTGAACCAGTGAAACAGCGCCGTGAACGACGGCTCAACGTTTTCCTGTCAGGAAGAAATGTGGACTGTTCCTTTTAGAGCCCCCCCCCGAAGCACGAGGTATTACCACTTAAACGCATTTTAAGGATAATATATCGCCAGGTAATTATAGTTCAGACTGAAGCGATAAAAAGGATAAAATTATGTGTTTCTAATAACTACATCATCAATGGAAACAAGCTGACTCCACAGGAATTTCTTTTTATAACGTTACCCAGTGTGCACTTAGGTGTTCGGGCAATACTTTGTTTTAAATGACATTTTCTTGCACGGCGACTGGTCATGGTTCTACTCACACGGATAGTTTTAATCAAATTCGCAGAAGAAACCTGGGGAAATTGTTTCGACGTATGGGCGGAAAGTTGCCGCAATTACATTCAATCTGCGTCGGAGCCTTCACCAGCTCAGAGCGTTTCCCTAAACGCCGGGGTAATGGTATTAATGCAAGCGCCGGGAACATTCATGCACAACTGCATAATTCATTCAAATATTTATTGAACCACAGAAGAGAATCTTGGTTTGTTTCATTGGTACAGTGGGACCTTACTATACAAAAAAGATCCCTTTTTAAATCAATTAAGTCCAATATATACAATTTATCTTATGCAAAAAAAGTATTAAGGAGCATTCTGAGATGAAAACTGCTGACTGCAACCCCCCTGC
The DNA here is from genome assembly GCA_036785175.1 of Eupleurogrammus muticus. Classification (NCBI taxonomy): domain Eukaryota; kingdom Metazoa; phylum Chordata; class Actinopteri; order Scombriformes; family Trichiuridae; genus Eupleurogrammus; species Eupleurogrammus muticus. The sequence continues at coordinate 46,112,013 of JAYKQN010000001.1, read as the reverse complement.
AAGCTACCGAATGACTATTGCCTTTTCTTTTTTTTCTCCATACAATAAACATTGACTGGTCTCAGCGGTGTAACGAATGGAAACGATTTCTAATGCAATGCAATGCAACTGACCCCTACACTTTATTTCTAATGTTATGCATTTGTCAAACCTACAAGCTTCAGTACATTAGTCCCTTATAAAAAAGTGTGACGTCGACCTGAGTGTGTTTATACGGACGGAACTTTAATAAATTGCAGTTGGAGGTGATTTGTAGCGTCATTTCTCAGCCCTGGGACACACTGAATAGTTTTATTGTAGTAACACTCACTATTAAAACTGATGACAGGCAACAGGAAACTCAAAAAATAAAATGTAAAAGGCTTGAAAGACTTTTTTCTTTTTTTTTGCCTTGCCGCAGATGATGTTGTCTGAATATAAAGCCGCTAAAGAAAGAAAAGCGACGCATTAAATGGTTTACACATTCAAAAACCTCCATTATTCCCCTACACCTGTACTTTGAAGCAGCTCAATAGACAGAGGAGAGCATGAAGCTACTCGCTAGGATTCCATCTCTCACACATCTGGACACGGGGTGAGTGCAGATTGCACAGAAATGTGTTAAAAAACCCACTGAAACAAATGATGGTTGCGTTCGCCGCCCAATTACAGCCACGTCTCTGGGTAAACTAGATGACGTTTTACAGGTTTGTATGAATGAAACTAGTTTTAAACAAGAAAATTGAAAATTCTAACACATGCACAAATAATAAATCTTAGTCACTACCTGTTCATATTCTGTATATCCTGCACCCTATTAATCTATTATATTATTAGTTATATCTGTATTTATAATATAGTCTGTATATGTTATATAATATGTTTATATATCGCCTATACATAATGTAACATAAGTATTTAAGTTACTACTGAAGCACTTCTAGATTGTTGCTTTGTATTTGTGACATATGCAATGACAATAAAGTTGAATCTAACCTTAAAAAAATGATAAATAAATGTTGTGTAGTTTTTTTTTTAAATATACTTTTATGCTAAATTTAACTGTAAGCAATAGATAGAAATATTGAAAAAAGTTCTTTTCCTTCCAGAACTTAAAAAAACTGCACATAATATTTCTGGATGTGATTTTATTATTATTTTATTATTGAGCTGCGACTGGTGACTTCCTGAAGTCTTTGCTGTTCTGCTAACTTCATGGTTATTTTTCTTTTGTGAATGCATAACTTGACATTTTTACACTTTGGTTTTTGTATGGATTAAACAAAAGTGATATAAAAAAGTGCCATTTTAAGCTTTTGTTCCATGTTCTGTTTATGCTAAGCTAACTGTAGCTTTAACTTTACTGTGCAGATATAAATGTAGGATTCATTTTGATGAAACAAGTGAAACCGTTTAAACTAGGGCTGTCAATTTAAGCAAATGTTTAATCACAGGTTTTTTATACATGTATGGTCATTTTTCAAGTGTTGTGGACACATTGGTTGGAAATCAATTAACATGAAAAAGGACAAAGGCTGTCAGAAACCCTCACAGGTGCAACATTTAGCTTTAAAAAAACAACATGCTTGAATCATAATTTGCTGCACTTGAGCTCGACAGGCACAGATGGGCCTGTCGGAGGCTGCAGGTCCTCCACTGATCTGAAGATCAGCGGGTTGGATTGGGTTTTTATTCAGAGTGTCCACGGGCAAGAAATCTGAAAAATAAATCAAATCTGAACCTGGCATTGCAGCTTCTGAATCGACCTTTGAGTGGCCAGAATGGTTGAAAGGTGCCGTACGAAACGTAATTTATTCTCCGCTGTTTTACACAGAAGCCCTCGCTGCCTCCACTATATTAACTGGCCTGCAGGACGTAGCAGCGTTTAGCTGCATGTTCATAAGTGTAACCATCTAGTTGAACAGACTTGGTAGAAATGATTTATATTATCAATAAGTGTGTTTTAATTAGTATATAATTCAATCACAATGTTTTATATTACCTCATATTAAGGTTTTTTTATTGTCTATAGGGGCTAAAGTCTGCACCATCACTACAAGATGCCGCCAGAAATGATTAAATAATGTCCATAAATGCATTAAAACAGGTTTGCATCCTGTGGCGTTAACTTTGACCTCTGAGACGACATGAACAATGTGACACCAAAGGTTTTGCGATTTTTTACTGATTTTCACGGTCAGGTTGGCTTTAAAAGGAACAGTTACCAAAATATCAGTAGGAACGCGTATCCACACGTAGGAAAAGGGAGAACTGCACCGGGGAATTTGGCACTTTTCATGAGCTGCTAAACCCGGGGAGGCCAGCGAGCGGCTGACGGACGTCGCGTCTCACATCCGAGTCTGCGACAGATTTCATGTTCTCCATGTGTCCAAAGCAACCTATGAAAGTTTGAAAGTTCCTGTCGTCAAAATAAAAGCACAAAAATAACATCATGTTTTAGTAAAACATTACATCTAGTAAGACCGTAAGGAAACACCCCCCCACCCACCACCTCCCCAGAACTACATACATTCATTATGATCTGGGCCTTATGGAAATAAAAAAACTAAAAGTTAATGGATAGCAGATAATACCTGTGGTTATTTCGCTGTGAACATCACACAGACCATAATGGCGTTGTAAGGATGCCCTGAAATGCTCATCATTCTGCTCTGTTTTGCTTCAGCGTATTTATCATCTTTACATGTTTCAGTTTCTTATCACACCTATTGTACACAGCTTGATGCTCACGCATGTCCCGACCCGGCCTCCACTGGACAGGCTACATATGCTGGACAACCACGACGCCAAATCCAACCCTCCGCCCGCGTTCATTCATCAACGCCGTCCGCTGGGATCTCCCCGCGCTGTTCAGTGTATAAATATGAACGTAGGGAGTAGAAAACCGTCGACTCGCTCTCGGACGTCATTCAGTGCCGACAAAAAAGCCAGAATTTGGCGGGGGTGGGTCACGTATGTGCAGAGGAAATATAAAATGGATCTTACATGTCGAGACCTTAAAACTGTAGGTTGTGCTTCCTGTACTCCAACGTAAAACATTTATCATAAACCTTTGAATAGAGCTTCTTTAACATTTACAAGTTATACAGTTACCAAATTGGTTTATCTTCTTAATGCTTCCATCAGCTTTGATACTTCAGCAATGCAAGGGAGACAACAAGAAGAGAAAAGAAGTTAAGTCATCTTCAACGGAAAGAATAAGAAACAAGACACAAGTCCTCAAAACATTTGTCATAACCAACAATGAACGGAATTTTTCATTTTCTCTTTTTTACAATACATTTGTTTTTTTTAAAAACCCCGCTGGTTAAGGTTATGGTCACAGGTAGATCTTCCACAGTCAATTCACAGTTTGTGTAAAAGCAGAGAAACATTCTCGCTAGAGTAATAAAATATCATGACTATTATTATGGTCATTATTATCTTTTATTCTCGTATTGTTCCTTATAAATGGCGGAGGACAGGGGCGAGGCGTGTCGCAGTCCCAGAGTTCACGCTCTGCTCCCTGTACAACGCAAAGTTTTAATCAGCATCGTCCTTTTCCTCCTGTTAAAAAACGCTCGCTCGCAGGGGAGGGAGGGAGAGAGAGAGAGAGAGAGAGCGGGGTAATCATTCCACAACCGCTTCATCCTTTTTACTCGATCTCGCCGTTTTGTTTTATTTTTTTGCAAAAACGAAAAAAAAGGAAAAAGGGGGGAAAAGATCCTGGAGCCTCTCATCGCCGCCGTTTTCCATTTAATCCCATCTGTTTGTTTTTTCGGAAACCTGCGCTCAGGGTGTGTGTGGATGCCCTCGTGGTGGACAACACGTTGGCATGGGCCACACACACACACACACACACACACAGGCGGCCATCTCATCGGGGGGTAAATCTGGGTGTATCCTCCCTCTGAACAAGCGTGCCCCTCCCGTCAGCACTTGTGGGGCGAAAGGAAAAACATGTAGAAAATAGCCCATCAGAGGAAAACATGGACGGGAGATGTGTGTGTGTGTGTGTGTGTGTGTGTGTGTGTGTGTGTGTGTGTGTGTGTGTGTGTGTGTGTGTGTGTGTGTGTGTTCCGATGTCGATTAACACCCAGGCTCACGATTCGGTTTGTGATCTGAAGGCACTTTGTTTCATGGCAGAAAGTAAAGTGGCTTCTCTCCCGCAGGCTGGAGTCAGGCCTCAGTGTTGGACCCCTCCTCTTCCTCCTCCTCCTCCCCTCCTCTTCCTCCTCCTCCTCCTCCTCTTCCTCCTCCTCCTCCTCCTCCCCCCCTCCCTCCCTCTCTCTCCACGCCGTTGCTGATTCTTCTTTGCGTTCGTTGTCGTGCCACCAGAAACCATCGGTTGGCCACTTGGACTTTGTGAGCACAGTGTTAAAAGAGACGTAGGCAGCTACAGGGGAGTAAGCGAACGGAACTAAACGTTGCCGGAGTCCTCTTGTTGTTGTTGTTTTTTTTTTTTTTCTACAGTACAGCACCGAGCGGATGAAGAAATGCCGAGGTGTGACGCGAGGGCTGAGAGGCTCGAGGGTGGGAAAACAAGTGTCGGTGATCGGCGTCCGAGAAAACGAAGATAAAAGATGCACAGAGAAAGGTCTGGTTCCGTGTGAGCGGGGAAACGGTATTTTCCCCGTTCCTGCTCCGCCTCGAGAAGAAAAAGTCAGCAGTGTCTGTATCCCGCCGCCGTCCAAAGATGTTTTTGTCAGAACGTCATAAAATTGTTCTTGTGCTTTACAAACTGTCCCCACACACACACACACACACACACACACACACCTCGACGCGCGTGAACTCTTTTGTTTGCCAAAGTCCAGGTTTTATTCGTTGCTCACCTGCCTTTGTGCTCGTAGACACGAGTCCTGTGTTCTGTAAAAGAGGTCTCTTTAAAAAAAACAAAAAAAAAAAAATAGCGCATCTTCTTTATTACTTTTTGTGTAACTTTTTTAAATCACTATTTTTTTTTCCGTGAAAGTTCCGGTCCCTGCGCGGCCCGTCGCGGACCCCCGCTGCGGTCAGGATGCATGAATCTTTGGTGATCGGATGCCGAGGGGTTCGCTCGCAGACGGCGGGTCTGGATTCGCGCCTCTGAGGTGATGGAGAGAAGGGTCACCTCTGACCTTCCAGCAGGGTCATCACCACGGTGACGCAGAGCAGCCATATATGGGAGGACGTGGGCGGGGCCTGGGAGCTGAGGTCTGAAACAGGAAGAGGAGAGGAAGTTGTCGTCATTACGCCCCAGGCCTATTTTATATTACAGCTGCTATATATTATATTATATATTTTCCTATAATTTCCTGCTATAATGATAATAAACAGTATCTCTACAACCACATGGGTTATGCAGTTTAACCTGGTATCAGAATAAATCTACGACTTGTGAGGTGATCACAGACTTTATGTTGCTATGACAAAACATTGTGGTTTATTACAAATAAAAAATATACTTAAAATAAAAATAAAAAAATGCACAGTTAAATAGAACTCGAACAAAACATATAGAATATATTCTACAAGATGTTTAAAAGGACTTGATTATATAATCACACAAACAGCTCAAATCTAAATTAAATCTCTAAATAGTGGTTAGTTGCAGCTCTACTACTGATTTTATATTAAACTATTTTTTTATTGTATTGATGATGTGGAAATTGATGATATATATTGATGCTCTAACAGTAACATTGGGTTTTACTGCTGATGAGATATATTAATAAAACTCAATGCTGCCCCACCACAGGGTTTTTTTTACCCATTTTTTGGATTTTATTAAATATTAAAGAGCCAAGTGAGTTTAAAGGACCATTTGGAGAATGGAGTCACACTTGAATCTTGCCTCCACTCTCATATCTGCAGGTTGAAGGCCACATACAATCACATTAAACATTAACCTGTTTCCAGTCTTAATGTGAGGTTTCCTGGTTCCATGTTTTCAGTATTCAGCATCAATCTTCTCGCCCTAACTCCCGGAAAGAAAGTGCACGAGCACGAAATGTCAAACGTATCCTCTAAAGCAGAACTAACCCGCGTGAGCCGTTCTCCCCGAGCGGCGCCGTCAGTCAGGAATCACCTGCGATCGCGGCCCTCGTGACATATTTCTCAATTGGGCCGCTCTTACATCACGTGGAGTCATGTAAGATTCATCATGTGGGATTGAACTGCATAATTCATAGCGCTGCTCGCCGTCCTCAGCCTGGGCGACCCCTCCCATAACGCCACATTAATTAATATGGACGCTTCCAATCATAATGGAGCCAAATGGAAAATAAGTGAAATGATAATCCTGCAGCCATAAGAAGAAAATCGCTGATTCTGGTGCAGACACGTAGTTATTTTGCACCAACGCCGTGAAAGATGAACACGGACCGAGCGGCGTCCGACTTTTCTTTTTTTTTGACACGTGTGAAAATAACGGCCCCCGTCTGCCACGAAATAACAGGAATTAAATGGAAGGGAGCCGTGTTTGCCTGCAGACTAATGTCACCCCGGCAATTGCATGTCATTTTCTGCATCCTGTTTTTACCTTCTGTCGCTTCCTACGGTGCAATTACGGCGCTGCCGCTCAGCCGCCGTTTCGCGGCTATTGTTCGTGTGATTACGGGACTGTTGCCGCGGCAACAGCATCCTCCCTCTTCCCCCACCCACCGTCCATGTGTGGTAGTTCAATACTGGCAACCGGCAGGGATTAGATCCCCTCCCGTAAAGCTCGGGAAGGGGTGTAAGCTTTAGTGGACTCACTGGGGGGCGGGTCTCGACACTCCCCTTCCTCCAGCGTGACGTCGTCAATGGCGATGTCTCCCTCGATGCCCGGTCCCCGGATCCCTTCCAGTACCACCTATTGGGGGGCAGGGACCAGAGTGTGTTATTACGATTCTGTATCACCACAAAAACAAAAAAAGCAGCTCCGCCGAAAAAGACAATACACAAAAAGTAAGAAGAAGGTGTAAATTTATGCTAAGTTGCTCCCTTATGTAAAAAAAATAGCGTTAAAACAGTTTCGAGCGACACCAGGAACAAAAGAACAAAAAACAGACACAGAAGTGCAGCCCGCAACTATAATTACTTTGAGCAACAGCAGCCGTAAAAGTGATGGAGAATATCGCGGTTGCGTGTTCCCTCCTCTCAGAGATTAGCTTCCTGATGGCGCAGCGTGAGTGATATGGCTTTCTCGATGGCAAACAATGTTTATGGATCACATCCACTTAATATCAAGGCTCATGAAGCGCTTCATCAATACGCAGCCCCCAAGGAAAGGGTTAGGGGGGGGGGGCTGCGTAATTCATTCATTAGGTCGTCGTTTTATTTGCTGATTTGTTGTCCTCACCTGGAAGGATGCTGTCGGGTGGACGCTCACTTTGGCCTGCTTCCAGCGGTCGCCCTGGTTACCGCTTAGCGACCACACGGGACCCTCGGATGTCGTCTGTCCCTTCTGCTTCAGGAAGGCGTTTAGAGTCCCTGCACGAGGGGGGGGGGGAGAGAGAGAGAGAGAGGGGTCAGTCACACACACTCGTACGATCCTACACACACACACACACAGCTACGGGAGCTCAGCGGGTCCAAATTTCAGTTGTTCATCACCACTTTTTAACAAAATCTGCACGTGTTGTTGAGAATTATCTGCGATCTACAAGTAAAATAAAGTTTGTTTTCATGGTCACACTCTCTCTCTCTTTCTCTCTGTCGATTTCAAACTTACATCCGTCTCCCTCGTGATTGACTTGGCAAGTAAAAAAAAACTTACAGTACACGTACAGCCGAGAGTTTAAAATCACAGCTGGATCTTTTAAAAGTCTCGTATGGCTGGGAGTGAGACTTGAAGGTCTTCGTGTTACATAAACGCCGTCCCACGCTTCACAGAGCTTAATCCACGCAGCATTGAAGTGAAGTTGTGGTGTCACAATTCCACGCACACTCACGGCCATCCTCATCAACCAATGGGAAACTACCAGTTTTTTCTAGAGTTCTAGAGGATATAAAGTTAAAACCACACATATACCACGGCTTCAAATAAAACCCAGGAAAGCGCGATACGAGGCCCATAAACATTTGATGCTTAACATTCGTCTCTGACTCAGCCCCAGATAAATTATTCCACAGCTCATGTTATAATAATCTAAATTAATTACCACTAATGGGCAAAGTATGATGAGAATTTTTGGTGAGTGTGAATCATTCCCTCCCGCCGAGGACGGTTCTCCCTCATTACTTTCAAACCGGTTCCGGCTCCCTTTCATCTCACCTGGAAAAATTTGGCGATTCGCCTCGACATTTTTTTTTTTTTTTTTTTCGAAAGCGTGATATGACAAATGCATTTGGGCGCGTGCAACCTTTACGAGCTGCACGCCGTTATTGAGCGGGAGCGGACCGTGCACCGTAGCTGAATTGAAGACCTCAGCCTGGCCCTGGGCTTTGATATAAAAACTGTCAGATGACGACACACAGTGAAACAACTTTATTCTTCTCTCCAAACATTGATTGCGTTTTTTTTTTTTTTTTTCTTTTTAATTCTCAATGCAGGAAGCGAGAGAGAGCAGAGCAGAGCGGATTCCAAAGACCCGAATCACAACATTGACGCCGCAGACAAGTATTCTCCCGGCTCAGTAGGACCACCGCTCTGAAGTCGAGTTTCACAAAGTATGGAAAGCAGCGGAGCGATTGCACCCTCGGTTTTCAGGCGTCTTCGCCTCAGCGAGGCGCCTCATTACCGTACCGCCCGCTTAGAGAAAACATCTCCGCCAGAAAGCTATTCTGTGTGTCCCCCCGTTCATATTCTCTCATCACTATGGTACACACCCCCCCACCCTGACAGCACAATCTCCCCGGTGAGAGATGAGCTCTTGTACGGAACATGACCTGCGGTTTCATCTCCCGTTGAAGTGTTTAGGATGTAGGGGGATTCTTGCTGAGTTGGCTGGCTTACGTTTCCTTTGAACTCATCTCCATGTAGGTGGTAATATCAGTGTCATCACATCCCCAGCTACATGCGGCATGTGCTCTGGAATCACTTTTTCTAAATTTATAAATATATATATATATTTTTATTTAAAAGAAAAACCTGTGGCAGACACCTGGGAAATTAAAAAAAAAAAAAAAAAAAAAAAGATCTAAGAGAAAGAAGATCTGAGTGTGGTGAAAAAGTGAGAAATGGCTCTTGGAAATTTATAATTATGTGGTGGGACAGAAAGAAAGAGAGAGATTTTCATCTCATTTATCTCTTAGATATATACAGCACACCTATGATATATACATATGTATATATACATATAGATATAGATATACATGACCAGGAAATCTTATTTTCAATCATTTTTGCATGGACTGACAAACATTTGTACAGTAATTTTTTGCACCAAACTTGAATATAACAGGACAGAAAGAGCCCTATAGGATAATAATTTGCATGGTGTTGCCAAATGGAAATGCTATGGAATTGGGGGCTGGAATATCATGTAAAAAACAAGGAAAATCATCGTAGAGTGTGGTTGGAGAGAGGTTCTGAAGGAGCAGACGCTACTGAAGGTCGGGCATGAATCAGGCTTCGCTGCTTAATCCAATAAACAAAATGCGACGCAGTTTCCAGAGGCGAAACTTTGATGTGCGCCTCAGTAATCGAGCGTGGCCTCGTCTCAGGTAGCCCGCTGCTCGCGGGCTGCAGACGGGCTTCCTGCCGCCGCGCTCATCAACGTGTGGGCGACACTCCTCATCGGCCGTGATTCACCTAAACAGCAGCAGAATCCCAGAGTTTGCTTTGTGACTCACAGCTCTGAATATGAAACGCTCCCAACTGTTTAAAGAACAACCAACAAAAGAAAAAAGAGCACACGCTGACGTGAACGTACATTTTCAGACATTTGTTGGGAGAGTTCCCTTCTCATGGGCTGAGGGGCACGGCCGGAGAAGCAGAATACTAAGCGGAGCGTAGCTATGTATGATCTGAGCCGGCTTTTCAAGTCCTTGACATTTAGCCCATTCATCATAACGCGCCACAGTCTGGGCACGGGTTTCACCACAGACGGAAAGAGCGGGGGGAGGGAATAGAGGGAGGGGGAGGGTCTGGCGGGCGATCAATTTGAGCAAATTGGAAATGTCACGGCCTACTCAACCTCGGCAGGGAGCCGGAGGACCTCTTATCTCCCTGCCGAGTCGCCCTCCAACACCTCTATCCTTAGATTCTCAACACCTCCCACTCCTCCACCTCTCCAGATGTTTGCCCCCCCCCCAACCACCCTCTCCTCCCCGCCTGGACACTTCCACTCTGCCTCTTCACTGGAGACAGCTGCATGTTAATCTGGATAAATCTCACCTCCTGCTGACGGTTTAAAGCGTCACCCTTATTACATATATAATAAAACCCCAGTTATATGTAGCTGAGCAGATATTAAATTCGAATATCATGACACGTACTGCAGGAAAACTCAGTAGCAGGAAAAAGTTCAGCTTCACCCCCCCCAAAAATAATCCATGCTCAAGAATCTAATATTTATTTAATACCAGTATATAAGTTGCACAAACACAAACAAACTCGATTCGCACAACACAGCAAACTCGAAAAAAAAAAAAGGAAGGACGAAGGAAAGTGAAACCAAATGCTCGCTGTGTGGTCAACAGCATGTAGTGATTTTACATTTGTTGCCTGTAAATTCTTTTGCGTCTTTGCAGACTCAGATTCATATTTCTGTTGACGAACCATTTTTATTGTTACATATATTACGTACATTACAATATTTCTGTGGGGCTCTCGCCTCCTCTGCTGTCACGTGGGATTCAGGTGAGATCTGATGGACTTCGTCTCATTAATTTTAGCTGCTAGCTTTACAAGGAAGATGGCTGCCATCACATCAGGTTGTCTCTCTTATCAAATGGAAGAAGGTGTTATCCAGGTGTTGTACCAGCTAAGGTAACTAGACAATCAATGGAGCTGATCAATAAACACTTACTGAAATTAATAAAAACCTGGAAACCAGGAAAAGCTGCTGCTTAAATGGTGTTTATTGGTAAAATAAAAGGTTCAGTCTGGGTCAGTACTGACTTCTCCATCACATAGTGTTAATGCTCATAGCTGTGGTGCTGCCTTCCTCCATGCTCCTGGCTGTTGCTCTGTGTTTAATGACGTGTTTGTTAGTGTGACAGGTATGACAGCTGCTGCCATCACATCAAGCTATCTCTCTTATCAAATGGAAACTAGAAAATCAGTGGAGGGCTGGTCTGTGGACTTAACTTACTAAATTTAATTTAAAAAAACTAAAAACTGAACAAAACACGACACACACCTACAAGTTATTAGTGCTACTGTACCATAATCAATAAATGATGAACTACCTATGTTCTAGTCTGCATCACTTCGTCCATAGGAAGCTGTTTTATGATATCTTCAAATCTCCAATTGTGAAAATAACACATTGGGTGAGCAGAACATAACGTTGTGATGTAGAATTAAGAACCAAATTGAAAAAAAATGGTCTAATCCTTTAAGTTTGGCCGAGACCACAGCTGCTTTTCTTCAGGAGCACATGTCGAAGACGACGGTGCCCATGTTTGCTACGAGAGGTGCCATTAACGGATCAAATGGGAGACATCTGGTGGCCTGGGCAATAACAAATAATAACCACATAATGAATCTATCACATATAATGGTGCAGTGACCTGAAACACATTGCTGCCGCCGCCGCTATAAACGCCTTAATTTGGATCCATTAAAATCTGGGGATCGATGCGTTGGTGTCAGAACAGAACATTTTCTAAACCTTTGGCCGGGGTCCACACACACGTGGCGTTGGTGTATATTGACTTTTTTCTCTTTTTATAGCAAACGTTGCAATTATCCGTTAATTGCTTCATGATGCACGAGGACCTCCTTCTGTGGTCTTGAAAACAGGCTAAATGCCATAAAAACTGATATAGACATTTTCATTTCTAATTGCTTTTTTTTGAAGGAGGTGTATTGATATTCTGTGTGTTTAAGCAGCGACTGACAATATCAACTTATTGTTTTGAAACATGACCGTCATTCCATAGCGGCCTCCAGGCCCCAAGATACTGAAATGGCCCTGAAACCACAACCAGCGATGCCCCTCTGCCCTAAGAACCGGGGCTGTGGTTCCGAGCTCCACTAGTTTAGATTTTTTTAACAGGATATTCAGCTAAAAAAAAAAAGAGTGAGATATAGCTCAGACTACACGAGGAGCTGTGATACCATGCCTGGCCAGTAGAGGCCGATAAGCTAAATTTTATATACCTGCAGTGCAAATGTGAGGAACTATGTGGATCTCCTTGCACTCAATGCACTGATCTTATATTCAGCTGTAAAGCTGCAAATAATACCAGAAGTATCAAGGGCACAAACATCACCTGAGACATGTCGTTCTGAAAAAGATCCAGACTGGGGACTCTATCTGGTCAAATCTGGTGATATTTGGCGTGTTTGGATCGGAAAGTGTGTGGTAAAAAAAAAAAAAGAAAACGCTAGATGTGTAGCTGGGGCCTAAGGCGTACCTGGTAAAATCAATCATCAATTATGTTCTCTAGCCCCGCTCTTAGCCTGAGGTTTACCTTCACTTAGTTAGATCCTGTGAGCGTTGTGAAGCGCTCGTTAGACCTTCCCTTAGCCTTCCCTGGCCTTATTAAACACGATGCTTTTCTAGATAGCTGCAATACTACATCAGCATGCCCATTTAAAATAGATAATTCTATATTAACTTCTATGAAAACTACTTCAAATAAAATTTCTGTTCATGAGTTGAATATCCAGAGACTTGACTGTAACTGCATGAGCTCAACATTTATTAATAGAGGCATTACAACACTATATTTAAAATGAGACAATAAAAATCGATTGTTTTACTTCCGCAGCGACGTCACATCGACCTGACGTCGCTCCTTAAACTCGCTGCTGAGGTTCTTCCTTTAGTTAAGAACCCCGTCCAAGTTCATCGTGAGTGGCAAACGCCGCCCTGTGCAGCGGCTAATGATAGAAGAAGTGAACCCTGAGACTGAGAAATCACAAATAGAGGCTATTAAACGCTGTTTTAGTGCTGGAGATCCAATTTTGCACACACACACACACATACACACACACGCTCGGCTGCAGCGTGAACTCGGAGCCGGAGCGCTCGCCGTCTCCTGATTGGCTCCCGCTGGAACGCTGGGAGTCAGACGGAGGCCAGCGGGTGCTCGGAGTGCTCCTCCAGTGGCTGCGCTATCTACAGAACGGTCCAACGCCGGGTTGTTATCTACAGAGAGGAGCGCGAGCGCTAATGCTCCGGATTTGTGTACACACCTTTAAAAGCGTTTGTTGCAAAATTGAGATATCTTTTCTGCTCCAAAAACATCTGACAGATGCACTCACAAAATCACAGCAAAGCTACCCTTTTTTAGCTTCTTTTTTTCTACTGTGTTTTATAAGTCACAAACAGGGTGAATAGAAAAGCACAGCAACAATTTAAACATCTTTCAATTTACGTCTCAAACCCTCTGTGACATACCACAGATGCTTCGTTATAAACCTTTCTTTCTCCATCCATCCATCCATTGTCTATCCCGCTTATTCCCTTTCGGGGTCGCAGGGGTCTGCTGGAGCCTATCCCAGCGCGTTAAGGCGAGAGGCAGGGATACACCCCAGATGGTCGCCAGCCAATCGTGGGGCACACACACCATTCACACACCATTCACTCTCACACTCACACCTATGGGCAATTTAGAGGTTACCAATTAACCTGAGCATGTTTTTTGTATTGTGGGAGGAAACCGGAGTACCCGGTGAAAACCCACGCAGACACGGGGAGAACATGCAAACTCCACACAGAAAGGCCCCAGACCCAGGCCCCAAGGCGGTCTTGAACCTGCGACCTTCTTGCTGTGAGGCAACAGTGCTACCCACCGCACCACCGTGTCGCACCTTTCTTTCTTTTTTTGCAAATTAAACTATGCTTTTTCTTTTAATTGTCAGGGTTTTTTCTCACACACACAAATGCATCATTTCACAGTGAGTTGCCGAAGCAATTTGACATTAAACTTGACTTTGCTTTGCAGCACAGATTCTTTTGAAAACTGAGTGTTAATCATATTCTTTATCTGTTCCCTTGACCTATTAAAGGTACAATGCCTACATTCGTACACACTGTAGCTTAAGCAATGAATATAAAGCGAGATGACCTTCTCCATGGTGGGTATATGACACATGACCTTCTGAGGTTTTTATTTTCTAACCAATCCGAGCGTTATAACTCACCTATGTGTTTTCCATACATGTGGTAGAAGAAGCCGAAGCAGTAGGCCGGTGGGTTGGTGATGCCGTACGGGTTCTTGGGCGCCACGTTGAAGAAGGGACTCACAAGGCGCGCCTGTTCGCCTTCCTTCCGCGGTCTGGACGTCTCGATGTACATGTAGAAACCTTGGGAGACAGAAAGACACACATGTGGACACACGCACGCACGGGAGGGAAGATTTACTAGATTCAGATGCTTCATAGCTGCACAATGAAGATTCATTACGACTTGCTTTATCGTTCATGTTAACACTGTGCTGAATGAGTTACTAGCTGGAGCCAAGGAATTCAAGCAGTCGGATGATCCGACATGTGGTAAACTGCCTGTTTACCAAACGGCGAGAACTGGTAACAACCCCTCATTGCAAATGAAAACTAGCTGCACACAGGTCTGCTATGTTTGTCCATTCTGTTTTAACGCTTCCAAAGAAGCCCGGCTGCCTGGGGGTGGCTTTAACTGCTCTTGTTTCATCCGCCGTCGCTGGCTCGGAGCAATAAAAACCGGCGAGCGCGATGTTATGTTAGGATTAATCGCCAAAACTACAGAAACAAGAATTTCGCCTTAAGGTTATTACCCGGCAAATATCATATTTACAGTATAGTATACTATATATGCCTGGCGGGAAACTGCACAAAGATTGGATGCAACCCTTTGTAAAGTAAGAGAGCTTTTTCTCGGGCTATGTTCAGAATCCTGAAACTACTTTTCTGACTGCCTGCTGATACACCAGCAAATTATTTGTCGCTGTAAAAGCTGTGAAAAAGAAAAAAAAAATCCTTGTTCATGCTCAGCTGCCTTTTTGCAGCCAAGTCTGTGACAGCACGGTGGAAAACAAAACCTTCCATATCTCAGATAAAGAGCGGGGCTTTTTTATATATTTTATATATAAAAAGAACAGTTCTCCTTTTTACTAATAGTAATAACCAGCGGCCTGACAGTCATGGTCGGCAGCGAGTCCAACAGCTCGCACGTTTGTGCCTGAGCCACGAAATCTGAAGCCAATCTCCGCCTCGCCACGTGGAAAGTAGCGAGAGGGCCGGCCGCCGCTTCCGGCCAAAATCAAATGGAATATCTCCATCGAAATGAATCTTATATCGGATAATTATATGCAAAGAGGAATGGGGGCTGGTAATGAAATTCCAGACATTTTGAAACCATTAGGTGATTAAAGCCAATGCATTATTTACTGCCTCAGCTGCTGCTGGTGCCACAGCACTATAATAGGCCCTCATACCCCACCGCTGATAACTTCCAGCAGGAGGATTCATATGAAATCCTCTCATGGAGCCCTACAAATCCAATTTTGTTAAATATTTATTGATCATGGTCTTGAATATTGAATACCTGCACGTGTAACGGACATATTGAATACTAAAGACTATGTGATTTTAAAGATCCCCTTTGGACGTGTGTGAAGACATACAGATACTCTGCTTGAAACGTGTGTGTCTGATATGTTTTTTTCCCCGAAAAAAAAGTATAATACCACTTATAAATCATGGAGATGACATCTCCTCCCTGCAGTAAAGCCGCTTCTCAGGACTCTTTCCTCAAACGTGAGTAAGCGTGCAGATAACACGACCAGCGCAACTAGGCCAAGAACGCCAGGCCCCCCCCGACCCAACTCCTGAACATTATTAATATTAGCACCCGCCTCACTTCCGCCGGAGCTCGGAGCGGCGCTCGGCACCCGGCAGCAGCTCAGAGGAGGAGGTGGTGGTGGTGGGGGGGGGTGCACGGAAGCAGAAGAGGCCTGTTGGCCCAGAGCTGTTGTGGTTTTCTCCTGACGGAAACCTGGCTAGACAGCGAAATGCCGGACTCAGCTTCTCAACTTGACAGGTCGCTACTCCTCCGTGGAGATCGCAATCAGCTGTCGGGGGGGGCAAGAGGGGGGGTGGGGGAACCCGGGGAGGTAGACTCTGCATATAAATATCTGGCGCTGGCTGCTTATTGGGCTACATCTCATAGCATGTTAAAAACACCACCAGGACGGTTAATAGGGTTAAAAGCTCATTGTTGGATTGTGCTGAATCAACGGACGCTTTTCACAGCAGCAATGCTAGGTGACCTCAGGTGTTAGCAAAGACACTACCAAACTGAACTAAACTAACTCTTGACTGCACCCACAAAATTCCCTGTATGTACTGTTTATTCATTTATGATTTACTACTACAGAGAATGTATTCCTGTAGAATGCAGACAGATCTGCACACACAATTTTTTCATGTCCCGCACACTGCTCTGCTAACTACAGTATGTGTAGTAAATGGTGAAATAATAAAATCTTTTTGTGTTTTCACACTGTTTTAATATTCATTACTTATCTATCCATCCACCCAGCCATAAAGTGATAGTGTTTGGATTTCCTGAGGGTCTGTGAATGCATCCTGAAGTTTCGGTGTAGTTGATATAAAGGAGAAAAGATGGCAGCATGTGAAGTTTCCTTATGAAATTTGTTGTTTTGGCTACGACCACATTAGCCTGTGTGATACTTAAGTATCATGATAAATAGGTGTATGGGTTTTTAAAATGTTTTTTGGCAAAGATGCAAAGAAATTCTCCTTGAACACGGGTCTGCTACTTATGAGGCAAGCGCACAACCCCCTACAAGACTTCAAGTTTTAATGATAATAAAAATTCGTAAAGGTGATTTGACTATCCATCTGAAAAAGTTGGGTTAGCAAACTATTTCTGTCTCAGAGAGATATGTGAGCCACAGACTGACAGATGTGCTTTGCTTTATAAATAGATATGTCAACATGCCTGCTGTTATTCATTATTGGTAGATTTGAATATTCTCAACTTATTTCCGTCAGTCAGTTTCTATACCTGCTAATTCCTCACTAGGGTTCTAACAAACAGGTAACCAGCCTATCATGGCTCACACACACCTTTCACTCACACCTACAGGCAATCAACCTGAGCATGTTTTTGGACTGTGGGAGGAAGATGGAGAACCTGGAGAGAACCTACACAGACACATAGAACTCACAGAAAGATCCTAGACCAAGGACTTAAACCTTCTCCACCACATCTCAACCTTTTTTAATACTAAAAAAAGACAGTATCTGAATCCTTCTAATTCTATATCTTACCATGTAATTTACCCGTAACATTATAATCACACTGTCTGCCCGAGTTCCGTGGGAATCGACGTATTCAGGCATAGATAAATGAGAAACAACAGAGTGGTGTCCGTTTAAATGTGTGCATTCAACCAACGTGTTTCCAATCCGATGAGCAGGTGCAACGCTTTCAGAGCCATACTGACAGCTGGAAAAAAATAATGGCTCACGCTCACGCCAACTGCTGTTTCTTTTTTTTTTTCTCATATTGCCGCATAATTTTGCATTATGATTGTTCTACTATTTACTGTAGTGTAGACAAATCCCTAACTGAGGAATGTAAGTGGGTAAGTTGCTCACTGGTTGGTGATTTGTAGATAATTTTCTTCTACATTACGTCCATTACATCCGAGAATTTTATAAGCCCACATATTCCTATTAAGTGTCATGGGGGCTGAATCCTGCTAGGGAACACTGTCGACTAGCTCTAGCACTTAGGCGAACAAAAGCACTTGAACTATGGGTAATTTAGACTTTCTAATGTAATGGACCTTTTTTCACAGCATGCTTGCATGAAATAAAAAAAAACACCCGTGTTACCAATGCTTATAATTAATTCTGTCAAATAGAATCGGTGTGCTACTGTATGTCAGTATAGCTGCTGTAACACAGGTCTGTTCATTCACATGAGTGCTCCAAAACACATTCTGTGACTGCTTTCGAGAGAATAGCACAGCTCTGTGTCTACAAACACATTTGTGAAGGTGTCTACATCCGCTGCCTGCTATATGTAATCAAAGTTTTTTTTTTTTTTTTTTTATTGTCAAACTGTGCTGGACCAGCTCCGACACAGCTGGAAAAAACCATGTTGTTTCATCAGAATGCAGCTCTATGGGCTGCGTTATGCATCTTATAAGATACTTCAAAACGCATCAAAACACATTATTGCAAACATATGTACCAGTGTAGGGGGCTCATATACTTTGATGTGTGTATGTTTGTTTTTTTTTCTACCTAAGATGAAAGCGACTGCAAGCACCACTGCAGGTAATCTCACCTGTCCATCAAGACATGCAGGTGCACATCCTAAAAACCCATATAAACACTAATGCATTGAGATTATTAATGGGCCTTAGGAAGGGAAAGGAAAGTACAACCAGTATAGACCAGGCCCTGGTCCTGCAGGGCTTCAGTGGCTGCAGGTTTTTGTCCAACCAGGCCGTAACACACCTGATTCTACTCATCAACCACTATAGCTCTTGCTAAGGACCTTGGTTGGAACAAAAACCTGCAGCCACAGTAACCCAGGACCAGGGTTGGAGACAGTAACATTAATCATAGAAATAAGCGGGTTGTTGGAGAAGATTGACGTCATCTAGAAACAGTAATTTCAATGTAATTTAATGTAGTTTTGTTGCTTTGGTGAAGTAGAACTTGTTCTCTTTTTAACTGATTGCTGAGCGACGGTTGCAGGTCTACAGGTTTTCGAGCCGCCCTACTCACCCTGCTTGGAGCCGCTGCGGTCGCCGCTGGGCCCGGTGTTGGGCGTGTACTTGGTGTCGCGGGTGGCGGCGCTGTGGCGCGTCCAGTCGAAGTCGTCGTTCTTGTCCTGGGTGAACATGCAGATGGGCTCCTCCTCGAAGCTGCAGTGGAACTCTCCTGGCGAGAGTTCACAATCGTCACGGCGTGAGAGAGGGAGAAGTCGCTCTCACTACGAGCTGCAGTACAGTGGGACACCTACTGTATATTCATGAGGTTTCCTGTGTGTGTGTGTGTGTGTGCCTCAGGAGGATATACAACAAGAAACTCTCTAATTACACTGTACCATCTTATAATTTCTAAATTAAGACGTGACCTTTCGCTGACTGTAGCGGGGACGCCACTGAGTGAGTTTGCTTTTTCCCCCCCTAACAGCGACATACATTTTGGCTCCGTTCTAAAAGGGAAGTCTCTGCAGAGAACCCGAGAAACACCCGACGGCGGCGTGTGCACGCGTATCAGGGGTGGTTATTAGGAGCGTTTCATGATTAAAAAGGAAAATTAGGCAATTGTCCTTGGATATTTTTGCACTAGAAGGACCCCCGTGTAATCAGGCTTTGGAAATTGACACTGCCTCGCTCCTCCTGCATCGGCTTTTCTTTGTTTAGCACGTGCAGGTGGATTGTTCTTTCTACTCTGCTGCCCCACACACCCATTTGACTGCAGTTTTTATACTACATGCACAGGCAATGAAACTCTTCAAGAAGAGGAGAAAAAAGGAAAGAATAATTGTTCTAGCGCAAGGTTATGATTGGGCACAGGTAGGGGGATATCAGCGAATACGTGCACAGTAAATATACTAATGAATAGTTAGAGGAACCAACCCACTCACTTTAAGTGTCAAAACCTTTTTTTAATCTATGTACTGTAACAAACAAAAGCAAAACACCTAACCAGAGGACATGCTGCCGCTGAGCCGTGTCCACAAAGAGATAGTAAAAAAAAAAGAGCATTTAAATTCAGGATGCAGGCATGTGTTCTGATAAATATTCATTGAATTATTAAAATGTAGCTGGGAGCAGTTTGGAGTAGTGACCTTGAGTGGAACAGAATCTGCAGCTTTTACACAGGTAATGGAGGTAACGCAGACAGAGGTAAAGCGTGGGCGGACGGACGGCAGGAAAAAAAAAAGGAAGCGGGCGATGGCGCCGGCGGGCGCGGGCAGCGAGATAGGAAGTGCGGGGCGGGAGGTAGAGAAAGTGGCGGAGTGGGAGAAAGGGGGGCGGGGTCACGGGCCCTCCTGACGCTTCCCTTTCCTCATAGGTATGCAGATTTAAATGGAAGGTCTGGCTTCTGGCGCCGGACCCGCACGCCCCCGTCCACTGCGAGCTAAGCGTTTAAATGTTTTCTATTCCTGCGCTGGAGAAGAAGAAGATGGAGGGAGGCTGGCAGGTAAGATTTCCTCTAGGGATTAGGATAATGATGTGGATGGTTAGTGATGTTGTTTTAATCTTAACGCCCACTAAGATATATTTCTATATGAATAAATGAGCTACCAGTCAGGGATGCACCGATTGTTGGATTCTCCCATTTGCGCTCAGGTTAAATGTCACGTTGCTTATTATTATTGTTATTATTTAGGGTTTACACGCACAGCTGCAGAATTTGGAGAAGAACCCACCAGGCTGGACGCGAGCCGACATGGGCGCGTGGTTGGGTTTCATATAAATGTGGAAGAAACTGTCATCTGTGTGGGAGCATCTCACTGACGCGTGTGGAGATGCTTCGGCGCAGATTCCTAATAAATTATTTAAAAAATAAATAAAGTAAAAAAATGCAATTAGGAAATATTTATCTATTAGAAGCTGACACTTTTCGAAAGTTCCGTTCATGATCTGACCCGGATACAGTAGTGGCTGCTAACTGCTAAACCTGGACTCACAGAGTCCTAAGCAAAGCAAATACTGTGCAAGCAGCCCTGTAATCTAGATAAATATGTAAAGCCGAGAAGTGACTCATCCCCCCCATCTGTTACAGCACATAATTTGCTATACGTTGGCGATATTATTGATGTTCCCACCCAGAAAACCCTCTAGAGAAAAATTATATGTTTATGGAATCCCCACCCCAAGTTGTAAAATTGTGCACGGGCAGCAGTAAAGCTAAAGGTGCTGGAGTCCATGGCATTAGCTGACCAGGCTTTCTACGTTAACCCCCCCCACACCCAAATCTCCAATCATGGCTGCAAACATTCACGATCTGCTGCCTCACGAGACGCCTGTTTTGCAGCTGATGGAGTTACAGTAAGAAACAGTCACAGTCCACATCTGCAGCTTCAGATGCATTGGAGAAGATGTTTGCCAGAGTGCTAATGCACGGACAGTGAGCGGCTGCTTTTCACATTTTGGATGAAAAAAGAAAAGACTGAACAGTAACAAAGCAGGGCTGCTTATCTTTATGAAGAAAAAAAAGAGATGAGTCTTACTTGAAGGTTAAACTGTAAGGCTCAGACTAAAAGCTGTGCATGCTGCATGCATGTTCTGCTAAACTATATAACTATAGTGCAAAAATGTGTCTATTTTTGTGAGCGGGATGACTTTTTGGCCAAAATCCTATTTAAAGCTGCAGTGATGTTAAAAAGTGTTTTTTTTTTTGCACGTTTATCACACTTAAATCATCAAAATGTTCAAATTTTAATCATAGACAACACATCCATGGCCCTGTGTGCAAAAAGTGATTGTCCTTCCAATTCTAAAAACTGGTTGGGCCTTAAGCAGCAACAATCAAGCATTTGCAATAACTTGCAAAGGGTCTATGGAGGCATTTTGGCCCAGTCATCTTTGCAGAATTGTTGTGGACTCAGCCACATTGGAGGGTTTTCATCCATAATCCGCCTTTTTATGGTCATGCCATGGATTCAGGTCAGGACTTTAACTAGGCCACCCAAGCGCTCATTTTGTATTTCTTTAGCCATCCAAAGGTGGACTTGCTGGTGCGTTTTGGACCATTGTCCTGCTGCAGAACCCAAGTTCGTTTCAGCTTCAGGTCACAAACAGATGGCCGGATACTAGACGGCAGAATTCATGGTTCCAATTATCACAGCAAGTCTTCCAGGCCCTGAAGAAGCAAAACAGCCCCAGACCATCACACCACCGCCACCACGTTTTACTGATGGTATGATGTTGTTTTTCTGAAATGTGCCATTACTTTTCCTCCAGATGTAATGGGACATTTTCCAAAGAGTTCAAGTACTATTTCACCAAAGTTCTTGGGGGGGGGTCTTAAAAATGTTTTCTGGCAAAATTGAGCATTTTTAACGGTGGAGTTACAAACACTGACCTGCACTGAGGCAAATGAGGCTTGCAGCTCTTTGGATGTTGTTGTGGGGGCTTTTGTGACTTTTTGCTGCATTTTGTGGTATTTTGGTTGGCCAGCCACTCTGAAGCTCACCACTATTCATGTTCCCCCATTTGTGGATTAAAGCTCTCACTGAGTTCCAACGTTTTAAAATGGCTTCATAACCCTTTTTCAGACGAGCAGAGCTCAATTACTTTCTGTCTTTGCCTGAATTTCTTCAGATCTCAGTGTGATGTCCACCTTTTAAAGCAGGTGTGATGTTTTAACAGGGCTACATAGGTTTGGATTTCTTTTCTCCCTTAATAATAAGAGCCTTCGTTTAAAAGCTGCATTTTGGGTTAACTTGTGTTGTCTTTGACTAATATTTAAATTAGTAGATTGTAAACATTTAAGTGGGACAGAAAGGAAAAAAAAAGTCAGGAAAGGAGCAAATGCTGCTATATAGCAAACTTGTCTACAATTTAGCATGTGTTGAAAATTCCGCCGTCCTTACGTCATTGTTAAAATTAAGAAAAGTTTAATAGAGAAGCACACAGTGCATTTATTAAAGCAATATAAATGGAAAACAGGGCGTTTAAAGACGGGGCTGGTGTGAACACACGTGCAATTTCACCCCGCTCACTCCCAGCTCCACACTCGCCTGAACCTTTGGCTCAATGCGGCCTAAGAGGACAGTTTTAGTCTATAAAAAGGCCCATGGTCCAGCTGCACTAGATTAAAGTGCTTAAAGACAGTTGAATCCTTTATTGTAAACACAAAGACAAGAAAGAACGTTTGTACTGATGAATCTGATTAATGAGATTTTTTTTTTATAATTTATTTTCCTCACTGCTTTTCAATTAAATTTAACTTTCATGAAAAAGCACTTTTTTGAGTAGGAGGTTAAATATGAGGCTTTGCAAACAAATCTTGTAGAAGAATGGTTGAATGTTTTCTTTTTTTTTTGCATGACTTTGAGCTCATTTAACTTGTACGTGTGATGTGACCCTAAATGTGTGATGAAGGTGAACAGTTCAATTATTTTTTATAATGAAGATTTGTTTCTTTTTCACTGGCACAAAAAGGGGAATAAATAACATGAAAAACAAAACATAACATTTTTTTTTTAATTGGCATTGGCCGTTATACTGTTGTTTCGGTGCATCCCTACTGAGAATGATTAGTGGATTCTTAAGGTGTGATTTAGCTGCATGTGTAAAGCTTAAACAATGAAATGCATCATAAATGGGACGAAACATTAAAGGAAACACATAGGGCACACACACATGCATAAATAATGCTCACCAAGCACTGAATATGATGCAAAGGCATTATCCAAAATGAACAGCATCCTGCAGCGATTTATAGCTTTCAACATGTTTGAAAATCCTAAAGGGGGAAGTCAAATTCATCATACTTCATTTAGCGCTACTTAAGAATACTTAGGATTGTCTGGCACAGCGTGACACGCCGAGCGTCGGATCTCTGCAGGATGTCGTCATTTCGAGCCTTCCCCACTGTTTCCGACTGTGATTTGATAAAAGGAGCTCGCTCTCCGATGAGACATGCTAAGTGGTATGCACATTACTTACTCAGGTGAGGGTTGATGGGAGCTGTGAAAGAGAGAGGCCAGGGACAGTCATTAGTACAGAATATCATGGCCGTGTGTTATTATGTGCAGCATTTATTAAAAGGAGAACGTGCACGGAGGCGCGCGCAGCTGTGCAGGCACTAAAGCTGTCTCGCTACTAAACAGTTTGGCCGTTTTTCCTTTTTTTTTTTTTTTTTTTTGCAGGTTACACAGAATACCACACATGCACAAACACACACGCAGGAGCTGCTATTAACCTTTCAGCCTTCTGCCATTTACCGTTTAAAGTACATAGTTAAAAAAAAAAAAAAAAGTCCACATGTATAAAGATGTGTGCTTTGCATGCTCTTTTAACAGAAGGAACAGAGTCGCGTGGGAAGGCCCTGGAAATATTGATATTAAAACACAGCGGCTAAGCTCCATCTTAGGAGAGATCTGAAGCTTTCTCTATGTAGAAAACAGCGGCACACAGTTAGCAAACGGCTGGCACAGGCAGGGATCTCCGGCGTGTGACGCAGACGTTTCCGCGCCCGCTATCAAACGTAAAGACAGAGGGATTAGGAAGGAGCAGCCCCACCACGTTAATGAGCTTACACTGCTACCGCTTATCGTTATTTCCATTTGCCGGGACGTTCCTCTCCAAGGTGACTCCCATTTAGGGCGCTTGAGCCTATTTCGGGCGACCATTTGGAAGCCAGTGAATCACGGAAATTAGCAATAATCACAAGTGTGTGCTGATAACTTTTCCTCTAACACCCTTTATTCCTCCTTTGCTTGTCCGCGCCTAACACTGATGATGAGCATTTTCTTATTAAAATTATTTTGCCCACCTGACCATGGTTCCGCCCTCATTGATAATTTAGGAAGCGGCCGCTGCACCACACAGAGAAAGGTCAACGGTATCACGCGGCGAGCCAGTCAGCCGGCACTTCACTTTTTGCAGAGTAAATACCATTTAACCTGTCAGGAAGATTCATGGGCGTTTTCATGATCGATTGTTGACCGGCTGAATAGATGTGATACATCAGCTCTAGCACAAAACTATGTTGCCTCCTGATTTATGAAACCGTGTTGTTCGCGGGGGGAATTGATTTTAATCCAACCAATTAAAGTGAGTAATAACAAATCATTCCTACAGGGGAAAACGTGTAGTGAAGACCGGGGGAGCCGTGAGCTGCTGTTTGAATTTATTTTAAAAGCAGCAATTTAAGTAGTGGTTTGTGCTTATATTTATTAACCGTGTTGGTTTTTCGTGGGAATGTCCGTGGGATTATGGGATTATGCCAATTTTAATAAGTGGGCAAAGAACGTCATAGCTTTCACATCCACAATGGTGAGAAGAAGAATATTATTGTGCAGGAAATCACCACTGGCTCCTACTGCATCTACAGTGAAGAAAACAAGTATTTGAACACCCTGCTATTTTGCTATTTCTCCCACTTAGAAATCATGGAGGGGTCTGAAGTTTTCATCGTAGGTGCATGTCCACTGTGAGAGAGATAAACTAAAAAGAAAAATCCAGAAATCACAATGCATGATTTTTTAATGATTTATTTGTGTGATACAGCGGCAAATAAGTATTTGAACACCTGTGTGTCATCTAGAATTCTGACCCTGAAGGAGCTGTTAGTCCGCCCATTAGAAGTCCACCTGCATCCATGTATCATCCTTAATCAGATGCACTTGTTTGAAGTGGTTAGCTGCATAAAGACACCTGTCCACCCCATACAATCAGCAAGACTTTAACTTGTAACATGGCAAAGACCAAAGAGCTGTCCAACGACACAAGAGAGAAAATTGTACACCTCCACAAGGCTGGAAAGGGCTACGGAGCAATTGCCAAGCAGTTTGGTGAAAAAAGGTCCACTGTTGGAGCAATCATTAGAAAATGGAAGAAGCTAAACATGACGGTCAATCTCAATCGGAGTGGAGCCCCATGCAAGATATCACCTCGTGGGGTCTCAATGATTCTAAGAAAGGTGAGGAATCAGCCCGAAACTACACGACAGGAGTTGGTCAATGACCTGAAAAGAACTGGGACCAACGTTTCCAAGGTTACTGTAGGTAATACACTAAGACGTCATGATTTGAAATCATGCATGGCACGAAAGGTTCCCCTGCTTAAATCAGCACATGTCAAGGCCCGTCTTAAGTTTGCATATGACCATTTGGATTATACAGAGGAGTCATGGGAGAAAGTTTTGTGGTCAGATGAGACCAAAATAGAACTTTTTGGTCATAATTCCACTAAGCGTGTTTGGAGGAAGAAGAATGAAGAGTACAATCCGAAGAACACCATCCCTACTGTGAAGCATGGGGGTGGTAGCATCATGCTTTGGGGGTGTTTTTCTGCACATGGGACAGGACGAGTGCACTGCATTAAAGAGAGGATGACTGGGGCCGTGTATTGTGAGATTTTGGGGAACAACCTCCTTCCCTCAGTCAGAGCATTGAAGATGGGTCGTGGCTGGGTCTTCCAACACGACAACGACCCAAAGCACACAGCCAGGAAAACCAAGGACTGGCTCCGTAAGAAGCATATCAAGCTTCTAGCATGGCCCAGCCAGTCTCCAGTGTATGTGGTTTAAACACCTCATGATGTTTCTGAGTCTAGAAAAAAATTAAATGCAATTTAAGAGGGACTCCTGAGTAATTTAGCAATAGGACACATAAAAGTAAAAAAAAAACACTGGAAGATCACAGTGTGAACCTACCATCTTACTCCCTTACCAACTTTTTTATTTTTGGTGATGCATGGTTGAAGGCAGCCATCTTTAGCTCGAAGTATATTTGCAAATTGTATTGTTTGCAGTGAGGAGGGTGTGAAATGAACGGGTTTGGTTTGTTTGAAAAGTAGTGATAAATGCAAAATTAAGCTCTCAATGTCAATGATACTTTTTATATGCAATCTCAATGAACAATGATGTCAAACGTGCGTCCACTCGTGTGCTTGTACTGGTGCAAAAAATAGAGATGAACACACAAGCAGAGAGAAACAAAAAGACAGAGGAAAAGAGAACAAACCATTGCATTTCCAATTGAATCATATTAAACATTCAGTGAACTGCGACGCTCGCAGCTGAAGCCTCGCCGTGATGGGGGCACGAGCGTGGAAAGAACAGCCTGTTCACTGCGTCGGGGCCACGCTTTTGTCTTTATATGCTGCAGATTGTTAAAATACCTGCTCACAACACTCGATCCACGCCGGACCGCACGAGCAAAAAGGAAAGACTGCACTGGCGAGGGGGGAGGAGGAATCATCGGCTGCGGCAGAGAAATGTTTTAAATGAAAAATTACAGCCCGGGGACTGTGAAACGGATGCTGCTTTTTTTTTTTCCTCATACAAAACTGTACGACTACTCGCCTCCTCCTCCTCCTCCCTCCTTCCACTTCCAGCCTCGCCGTCCTTCCTCCTTCCTCCAAGACCCTGGTTATGAAAATCTGTTTCATTGTCAGTTTTTTTTTCTCTACCTGCAGCTTCCCAAAGCTGACTCACCGCGCCTCAGTCCAGATGAATGTGTCCGCTCAAGAAATATCCCCCCCACCCCCCAACGACTGAGGAAATCAAGCAGATCTGAGCAGGAAGAGGCCCAGAGGCTGTGCGAGCTGTACAAACCCCGCACTGACAGATAATTGGACTTCCAGTTGACAGTAGATGACTGCGGTGGAAGGCTAAAATAAACAGCTGCTGTTGACATCTTCAACAAAATCACTTCCTCTTTTATCCATTTTTCCAGCTCTTTTGAATACGTTTGCACCTGAGAACCTGAGTGGACCTCGCCATGCGGCGTTCAATACGCGCTGCGCTGCGAACGCATAGGTGTGAAGAGCCCTCGAACCGCGAAGGCTTTCTTTATTTTTAATACTGTGCGGCACTGAAAGAAAAGCCTGTGGCTGCAAATGTAATTCTGTTAACTCCTGAGATAAACATTCCAAGTAATAATGAAGTAGAAAGAAGCTTTGAAAACTTTGGTTTATAAAAGGTCATGTCCTTCTGGTGCCAGATGTAGAAGAATCTATATATGTGTTAATGTTAAACAGGAAACTTATACATTATTTTTCCCCATTCAATGCATAAGATCATCAGATTCTCAATCATCCTGAATTTGTGCACGTGCACCATTCTCTCCATTTATAGAAAATGGTTTCCAACACCCAGCTATTGGCTGGTTTGCATATAAAGGGCATTTACTTTAGTTTTGAGGAAAAAATGGCAGAAGCATTTAGGAATAAATAAGTGAAATCTCACAACTCTACAGGCTGCAAACACTGTGGAAAAGATATTATGCAGCACTGCAGCCTCTATTGTTAATTGGTCACAACTGAACTTTATTTAAACAAAGATCATGTATCGCCAACCTGAGCGAGTCCCAGAGTTAAATTAATTAAATATTGCATCAAAAATAGGGTTCCATAATTTTGATAAAAATAAAGATAAATTATTGAAAAAAGCTAAAAGGTGATTGAGCCGCACTCTAAAGCTGTGTGACCCGCAGGTAAAAACTCTGTCACCCGACCAGGCAATTATGCCGTCAAAGGTAATTACATGAAATTATATAGAAATTCTATTTATACAATAATTCATAGGCTACAAGATTACATCTATTTTAAACTGAAAAATAGCTATAACATGTATTTATGTGTTGACGTGTATAAAGATCTATAATTATTATTATAATGCATATAATGCATATGCTTTAAATCCTAACAGAAATAGTAAAGTTATAAGTTACACCAAAATTCATACTTTAATTATTATTTCCCAACTTGCAGCATCACACTAGTGTAGAGCAATCACTTCCTGGGGATTTGTATTTTCTGAAACCTTTTTGTGTGTATGCATGTCTGTACGTTTGTCCTCTGGTTTCCTACCTCTGCAGCTGACAAGAAAAATGAAGCGGTTTCATCCAAACTGCTTAATTTTGATTGAAATACAAAGTGAGCTCATTGACCGCGGAAGGACGGAGGTCACACACACACACACACACACACACACACACACACACACACACACACTCTCTCCACCCCGGCCTACTGGCCTGCAGCTACATCACAAACCAAGACCGATCCGACGGCCGCGGCCAAGTGTCCTCAACAGACAATGACGTCCCAACCCCCTTTTCCCCACCGACCTCGTAAAAAAAGAAGAAAAAAAAAAACCGACACTCTCCAAGATTCCCATCCGTCATGTTTAGGGGCTCTGGGTGGGGGCCAGGGCGCGCTGAGGAAGCCCCACGCCACGCCGTCATGGCGTCATGGTGTCACGGCTTCACAGCTCTTTCCGCGGCGTCTTTCCTCTAATGGCGACGGACGGAAACAATGGACGCACCCAAACACAGACGACCTGTGTACAATCATCACCGATCCCTCCTCCTGCTCTTGCATCAGTGTGTGTGTGTGTGCGTAAGACACATTGATGCAAGCAAGTGAAACCTTAATGGACTTCTGCATGAATGATCCGCCCTAGGTGAAAAATCTAAATAATGCAACCAAATGATGTCCGTGCAACATCATATTGCAGCCTAATGATTGCAATTCACAGCGTTTTTTTTTTTGTTATTATACAAAAAAAAGGAAAAACTTCCTAAATAGTTGCATTTATTGTGCAAATTTGTTTACAAGAAAGCATTCCCACACACAGTTTTAACCAGAACCCGCCGCGCTGAGTCACGACGGCGCTCGCTAGTGACTGGGAGTCGCGCTGGCAGCTCAGTCAGGCTTCACAGCGTGTCGCGTTCCTCATTAAAAGCTTATTCACAGACTACAAAAGCCGTAGAAACAAATCAGGATGTGACCGCTCGGTCACAAAAAAAAAAAAAAAAAAAAAATTCGGCTTCTGAGCCGTCGTCCCCCCTGTCCAGTTTAGAGGAATCCAATATGGCGGCGGCGTGACCTGTGGTGCGTTCGCTTGCTGTCAGGTGCAATGAGGTGCATTCGGCCTGTGTTGCAATCGCTTAGAAAAAGAGTGAAAGAACTCCATGGCCGTGATTCTTTGAACAAAAGTTACTGAAACAATGACAAATCCGATGCATAATACATTTTATAATGAGTTGAGCGTTGCAAAAACACCATGTGGAAACAGCCCACCCATAGAACCTGCCTCAAAAAAAGCATGAAATATAAATCATCAAAAACTGTGTTTCAGCGAGCTCTCGCGTAAAAGCGCAGACCATGACCGAACAAAAGCACAGACTCAGGTCGACTAACATGCAGACGCTCCAGCTACAGCAGGCGATAGAGGTCATCAGGGGCAACAGACTATGTAATGCAGGCTTGAATGGGTTTCAACTAGTGCTCATTTTTTTATGTAGTCTTCCTGTGTCAAATTCAGTCAAACTCACCCTGTTTTTTAAGTTAAGTTTAAGTTAGCCAAGTTTTACTCAAATTCTGGGCATTTTTAGACCAAATAACAGACAGTTTGGCTACAGAAACACAGCTTTTCTTAGATAAGATAAGATAATCCTTTATTTGTCCCACAGTGGAAGAAATTGCATTAGCAACAGCAGCAGGGACAGAGAAATGCAAGAAAAGAAAAACTGCATACAGAATATGAAATAATAAAATATAGGATATAATAAAAAATAGCTGCACCATATATATATATATATATATATATATATATATATATATATATATATATATATATATTTGCAGGCTGTTGATTTCAGCATCAGAATGCAACGACTGATCAATGAATCCACTAGAGTGGCCTCAAAAACCTTTTGGTTTGTCCACCGGTCTTTCACAGTGAACCAAGCGCTACAGACGCTTCGTCATATTTCCTCGTCTTAGCTTTGGGAGACTTTCGTTTGTCTCTTTATCTCCGTCTCTCTCCGCCTGTCTTCTCATCCCTGTTAAATATGTTTTCATGGTGTCACTTGAGGGTCTACACTTCATACTCGTACTCTGTGCTGTATGCTCCCTGTGAACACTCTGCTGCCCCCTAATGTAGTGGAGGTGCAACTGCACTTTATTCTAGGACAGTAGAAAAAATCAAAATAAAAAAGCATGTTCCTCGAGGTCAAACGGAGCCTCACTATTTGAGAAACACTGAATTACATACACATGACAAATCAGGTTTGGTGAGATGAGAAAGACAAAAACCTTTTTTTTAATTCAGTTTTAAGAAGCATTCATCAGTCTCTCAAAATGTACATTTTGCATTTATGGTGATTTCTTGCTATTCAAAAGTCACTGTTTACCATTTATTTTTACAAAAATCATGATATGTGTCATTTTTTTTTTACACAAAATGCCCAATGTTGTAACTGTAAAAGAATGAAATATATAATAAATCTAGGATATAAAACTAGTTGATAGCATGTGTTTTTATTTATTTATTTATTTATTTAAAATATTGTCCCTTACATTAGAACAGCAACTTTATTTTTGAGTAATCTATAAGCAGGTTTTACAGTCTAATCAGGGATTCCCTGATACCTGTAAACAGGCTTTGATGTGTACTATCCAGCGTACTTTTAACTTCATTGATGTTTTCATGGTGTCCCTTGAGGGTCTGCTACACTTGGTGTCTACACTTCATACTCATACTCTGTGCTGTATGCTCCCTGCTCACACTCTGCCAATGAGAGCGCCACTGCCCCCTGATGTAGTGGAGGCGCAATTGCACTTTAACCTCAGACTGTAAAAAAAATCTAAATACAAAAATAAAAAAGCATGTTCCCAGAGGTCTAACGCGCCCCCTCTTGACGGAGCCCTCTAACAATTATTATTTTAATTCCAGTTATGTCCTGATCAGAACACACCGATGGATATTTCATAATATTTCTGCCTAGTCCATTCCACTTGATGCATTTAATGCCACAAAATCCTACACTTGTATGTTGTATGTTTAAAACTAAAAAATAAAACCAGCTAACGTTACCACCTAGATGTCAACCTCCTTCACTAACAGACAAAGTGGCAGAACCGTCGGCCCGACGGTTCCGCTGGGGACCGGCAGGGAGTCGCAGTTTGTTTCGCTCTTTACAAGCTTTTACCTCTGGACTTATGGGGGTTCGGTTGGACAGTAAACGGCATTATGGGTCGGCGCCTAGAACACCACAGGTGAAGCACAAGACATATGAGGGACGTAACTAGAAGAAGTGAGATTTATTTTAGGGGAAATCAACAACTGTCTCAAACATAACTCAACCTGTAATTTAACAAACGGCGCAAGAAACGAAAAGGTATGGTTCCAGGGAAAAGAGAGCCACTGACTGACAGGTGGAGGTAGTTTTTAAGCTCCAACCACTGACCACAATCCGTATCTCTGTTTTTTTGGGATCATGACATCAAATTGCGCTGATTGAGTAAATAATCGTTTGTGCATCTCGGCCTTGACACGTTATAAATGATTCTGACCCGCCAGCACAAACACTCACAAAGTCTGCATTTTATCTATTGTATTGTTCTTTCAACGTTGCTGCATGTTGTATTTAATGGTGCCTGGTCAATGTCTCGTCTTAGTCATGGGGAAAAAAAAAAAAAAGTTTGCTGACGACCATATTGAGTCATAGTTTTCATTAACAGAATGAACACTGGTTTCAGCTTCAGGGCACGCTCTCTATTGTATATGAGCTGCATTAAAAAAAAGGAAAAATGTAAAATAAAGTAAGAGCAGCAGTGTTTTACCGTGCCGTTGGGGCTTAAATATTAAATACTCCATCTTGGAAAGGGGGAGAGGAGCGTTATGAGGAACAACAAACAGATGCTGAGTTTGTCAGTGCAGCGAAACAGAAAAGAGCGTCTTTTGGAGCTGGGTGACACAGCCATCCTTCATCCGACAACTGGGGACACCATAACCGCTTTTGTGTTCTCTCGCCAACTCACAGAAAAGCTGCTACCGTTGGCTTTATGTGCATCAGAAAACGATCACTCGGCATATTGTAAGATTCCAAGACCTCATGTTCTACACAGAAGGGGCAGCAATGTTCCTCCTAAAAAAACCCGCATGCAGGCTCATTAGTTGTCCGTATCTCTTTAGTTTGCTGTTTATTTCTGTATTCAGGGTCATGGGGGAACAGTGTTTGCTATAATGGAAGCACCTTGTATAGAAGCTTTTTACAAGAAGAAAAAAACATACATTCAAGCACACAAGGATGGACAAACACTAAAATTGACATCTGTGGTTATCTGGAGTCTTCTGGCTTGAATTGCTTTTTGATTGCTGCAGGAAACTAAACCAAACAGAGAACATGTGCAAACACCAGGGTGAAAGATGAACTGAGACTTTCTACTTTCTTTTAAATTACTCAAAGATTGCAGCTTGTTTTAGGTTATAGGTAAAAGTGATCTCGGTATTTTTCCAACCTAGAACCTTGGTGGATTTAACGCTCTCTGACTATTTGTAGTTATTCTGTTAATGTGATTAAACACATGGAGCATCACCCCAAGCACAGTTTTTCCAGTGATTTCTCCACTGAGAAACCTTAATATGCCAGCAATGTTACCCTCCCCAAAAAAAGGAAAAAAAAACTCCTTATCTGCACAGACGTATTTTTACTCGACTGACATTAAGTGTTAAATCAGAGCAGCGGTTTCTGTCTCTGGGATTAAATAGCTTGCAAATATAGGTGGCTTCTTACAAAATTCTCAAGTTTATTTATTTATTTTTTATACCAGGAGGCAAATTATCTGCAGAGATCTTCTTCTCCACAAAACAAACAGATCCAGCAAAAACTGGTAAAAACACGGAATAAAGCAGTTTTTTTCTTTGTTAAAAAGCTGCGTTTCTCTGATGCTGTTTTGTGTGCTTTCAGCTAATTCTAACATTTGCTCAGTTTGTTTGTCTGAAAGATCCAGACATCCAACAACTAAAATCCTTTTGTCTGGTTAAAGATAAAAAAGGGTAAAAATGTGGCTGAGATGCAGCCGTTGTGATTATTTTAATATTTTCTCCTGATTCCTTCCTCAAATTTGAACGTTTCACCTCTTCATTCATTCACAGTTACTCTTGGTCTAAAAAATTATTGCACAGATTCGTAACGATGAAAGTTCACAGCTCAACAACACATTCTAAAACAGGCCGAGTCTCTTTTAAACATTTAATGAGTTACTCGCTTGTGCACAGACCCCCCGCTGCTCCCCCGTGAAAGTGAAAGCGAAAGCGATAATGGAGGAGATCTTGGACTCTGTTAAGTCAGTCAAGACGTCT
Source organism: Eupleurogrammus muticus (assembly GCA_036785175.1). Classification (NCBI taxonomy): domain Eukaryota; kingdom Metazoa; phylum Chordata; class Actinopteri; order Scombriformes; family Trichiuridae; genus Eupleurogrammus; species Eupleurogrammus muticus. The sequence continues at coordinate 46,078,142 of JAYKQN010000001.1, read as the reverse complement.
TCTGGGACACGTTTTAGGCGGATTGGGCTCAGACCTGCATTTATCCGGCTACAGCGACGCTGTTTTCCGTGCGTGGTGGAGCAGATCGGCCCTAGAGTCATAATTAGTTCAGTCTCTGGTTGGGCATCAGATTCACACATTTCTCCTCTGGATCTTCCTTTTCCTCCTCGGTCCCAACCAGGCTGAGGCTGTTTAAAAAAAAGAACTCGAGAAGTTTCATCATTACAAATGTCAGCGAGAGTAACTATGAACGGATGAAGAGGTGAACAGTGCTGCTTTTACAATTCGTGCCTTTGCTTTGGTTCTAATTTGAGAAAAAGAACCAGGAGAAAAATAATGAAATAATCACCATGGCTGCATCTCAGTGTTCATCAGTTCTAACCTGTTTTTTTTCAACTATCTTTAACCAGACAAAAGGATTTTAGTCGTTGGATGTGTGGATCTTTCAGACAAACAAACTGAGCAAATGTTAGAATTAGCTGAAAGCACACAAAACAGCATCAGAGCAATGCAGCTTTTCAACAAAGAAAAACTGCTTTATTCCGTGTTTTTACCAGTTTAATCGCTGGATCTGTGAGCGTTTTGTAATAAGCCACCTATATTTGCAAGCTATTTAATTCCAGAGACAGAAACCGCTGCTCTGATCTAACACTTAATGTCAGTCGAGCAAAAATAACATCTGTGCAGATAAGGAGTTTTTTTTTTTTTGGGGGAGTAACATTGCCGGCACATTAAGGTTCTGCTTCGGTCTTAATTAGCTTCAATCTTATTCAACCAAGAAAAATAATACTTTTCGACTCGTATAACTTTTTGACGAAGCACTTATCGATGCTTGAGAATTTGACTCTATTCAAGGTTTAGCTGGAGCACAGAATATCCACTACAAAACACAACGGCATAAGGAATTCTTCCCCTCTTTCTCAATTCTCTTTTCTCCAGTCATGATGAGCTGCAGTGAAACTGAATAATTCATAACTGCAGCAGCGGGGCTCAGCAGTCGCCGACAGACAGAAAACAGCCAGCCCGGTTTATTCCTGAAAACGCACATCTCAGGAACGCTGTCCATGTGCTCCACATTTCAGCCAGTGTGTCATCGGCGTATCTGCACACACTCGCCAGCTGCTGTTTTCATTCTGCACGGCGTGTTTTGATGTATTCTCCGCGGCCTCAGCAGACAGTTCCAGATCATCTCCATGATGTCCTGCTGCCTGATTATTGGAGCTCTGATTCTAAACATGCATCCACCACATTAGTGCCATTAATAGTATGACAACACTGCTATAATCAGATTTTTTGTTTTTAGATAATGGTTCTCACAGATTGATATTCATGTACTATTATTATCTCACGCTGCAACAATGCTAATACACAGACATGGTTTTTAAGCTCAGATTTAAACTGTTGTATTTATTATGCTACAATGCACTATTTTTATGTCAGCACCTTTAACACGTGTCCACTCTAATGTCTACATGTTTTACTGTGCATGTCTTGTCTGAAGCATGTCTGCAGGGGATAAGCAAGAAATGACATTTTAATTATTTGTATGTTCATCTCATGTAAGGAAATTGACAGAAAACTTGACTTGATTTTTCACACACTGATAAATGTTGAGATTTTAGGTACTGGAATGGGGTGAAAAAACCCATTAAAAACCTACAAGTAGACGTTTATTTTACTTCACTTCGTGTCAGCGCGCTGCAGCGCGTCTTATTGAGGTGTCATCGTAAAGCTTTTCCTCTCCTTGAAATATGTAAATATCCCTCGCATTGGCATCCGATTGTGGAGGTACAAAAGGAAGGTTTAAAGCTAAACTCAGGAATCTCATTGCAGTGGCTGGTGTTGTTTTCTACAAATGAGTTTTTCCTTGTACTCTGAGCCAGAAATCTCTGCAAAATATATTTTGAAGGTTTTTACAGAGGGGGCTTGTCCATGTATCATTCATAATTCATACCCTAAAAACATGGTAATATATATATATACATATATATATGTAAAATTAAAACTTGTTTCTCTGCTCTAACTTAAGCCATGGATGGATGGATGGATGGATGGATGGATAGATGGATAGATAGATAGATAGATAGATAGATAGATAGATAGATAGATAGATAGATAGATGGATAGATGGATAGATGGATAGATGGATAGATGGATAGATGGATAGATAGATAGATAGATAGATAGATAGATAGATAGATAGATAGATAGATAGATAGATAGATAGATAGATTGAATCTAATAGATGCCTTGCTTTTTTGCATATTTCAACATATGATTTTGTCTTATTAGGGGAGATGTGTGTTGTTCAGCAAGGTCATAAGACCTGTCAAAGTGTTTGCAAAACAACAATGATTTGTTACATGAAAACATCCCACGAGACAAACTGCATCTTCTGGGTGAAAAGAAAAAAGATGAGAAGGACAAAAAAGATGGTTTAGGGGAATCTGAGAGAAAGCATCCCTGACAATCTCTAACCCAGCTCTGTTCGGTCTGACGAGACTCAAACTAAACGTGTTCGTCATCCCATGTCATGACAATCTCTCACAAAACGAGATCAGCCTTTGTGCTGGTACACGACGGACCTGACGCAGGCAATAAAGGTCGAGCAAACGGGATGATTTAGACGGTTGAATCAGCATTCGCCGGCGAAGACGCCACAGAAGTCGAGCTGCTCCCTGACGACCGCCGTCAGACGCGACTCAAATCATTTTAACGAGTTTACTTTTCCTTTCCATACGCATCGTACATAATACATCACCATCATCATGATCATCATCGTAACAACTGCTGAGAGTGAACTTTTGATAGCCATCCGTGCTAATGAACTTGTCATAATGCAGCAGCACAGATATGAGAGAGGGTTTTTTTTCGGCTTCATTGGGCAAAACTTCCATAGAAGCCTTTAAGCATTCTGTAATTCAAATGGTCTGAGAGAATAACTAGACGTCTGCAGCTCCTCTCAGCTTTGTAACCGAAGCTTTAGAAAATCTAGCCCATGACGGGGAAGACGTAAACCAATCATGAGTCATTTCAGAGAGCAGCCGTTCCCTGTGCATATCTAACCAGATGGTGAAAGCCTGATTCAGTGGAGGAAAAGTTTCTGTTCCGACAGTGGGAACAATTACCTACGCTGAAAATCAACCCCAAAGACCCCAAAAAGAAAGTTTGAATTGAGTTTGATTGAGAATGTTACCACACGGGTAAGCAGAAGACTATTGTGAATCTTACTCTCTCTTATCTAAACCCAAAAATAACATAAAATAAAGGAATGGGTACTCACCACTGTAAGTGACAATCCGGATGGTGGAGTCTCCCTCTCCGAAACGCGTGATGGGGGTGAGGCGCACCTCGTAGGATTCGGGCTTGATGAGCTCGGTCAGGTTGTGCGTCATGAGTTCTCCTTTGTTGATTGTTCCGTCCACAGGGATCTCCTGCTCCCACCAGCGCTGCAAGCCCATCTGGACAGGAGGAAAAACAATTAGACTCAACAACTAGACCCTCAGGAGTGATGTGTGCTTTATATTTTACCCAAACATTTAAAAAATGTATTTAGAAGTAAACCACTAAAATGCGGAGTACCACAAGGCAGTAGCCTAGGCCTCCATCCATTCTTATTAAATGTATTTTCTTATGCTGGTTACAACATATATATTACACAGAATTAACCCATAAGGACCCACATTGAAACCTGTGTAACAAGAACTTTGGTTCCCCCAGACTCTTCCCTATAGGGTTTCATGGCTGAACTTAACTCATTAAGTCCCAATGTGACGTATACTAAGCATCCTAATATAGAATATGTTCACCACTAATGCCCAATGTGTTCAATTTTGCCCATTTTGTCTATTGTATAACCCACATAATTTTCTTTTAAGGATAAGTGTGTTTGAGTTCAAATGGATTAATGTCATTTTCAAGCAGTATTGTCTTAAATGATCAGATTTATACCTAAGCAGTAATCTGGGTGGAAAATGCACAGCATTAAACACACTGCTTGTTCATCTTCCTGTCTCAGGTTTTCTGCCCACGCTTCTTGTAACAAGGACTAGATGGACATAAAATGTTGTACAAACATTCACAATACCCAGAGGATACCCCCGACAACCACTGGATGAATTCGCCTTTTTACACATTGTTCCCACTCAGTTACCAGGAGCGTTTTCCAAGCGTCTTGAGGCTAATGACTTGTATGACATGCAGCTCCATTCGAAACATTCCTGTCTCCTCGTGCCTCTTCACACATGACATGGCAATGGCAGTAATACATCAAGGTGGGGCAAGGCTGGATCTATCACGCGTTGAAGCGACTTCCTGTCAAACCCATGACATTTCACACCTGGGACAGGATGCATCTCTTTAAGTGGCCTATCTTACACATTCCCTGTAATGTTACCGGTCCTCGAGGTGGGAAATTGCCAGGACAGAATATTTCTGGGACGGGTTGCAAGGTTGTGAATGAGGCTATAGATCGTGAAGAAATGTGCTACCTCCATTGTGCCCAGAGGAAATAAGTAATTTTATTGTGTTATCCTCTGCGTTTTGTAGGTATATGTGCTTTAATGTCCCCTGTCTCCTAATGTAAACTAAACTTTAATGCATACGAGGCTCTATGGATGTTGCATATCGTTTTTCCACAGGACGACGTGTACGGTACAAACGACAAACTTCTGAAAGCGCTAGCTTCCTGGGAGCATATTGCAAACATGTATTTCCCTTCGCCATCAGTGTGGGATGTTCCCTCTCATCTGCCAATTAACCCTGTCTATAGGCATTTGTATGATCCGCCAACATTAAATGCTAAACAACAAAAGAAAATTTCCCTCTGTAAGCGGTTGACAGCTATCTGCTCATTAGCCACATTTACTTTCAAAGCAGCTCCCAGCCTCTGAATTCAAAGGCTGCTATTAGCAAGCAGCGGAGATATTTTTATATTTGCCATGAAAAAAAACAACAACATCAGCATGCATTATACAGATGTTTCACATGTACAGTAAGAACACGTTTGTGTGTCTGCATACAGCTTCATCCTTTTTAAAGTTATTATTTCTATTCATATTCTGTACTGTTTTGCTCTTCCCTTTGTACGAGGACTTTGAACCGGGAGGATTTTATACTCATCTTTGCACGATGAGTGAACCTGTCTTTAGGTGACTAAGCTCAGGTATCAGACAAAAAAAAGAAAATTGTCAGTGCTTTTTTGTGTCTACAGAAACAACACATCCCCCCTCTGAAACTCAAAGAGCGAGCGCTCGCCGCTGCATCGCTGCGGGCGAGAGAAGAGAAGTGAGGGTACATTTTATCCTTAAGACAGTTTACGGGGGAAGAGCAGCACAAAAGGCGCGTTACCGCTCCTGCATCACAATTACTGACTACACATGCCCTTCTCAGTCAAAGTGGGAGAGGAAGTATATTACAGCAATAGAGTGAAGGAAGGTGTGACAGCGGTGGAGCAGAGTCAGTGTGTGTGTGAGAACAATATCAATTAAGTAATTACATGCAGCCCGGGCGAGCCACAATTATGAGGTGCAAGTTTTCATCACCATTAGTTTTCAGGTAAATAGCGTGTTTGTCTGTCATTGATAATTGCAGATGGTGCTTTCTGGTACTTACCTATCCCTTGATTTTTTTTTTCTCTCAAGTATAAAAGGCATTGCAGTTAATTGCCATGAATTACAGTGATGGCCTCTAAGTGTATACGTGTGGGTTGGAACACCGGGGAAAGAGAGGATGTGTCATTTCCAGCGGATTTGCCAATTCCTGAAAAACTTGATGCATGTGCTCACAAGAAGAAAAAAAAACTAGAAGAGAAAAGAAATGAAATTGGACAGGCCGTTACCAACTCAAAAAATAGGATTGCTATAAATGACATGCAGGTTTTGTTTTAAGTGCAGATTCCAGGGAGAAGGCGAAGAGGCCACAGTGATCTACAAACACAATATATAAAGACGGTTTCTTTCAGATGGTGGAAAGGAAAAAATCTATATTCAATCATTGTTTTGTTCGGGTTGAGGAAATAAAAGATTTTTGAACAAGCTGGGAGAGCTACTGCATACCTGCCCAAGGGTATATTGTTGTAAAATTGTGCAGATTTTTGAAACTTTTACGTAGAATTTGTGAAATGATATAAACACAATCTCAAATTTAACTAGATTTTTTTTCAATTTGAACCTATCTTGCCACACCATTAAGTCCAATAAAATGCTCTGTGAAATTCCCATATAGAAAGTGAGAATTTATCAGCTTTTTAATTTGAAAAAAAGGCCAAGGTGATAAATACAGTTTCCTGTGTCAAAACGCTCAATTCAGAGAAATGCACACAACCTGTATTCACAAAGTGCCTTAAAAATGTGCTCTCAGGACTTTCTGTGAAGTTGTGATGTCATAAATCTACCCCTCCATCCCATTCGATTCAACCAATCAGAGGAGAGACTCGTTATTATTAATGGAAGCAAAACGACCTGTGTTTTCGAAAGTTGCAGAGAGAAGAACAAAGGGGAGAATAAACACAGAGATATGATTTTTGGTTCTTAAAACAACAGAAATCCTATCTCAGCGCTACTAGAGGTTCAAATAAATCCCAGGAAATATTTTAAAATATGAGGAGCATGAAACTGAGCACCAACGTTGTTCTTCCTTTATCTGACTTGACTTCATACCAGTCATATTCATGCAGGTGAGAGTGAACCTGACACTTTGCACCTCGACACCCAAATGACGTGCTAAGATTGTGCGAAGAAACTGTGAAACTGTTATTACCTCCAAAGAGGAGGTTGTGTTTTTTTGCAGAAATCTAAAAAAAAAAAAAAAGTGTTGGCCGGATTTTCATCAAACTTTCAGCGAATGTTGGGAGCGGCCCCGGGAACAGATGATTAAATGTTAAATAATATCTCGCTCCTGCAGGGCTTGTTTTCTTTGCACACTACACCAGAGACAGCAAGATTCTGACTACACCTAAAAGACTTCCACTGCTCGGGGTATGAACTGTTGAGGATGTGACGATCACTGCGCAGTCATGAAGTGGCAGACGATTTCTTGGCAGAATAGCAGCTTTATTTTTGAGTAATCTATAACCCTGTTTCTGCAGCTGTCACAGCACGCCGCTGTACGCCTTGCCAGTTTTCTAGTAATAACTTTAGATGGTGTTTTATTTCCGATGTGCAGGTTTTCACGGATGCAACTGCAGAACTTGGACGCGTTCAGCCTGTTTTGCAGGTCGGCTGTTTTTTAACAGGATTACTCTACTGGACCAAATTCACCCTGCATGCCAACAGCGATCACGATTCAGACAGCAGTGATTAAAAAATTATACTTTTCCTTCCAGAATAGTGTATTCAGTAAGTATAGGACAACAATGTTGTGTGGGAGTCACAATATGCTTGGCTTTTCTAGTTGTTATTGCTCACTTTTCTATGATTAGAATTAGCTATTATCATGTTGTATTAACTAAAACATAAGATTTTTGAACATTAACTCAATGCTAATGTTAACATCTAAAATATAAGTATGTGAACTGTATTATACACGGTTGTCAGTCTAGTCTAAGTGAAAGTAGTCTTTAGAGTCAAACAGGAGCTAAACTTACTTCAGAGTGAGCATCCTGCAGGATTATTTCTGCATCCATGTGCTACATATCCATTTTGGTGAGTCAAATTTGAAGAATATTCAATTGGGGGAACTAATGCGTAATGGGGAACAAAACAGGTTTGCGTTTCCAGACAGATGGGAGCCTTAAATGCTCGTCTTGGCAAATACCGCCTCCGAACTGCAAAAGCACAAACGGAAGCACATTAATTCCAATTTCCTTAATCCAAAAAGAATCATGCCCAAATACGCTAATTGAATTTGAGATGTTGATTGGGGGGGAAACGCTTCAACTTTTCAGATGCACATATCTTTTGGCGAGTGGGTTTCCCACCTTTGTTTTGCTTCACATTACCGTTCACTGGATCCCTGTGCCGACGTCCAATTGAGGTTTCTGTTTACATCCCATTAACTTTCAATCTTCACATTTTTCCCCACAGAAGCATGTGTGCCATATCGGCTTAATCTCGTTTGATTGCGGCAGCAGCTCATGAGGTTTTTTTTATGGAAACTTTTAAAAAACAGCAGGGATTGATCAAAGCGATAGCAGGAAGGCGAAAGGAAACACGGGGAGAATCAAAGCGGCTGCACGACGAGCGCAGATCTACTGTAGATTGCTTGCATGTAATTAGCATGGTTCCTACTGATCCGGGTGCACGCTCCGACTTGACAGATCAATCAGGGAAGACGAAAAGGGAGGAAGTTGCGAGGTGGCAAGATGCCGGCTTGAAAAAAAACTGATCTTGCAGGCGTCAGAGACAGGCAATCAAGCTCGTGGACACGGCGAAGGGTTCGAGGAGCCGGCTACTGTAGGAAAACAAGGGCAGATGTCACACCTTCCCCATCGCAGCCCTGACAGCTGCAGTGATTTGTGTTTTCAGGATTCCCGTCCGTGCACGCCTTTCGGCCGGAGCTTCATTCCCGTTTCCACCTCTCAGCCGGTCTGTCCCTCAAGAGGGCACTGGACGGTAACACAGAGCAATCCATTACGGGGGCATAATGTCCACCGCCTTTCAGCATTAATTCAAAAATAGCGAGAGAAAATGATAATAATTCTCTTGAGAACGGCGGGGCAACTGCTGCTGGATCTATAAATAGATTGAAGTGGTGCGGAGCGTTTCTTTACTGAACGGCCGGTCCGGGGCTTCGCCGCATTTATTTATATACAAAAGGAGCCCGAAGGAAGAAACTACTGCATTTCACATGCATCGATCGGCAACCGTCTACAACACAGTGAAACACACAGAGGCTTTCCTCCATTACTCATATGAAAGCGTTTCTTCATTAGGAGCCGCACTGCAGCGCTGCATCAAAGTAAAAAAAAATACTTCACCACATAAAATGAGGAAAAAGCAGAGAATCCTCTGCCTTAAAAAGATACATGTCCCTAAGAAATATATATATACATATATATATACTGTATATATAACAGTCCAATTGAACCAAAGGCACTTAGTTTGGTTCGTTTTCATTGGTGTGAAAGCATCAATTGCACTCTGGTGTGCAATAAATCAAGTGGACCAAGTCCTCCAAAAAGAGGCTTAACTCTGCACCAAATAATGAACTTTGGTGCTTTCCCCTGATGAGAACCTCAACTCCGGTGCAAACGAGACAATGCTAATTATTTCATAGCTACATCCTCTGCCTGAAATGAAATGTGTTTTTGGTGACTCCAGTGCATCTGCAGAATGTTCTCCAGACTCAATTTTGGAATTGGATATTTTACCAATACAGTGGTGCCAATACAGAGGATGTAATACACAAAGATAACACAACTAGCAATGTGCCAACAGGTCACTGCATAATGAGTCAGGATCTGTACTTATTTCTAAGAGAGGAGAGAAGAGAAGAGAAACAATGATGAAACATCAATTGGACCAATTTTGGTTTGTTTGCAGTTCTGAAAGCAGATCATGCAATTCTTTTTGCTTGGTGCAGACTAAATAATCAAACTAGTTGTGTAAATTGCCCTTAAAGATGACTGAGGTTTGCTATTTAGGTAATTGCCAGATTCCAGCCAGTGCAACTTTCTATTTCATAAAACTCGCCTCCATCAGAGCAGCAAAAAAAATATTTCACAACCTGAAAGTTGAATTCTGTTTTGTTTAGAGAATTTTACTTGACTTTGACTTCATTTTCCAGCAAGTGTTTATTGAAGTGTGGCTGTTTTATGTTTACACATATGACCAAATCAGAAAAGAGGAAAATAAGACAACAAAATAAAATAAAAAGTCTGATGGTGTTGTAAGCTGAACCCTAACTTACAAAATACCAAGACACCACCTGGAGGCACAACTGGCTTTTAAAGTGAATTTAATTGATTGTTAGGGTTTAAGTTCATGTCCAAAAAATGTCCACCATTCCCAAAACTACTAGCTGTGGAACAGTTTATGCAAACTGTTTGGTGTGCATGTGTTCCATTTGATTCATAATCATGAGCTGCTTCTTTTTTTCCTCTGCTTTGTAGACAAAGCATTTACCCTCCAGAGCAGCAGGTGGCAGCACTGCGTATAAACTAGAGTAAGCAAAAAGGAGAAAAAGGGAAGCAGCATAGCCTCAGATAGTAGATAGTCAGTTGTTGTGCAGACTTGTGTGGGTATGAAGAGCCAGAGTTAGAAGCTGCACCAGCAGCACTTTATAGATCTGCAGCGTGGATGCATTTAACAACCTACGATGACGGTGCGAAGAAAGTTGTAGACAAAAGTGCAAGAGTGTGCAGCTCTATGATTAAAGCACAAGATCCACGATATAAAGCCCCCTCCCACAAACACTGCAGCAACACGGTGGTTCCTGCACTATGTGAAGAGACATAATTTCAGATGTAGTGACATAAGTCTAGTGCTGATAGAGCCTATGATGCTTTGTTTGCTAAATAAATTAAACACATGCTGGAACTACCAAGGTCTCCTCTCTTGATGCCAGAATCTCATCTACTTTTAAATTCAGACTGTAACAATATTCAATCATAAAACCATGACCCAAACCCGTACCCACCCATACTAACTAAACAGACACCCCCCCACAGAGCAGCTTAAGCCTTGTACTAACAAAAGTCTGCATCATCTTAATGTGAAAACACCCTCAATCAAAAAAAGATGAATGTTTGATACTGTTTAGAGGCAGAAAACAAGTCTGTAAAGATTCTCTTTCATCTAAGACAATGGATGATTAGTTGTTGTGCCTCGCAGGGAGAAAATAATGGCCACGCAATGTACCCTAGAGATACTAAGAAGGTGGAAGGAGATAAATTTGTAAATCATTGCTGTCTAATGATGTTCCCCCTTTTGTTTTTCAACAAACAAATGCAGAACATATTGGAATGTTGACAGGTCACCATGGGTACATTCTAACACAAATGCTGACATACAGCAATCTGTATTGGAGAAAAAAATAAAATAAAAAATCAAACCCGTGAGCGGCACCAGCTGAAAATAGAGAAAGCAAATATTCCTGGCGAGTTTTCAGACAAACACCTGGCAAGCGCAAACATGAGCTCTGCAAGCAACGGCATCATTTTGTAACCAAAGAAACGAAGCGAGATAGCTGACAGAAAAATCAATGCGCTACACAAACAGAACTGGTTGAGAGTTTGTTTTCAGGCTTCCTCGCAGGTGGAGCGTGATACAACGCAACGATATTATTTATCGCAGAGACGACTGTCGGGGTAATGCGCTCACTAATTCTGAGCAGGCTTCCCGATAAAAGGGCTTCCTGGATGGCAGGGACACGGTTCGAGACGTTATCTGGAGCTTCTACTCTTAATAGAAGAAAAAAAAACAAATACTGGGAGAGAGAGAGCGAGAGGAGACAGTACACATTGATTGCCAAAGAGAAGAAATGTAACCATGCCATCCATCAATGCCGCCTGCCTGTCATCCGCGGAGTTTACTTGAGAAGCGGGGAAACGGGGAGATGTGCTTTGCCATTCCTCTCGGCAGGGTTCCTCTCCACTCCTCTGACTGAGCTTTTGATGGAGAACAAAAAAAAGCACTGGCAATTCACGGGGACCACAGAGCTCCTCCTGCGACTGGCTGCCCCTGACAGGTTCGCCGTATCCCACAGAGGCTCATTCACATCCTCCAGAATTAGACGAGCAGAGGTGTAGGCATTGGTGACGCTGAAGTGAACACAGCAGGCAAGCACGAGCTATGCAATATTTCTATCACGTATTTTTGTGAGGAATGAGATTTCTTTTTTTTTTTTTTTTTTGCAGCTCTGTGGCATGAGTCCACCTGTGAAAGTGGCTGAACAACACTGAGACTCAATGATTAGAGCCCAGGAGCAGGATGTCCAACATGTCAGGCAGGGGCGTCACCAAGGGGGTAAAGTTAGGTTGAATCTAGGGTCAATATCGTTTTATTATTATTGTCTAGTGTAGGTTTATCCCTAAATCCTAATCTTTCATAAGGCCCAAAATTTGCGATGTCTTGCTCTGTCAGTAATAAAAGATCCTAGTACCCCCTTATGTTGAATAATATAACCATACACCCATAGGTTGAACAGAGACAGAGAGAACAAAGCCGGGGGCAGGATGAGTCAGACCACTTTCCCACCTGTCTGATGCCCAGTCTGTAGGCGACGATGCGGTCCACGGCGTTGGGGTTCATCTGGGTCCACTGGAGCTTGAAGCCGTAGACTCTGGGCCGGTTCTGCCACAGAGGGCTGTAGGTGTCGTAGTAGAACTCTGGAGGGTAGGCCTTGCCTGGAGAGAAACAAAAATACATTAGTACTACATATGACATGGGTACCTGAATCCCCAAACTGCCTAAAAAGCACATTAAGGACATCCATTGATTATCGATTTATAAAAGCAAGGAGTATGAGTGTCTGTGGTTCAAATATTTCTCTGACTGTTTGTCAGATCAACCTCAGCTGTTGGATATAGCTTGTGCATAGTATGATTGTGTACATCCTTTTCTATGGAAATATTATCATTAAAAGTTAAAATCCTGTAGACTAATGTATCACAGCAACAGAGATTTCATTAAGGTGTAAAGCTCCATATCATGGGTCCTCCTCAGGTTGCTTCCCAGCGCTTTAGTTACAATTCAGAACTCTGTTGTCCTGTTTCTTCCTGCACCAATGGTGCAGCAAATGGAATGAAACTAGTGTAATGTCTCTCAAAAACCACACGCTAAGACATTAGCTACTACTTTATCCCTGTACTTCCTTACTCCAAGATGCATTAATTGAGCCTCAGTAATTAATTATCTATAGAATTTGGGCCTAAACTCATTTATTTATCAAAATATATAATAATAACATGCTTTGGTTGTTATACTATGGAGAACAAAAGTACAAAGTAAGAGATTTATCTTGCAGCTTTTTTCTCACAATAACTATATTTGCATATCTCTCTTTATCTCAATGTATGTACATGTCTTAAGCTAATGAACCTTTTATTAGGACTATGTAAGCTTTAACTTTTCTATAGGAATACATACTTCTTAGGGGCACTGTACTATTTATGTATAGTATAATTATATTGTGAATGATTGGCAGACATTGCATAAGTGCTTACATGCCCAATAAGTCATTTTCTGCCACTAGAGTCTTTCAATCTGACTATATAATTATATTATAGTATAAAAAACAGAGTTCAAGATGTCGTGAAGTAGCTAGTCTTGGGATCTTGACTAACTATTAGCTCAACTTGTTTCTCTAGCAGTTTCAGATCCAACAATTAGTGTTGAAATTACTAATTTCGACCATTAATACACGTAGGATAATGGAACTACACAGCTCAACAAACGTTATCCTGGGTCTAGTCAAAAGTTACGCAGAAATTGTGCATTCATCAAACCGTGACACTTCACGACTCGAGGCTTCACTTTTGTTACTGACGAGCATTTCTACACACACACACACACACACCAGCAGCAACGGTTTCATGTTACGGCTGCAGCAATACATAAAATAAAACCTGCGTTCCTGCCTAATGATGAATAGTAATCACAGCACAGATGCAGGAACTGCGCTGACACACCAGCACGGCAGCAAGATCTTAGAGCCTCATGACAGCGGCGTGAAACATGGGTGTAAACACACTGATACCGACATATCTGCAGAGGGAAAATGTGAAAATATACAGTTTATGGCAGATTTGGGAAGAAAAAATGGTAAAAAATAAAAAAGAACAATGCAAATGGTACTGTTATATGCAGGAGTTTGCATTTTATAAATGCAAATGGTTATCAAAGAGCAGATATGTTGTTTTGACAGGTCAGTGTAATTATGGCTATATTATTATTATCTAGTGTATTAGGCCTCTGGATGCTGCTATAATTACTATCATTACTGTGAGATCCAGCATCTATGCTATACACACTAGTCACTCTGTCCCTGTGCTCTGCATTTTTTAATTTAATTTTTTTCACTTGGATTCGCGAAACGTGCAAATGTAAACATGTAAATGTTTTATTTGTTAACATAGTGAGGAATCTTTCAAGCCAACAAGAGCAGTGAATTAGCATGACAAAGACGTACAGTGTCTCTCATCTCCACCATGTTCTGTTTGTTCTATTTTTATCGACTATATCACGTTCCCCGTTACCGCTATGACCCAATTCTCCCACAAGGATCATTAAAGTTTCATCCTATATGACATGTGCGCGCCTTCATGGCGATGAATCAAAAGCGCGTGTCCCGATTGTAATATGTGTCATGATTGTAAGTCCTCGGTGTCCGTCCCATTCAGCGGCAGATGTTTCCTGACTGCTGCACGCCCCTATCCTCACTCCCACCGCCTCCTTGAAAGGAATCCAGAACTACCGCTGAGATCCGCTCAGCCCACTTTGCTTCCAAAGACACGCGTTGCTTCGCTGGAAATTCACGGACCTGGTTTTTCAAAGCGTAAACTAGAGAAGCAGCTCGAGAGCCAAGGCCTGTCTTAGTGTTACTGGGCCCAGGCCCAAGCGAAGGCACCTGTTTGGAAGTCCATTCACCACAATGTGACCAATTAAAGTGATTTTTGCAGTGTATTACCAAAATGCAATAAAGTTACTATCCTGACATTTGCTGAAAATTTGATAAAAATCTACCCAGGATCTGCAAACACCACAAACTATATGGACGCATTGCTTTGCACCTTCGCTGCATCTGGAACATTAAATCTGATCCTGAAAATCCAGAAACACGTGGACTCCTGAGGCTCCAAATGTGAGTAGAAGCTGATGAATCAGAAGCAGCAGAGTGGAGGCAGCAGCATCTCTCTCTGTCTCTGCCCCAGTTTAAGCCAATTAGAACTTGATATCCCTTTACTATAAAGATTTAAAAATTCCAAATCATCCTTTTTACATTTTGTCACCCTATTAAAATAATGGCCTACTGATAGTTATTTGATTAAAGTAAGTTTTTGACCTAAATCATGTCTTGATGATACTTCCACGTCTGGTAAATTCACCTTAAACGTGAGTTGAAAGGATTCTCCTATTTATGTCCTATAAGACATTTTACATCGGCCATTTTTTTTACCTAAATCAGGATAAAATCCCAGTTTAACATGCTTCAATGATGGCAGCTGCTTCAAGAACCAAGGCTTTAGGCTACAATGTTTTATAGTCTTTTAGTCTTAATTCCTATACTCTAATAATAAATTAGTACTGCTGTTCATACCAATAAAATCAATAAATAGCCACTTTATTCTTCAACATTGCATGAGTGACAAATAATGTTCTATAGTAATGTCCACAGAAATCCACTGTCAAGGCCTTGTTGATAGAAATGATTAATAAATAATCTCTACAATTCATAAAGTTTTTTTTTGTTTTCCCCAAAAAAATTACTAAGGCCATCCTCTTAATAGGGTGACGATTTGTGATTCACAAACCTTCAACTTACACTTTAATATAACAAGTCAGGCTGATTCCTGACAGCGGAAGCTGGAGCTGGCAGAGCGTCGTATTTTAATCAGGATGTAGAAACACGTCCACGGGGCGACACTCCTGCCAAAGAATAACAATAATTTACCTCAATGAAACGCCGCCACCGCCGCGTTTGTCCCTTTTTCCTTGCTCGGGTTTGTTTACTGAAGGATGGAAATACCCGTAGCGGATGGTTCTTAATAACCGAGGAAAAAGACAAAAGGGGCGGCCATTGTTGGCTCAGACAAAGGCAGCATGAGGGATTTGATGTGCTCCGGCAAGTCGCTGCATACATCAGCCAATTGGATAAACTTGTCAATTTTTTTCATGTCATTGATGAATTACGGCGGTGGCGTCTTTTTTTTTTTTTTTTTTTGCATGAACAGTTTAAGTGCCCTCCTGAGTCCCTCGCTGTAAACAGATCCCTGAACCGTTTGGCTTCCTTTGATTTGATTTTACTGTAAGTACGACACTCGTGGGAGGACGTAACCTGGGCCACGTGGGAGCGCGCGAGGGTCATAAATTCAACAAGGTTATGCGTGTGGTTTTTAATTATCTACAGCATATGTGTCTCGAGACATTAGGGTGAGAGAATAAGTGATAAAAAAAAAAAAAGAAAACGAAGAGGCCGGTGGTATTTTATTTTATATTTTCTGATCACTTTCATTCCGTCTGAAATCCCACGGGGAGAACAAAACAAACAATGAATTGATTCCAGCGAGTATCGGCTGTGTATCTAACACCTAATGTTTATTCATCTGTGTCACGGAGCTCCATTGTCGCACGGAAGCTATTAAAACACATCGATGAGCCTCGCTGCTGCACCTGGTGAACCATCCACCGCGCTTTATTTTGAGCGGGTCGCACACGGGGCCATCGCAGTGTATTAGTCCGCGGTAAAAAATAGTCCTGCAGCAAATGCACTTACTGCTGAGTAACATTCACTAAAAACTGCACGGCTGCTTTACAATGTATGGTAACAAACTACATTTACTTAAGTACTGGACGTGGCACCTAAAGTATTTCTATATTTATTTCTCACACAAAACGTCCAAATGTGTTTTTCTGCATGTTATATGTAGATTTAGACCCATAAAATGTATTATGTGTATAATTAGTGCCACCATGACAACATGTCAATTCAGTAATATTCTAATCATTATTATATAATAAATAATGGGCCGTTTTGTACAATTAATGTTTAGTTTTAATACTTTTGAGTACATTTATGCTCAAAACTGCAATGTAATGTAATGTAATGTAATTTAGAGGGTCTTGCATTTTAGTATTCCTACTTTTATTTTTACAGCAATATTTTATAAATTAGGTTTTATAAACATTTTATAGCTTTGTATATTTGCACGTTATATGTAGATTTAGACTATTTTACATTAAATGTGTGAAATTGGTGCTACTATTACATCAACATATGTAAAAATGTTGCTTACATGTCAATTAAGTAATATTCCAATCATTAATATATAATAAATAATTGGCAATTTTATATAATTAATATGTTTTGTTTTAGGTTTAAGTACATTTTGATGACTTCTGCTTATGTAAGATTTTTTTATATACGAATTTTACTTGTAATTTAACATTTTTCATCGTGCTGCTGGTACTTTTAAGTAACATACTTCTTCAACAAATAACAATTAGTTTGTATAAAGACAATTGTAGATTCATGAATTTATTTATGACATGTTTTCAGAGATATTTTTCACTCTCCAGCATCAATGGCTTGAGATCAACACTCATCTGTGTAATAACACAAAACAACTGATGTGAAATGTCAAATACATTTTTTATAATAACAAGAAAAACAATATGGGGAAAATGTTGTAGGGAGAAAAGATAATCCATAATTAAAGAGTGAAATTCATACATTTTTGATTGCACTGCTCCCAAGTCCAAACCCATGTAGTTTGGGTATAATCATTGAAAAATGTAAACCAATCAAAAGCAGCAAGGTGCCTTTGCAAGGAAGCAAAAAAAAAAGAACAAGATTAGCAGTTCCATTCGGCCTCAGACTGGTTTGATCAATTCCCGTAATCGTCCATGATAATGAGTCAAATTCAACACTGAGGGCATTTAGTTCTGCATTTCAGACAATAAATCAGATTAATGATGCTTTGTGCAGCTCACTGCAGATCACTCAGCCTTGATATGGATGAAGCTATTTGAAATAAAATATTTTAATCTAGAGGAAAAGCAGACACATTCATCAACTAGATAAAATCCTTCAGGGGGGAAAAACAGCAGTGCAGACAAGTACAGTGTGTGTGTATATATATATATATATATATATGTTATCTATTTTGAAATGCTTGTCTTTTCACATAGAGGTAAGTTGAAAAGGTCAAGATGGCAGGTTTTAACCCGAAGATGCTATAGCATGAACTGTGTCTATGTCTCATTCAGCTGCTAATTCAACTAGAAAAACATATTTCCAAACAGGAAAAAAAGCCTAGATAATTGCCGTCTGCACTTGAGCTTGGCAGCGTTTTGCGGTGCGGAGCCAGCTGTATTTACATAATGTATAGCGTACAGCACATGTTACACAAGCTGACCCGGCAGACGCTGCTATAGATGCTCTATGGAAGCATTACAGGTCATTCAGACTGATAAATAATCGCTCAGAGAAACAAAATACTAAAAAAAAACTGTAAAAATATAGTTATAATGCTTTCGAATTCACTTCGCCCTGACCCCCCCGAAATGAAATGAAAACGGCCGATAACATTATAAATTTGCCCTTTCTTAAAATGTAACAGGCCAATCATTCAATAAAAGTCTGATAAGGTAACAACTTTTTGCCAATAATTTAATAACTTATTACGTTATAATAACTTTTGGCAATAACGTCATCGGTTATTACTATTTTATTACATTATTGGACAGTACATTTTAAAAAAAGGGGTAAACATAGTTATGTTAACCATCATTATTACGTTTTTCTGCTGTTATTATGTTATTTTTAAGGGTGCAGCAAGACAACAACGAAACACAGAAGCAACCGTGCAGCCTCCGATAGTGTTCTATGTAATTTAAATCACATGTTTATTTTGGAAAATGAGGATTTTTTAGTGCTAAACTATACATTTGGCTATAAATTACATACAGTAGATTCTCTCTTTCCTAACACAATGCATCACTGCATTTCAAATTCTGTAGAGATTTGATATTTAAGGACTAAAAGCATCCATTGCTTTACCACAAATTTAAATTAGAAAAAAAAAAATCCAACTAGTTGGCAGAACTAGTCATTTTTCATTTGAAAAAAAAAAAAAAAAAGATCTTTTGAGTTCTTTATTTTTACAGTGTCGCTTTATACAAACTGTCTGATAAAGAAACACAGCGACGAAGGCGAAAAGGTTAATTAAAGTGACTCCTGTCGCTGGCGTGCTTTCATGAGTCGTCTCTAAATGTTCCCACACAGACTCTGTTCCATGAAAACATGCTGGAAACAAGCGTATTCATACAAGGACACATTGTGCTGCTCAGGTATAGTAGCTATAAATTATGCTATAACAATACTACTGTATCCACTCGTGATCACATATATATATTATATATATACTATTATGATAGATGATTATCTATTGTCAATTGTATGGTGCACACTGAGAAAATAGCCCTTTTAAAAGGAAATGTAATTCCATTCAAATATAATAATATGTGATGTGTGGCGAAGCATTATCTAACCCAATTACACTGCTTGAAACAGATAACCCTGGGCAGAAGACTTCAAACATAAAGAACTGAAGGCTTAATTGATGTTTTTTAAATGCTGTCTATAACACCAGAACCAATGCAATGATTCAGAAGAGCTCTGGTTGAATCCTTCACGCGGGAGGTCGACCTTGTTTGCAGACTTTCTTGTCGTATCTTAAGAGTTTTTTTTTTTTTTTTCAGTCGGGGAAAACATTTCATCCTGCCATATGTTGAGTGCTGTGGATGATATGCGACGCAGGCTTTTGTGGAGTTGAGGCTTACATATGGATGCACAGCTGGCCAAGACAAACCCGAAACCAACCACAGGGGAAAAGGCATCAGAGACGTTAGGAGACTTGTTTGTCTGGTTGTGTCCTTCTGGGACAGAGGAGGCAAACCTCTCTGTGGCTCTTTCATTCAAGGGAAATCTCAGTCTCTCTGTTTGTAATGACTCACTTCCAGCCTGGCTATTCAGCGGAATCTTCCGCCTAAACCATTAAAAAAAAAAAAAAGTGAATATTGTCTTATTATAGTAGTATTTGTGGATTGTGTGAACCGGAATTAAAATTTGTTTGACCTGCCCCTGTTGCAACTCTCTGGTTTTTAACCGTCTGGATATAAGAGTGTCTAATCTTGAATCTTGTGAAAATGTAATATAAAAAAAAATGATGGTGAGAAAAAGAGAATAAGGGCTTGGGAAAAATAAATGGGCAGAATGGAATAGATTGTGTCTGTCCTTCAAGCCTGACGGATTTTCATTCTGATCACAGATAACATTCTTCATATGCTGCCCGTCACTCATTTTCTTTACAGGCTCAATCCACAGCAGCTGAGGCATGGACGCTATTCAGTATCATCATTCACAGCAGGGGTGGGCGTGTCCTCACCGGGCGATCTTATTGGACGGTTAACCACGAGAGCAAATTAGCACCTGGAATAAAATATGCCTCATATATATATATATATATATATATATATATATATATATATATATATATATATATATATATATATATATATATATAGATATATAGATAGATAGATAGATAGATAGATAGATAGATAGATAGATAGATAGATAGATAGATAGATAGATAGATAGATAGATAGATAGATAGATAGATAGATAGATAGATAGATAGATAGATAGATAGATAGATAGATAGATAGTGTCAAATTGAATTTCATCCAGCATTCTGGTTTCCCAGAAGGGCTGATTGTAAAGATTCTATAATCTCTTTTTATATTACATAATTGCTTCTCTATCAATAATAGTATCTGAATAATTAGAACTGATACTCCTTTAAATAGAATTTATATATATATATATATATATATATATATATATATATATATATATATATAAATTCATATATATATAAATTCTATTTAAAGGGGAAATAGGAATGTATGGTTTTGCGTTGCTATGTGATTATCGTGCAGTTGAAGGAGCAAGAAAGTGATGACGGATGTATTTTAACATAGGAAAATTATTAATCAAATATATACATATATGTGATTAATTATGTCATTGATATTTTATGTGTGCAGAACTGAAATGAACTGAACTGAATTGTTTTCCAGGTATTATTATTATTCATTATTTATTATTGCAGACTATGTCTCCAGGTATTAATTTGGTTCCAAATCATTTTCCACGTGCCGATCACGACCACTAGGACGATGCCCGTGAACCAAACCGATGTCCTGAGCGTTGTTTAGCGTGTGACTCTAAAAGAGAAAACGCCATTTTCGTCCCCTCCTTAAAGCATATGCAGATATCTCTCTCCTATTGACTTTGGGCACCATGTTCCAAACTGTAATTTCTGCACCATTAGGGACAATAGCGACGATAAAAAGGGAAGCTGGAAACCATGCAGGCACATCACTGCGAAGCATCTGAATTCATTTCACGAGCTAACTCGTAAAATGCGCACAATAAATATGTGAACATTGGGCCTTCAAATTTTAATGCTCGTCTCTTTTGAATTCACGACGGGCTGCCAACAACACGGGCCGCCGTGGCCAAGAGAGAAATGAGAAACATTGTTTGTGAATTTCTGAATTCCAGCCAAAAACAACAGCACGCCATGTATTTCACACAGTCTGGTCAATGAAGAGGGAAAAAAAAAAGTTTGGAAGCGTCTTTGCCAGATTCACTCGTTCCATCACGCTTTATTTCAGCGGCGATTGGACAAAAGTGATCCACCGTGCGTGTTACGTTTTTCCCGCCTGTGTAATTCAGTGACCCGTGTTGCGAGAAAATACCCATCACGGCTTCATCAGTACGCAGCCACAGCCGGGGGGGACGGGATGGACGGCGAACGCGGAAACGCGCGACTTGTGAATAAATCAGCTGATGCATCCGAGCGGAATAAAGTCGTCAAAGACGCCGAGATGTTTCTCTCCCCATCGTCTGTTCGGCTCTTCAGAGGAGCAGGAGTTTAACATTTGCTAAAAAAGAAAAAGATGAGAAGCCGAGGGTTTCCACGACTTGCGGTAAAGCTCAGCGGTGCACGCTGCATCTCTCTGAGGGGTCTCCTCCCCTGGCGCAGCTCAGCGGTCCAAACTCGGCCATTAAAGGCGCTCGCTGCTTTCACACATGCCCCAAAGGCCCGACGCGTGAGCATCCATGCACACGGCTCCCTGTCACGTACTCGTTGAGGTGACAGTGTTTATGTCCGCCGGGGGGAACGGCGTTTGCGTCGGCATGGTAACGCGGCGAGCGTGGAAACCGTTGTCGGTTTGCCGTCATCTAAAAGACAATTTGTGGAAATTTTATATGGAAATTGGGATAAATGGTGTAACTGCAAAAGAATAATGCATTTTAAATAATCAACCTAGAATAGGAAACCAGTGGATAGCATGTTTTATAAGAGTGTTGTTTCTTCATGTGCTGATGGATTCTAGTCTAAAAAGAACAGTGGCAACACATGTGAGAGCATCTCTGATGGATTTCTCTCTGAAACGCTGAATGTTGGAGCCTCTGAGCCAATATGAGACGTCTCTCCATTCATCCCTATTCAACATCTATTCTATGCAGTGTCTAGACCTGGTCAAACCCCTTTATCTGTCAGGACACCTCAGCATTAGCTCCTATTTCTTTCTAATCAGTCACCTTGAAACACGCTAAAGAAAGTTGAACATATGGCTTTGACCTCTGACCTGGATTTATGGCTTTTTGTCCCATCGATGCTCATCTACACTACCTTGGTTATCGTTAGTTATTATCTCCTAATGTGCTCTATTACTCTAAACAAGCAAAGTTCTTTAGATGAACGTAGATTTAATCAAATTAAAAGCTGTAAAACACACTACAAGAGTTAATCTATCTGGTATAAGGTGTTTATGGTTACACCACGTGACATCTTGGGTTTTATTCCATGGTGTGTTCACTGCATTCAGACCTGAACCCCTAAGTGACATGTTTATTACAGCAAGTAGATAAGTAGTAGTAGTACTTTTCATGGGTATTTACAGTTTTGAGGATACTTCCTGACATCTCAGAGGAAAATATTGTACATACTACAATATTCAATATTTCTCCAAAAAACAGAAAACAGATTTGTGTATCAGAACTTTTTCCTGTCCCGTTAATCAGCTCCTGACCCCTGGATCAGGAACCACTGGAATAAAATAGCTGTATATAAAGTGTTTGAACACTTCCAGCAGCTTTCACACAAACATGCAGCTTCAGTATTAATCATCTGATAATGTCGTATATAATATCAGTCACTATGCTTAAAATAACTTTACCTTAACACTTTAAAGTACTTTTACCTAAGTAGGATTTCACGTGCAGGGTGAAGACTTGCCACTGGGGTATTTTTACATTGCTTTATTGGTTCCTCGTGCTTCTTGGTGGTTTTACACCGCCCAACGTCACGGAACATAACACATAATGAGCTTCATCTTAAAAAGAGACGCTGATATCCACTCACGCTCCAGCTGAATATTCATCTCAGAACAGTGTGGATCTCGTCTGGTAGTGAGTTTCAGGATAAAATTAAATAAAAACACTTAAAAAAAAAAAATAGTAAAGATTAAGAGCTGGATTTAAGCGGAATGGGCCACGCCAGATTTCACGGATGATAGGAGGAACCAAAGTAGATTTTCTGCACAATGCTCCGTCACTCAGGGGGCAACTGAAAGAGCCTCCATACCTTTGGCAACCGCAGAGCCCAGATGGTGGGAATCTGGAGCGATGGAGAGAGAGAGGGATGGAGGATGAAAGGGAAGGAAGGGGATTGGGAGGGAGGGGGGTGGGGGGGGGTGAGCAATAGCCGGCAAAAACCCTGTTGAGAAAAAGAAACGGCCGGAGGGAGCGACCTGCTCTCTCTGCTCTACCTGCTCCACCAGGGACGACTGATCTATGATACACAAGTTGAGGTTGGATGATGGGGGGGGTTCAATATTTCTCTTCAGGCATGAAGCAGCATCCAGAGAGAGGAGGACAATAGAGGGATGCTTAAAACTGAGGAAGATTAAAAGAAAAGCAGTTAAACTTCCTGAGATCTCAAGGCAGGATGGTGTGTAGCAGATAGATTATGATCTGTTCAAAGTCCGTCTTTCTAAATGGACATAGATGGCCTTCTTCACCCCCCCTCAAACCACCTGTCCTCCTCGTGTCCCTTTTCCTTTAGATGCAGATGTGCTGCTGAGGCCTGTCCAGATGTGCTGGCTCTCCTGCGTTTGTGCCATGCGTTTGCACAGTGGTTGTTTGGTTTCTCCGATACATAAATCCTTTCTCTGGGTCATGTGACCACGACGACTCTCATTCCACTTCACACGGTGGAGTGTGACTTATGGACCATCGTTATGGAATGAGAGTTATGGTCTACAGTTTCACCCTCTGTGGTCCAGAGATATAAGCTCCTGGTTTCCAGCATCAGGCCAGAACTGCAGAAGCCTTTTGGATAGAAGGTGCTACTGTATTTTCACGACTATAAGACGCACATTAAAGTCTTTTCTACAAAATGTGTGGTGCGCCCTATGTATGCATGTAGGGGGGAGTGCGGGCATGGATTGTATATAAAATAACAGTGATGTGCGTTATGCAGAACATTGTTGTTGTAACAACCCATAAGACAGGTGGCACGAGTTGGAGGAAAGACTATCAGTGGATCACCGAGCAAAGAAGGAGTGGGAGAAGCGTTCCGACGGTCACCATTCGACTAAAAGCAGTAAAGCTAGCAGAAGAAATGAAAATTGAACATTTGAAGGAGGCCTGTCTTGGCGCTTTCGTCTCGATGTGATTTTTCCATCCGGACCAGGACTACGGTAGCACAGCAACTTCCAGCGGATTAGAAGAAAGTGACTCTGTCATGTTTGATGAAGATGGAGGAACTCAGTTTTGCTCAAGCTCTATTTGTGTATATATCTATTTCTGTATATAAAACCCGCGCCCTATAGTTAGGTGCCTTTTGTGTGTGTTACAGTAATGACACACAGAACTGAGACTGAGCCTTTTACTAAGGTGCGCCTTATGGTCGTGAAATTACGGTACAAGAAAAAAGTCCAGGTGCTTACAAGTAACTCCTTTGATGCTACAATGACCCAGACGAGTGAGAATCTACACAGACATTTGGAGAAAGAAAGAAAAGAGGAAGACGAGGTGGTGGATGTGGAGAAATGGGCGGTGTCAGCGTGGGAGGAGCCGCCTATGTGGAGGAGGATCAAAATGACAAATACTCGTCCTGTAACCCGGCACCTTCCATCTGTAACAGGGGGGTTGGGGTTAGGGGGTGGGGGGTATCAGGAGCGCGGTGACTCAGCAGAGCCAAACTAATTCGGTGCTGTCATAACAAGCCATTAGGAGATCGACACTTGCAGCTCTTGATGAAATACAAACAAACTGCGCTGATGAAAAATAAATAAATAAATAAATAAGAAGCTAGCAGGAAGGGGCAGATGTGATGCGAGGGGACAGGTTTACTATGGGGAAAAAACGACTTGATGGACGTGTCCCATTCTGATTACCGGTGTCGCAACTTTTCGCCCGCCTTGCAAATTAATTGTCTGTCACATACAGACAGCTACCCCCCCAAAAAAAATAAAAAAAGAAGCTGTTATATGTTTGAAGAGCCAATTTCAGCTGTCCACGAAATTCTAAGTGAACATTCTATTGACCAATTTGGGGGTTGAGGGAGGGAGGGAGGGGGAATGAAGAACCCGATGGAGACATGCAGATGCGTGATGTAAAAGAAATGTCAAACTGAAAAAATGCCATCGGGTGTAGCTTCGAGGTGGATGAAACGCACTTAAAGTGTTTTATTTTTTTTTAATGACGCTGATGTATGCATGGAAGTGGAAGTGATATTTAACATGTTCTTTAGTCGGAGCCTGAGTGTGGTCCATTTATTTAGTTTACCGAAACCACAAATATCCAATCAAAGGTTTAAGGAACCAACTAACATTCATATATATATATATATATATATATATATATAGTGTGTCAAATTGAATTTCATCCAGAGCATTCTGGTTTCCCAGAAGGGCTGATTGTAAAGATTCTATAATCTCTTCTTATATTACATAATTGCCTCTCCATTATTATAGTATCTGAATAATTAGAACTGATACTCCTTTAAATAGAATTTTTTAAAATATATATATATGACAATGCAGAAATAATGTTGAATTGTTGTTAGGATTTAATTAATCATCACAGATATCTAGAGACGTGTACAAGAATAAGCTGATAATGAATATTAACAATTATATGGATTTGGATTTTTAAGGAAAGGAATGTATGGTTTTGCGTTGCTATGTGATTATCGTGCAGTTGAAGGAGCAAGAAAGTGATGATGGATGTTTTCTAACATAGGAAAATGAGGAAAATTGACATTTTCCTGTTTTAAACAACCTTCATGGCCAGTGGAGAACAGATTTCTGACTTATTGAGGTGACGACCATCTTGTCTCTATTAAGTTTTAACATTTATTCATTTTTCCTTCTCTTAAATTTCCCATTGTTTCCTTGGCTGGTGAGTGAAGAAAATCACCTGCTTGCATACAATGAATATAAAACACCAGTTTTTGTGATGTAAAGATAAATATTGTGGCTTATAACCATCCATCCATCCATCCATTTTCTATCCCGCTTATTCCCTTTCGGGGTCGCAGGGGTCTGCTGGAGCCTATCCCAGCGCATTTATGGCGAGAGGCAGGGGGATACACCCCAGATGGTCGCCAGCCAATCGTGGGGCACACACACCATTCACACACACACTCACACCTATGGGCAATTTAGATTTGCCAATTAACCTGAGCATGTTTTGTATTGTGGGAGGAAGCCGGAGTACCCGGTGAAAACCCACGCAGACACGGGGAGAACATGCAAACTCCACACAGAAAGGTCCCAGACCCAGGCCCCAAGGCGGTCTTGAACCTGCGACCTTCTTGCTGTGAGGCAACAGTGCTACCCACTGCTCCACCGTGTCGCCCGGCTTATAACCAGTACAACTTAAAGGAGAAGAATAAAACTTGAAATACAAGGGTTGCATGAATGTGCACAACCTTAAACTAATAACTTGTCGCAGCAGCTTTGGCTTTGATTACAGAGTATAAGACGATGTCAGTGTGACGCATCGTGATGAGTGTTCTTTTGGTGATGAGCAGTGTTGATTTTTGTGCCAAATAAACCTTTTTTTTTAGAATTATGGCCAATTATCCACTGGGCTGTAACACATTCACCCCCCCCCTCACTACATGCATTTTGTGAGATTTGCAAAACGAAGCGGGTCTTGGACGTCTTTTCTCCGCCGTCCCCCGTAGCCCAGACACGAGGAGGTTGTTGCCACATGTGCCACACAGCCAGTGCTCATCAGATATTCCTGCAGCTCCTTCTCTGCTGCTGTCAGCCTCTTGACAAGCCTCCACGACCACTTTTCTTCCCGTCGTGTCATCAATTCTGCACGGACGTCCTGTTCCTGGTAATGTCACCGTTGTGCCATATTTCCTCCGCTTTATGATGCCTTTTCCTGTGTTCAGTGCTACATTTAATTCCTCTGAAACTCTGATTTATTTGAGCAACCAGCTTCCCTCCGAAGCGCTGGAAACTCTCCGTGGACCACGGGAAACGCCGCTACGAAAATGTCAGGAGGAGCCCGACTAGAAGAGCTGAACTTTATGCGAGGTTAATCAGAGGCTCCTTAAACGGTGACGGTGGTTTGCATGTGTTCGGTTAAATTCCAAACGCGGTTATAAGAGGCCGTGCAACCTCATTACCTCAGATGGTTATTTTTACCTCACCTCCCTGGAAGATTTCTGCTTGTTTTTCAATTGCGTTGGGGATTCTATAGGTCACATTAAAGGTTGAAAAACGTGAAATTATTGATCTTGCTGTTATTTGTTTTACATCATAAAAAAATGGCATTTTAACAGGGGTGTTGCAGCATTTGTTTTTTTATATATGCACTGTTTTCCCCAGGATTTGGCTGAAGGCTGCTGGTAATCCTGTGCCTCGGCATTTAATATTTAAGATTCTTCTACATAGTTTTCATTTTAAGACAAGTCAGCTTAAAATGCTGAACATTTTTAAATGACAGCTACCATCAGGTTAACCGGCTGCAGCCTGGGGCCTGGTTTCCACTGCGGTTCTGATATCAAGGATACTACTTATGATACTGACATGTTAAAGATTCGTTTTAAGGCAGATATCAATAAATTCAACTTGATCTAGTGGCTTCAGTTTTACTGCTCTAAAAAACAAGCCATTCAATAATAAAACAGAACTGATAAGAGTATCGATAAAGAACCAAACTGATACCTAATGATTCCCATTGCATTGAAGTTGGAGTGTGAAATCTGCCTGAAATCTGCATTGTGCATTTGTGTTTTAATCCTGTATAAGTCTGAATGTATGTGTGATAGAGTTTCAATAAAAACGGAATGATACCCATTGCATAGAAGTTTGAATGTGAAATATGCATCATGCATATGTGTTTTTAATCCTCTGTATATTGTGATAATATATGTGATTATAAAAATTCCTAATGATACCCATTGCATAGAAGTTTGAGTCTGAAATCTGCCTAAAAACTGCATCATGCATTTATGTCTTACTCCTTTGGGTGTGAATAGTATGTGTGATAATAAAATTCCTAATGATTCCCATTGCATTAGAAGTTTGTATGTAAAATCTGAATGAAATCTGCATTGTGCATTTGTGCTTTAATCCGGTGCATGTGTGAAAGTATGTGTGATAAGGAGTTATAATAAAAATCAGAATGATACCCATTGCATCGAAGTTTGAATGTGAAAACTGCATCATGCATTTATGTTTTACTCCTTTGTGTGTGGATAGTATGTGTGATAAAAAAATCCTAATGATTCCCACTGAATAGAAGTTTGAATGTGAAATCTGAATGAAAAGTGCATCATGCATTTGTGTTTTTATCCTGTATATTTGTGATAATGTGTGTGTTTATAAAAATTCCTAATGATACCTATTGCATAGAAGTATGTGAAATCTGCCTGAAACCTGCACCAAGCATTTGTGATTTAATCCTCTGCGTATGTGTGATATTATTTGTGATAAGGAGTTGCAATAAAAATCCTAATTGATACCCATTGCTTAAACATTTGAATGTGAAATCTGCCTGAAAAATCAGGCATTGGTGTTTAAATCCGGTGTTCTGGTCCTTACCTGTGACCTGGAAGGTGCATTTCCCCGCCCCGGCCTCGTTGATGACGTTGCAGGTGTACTCCCCCCACCCGTCCCGGTTCAGGCTGCGGATGGTGTACTCCGTCTCGTCCCGCTGGGCGTCGAAGGCGCCGGCGTGCAGCAGCCGGTTGGACAGCAGCCACTCGAAGCGCAGCACGCGGGACGGGTGCGCCCGCAGCACCCTGCAGGTCATCACCACGGGCCGGCCCAGCCCCTGACGCATCTCCATGGAAACCGGCTCCACCGTCGGCGGGTCTGGGTGAAAAAAAATAAAAGGCTCAGACGAGTGGAGGGGGGACGTTTGATGGGGACAGGAAAGTGTGTCAAGGATGACAGCGCACGGGGAATATAAAAGAATGTGACAAAACGCCTGGAATAAAGAGGGCAAAGACAACGGCTGAGAGCGGGAGTGGGCGGGAGGTAAAAAAAAAACTAGAACAATGTTCTGAGCGAAATCAGCTATGCTTCATGGGAAATCGGTAACAGGATGATAAAGTGCACCTCAAACTTTCAGAATGGAAAATTAATAAGTTATCAGCGTATCAGACAGCCTCCTGGTGATTTATTCAGCCTGAGTAAGACCTCAATGCCAAACAGGCTCCACCTCTGGAAACAATAAATATTACCATGTAACCCTGACATACGTGATGACAACATGCGGGCAAACGTGTTTTAAGCGCTTCTGTGCACAAGAATCGCCACAGCTATGAATAATTTCCCCGTCTTTAAGCATTTCTGCTCGTGACACGCTCGACAAAAGTCACGGCAGGGCTGGAAAAACAGCGGCTAACGCCACGAACGCCGAAGAGAGAGGAGACAGAACGACGCAGAGGCCTTTAATTGCCTGGAATCTGCATAATTCCCAGCAGCACCGGGGAAGAGGCGGGTCGCTACGCCGCCGTGTTACTTCCAAATTGTAATCTGTTACAGATCACGGGCTACCTGATTGAAACCGTGGTCTGCGACGTAATCGTCTGCATCTTTCCACACGGCGATAAAATGTAATCGCTGAACCTCAGGAACGCGACGGGATAGGCGATTAAACGAATCGTTTGTTAAAATTCACAGCAATATCATTTGATATTAATGTCATTATCTAAAACCTTAATCACCCGTTTTATTTTTTTATTTTTGGCAAGGAAAGGGGGGAAGACGCTCGAATCCTGCAACCTCATTCTGTTTAAACTGCCAAATAAATGTGGAATACGCGTCCTGTGTTTTTTCAGTAATTGGCTTTCCCTTTTGTTTTCCTACTACACATGATTGGGTTCACCTTGGTCCAGGAGCCGGAGCGCTGGGGTTATGTTGCTGCTGCGAGGGGTCGAGGACGGACTCTACAGATAAACGCAGTAATTGAGGAGCGGCTCCACCAGTGGATTGGAGGGTCTACTGAAGGGGAGAAAGTGCAGGCTGAACGTGCAGCACGGTGCAAATCGAATGCTCTGCATTCATTTCTTTCCTTTGTGTTGTTAGACTGGACTGAATAAATCTTTTTTTCACTCCTTCAAGTAGAATCTGTGCCTGCATCCCATTGTGGTACTGGTATCATAACACCTCTAAAATATAATATTAAATAATAACGCATTATCAATAAAAGTCCAAAGAGAACTTTCCTGCTCTCAATGTCAATTATCACACAACACACACACACACACACACACACACACACACAAAAACATTAAATTTACTCAGTAGCTGCTGTGCTCAAGGACACGCTATTACAACAAATAATAACTGGCAGAAACGTGAAATAACACATGGGTGAAGGAAAAGTGAGCAGAAATGTTCCAAGAGTTTTAAACTAAGGTAAAAGACTGTTTCACTGCTCACATGATGGAGTGTTAAGCTGCTTCATCTCCACTAAATAAAAGAGCCGTCGGTGCCTACTTCAAAAGGAGCTTTTACCCAAACCCAATTATCCGTCTCTGACTCCAAAAGAATGGTCCGAGTCTCTCAACATATCAGAATTGTAGGTTTGTGAAGAACCACGACCCCGCCCCACAGCTTCCCTGAGTGACGCTACACCAAATTGATGTAAGTGCATTTCCATTCACACAGTAAGACAAAAAAAGAAAGAAAAAGCATCTTATGTAACCAAAACATCCTTTAAACAAGGGCACATGCCTCATCTCTCCCATGCTTCCCTTTCATGAACAGCTGCCCAGCACGAGGCGACGGCAGCGGGGAAAAAAAAAAAAAAAAAAAAGGTCTTACGCGATATTCCCCAAGCGGCGCTCGCCGTGGTTAGTGTAGCGGCGAGGGCGGTTAGCGCTCCGAGTCGCTGTAAGTCTGTTAGGAGGGGGGGCGGTAGGGGAGGGGGGCACCACTGGCTGAGATGTAATCCATCATCAGTCACCGGTGGATACCTTGACAGTAATGTGGAGAAAAACAACATTGGAGAGCACCGAGGCCTCCTCCCCACGGCCCAAATAGACCGCCATCTACAGGGGGGAGGGCGGGAGAGAACACGGATGTGTGTGTGTGTGTGTGTGTGTGTGGTCGCCGGATTTGTGTGCATGCATGCACCTGCATCTCTCTGAAATAGCGCTTGACTGCTTTTACAATAAACTTCGCTCGGAATGGGTTTCATTTTTCTTCCACGTGTTTCGGGTGAGCGCGTCAAGAGAAGGACGTTCACGTCCTCTGGGCAGGCCCGCAACCGTGTTTGGAAATGTACAGTACGTTTGTGTGCATATACCCCCTGTGTGTGTGTGTGTGTGTGTGTGCGATTCCTTCTCCACGGTTGGAGGAACACTTCAAACAGAGATTTATTTTCTCGTGCTTGTTTTTTCTCCCATTCTTTTGTTTTTCCCTGAAAGCCACTGAATATTTTCCCCTCATGGCTCACCGGGTGACTGCTGTGACACTGATGGTCCTTATTGATGCATTTATGTATTGGGCGTTGACACATATTGAATTAAAGTAACATATGGCTCCGTTCAGCAGTATGTCATGTTTTATACCTTTTGGCTGCGCCTGCCTGCAGCAGAAGCGTTCGTGTGGGAGAATAACCTCTGTGGCGTAACACGCTTCGATATCATTTATTGGGGAAATAACAATCATTAGCAAGTTAAACAGATATATGCAGAATATGAAATGATAACCCCGATTCAATTGATTTATAATGAGTCCCTGTGTTGAATAATGTAGGGGAACAGTGTTCCGCTCCACCGCGTCCTCCTTCCCTCACGCCACAGCCACAATCAAACAATGGACTTAAGCACCGTCTCTATTACCATATCGTTATTAAACGTGGGGATAATTTGTCAACCTAAATATACAATTAATGATAATCAATGTGGACTCTCCAGTGCGAGGTGGTGGCCTGGTGATCTGCTAATAGGTTCAGCTCAGCCATGGACCAACTTATGAATTATTCCGTCTCAGCTCCTGTTTACAACCTACGTAGTTGCTGAGCTTTTCTGGTGCGGACTTGATGCGCCTGATCAATTCAATGGTGTTCTATTAAAAAATAAATACTTTTTTTAAAAAAAGTGGGGGAGGGGGTGTTGTTAAAATTTCATCTATAAATAGGGTGTGTGAGCCCCCGACTGTAATGCAAAAGATTAATTTGCTGCCGTGAGGCTAATGTGAATCGCTCTAATATGATTCACATTAGAGGGGGCCTCGGGGGGGGGGGGGCATCGCAGGCCTTCTAGATGCAGGAGAGGAAAATTAATTAAAAACAATAATCATGTAATTCTGCTCATTACTTTAGCCCGGACAGTCGCTCCTGGTGCGTCTTCTTGATAGTAGGGCGCTAGGAGGGGGGAACAATCGAACGGTTGCATCAGGCAGGTGTCACGGAACGATGTGGGGGGAACAGAAGGCGAGGCCCGGATGAAAGATCCCTGTGCATCTGGGCCGAGGTGGAGCTTGATAAGTCTGACTCTGACAGACAGTGGTATCTAGGACAAGGGGGGACCACGCTGTACCTCCTCCTCCCTCCCTTCCATTCCTCTCTGTCTTCGCCTCCCTTCTCTCGAAGCCCCCTGGACCATGCCAAGTCGGTTTGACTAAGAACATTAGGGTGTCACAGCTTGGGATTTTTGCAATTCTATTAGAGCGGCGACTCCAAAGGCGGACGCCTCCCGTTCCCCCGCTACCTCTCCTCCTGGCGACGCCGCTGCCAGCCGACAGATGCAGGTTTTTACATATCAAAGCTGTTGACTTGCCAGAGTCGTTCCTTCACGCCTCTAATGCTCTTTGCTTCAGAGGACCGTACCTCGGTCCCTTGATCAAGTTACTAAACGCGGCTTTGCGCATGGCTCACCACCAAAGGCGGATGGCTTACGCCGGGACCTGGAAATGCAGGCGAGAGAGAGAGGCATCCTCAGTGGGATTGGCTTGTGCTTACACACCATGAGACAGGCCAAGAGGAGGAAGGGAGGGGGCATACCGACAGGCATATGTGGAGCAAACAACAAAAGTCGGGTCGGACAGTGTAGATAAAGTGAATTCCCATGCTGAAAAAGTCGAGGAAAGGTCTGCGTACCCGGGATGTGCTGAAGAATGCATTTCCGCCTATTTAATCTCAAGTTGCATCAAAGCAATCTATCAACCGATGCACGGATTGTTTGTGCTTTTCCAAACTTGGGGCTTTGATGCCAACTATTAATAAGTAATAAGGGTCTGACAGGCAGAAGTAGTAGCAGCTCTGAAGCCAGAACTGACTGATTGATTTGTCAATACTGAAGCCTTAATAACACTCTTCATTATGTTTCTGTGCTTTGAAGACGGCATCGGGATAAAAGTGTCGTACCGCATCAAGAAGGGTAGCGCAAGAGAGGTGCATTATCAAAATAATGCTACATAATGAGAAATGATTGCATTCCCTGGATGAATATTGGTGAAAGGAAGGACAGGATCATTGAGGGGGGGGGGGGTGGAGTGATGCTGTTATTGTGTGGCTTGTACCTAGGGTGTCATCCTGTGATGCTACCACATGCCAAGGTAGATCTGTCTGGGAGAGGAACGCGGCTTTAACCACATGTGTCTTCCACCTGAGGCCTTGCCCTGAGCCTCGCCTCCCGAGGCACATCGTCGTCTTCTTCTTCTTCTTCTTCTTTTGAGTGTCACTAACGTCGGACAGTGAATGACTCCTGTCCGCGGTCATAGAGGCACCCTGGTTGGATGTCAGGGGGAAGGATCCTGTTTGGGAACCTTTCTCGAAATAAAGCCTTTGTTTGAGTTAAAGGCACCATGAAATAGAAATTCATGAAAAAAATACCTTTTTACTACTTTAATCCCTGTCCCTGTGTTATTTCATTCATATACCTCTTGGTATATGTCAAATACCTGTAAAAAAAATAGGTATTTTTTACATCAAAATGAACTGTTTAAATTGTTTGATGACTCATCCATTAGCTAAAGGCTAAGCTGTGCCTACTTTCCCGTAGTCCAATTAAATGTGACACTTCAAAATATCCGTTTCACTGGGAAATACATCACAAAACGCAGCCTAATTCCCATTTCATGGGGCCTTTAAACGTTTGTTTTGCAGCCTCTCAGATATAAATTTGGATGCAACACAGACACCTTCAAAAACTTGTGATAAATGTTTGTGTTTCTAAGTATTAAATGTGCATTCAGTGGCCAGTTGAAGCAACCTGTTTCTAGATAAGAAGACCTCCTTGTCTTATCCTACGCGGCGCATTTGCTCATTCTCTATAATGTTAATGTTCTTTTTATTCGTATTTCATCTTCGTCTTCTTTCATGGTGTGCCTCCTCATCTTAAGGATTCCTCTTGATCACCTTTGACGGGCGCTGCCCACGGTCCTGGCAGCGCTTCAGGAGTATGGCGCTTTTTCAGCATTGGTTTACAGCTCATTCACGACACATTTTCTAATTTGCTATTTGGAACTTTTATTGGTGCTCGGAGCTAAATGCTTCCCACGTCATGACAGCAGTTATGGGTGTGACTAATGTTTACCATTTTTAGCCATTTTTGTCTAGCGCTGTTAGCCCGTCAGGAAGCTAATGTTTGCTAATTAGGTTTGAAGAAGAGAGAGAATAATGCAGGGCTGTACCGGCTGCTTCAAAGCTTTGTTTGCTGCCATTGTAATCAAACGTCAAAGTAAGCATTTGAATATTCATTCTGTGTATGTATATATATACATTTTCCCCCGCTGGAGTTAAGATAGGATGGAGGGCTGAAATGGTGGTTGTTGCAGCAGAAATTTGGTGTCATTGGTTTTGTGGCGGTTTTGTCAGTCTGGTGTAAGTCCTGATCCTATTTGTTGGCATTCCTTCAATCTGGACCAAAGTGGTGGACGGACCAACCTTTCCACCATGCTACTATTAGCATGGCTAAACACACAGGGTCACAACGCTGGTCCTGGAGGGCTACTGTGGCCCTGAATAAGGACTTTCATTAGTCAAATCCAGTGTGTTACTGCCGGTTTGGAACAAAAACCTGCACCCACACACACACACACACACACACACACACACAGTAGCCCTCCACGACCAGGGTTGGTGACTCCTTGTGTACAGTATATAAAGACGATTTCAGTTTTGTACATTCACAAATGAGTGTCGCACTTCCAAGAGCAAAAGTTGTGCATAAAAGGAAAGTGAAACACAGCATCAAATCGTCTCCATCAGCTGCTCAACCACGTCTGGTTTAGTCTTGTTTTCCTATTTTGCAATCTGCCGCGATCTCAGGATTGTGCGTGCACTCATTCAAATTCTTTTTTTTTTTTTTATTGTCTGAAGTAACCTATTTTTTTTGGGGCTTCTCTTAATAATTTATGAGGAGTACAACTCCCAACACAATCCAAAAAGCCTTTCATCATCTTTTTTTATTAGCCGCCGATTTGCAGACGAAGCTCTGGTATATTATGTCGCCAAAAATGTGGGAAAGAAAAGAAAGACGATAATTTCACAAATGCTGAGTAACTGTGGCGACTCGACTACAAAGCTGCTGGGCAGTTAGTGCTTATTAGCTTCTTTTTTGTTGCCCCAAAACAAATGGTAAACCGGATTCAGTGTGTGCTCCTGCTGTTTCCCAAACACACTGCGACCTACAGGATTTCTCTCTACTAAGAGGGAAGCAGACCATCGTTTTATTTTTTATTTTTTTCCCATCTCCAACATGGACAAATTTAAATATGTGTGTGTTTATTTCCTCGAATATTTATTTAACACGAATCATGTTGGTAAAATATGGGTCACGGGCAGACGTTGAACATGCGGATGCAGTGTGAAAAGTCCTCTGCTGCTAATGGCCGGGGGACGGCAGCGCTGACGTTCACCGTCGGCGCAGACGTCACCGACCCCCCCCCCCACCCCAACCCCCCACCCCCTCTCGGCACCAATCGCTGCCACGGCGAGTTGCTAACCAGCGGTGTATCCAGGGGCTGCTCTTATGTGTGTGTACTTCATGTACTGAATCCCAGCACCACCCAAGTAGATGCATTTTTTTCCAGGGAAGAGGCACTTCAGGCAAAACTCCGAGGGTTAAGTCACTCTTCAAAGAAAAGAAAATTGCATTAAACTACAGTATTTGTTTCATTTCCACCACACTCTCCTCACATGAGCAGCAGATCCATGAGTATTGTGAATTAATAAAGGGCATCTTAAAGTCTAAATCCTTTTTTTCTTACTTTCTGGTGTCAGTACCAGTGCAAAGCAAAGCCACTAACCTTTGATATGGGCTGTCATCACTGCATAATCATAATCATTTCAGCCTTCTTCGAAGCACATCAAAACTTAATTAATTATCTTAGCGCAGCAGATAACAGTTGAAACGTGAACACAATAGCAAGGAGTGCAATAAAACGCTAAAAAAAGAGGGCAGATTTATGTGGTAGTTCAAGAACTGAACAGGGCGCCACTCTCATTCCTCTTCAATCAAAGTGTTGGTAGTGGGTCTGTCAAGTTCGTCTTGAATCAAAACCCATAGCCATAACTTTTTATTCTCATTCCATTCTTCTGCAGTATTATGCCTTACAAATCCACTTGAAATCAACCTGGGGAGGGACGCTCAAAAGTGGCGGCGAGCATCGAGTGTGTTAACTGCAACACGGTATTTCACAGTGTCTTAAGAACGACATGCAGCTGCACAGGTTGTGTGCAGATTAGGGTAAATTGAGACGTATGGATTAACTAAGTAGGTCACGAGAAAAAAAACAATGGGACTGTGGCTAGGGAAATGAGTTTTTCTATTTCCTGTAATCACTTGCCAGAATGGTAAGCACCCTACATGGATCGCTTTCATTTCCTTCCTCGCCATCGTCTGTTCTTTTTTTCTGCAGCCGAGAAGGATCCCCAGCTACTTGAATGAGTGACACCACTTTGAATCCCCAATGTTCATTTGAAATATTCCATTCAAATCTCCATAAATGAATACAAAATGAATACTAGTGGGAATAAATTAGCCACACGCTAATTAGCCGTTAAGCCATCTTTGAATGTCACATCTTAAGGAGGGGAAGGGGCTTTTCAATGAGCGGCAGTAGCGGGAGGTCTTAGGCCTGGGGATACGGCGCAATCTTTGGCGCTTCGCTGACATGTAGGCCTGGAAACATGCAAACAGGCTCCAACAGGATGGATATAAGGGTTTTATGTCTCTGTTAATATTTGTGTTGCTTGGATCACGCTTAGCAGATAAAGTCCTCCTCTTAAGCCTGGTTTATACTTCCATGCACCTAGCTACGCCCCCATGCCGTAGGCTGGCGTACACCTCCAAAAAATTACAACTATGGACCACAAGGGCTGTGATTGGTGCAGCTTCCAACGGCTTTACCTTTGTATATAACTTCTCTGTCGCTTCAACATTTGCAATATCGATTAGCTCCAATCATGCACGCTCCATCCCAGTTGTACAGTATTAGCACCAGGCAAAGTTGCCAATGTGAAGAGGAAGTAAGAATTTGGGCAGAGCATTGCGTCCCTACCAATGCAGAACTTTGAATGTTTGATGGTGCATATGCAGAAGTATATACTAGACAAGTAGAAGTAGAAGAGGTGGAGCCAGAAGTGTTCCCTCTTAGACCTGACCAAGGTCAGATTTTTCCACCAGAAGGTAATGCGATACATATGGAAGGAAAGAAATGTCAGATTTTTGGTCAAACTGGACTAGGACGCACGAAGGAGAAGAAAATAGTCAGATAATAGATGTACCGTACACATATCAAGGTTGTAAAATGCATGTATGCACAGACCTAGACTTTCAAAACATAAAGAGACAAATTAAAAAAACAAAAGGTGTACTCACATTGTACGATCAGCTCCACCACAGCCTCCCGGGGCTTCACGTTGAACCCGTTATACTGACTGGTCTGGCAGCGGTACGAGCCCGTCATCTCTCTGGACACGTTCACTATCCGCAGCACGCCGTCGTAGCTCTCCATCTGCATGCTGCCGTCTGGCATCGGCGCCTCCTTGTCCGCCCGCGACCACAGGATGATGGGCTTAGGCTTCCCTGAAACAAGGCACTCCAGCTCCACTGTGTCACCCTCGCGGGCCACCAGGGGGGACTTGCCCCGGGGGACTGTCAGGTTGGGGGGAACTAAGAAAGAGAAAAACAGAGGAGGGACTGATATGGGGCTCTAGAAAGTCAGCAGGCGGGGTAAGAGGTAATGGTCGACTGGGGGCGGGAGGGGGGCCAGACCTTGAAGGTATGGAGGAAGCGAATGAGCATTCAAAGTTGCAATGGCGATGAAGCTGAATATCGGCCACAAACAGTACTGTAGAGATCTTGTATGACAGGTCCATGCGGATATTAGCAGCAGCAATGGCCAACGGCTTGGACTGGACAGTTTGACCAGGTGTACAACCATCATGGCGAGCAGCAGTGAGGAAGTTCAATGTAATCAAGCATTGGGAAACGATGAGCAATGCCATGGAGCGCTGACGAGAAATGCAGCAATAAAACCCAATGAAAACTATCCATAAAAACCATTTCGGAAATAGATCTAGCTGCCAAGAAGCCACAGGAACTGAACCCGAGAACTAAACGGGAGGCAACAATTCTCCTTTGTGCATTACTATTTGTGTTTCCAACACCTCCAAAGAATCAATGGTCTGTTAACAGATGACAGCAATGCTTGCAACCCAGTTGTCACATATGAGCAAACAACGTTTGACTTTAAGGTGCATTGTGTAGTTTCTGGCAGCATCTGGTGATCAAGTTGCAAATCAAACCAACAGATCGACAACAACATGAAACTAACAAAACGTTTTTTGTTTTTTTTTGCCAAGTCTGTGCTGTTAGATGCTGGTGAATCTCACACACTGGGCCTTAAATTGATTAAATGTGACAGAGACATGCACAAAAAAGAAAAAGTGGAAAAGAAGACCAAAATTCGATCGGTGGGTTATGGTTGTGTTTCTCAGCTTTAGTACCTAACTATGTTCACAGCAATGAGCAAGTTAAAGGAATAGTACATCATTTCGTAAAGAACTGATGTGTGAAACCACATGTAGAACTACAACTTGTCATTTTTACACCTTGGTTGATGTATAGATAAGCTTTAGGGTTGCTATTACTGTAGGCTTGTATTCTTACCTTTTGGACAGAGTTGACTGTTAGCATGCAGTTCCTGGCTGTGTTTTCATATCTAATAGACTACTATTATCTTTTCTTCTGACTCTCTGTAAGAACTTGAGTAAGTATACTTTCCAGAAATGTCAACCTCTCTGTAAATGTTCTTACTCTAGTTTAGTCACTCTGTCCTTTTACTTGTAGCTACCTTTATTTTTTATCTCCCTTGTTTGCTTGGGTTCTCAGCAATAACATTTTGTACTCAATTCATTCGTTCAAAATGCAAGTAAGGTTTCAGAGTTCCTGAAATAGTTCCTGCAGTGCAAAAAAGGGGCTATAATGCACAAAATAAGGAGGTAAAATAATCCACCTAATGGTCTTCTGTGTGACTAACAGCTATATTGCATTACGCCTTTTAGATACCAGCACCATTGCCAGCATTGCCAACAGAACCATCACCATCATGCCATTACCATTATGATCTTTTCTTATTTTTATTACATTCTCAACATTTTCACACCACAATACAATTCCAAAGGTTGATTTCCGCATCGTGATCATTTAAACATTCATAATTCTTATCATCACCAGCACTCGCATCACAACCATCACTCTCTGCAGCTTTTTTATTTCCCTGCCCTCCCCCTCATGCAGCTACTCAATCTCATCCACAGCATCATATAATTCAGAGCATTTACAACAGAACCCTCCCAAAGGTAATATAGCATTACTGCTGCTCGTGTAACAAAATGTCACCCAATAAATATTTCGCCTTTGTTTAGCGGACATTTTAGAGCCTGGCTGAAAGCAAATATGAATAATGAACGAAGTGCAAAGAGCCAAATTGCTTGACAGATTTGCAGGTGTCCTTGAGTGAGTGTGTGTGTGTGTGTGTGTGTGTCTTTGTGTGCGTGTGTGCATGTGTTCAAAGTTTGGAAAGCATGAAAACTAGCCGGTTGGATCGGACAGCGTGGTTCCTCATCAAGCATGCTGGCCAAGAAGATTTGTTTAATTAGTAAACCTGGCAAATTGCATCGGCTCCTAGAGTGCCGTGTTTGTGTGTTTGTGCAAGTCCAAACCATCAGCAGACTGTGGGGCTATTTTCCACCACACGGCTCCCCGAAATAGTTTACAGCCAGCGAGTGGAGGAGCTGAAATCTTCTCAGTGATGATGAAACCGCGTCATGCTTCCCCGATGATTTTAGCATCACTGTCATTCTGGCCAAACAATGCTGCAACTGGAAAGAACTCAAGCCACGCTGAAGTTTCCCAGTGATGAAATCACCAGCAAGCTAACGAAACGCAGTCCAGCTATATTCCTTTTGACCTCATTTCCTTTTGACTGAGAAATAACAATCTCAGTGCCATCTAAATCGTATTATTCTTGCCTGTAAATTGAGCCAAAGCGTTCAGTACACACACATTCTCAACGCTTGGATTACAGTACATAAAACTGCATGGGGATCCCAGATGAGCTGTCAGGGACACTCAACCTGCAGATTATCTTCTAAAGTTGTGTTAAATCACACGCAGTACGTTAAAAAAAAATGAAGTAATAATTTGCACACCAACAGTACCTTTATTTCATTGTTGCCCTCGGGTTACGCACTCGGAATATGAATGTTGTAAATGAAGAACACCCGACTGTTCCTGGAAACAAGCTATTTCATTTATGTGGCAGACATAAAGTGCTGCAGGAATGAGCTCATGTGATTTGAACACTTTGTTCAACAGCATCAGTAATTATCACTCTTGAATTTTGAAGCTTTTACATGCATCGAAGACAGTTGCTAAGTGGTCAGGCAGCTATCTTTCATTTAGAAAGGATATTTGTAGGTGGGAAGATCTCCAATTTTCTAATTGTCTAATAATGAAAGGAGGTAATAATGAATCCAAACAGTAAAGCCGAGCTTGATGATTAGCCAAAACAATGAGCTCAAAGGCACTAAAACACTCCATAGAGGTGCAGGAACTTCTTTGTTTGATTGTTCTTTTGCAAATAAAAAATAAACCCATTCTGAAATAACTGTGTTACTGCACATAAGAAAACAAATATTTGGTTTGTTTTTTCAGCCTATGTAGACCAGCTGCTTATCAGCTCATTCATATCTTTGTGTAAGTATAAACATACTGATGTTGGCATGGAAGACTAAAAAATGGTCATTTAGAGATAAGCTTTGGCGAGGCTGAGCAGCAAAAATAATGCCCGCATAGACAATGACAGTGGACACTCGCTTCATTTTCATACGTTCGCTGATTGTTATTCACAAAATGTCTCTGTTGAGGCAGCCAGGTGTCAAGAGCTGCCACTTTCCCGAATATTTCCTTGGGTCCAAACAGTGAAATGGTGAACTGACAGCAGCGGGGTGGGAGGGGAGCGGCACGCATTCATTAGCCAGCGGAGGAAACAGTGCACCGCCATCATTACACCTAGCCTCTCCACAGCCCAGATTAGGCAGGCAATTACAGTCCTCTGCCTATTGGGTTTGGCAACACAAATACTGGCAATCAGCTGCCATTGTCTCTCTCTGCACGACCATGGAAACGCTAGCGGGCAGATACGGGCACGCAAACACTCACTCGCCTCTCTCTCTCGCACTCTGTATTTCATTTTCCCCCTCGCTCTCTCTTCCCAAGCAAACACGCCGCCTCTGTGTGAGACTGACCACTGAGACGCCCGGCGTGGCAGAGAGCCCGCGACTGGTCTTCACTGTGCTCTCATTGTGCCAAAGCCATCCGAATGCCAGCGATGCTTGCAGGGCATGCCCACTGCGTGCGAATGCCCGTGTAGCACACGCACGCTTACGTGCGTGCATGTAGGCGCGTGCTTCTCTAAATGGGATGCACCAAGGTACCGTTGCTGACTGGAAACTGTGGTGTCTAGTAGGGTGGAATGATTTAAGAAAACCGTTGGAAACTTTCGGTTTGGTTCAAGTGTGTTCTTTTATCTTATTCTGTTTTTTCTCACAGGTGAAGCGTTTACCCTCCAGAGCAGCAGGCGGCAGTGTTGCATCTAAAGCCAATCACCTAGAGTAAGCAAAAAGAAGGAGAGGAGAAGCAGCGTAGTGGTGTAGCAGATAGTAGAAGGACAGACAGCAGATAGCCAGTCGTTGTTGAGTTTTGTGGTGGAATGTCGAGTCAGAAAGAGCTAGAATATGCACCAGCAGCATTTCATAGGTTTGCAGTGTGGCTGCATTTAGTGACCAACGATGACAGCGATAAGAAAGACACAATATAAAATCCTGTAGCAACATGGTAATTCACGCACTATATGAAGAGACATAATTTCAGACATAGTGACCCAAGTCTAGTGCTGATAGAGCCTATGCTGCTTTGTTAAAGAGAATGTTGTTTGCCAAATAAATGAAACACATGTTGGACATCACGGTCTCCTCTCTCGCAGCCAGAATCTCATCTACTTTTAACCTCAGACTGTAAGACATTTTTGACAATCCACATATACTGAACCAAACCAAAAACTCTGACCACAAAACCATGAACCCAACAATACTGTGTATTTCCTGAAGCATCCCACCCCTAGGTTCTGTATCTGTATGTGCCTGTTGTTTGCTCATCTACTTTGTACAGCTAGCTTGGGACTGGGGCGTCCTTGTTTGGCCTCGGTAGCGGTGCACATCTTTATAGCCTGGGCTGGAATCGCCCGTCAGCTGCTGAGGCTGATTGTCGGAGCCTTTCAGCAGGACCCATCAGCACAGCAGCGACGTGAGTAGGACTGGCCCCCAGGAAGTGGAGGATTAGAATCACTAGCTGGTCAATCGGTGTGCAGTGTTGCTTCTGGGGACGTCTGGATGCGACAGACCCGGACCTGGCGATGCGGAGGCAGGATGAGCAGCTGCCTGGAGAAAGAGAGCTCCTGCCTGGCCAGGCACAGAGATAACACTATCTCCTACCTTCTGCTTAGAAGTGGTGAATTTGTAGCTCACAGCAACTTAATACGATATAATCCTTTTTTTTTTTTTGTTTGGTATCTAGTGCCTCCACATAACCAGACGTTAACAGCATTGTTGCATCATAAAACATTATTATCTCACATTTCAATGCATGCTGCTTTTGCTTTTTAGTGATCATAACAATGAATAAATTTGTGTTTTTCAAAGATTAGATAATATTTCTTCTGGAGTGCAGTTACTGACAGTGTGGGCTCCACGCTTGGTCTGGCAGCAGCTATCAACAAAGGGGGCGGGGCTTAGCAGAGAGTCAATTTAGATGGGAAATAACTCCTAATTAAATCACCACCAAAACTCATTCTGATTGCCAGATAGATGATACAAACAAAAGAAAAAGGAATGAATAGTCAAATATTTGTAACAAAGAGGAAAAAAAAAATCTGATTTGACAGACAAAACTGAGACACTGAGATGGTGTCGAGTCCTGAATGTGAGCCGACTGCAAAACAGGGAAATATCTGTCACTCTGCATTTTCTCACAGCCGCGAGAGCCGGGCTGGTGCGAACAGACGTCTTAGAGAACAGATAACATCCCTGTCACCCCCTTTTTCGGGTAAGTGCTGTGACATCACTCCCCCGTCGCCATGGCGACGTAGCGCTCTCTCTCTCTCTCTCTCTCTCCTCAGCTAATGCAGCTTCCTGCAGAGCCCGTGCATGCGTGCGGGAGCGTGAGGTTCAGACAGCTTGAGGCCAACGAGTCACAATGTGACAGGGCTCTCTGCCC
Organism: Eupleurogrammus muticus; assembly: GCA_036785175.1. Classification (NCBI taxonomy): domain Eukaryota; kingdom Metazoa; phylum Chordata; class Actinopteri; order Scombriformes; family Trichiuridae; genus Eupleurogrammus; species Eupleurogrammus muticus. The sequence goes on along the minus strand of JAYKQN010000001.1, from coordinate 46,034,134 downwards.
CTGCTGGGTCCTGGTCCTCTGGGGACAGAGCGGAGTCCCCAAGGTCTGCTGTGGCCATATTGTGAACCTGTGTGTGTGTGTGTGTGTGGGAGAGTGTGTTGCATTTCTGCACTAGGTTGCCAAAAGATAATAATATTGAGCAATGTGTTAGAATTGGTGTTGCACGTTGATAGACTGCAACACACCGTGAGTGGGTTTTTGAGTGCAATGCAGCACCCCTGAGGTTTTATAACGTATCTCGCAATCAATCACACAAACCCCCTCATGAAATTGTGCAGCTGAGACTGTAGAGCGGCGGGCCGACGCCCCCCCCGGGGGTTGCAGTTTTTATCTAGGGCCGCGCTGCTTTCTGCTACCGGGGCGGCGAGCAACTCCCCGTGAAGTAGCAGCGTTTATGTACATCGCTCAAAACGGGGATCGGCGGTAGTTAATGAAGGAGGGAAGAGGTTCTTATCCATGTTTCCCCTCACGGGTTTTCCCAGCTGGACAGGGAGGTGATTTCCCAGATGGCCCCCTCTATGAAGCAGGAACTCCAGGTGGTGGAGTAGTGGCTACACTGGAGTTTCACAAATATATGCTGTGCAACTTAGTTTATGAACAGCACTTATATAAATCTCCCATACCACTGCAATTCTGCAACTTTTAAAAATGTATTCCTGTCTGCAGACTAAGTGTTTTTCTCCCCCGACAGTTTCGGCATCCATAACCTTCCCTTCTGAAACATCACAGGTGAGGCAGTGACATCTGCTGCCAGGTGGTTATATGTCTGATCGCCTAGAAGTGACACGGCTGTGGCGTCTACCGCTGTCACATGGCGGCTTTTTTGGGACAGTAACCCAGCTGTAGGGCAGCTGTTTGGCTCTTTTCCGATCCACTATTGACTCATTAATCCCAGCCAATCACACCAGAGATCTACCGCTCTAAAATGAGATTACTTTACTTAACACTTACGCATCTTATGATCGATTTATCTGAAAGAGCTAGACATTTGCTTCCAATATAGCAAGAGATTAATAAGCCATATCACTGTTCCACTGGTAAACACTGTTCTAACTACATTCTAATTTCTGTTTGAAAACCCATTGTATGGGCAAAATAACAATCTAATCTTATATTTTCACTACAAACTAGAACAATGGCGCTCCTTTATTTCCATGTTTTCTCTATGGGTCATCATCTTTTTTGCCAGGCCAGATTATCCTCAGTCTTTTAGCACATTAGTGTGTGCAGTGTGGTTGTTAAAGACCCTTTTACTGGGTTTTAAAACGAGCCGACTGGAAACATGAGAGACGGCGTCGTCAACCAACTAGTGGAGCTAACATTAGCTTAATTAGCTGAGCCATCCACATCTGGCAGAACCTGCCGGTGACAGTCGACTGGTTGACAGGAATGAGAAGCTGGCATCTTTTCCCCCTGTCTCTCCAAAACAAAGGCCCCTATCGGTTGAAACACAACCAGCAACTCTGAGCGGTAACTCTCCACCAGAATTATCATAATCAAGGCAGGGCTCAGCAAAAACTTCATATCCTGTCATGAGGAGTATACAGGATTTCCCTAATGTAAAAATATATAAGCTCATACAAGAGAAATGCTTCAATCATCACTTTTCCCTGCTCATTATGTGTATTTCCTGCTTCTCTCATTGTTTTTGTGGGTCCGTTACGTTCATGGGCGTCAACCTTTTCTGCATCTAATACCAGTGTAAGGCGTCGTGTGTCTGTCTGGTTGCTGTGCTGCTGCAGAAGCAAAGCAAAGAGCTGGGCAGCACACACACACACACACACACACACACACATTGGCAGCTTCCTGCAACGATGTGGGGAGTTATGATGAGGTGTGGGTGTATTATTGGTGCCGCTTCACTTTCACTCGCTCGAACGCAGGCGTCGGAGAGGCGGGGCCAACTTTAGAAGCTGCGTTCGCAAACAGCGACGGACAAATCCTGCACAATCTCCATTAAATGTACTACTTGGCACAGAAATAACTGTGTAATAATAACACCTTGCAAAAATGAGATAGATGCGCTGCTTTCAAAGTGATAGATTGTGTATTTACGAGTGGAACAAGATTTTCCACAGTACAAACACATTTTTTTTTTAAAGCAATGGAAGAGAATGTGACCAACATCAGCAAAGAACAACATTCATTTGTCCAAACTTGAAGGCAAAAAAAAAAAAAACAGCAAACAACTTCCACAAAGTTTCCACTTGGTGACCCAACAGCAGGTGAACCTCTGTGTTACGGTTCCGAAAAACTGGAACCACAGAACAAATCTGTTTTGTTGCCTTCCCACTCCTGAAAAACAGATGAAAGTGAAGACATGAACCAAACATTTCTATTTGCAAGTTTTCTTTGAGTGGAAAGGGAAAGCGCCCATCCATCACAAATTCTAAGCTGTTCTGTTCTGAATCCAGCCTAAAAAATGTCCTGACAATTACACACATAGACATTAAAACCAGTTCGTAAAGAGGTCGAGTGATGGTGTGTAGCTTTTAAAGCTGCGTTCATTTGCACTCTGAACTTTTTGAAAGATCCGAATCGGAACTTCCGACTTCCAACATAAATATGTCTGGTTGTGCAAACCTGGGAAACACGTCTGGCAAAAGTAAGGTGAGGTTTGATTGGATGTTCGGAGGGATTTGGAGGTCGGATCTTTCCGAGTTCCAAGTTCAATTAAAAGCAGCATAAGTGGGTGCAATGGCTACATGGTTTTGTTGTATAGGTGCAAGTATTATTAATATTTTCATTCATTCAAATTGACTTAGATGCTGAACTAGAACTCCAGCACACATCTCTATATCCGGTCACCCTGGACCTGGGTGCAGATTTTCTTCTACTTCCTTTATTTCCACATAGAAGTTTCCTCATCAAGAATGTAAAATAAATTAGTTTGGGTATGTAGTTGATAGTACTAATGTTTTTTTGTCTTTAGAATTAGCAACATATCAATTAATACAGTATTACAAAAACAATGCACCAAAAAATGCATCAAGTCTTCGCCTGTTTTTGAGTAAACCCCTGTAGGTGAGTCAGGACGCAGCCCAGGGTGAATCAGTGAATTTGCTGCTGAAACAAACACAGTGCGTCAGCCACTGGTCACATTGTCCCAATTAAGAGTGACAAGTGTCACGGTGACTCATAGTATGGCAACGGATGGCAAATCCGAGTCCAACGGACAACAGGAAGGTTGAGGGGAAAGAAAAAGGAAAGGCATGGGATGGATCAGGAAAAAAAAACTGATGCTGTAAAGTTGTGTTTATTAAACCGGCTCATTTTTTATTCAACCGAGCACTTAATTGATTTGCCTAATTCATTAACTGCAGTGATTCTGGAGATTGACAGAAACGCTGAATGGTGCCAGGGCTTCGACGGGATGCTAATTGAGGGGCTCATCGTGAAAGGATTTATCCTCGGCACAAGAAGAGGGTTTACTTTGTGATCAATAGTCAGGCTGTGAATGAGCCACTGTGAGTTGTAGTGAGATCTTTCCTCATCACTATAATGCGGCCGTTGTAAAATTGGGGTTTAATGGATGATAACGTAGTTTTCTTGAGCCAGGCTTGTAGGAATTTCGGTCCTTGCAGCAATTTTGCTATAGCGAATCCAATAAGTTGGCGTCAGCTTTGTGAATGGGTGTTGGAAAGTGGCTCTACGTGTAAGAGCATCCATCTGCAATAACTCAGCATTCTGTGAGAGTTTAATCCCTCAGAATGTCAAAAAGAAGTTGCTCCAGTCTGAAGACAAATAACATTTCAGAGTCACAGCCAGAGAATGGCAATTATCATAATGCTAATTATCATATCGCAATAATTGGATAACACTTAACACACAGGCTAATGAGGGGATTAATCAGCTAGTTCCTGTTAGAAGTTTAGGAGAATTTTTAATGTTTTACACTAATGCTTAATGCTTAAAATAACTCATTTTGTCTGTTCCTGTGCTTCTTAATCCTGACGGTATTCAAAGGGGAGGTCTGCGTCTTCATTTTCCAGACCAGGCTCATAAATAAGCATTAGCCTCGCGATGTCTGCGAGCCCCCGATGAGAAAATAAGTTGCTTGCTTAAGTGTGTCATGATAGTGAATATTAGTGCTAGGGAGGGAGGGTGGGGAGATGTTGATCAAAAAAGTTGAAAGAATGGAATATGATAAATATTCCCTTTTATAAACAGGCGCTGTGGGTTGGGGCTAAGCCCTGGGTTTGGTATCTGGTGCCGGAGCCAGCAAACTCCAAAGTGTTCAAGCTGGAGACGCTTTAGGCTCTATCACTTCCCAACCGCTTTCCCATGCAAAAGAAAAAAAAAAAGAAACTTCTGGCAGACCTGAGGCGTAATCTCCACCCAAATGCCTTTATTAAGACTTCTAATTGCAGCTCGGGCTTTCAACCTTCAGGAGGAACAGGCAGAGGAACAACAAACGGGGCTTATCCACCCCGAAACAGGCTGGCAAGGCGGGGACACATGACAGGCGCTCTCTAGGAAAACAGTCACGTCCAGGTAAAGCGGCAGCGACAACAACACAATATATACGGCCTCCCAGCTCTTTAGGCAGCGCAGCGTTTCCACGGCATTTCAGACACATGCGTTGCGGACTCAAACCGGGGAAAAGCTTTAGAAGCAATCGCATCTGAGCTTTAAAGGAACCTTTCATTTCATGTGATCACAATGGAGCCAGTCATTTCCTCGGTTTCCTTGGTTATTTCCCCTCAAACAGGCAGCGCTATCTTTTCTTTTTTCTTTTTTTGCACATTAAAGCATCGGCCTTAATGCACTGGCATCGCCCAGGCACTCCAAAAGAAGAGACTGCACTACTTAAAAGATAATGAGGAAACAATCTTGGCAGGTACGATTGATCCCACTGTTTTATAGCACAGGGATTATCAAAGGATTATCTAACAATAATTATGCGCCCAAGGTCGACACACTGCTTTCATGTTCATGCTGTGAGTGGCAGGGAAGTGTGTGTGTGTGTGTGTGTGTGTGATGGAAAACAAGACAATGAGGGGGAGAAAGGTGTGAGTGTGTGTGAATGTGTTTTGTCAATGTGTGTGTGTGTGTGCCTCTTACGGTGAATGGAAAAAACCCAAAAAAGTCACTTATCAACATCAAAAACACACCAGCGGCAAATTTAAAAAGCAAAATAAAGGGGAAAAATAAATAAATAAATGACAGATACTGTATCTCCTGTGCCAGCAGGAAACGCCAACCCAATGGGAATCCCCCACATGGACAATCTGGAAATCTGGGATGGGTGAGCGGCAAGCGGAGACTCCCGATTGTGGCGTCTCTGAGGCGTGGAGTCGATGGGGTCACGTCCCTCGGTGGAGTCGATGGGGGATGAAGTAATGCGTGGTGACACCGGAGCGTTACCGCACATTTACAGCTCATTGATTGACCTCACACGGGAGATTGCCGATAAGGACCGCCGTTCCTATCCTATTACATGTGTTATCACTTTGTGTCTCCAAAAAAACTGTGTTTCGCCAGTGTTGCAGAGCCTGCAGGAAGCCAACGAGCACAAAGGGTTTTGTTAACCATGCTATATGTGCTCGGCAGCAATCTTTTAAGAGTCAGGCGCTCTATTGTTTGAATAGAACTGAGAAGCAATTTCCGGGCTTCTTCTCTTATGAAATCTGACAAGAAAAAGGGGCTTTGATTGATGCTAACATCTAAAACAATAGATAGAAAAGAAGTTATGTTTGTAAAAGAAGAATAATTCAAACTATAAAACCAGCTGTCAAAAGTATTTCTGACTTTATCTGCGCACCTGCGGCTCGTTCTTTAGAAATTTGTCTGCCGATTTGTCTGCTCCTCTTTCGGGCATCAGATACATATATATCGCCAAAAGTAATTCCTCCACCGTCCTAATAATCAGATCATGTGTCACTTCTAAGTCCTCCAAACTTCATGTGGCCTTCAGATTAGCTCAGAGAGCGTCATGGAATTGGGTTTCCATTCCATAAGCCGTACGTCACCAAGTCTAACGCAAAGGGTCGGACATAGTGGTTTAAAACACGCCACCGATGGACTCCAGAGCAGTGGAGGTGGGAGTTCTTTGGAGTAATGCATCGCATTTCACCATCCTGCATCTGATGGACATCTCATACTTGTTTTGGGAAACTTATGAATGGGATGTCACTTAAATTCAAATACTTTTGACAATACCTACACTATGGAGAAGATTCATCACTGCAGAGAAGGTGCCATCAGCCATGGAAACCCATTCCAGAAAGTTCTCTGAGCTCTGTCCTTGAGCTAATCTGAAGGCCACATGACGTTTGAAGGCCGTGGAAGAGATTTAAGTCTGATTCTGACGATTTGGATGGGTGAGCTCTAGAGTTTGGAGCCCATGGAAGTAGTTTAAGGGATACAAAACTTTTGGCAACAAAGTGCATTTGATGCTGATCTGTTCCTGCGAGATCACCCATGACTCAACATGCCATGGTAGCAACCAGACAAGGTGAACCGTGTTGCTAACATGCTGCATACGTGTACACAAACGTTAGTGGGAACAGCGGTGGAAGCAGCCAATTAGATGGAAGGACGATGGATGTTCAGTCTCTGATTAGTCGGGCCGGTGGGAGCCAGCTTTGGTCTGCGGGAATCCAATTGAAGGGTCATTGCAATGCGGCGTTATTGGTTCTGTAACAAATGTGTGTGTGCACTAACTAAGAACTGAGCGTTTTCTGCCTGGGGCAGAGCGCTGGAATTAAGCCAGGCAGTGAACAACAGCCAAATAAAGACAAACAAGCGTTCGTGTCCTGTGGAGAGGATCCAGGGAGGCGGCGTAAAGGGTCACTTCACCCGAACCAGACACAAACAAATTCTGGTCTATTTAGTTTTTATTTGTTCGCTGCTAAAAGTCGACATGTGAGACTAGAACACAACAGTAGCAGATGGATTCATGAAGAGGCTGGAGTTGTTTTTTTTTTACTTAAAAAAATAATCCAAACCTAATTGTCGATTGTTTTATTGGGAAGAGTTTTGTGATTAGGGCAAATGCTGACAAACTTCTGTTTACTTCCAGATATGTGAGGTAACTAGAGGTAAGTGAAACATGGTCATTAGAATTTGCTTAAATGACCCTTTTAAAGGTATAAAAAATAACGCTTTTCTCAATTTTCTTCCAGCTTGGTCGTATTTTTTTTCTTATATTTTTGGCCATAAAAGTTTCACGACAAAGCAAACTTTCTAGCATTAAGGTTCACAAAATTTGGAGTAGTCCCCAGGGAACAGAAGGGGAACTAACTGCTAGTAAATATTAGTTAACGGGAGTTTTTGATGCTAATGAGCTAATTATGTAAATCACTGTTCAAAGAATGTTCAAAGATAAATTAACATGTCATTATGAAGTAAATGTTGATTCAACAGTGTAATAGCTAAAGAATAAGAATAAGGTCCCTTATTAAAGCAAACTGCGTTCTTACTACACAGTGCGCTTCATTACATTACAACAGCTTTCACTTGTTCCTAAATTCCCCAAAAATAATTGTGACAATTTCAATTTTCCTCTTCAGTGAACACGCTTCTTTCTTATCTTTTTTTTCTCCCCCCCCTAAAGTGGTGTTGATCATTACAACAAAAAGTGGGACACAGATGTGAGATGTTGTAGTGTTGAAGTTCGCTCCCCTCCCTGTTGGAATTATTCTTTGTGCTCAGAATTGATAAATAATGGGCAGGTAACCATGAAGCAGTGATTCAAGAAAGATGCACCACTTTAGCAGACACAAAGTGAATAAGGAATGGCTAATTGTCATTGTACGGTTCACCACTTTACTGGAGGAGGCACAAAACTATGATTCCATTCTATATTTCCCTATTATTAAATAATCAACCACTAATCAATTATGAGTTACTCAAGAATGTTTTACGAGTGGATCATCTCTCATTTGCCCTTGTAACTACTCAAAATTAAATTTATTTTATTGTCAAATGTTATGTAAGTTAATTTTCATTGTCAGTTGTACAGGCTCATTAGATCTCTATTGTATAGTTGTACGGATGGATAATTACAACTGGAATTTAAAGCGTTTCCTGCTTAGTTTTTACTAAGGGTGGTGGGCAAATAATAAAGCTTTTTATTAATAAAGTTTAATAAGGAAGTGAGGAATAAAGTAGCTAAATCCAGTAACGGCTTAGCTTGTGGTTTTTGAGAGACGTTACACTACTATGCATGCGGGGATGCTGAATTATTTGTTCTTTTTGGAAGAAAACTAAGGCAAACTGTATCATAACTTACAGGACAGAAGAAACCACTAAAAAGCTGCTTTCCTGCTGCTTCATTCATCTTCTGCAGCCTGTGTGTTTGGCTTCATTAGTTATGTGTGTGGTACGTGTAGGGGAGAGGCGTGTAGAATGCGTCACATGCACAAAGGGGTGTGAGGCTCACCAGTTGTGGAGGAGATGTTGACGTCGATGCTGATCTCGGGGATGCCGCCTCCCTTCAGCGTGGCCGTGCAGGTGTAGGTGCCGAAGTCGGTGAACTTGAGGTCGATGATGTCCAGGTTGGTGGTGCCCGGCGAGATGTCGGGGTCCGTCTGCGTGATGACCATCCGCTCCGAGCTGCGCAGGGCGCGGCCGTTCTTCAGCCAGCTGAACGACAGCTCCTCCGGCGGCGTCGCCTCCACCTGCAGGACGGACGTTCCCGCGTGGCGTTTGCATCAAAGCGATTCACTCGTTGCATAAAGTGTGTTTTCGCGTCGACCCTACCTGACAAGATATTTTGACCTCCCGTCCGATCTGGATGTTGTCGTCGTTGTGGTACGGGTCCGGAGTGATCCAGAAACGGCCCTTTTTCAGAGCTGCGAAGAGACAATAAAGTTGAATTAGAGCTGTTTTTTTATATTTGTACACTCCACTTGCTCCTTCTGTCAGTCTGTGACGTGCCGAGGGGACAAACCCACAGAAATTTACTGCAGGTTATGGCTCTGCTTGTCATATTGATGAGATTTTTTTTTTTTGGAGATGTAATCTGAAAGGCAGGATTTTATGGGTTTAAAAAAAAAAATCCTCAATGTTCACACTCGGGTTGTAAATCGTTGTTATGCATCTCCGCTGAATGTAGTGTAAATCTGTTTGCGTTATGTGCACGTCTTCAGCACACTTCACATAATGTTCAAATGCACCCGATCGTGTCGCAGCTTCTCGCATAAGTGATTTGAACACGGCATCACGGGGAAATGTTTCTCACCTACATGCGTTAGTACCCGGGTCACGGAGCAATAAACGTGATACTGAGCCAAATTTGTAAGAGTAGATATTGATGTGACAACGTAACCGTTTCGGGTCAACTGTTCCTATGATGCAGAGGTATAAGGTCAACGTGGACCTTTTGACGGATGATGCAGAATCATGAGCTGTGGACTGGAAGCTTAAAGGGGAAAAAAAAACCTGAAACCTGACACACAAGACATTCAGAAATGGCTCTTGTTGTGATGTCACAACAGGAGCGGGAGGTAATAGTGATCGCCCCTGGCTGCGTGGAACCGCCCTCCTTTATCCAGACAGCTCGTATTTGACTTCTGTTTCTCTTATTGACCCCAGCCTAAACGGAGTGGATGCTTCAGGAGTGAAAATGGATTTTTCAGAGTGAGTGAGTGTGTGAGGAGTCGAACTGCATTGCTGCTACGGCTCTAATTAGTGCTTTTGAACCAGAAAAAACAGTGAATTTTTAAACGTAGACCATGCAAGTGAATAATAAATAAATGAATTATTATTAAAATGGAGAATGGGAGCAAAATAAGGGCTTTTTAGACTTTTACAGCATTCAAGAAGGTACACACAAGCACACAAATAAAGTGAAACTGGAGTGATACCTGACAATATCAGGGTTTTCTAATCCAATTTGGTTAGCAAACTCCATTTTTCTGTGCAGAGCTTCTCACACCAACAACAACAAAAAAAAGATGATTTCATTATAATGCATGCTGTACTGCTTCCAAAACCCCGCGCCTACTGTTCAATTCATCTCCTCAGCAAAAAAAAGCTGACGGCACCATGGAAATCTTTTCATCTCGCAATTCCCGGGCGACATTATCATATTCAGTTTGGTAAAGTGAAAACGAAAACAAAACCTGCGTGTCAGATTTAAACACAGGAAATTGAATGTGCAAAACATCGCGACGCCCGCCGAGCCACACACCGAGGGAGGGGGGGGGTGACATGCGCCTCCTTGACATCCTCCTCATGTTTGGAATCAGTGTCAGCGGGCAGACAATCCCGTTTCTGACGCGTGTCAGGCACAAATAACAGAATGGTGTCAACTAAATTCCCGCAAATGCTACTGCGCATTTACATTCATCCCGGTGTCTCATATGTTCTAATTCTCCGAGGCAGGGATACGATTCAATTCAATAGCACCGGCGTGTAAACGGCAGCAATTATCATAATATGGTGTGCAGCATATATCTGTGACCTTTATGATACGATGATAATACAAAGCATCAGCAGCAGCCCACGTTCTGGACCAGACTACGTCTGCTGCACACAAGCCCTGATTGGATTTCCTTAAAGCCAACACACAAAATAAGAGGTTAATGAGATAATAATGTGCTCACGCGGGAAGCCACAAATTGAGCAGACCTGTCCGGAAACACAGAATTCCCCCTCAATCACATGTCGGACAGCACAAACACCCCCGGAATTAATATCTCATCCTCTCCATGTGTTCTCACAAGATCCGACAATCACTGCTACCACGGTGACAGGGGAACGACGCCCGGATTGACAGCTTTCTCCTTTTTTTTTTAATATTCCTACACCTCAAGTATTTTCTTCTAAATAAATAATAACACCACTATAGGCACGGAAATCAATCACCAGGCCGGCTCCACTGACCCGACCTTATTCAGTGAATACTCGGCAGAATGAACACAGGCTGTTTGGGTTCGGGTTAGCGGCAGCGAGACGCTGCATGACGGAAATTCTCGGTAATCGGGTTACGCTTAAATTCCACGAACTGTTTGTTCTGCAGAGGCATTACGTTCATTTTGATTACACTTTTACACAATGCTTTTGACACGTTTTGTCTGCTCAGAACAACCACTCATCTGTAAAAAGCTTTTATCAGATAATTCCAAACTTCTAAAACACTCCGCTCATGCGAGAGCTTCTGTTTCTTAGGTTTAAGGCCGCGCCATTACCCGATGTCACGTCTGCCAGCAACACTTAGACAAAAACAAAACAGACAACCAGTTGCAAACTTTTTTAGAAGTTGTATAGGTATAGCTGGAAAAAGGCAGATAAACACTTCTTATTCACAAAGCCTTTACTGAACCATTGCATATATCATGCTGATCATCCATGCTGAACTGTGCTCCGGTGCATCTGCATGATTTAATAAAAGCTTTTAGTCAACTTCAGTTGAATTTAACGTCAGAAACCTCAGCGTAACGCCAACAATGTTTCTGTTAAATCTGGTTGGAAACTACAGTAATTCCAGTTGCAGTCGTCAGACATCAGACTTCAGTTGGAGGTTCACTCTGAACTCAGTAAAACTCCTTAAGTTACTGTGCAACAACCACATGGAACCAGCTGCAGAACTCGACTCATTTACACTCCTCCCATCACTGGATTTGGATGGGTGAGTGAATACTTTTGGCAATGCAATGTATATGCATCTGTTTTAACACAGATTTTATCTCACTGTATTCTTTCATGTTGTATTGCATGTATTTCTTTTTTACGTTACGTTATTGTTTCCTAACATTGTACCTCGACATCATGCAAACGAGGGAAATCTCAATGGCCTCCGAGGCTTAAACAGAGGTTAGAATGAATAAATGAATAGGCAACAACGTCTAGGTTACATAGCTGTATCTGTATCTGAGTCGTGTGTCATCGTGTTGTGATTTCCCCCAGATCGCTTTTGAGTGACGCATCTCTTCCACGTCAACAGTTAGACGGTTTGGAGGCGGAATGTAAACCTCATACTGTGCAAGGTAGTGTAGGTTACTGTTTTCCTGGAGAGCTCAGGTAGACTGTCAACTCTAAAAACTGTGTTCAGCAGCTTACAGCTGCAGGTTTGAGCTTTTTTTTTTTTTTTGTGCCTCTGCATCACGAAAGCCTTGAGTCGTGCAAATCCACAAACTGAAGCAAGGTTACAGATAATCACATGTAATATATAGTCTCCTATTAAAGAAGTATATCAATAAAACATAATAGAGAAATAGAAATTCCGGAAAGTCAGCAAACACATATTCTGTAAAGTATTCTGCAGTTATCTTTATGTACATATATATATATATATATATATATATATATATATATATATATATATATGAAAGAGAACAGCGTGATAGAGGGTCCACATAGGCTGCACAATGTTTTTGGCCATCTGACAACGACTCCCTCCATCAAAGTTAAAGCCAAACTATGCCCTTGGTGCTTATGTGCATATCCATGATTAACAAGTTCTGGATAGATTTATGACATAAGGCAATAATATATTAAAGTCCACACTGACCTGTGTGCTCACTCCCCAGTTTTTAATATAAATGATAATACCGGGAACACCAAGGAGACTTGCTATATTATCATACTGATCAGAATTACCAGCGAGCATCGGAGCCAACAACAAAAGCACCACGGAGCCTGGATATCGGTTACCACTCTCTCACTTTGAGTTTAGTGCCGGCTGAAAATTTGATGCAGAAATCCCAGATTTCCAACAAGATTTAGTGGGTTTAAGGGGCACACACACATACAGGTAAACCAATATAAAATACAATCGTGCACCATATTATGTGCTTGAAATAAGAAATGAAAATAAAACAAATCGAAATCAATCCATGGAACTGATGCTGAATGCACTGTATAAAGCGACTAGTGGAGCAGAGAGAAGGGCTCACAGGAGGAGAGAAAGAGAGAAAAACACACAGCGACAGAAGAAAAGAAAGAAGGAGGCAGAGAGAAGGAAAGAGTTAGGCAGGAAGTACTGGACCAAGATGGCTGCCCACTGCTAACATTAGCTCAGCTTTCTCCAATAGTAGTGAAGTAAATCCACATCAGTCATTGCTGAGCATGCTATCTTCTCAGTGTGAGTGTTTTTTTTTATTATAGCAAATTTTTAGGGTGGGGGAGGCCCGACCTCAGATAGGCCCAATAAGGCTAAGGCTTTTGGGGCATTTAAAATGCACCTGAATCATCAAAACAGAGGCTTGACAAGAAGTCTGGGAACCACAATTAAAAATGTATATTCGGGAAAGTCAAATGCGAGTCGTCTCAGCTACGAGTTAAACCAGAGGTGGAATCGTGTGATTCCATCTCGGCGGTTACTTATCGGTTTTTCCTGCGTTTCCCAGACTGGGCCGCCCCTCATCTACCCACAGAGCTGCAGTGCACGTCAAAATAGCCAGTTGCTGCATATGTGCACTCATGCATATTTCAGAATTGGTTCCCTCCCTCCCTCTCTCCTCCACATTCAGACCTCCTTTCCCCGCGTTTTTATCAGCCCATAAATATTGAATAGCAGGAAGGCATTCCTGTAAATCGACTACATTTGTGTACAAGAGAGATAAGTGGGCATTACTTCCCTTGGTTGTAGTAAATTTTGCTGGACAGCCGCAGTGACTAAAACGGAGCCTCTCTCCTCCCTTATGCATGAAAGCGAATATAAAAGTGTAGGTATTTTAAGGAAGGGCGCCGCGGCGAGGTGAGAAGTGCAGAGTTGGGGGGAGTTTATCGGGTGGCGCTGCGTTGTCACTCTCCTCGTCTCTGATAACCGATTCAACACACATGAATATTCAATGAGGGCCACGCTTGAAAAACAGAACTTTCACATTTGCTCTGGTGAGCCACGAGGCGTAGGAGGGATTAAAAATGTGGGTGGGGAAGTTTAAATGGAGCCGATACCATTTCATTCTGGCTGCCTTTTCACAGTATTTTATCTAATACTATCATGAGAACAATCATTGATAATTTTGTAATAAGTGATTGGCGCTTACATACTTGATTATTAATAAAAGCTGAAAGTATATAGGTTAATTCAAAGCCATTTTTTTCATAATAACAGCTCTTTGCGTATTTAAACTGGAGAATCTCTTCGTGCAATTTCTGTAAAGTGTATTTCTCCAATGTCGTGAAATCAATGAGTAAAGTGGAGAAGACAATTGCAGTCAATACGCCTCTATGCATTCCCCGATAAACTGTTCACTTCCAATCACATCTACTATCAGCTGGAATCCAAAGGCCTGAGTCTTGGAGCCAAATTGTGTTGTTAGCCAGTAATGTGTTACTCTATTTAAATGTACGACCCACCCTTGATGCTATGCTTTATTCCAGTGCACGGTCATGATACATAAATTCATGCATACAACAGCCTGCATAAAACATTTTAACCTTAGAGGTAGATTTATATATTGAGGGGCCGCTCAAAAAGACTTATAGCTGATTTAACCAAATTTTCTATAGATTATTAAATACCTTACTATACTATATAGTACATATATATCAATACATCATGTTGTCACAGATATGTAAATTAGCATGTGAGATTATCTCGTGACTTGTCCTCCAGGCTTTATCTGCTTCCCACTGAGAAGAGTTGATGATACTGGTTATACAAGTGGAAATGTCTCCAAATAAAAGTCAAAACCTCTCGTTACCGCGACACAACATAACATTATAAGCCTGGTGTTTAACGTTCGTACTGCGTGCTCCACACACACACACACACACACACACACACATCAGGCAACAGTTCAGACATTTCTGTGTTACTTTTAAAAGAGCTGCCAGTATCACAGACACCGGGGCACAAAACAGAAGTCAACATGCACACAAACAAATCTGCATGCATTATTGATGAGCTTCGGAAGCTGGTTTCCTTTTATTATCGTCGGGGCTTCCTGTCATTGAACCGTCACCGTGGCAACCTGCCAAGGATTAGAACAACCGCTGAGCACTTACAGGAGCCACTTTCTTCAAGGCAATGTCAAAGGAGGAAATTGAGGCTCCCCGCTTGTGCTTGTATTTGCATTATGTCTCCCTGCAACGTTATTTTGCTTCAGAGGGTGCACACACACACACTCCAGCGGCGGCGCGCTGCTACCGTAGCCATTCTTTCGGATCATTACTGTACATGCTGCATTGTCCCCGTGTTCCTTTTTAACCGCAAAGTGAAGTGGTTCCGCCCGCGGCGAGCTCGCATGAATCTCCATGGCTCGAACGGCCCGTGGGAATAAAAGCAGTGGCCGGTACACGACAAAAGTGCAGATAATCACACAAAGAGAAAACGCTGCGGTTGAGGCCTTCTACACAGAGCTCATATGTCATATGACAGGATTACACCACCACCTCAAGGGAGATTCTGAGCGAGCAACAGCGGACATGGTTCTGATATTATTTACTAGGACAGAGTGACAAAGACAGAGCAGCGTTGCCTCTGTGTGCTGCAGGAATGCGGCAAGACGACGCTTTAGCCCCAATCTCGCGACTCAAATCTCAATTTGAATCACACTCTTGTCTGGCTTTTAGTTGCTTTTAGATCTGAACTCCTCTCTGAGCCAGATGGATGTCTCTGTGACTGCCACTCTCCTCAAGGTTAAACGCAAAAAACAAAAAAAGGGGACGACGGGGACGGGCATCAGAGCGGCTTTAAAGAAGCAGAAGGTGCTTCTGACACACACACACACACACACACACACACACGCCTGTAGCGCTGCCGTCCACCTTTCATTTCCCCATTATCACTCCATGCATCTTCTCATTAGCACCAGCATATTCCCACACGCATCAGCGCCTTTCCAAAATCCAGGGCCACTCGCACATTGTGTGTTTTTTTTTTTTTTTTATGGAGGAAGGGGGGGTGAGGGTGTAAAAGGAGGAGGATGGGGGGGGGGGGCTGGGGGTCCTAAATGCTGCTCTCAACCTTCAGGCTGACCTCCGGCTTTAATTTGTGTCAAATGGGATCCATGTACACGCACCCGGGCGCTGAATGCACAAACAAAACCAGGCACACGCGCAAAAGTGTCCTCACACACACACACACACACACACATACACACACACACACACACACACACGCACACACACACACAGACAGGCCTCAGGGCCGCAGCCCAAGAGACCGGCGCGCCTGTGCCAGTTCTGGCCATCCAGCCATTAAATTTGGCATTCATGAATGGAAATAAATTCAGCTTTCCACCAGAAACGTATTCCAAAGCAAATTTGATAAGGGTCATTCACATGTTGATTCGCATGCTGACAGCCAGATTTTTACAAGGCACGCTAGATTGTTTTCCTCCCACTAAAAAGTCTAAATATAAACAGCGGGGAAGCTCACACTGAAAAAAAAGATTGCAGTTTTCGCTTCTCCGTAAATAACAGCAGGCTTCCAATCAGCGGTACAAAGCGTGAGTGTGTTTGACTTTGTATTTACGCCGGCTCCAGTGTGTGTACGTGTGCGAGGGGACGGAATTAGTCACTTCTGCGTTTGCAGGTCGAAGTGACTGACGTCTTCGGCTTGAAAAAAAAAAAAAGCCACATAACCGACTTTGTCAGCAACGCCCGGAGAAACGTGTCTGAGAAAGTGTGACGGCGGGGTTTGATGGGGAATGTTTGATAGCTACAGCAGTGGGCATTTCCACACGGAGGAGAAACATTTGCTTTACAAAAAAAAAAGAAGGCGGAAGACATGAAAGCGAAATGCCAGGCTGGCTGCCCTTTTCAACACCGTGTTACACACACACACACACACACACACACACACTTGTCTATCTCAAGTCACCAAGTCTCTGTTTAAAAACTGAAGAATCATGGGAGAGCAACATCCACATTTGCATTGTTGCACCAGATGAAGCAGGAACCGGCTTCACGTTCGTGGACGAGGCGGATCGAGGCGTCCCGATGTCCAGCGGGGGCGTTGACCTGCGTTTGAAGACGTGTCGCGGCCTTTAATCCGTAAAAAGGATCTAGTCAGCGGGGCGACGCGGTGCCAGCGAGTGGTTGGCCACAGCCAAGCTTTGCGGGACGGTATGGCCGGAGAAACCACCATCTGTCGGGTGTTTTCACACACAGCACCCCCCCCTTTGGCGGCAGCAGTTGGGGGGAGATTCTCAGATTCTCAAGGACTGGAGGTCAGGGTGAGCCACTCAGATAGGTGACCCTGCAAAACGTGTACCATCAACTCTGTGGTGTAACAGAGATAAATGGATTTATATATATTATATATATATATATTAGGGATGCACCGATGTGAAAATTTCGGCCGATATCACTATCCGATATACATATCGGCAGTCACTGCCGATATCGATATTTGCGGAGACGTCGGCGGCCGCGGCGGAGGAGGCGGCAGAACGGCGTCCGACACCCCGGAGCAACTTTCCGCGCATTTTTTTGTCTTTTCGGGCGATGCGATGTGACGGAGGAGCCCGCTAGGACCAGCTAGCTTAGCGCGTCGCCGAGAGACACGCAGACAGTGACCCAACTAACTGTAGCGGTTTAACTCTGCCAATTGTTGACATCGGCCAGAATTTGTTGACATCGGACCGATACCGATAAGTTAAAAAACGTGACATATCGGCCGATATATATCGGTTGGCAGATATATAGTGCATCACTAGTATATATACATTATAAACACATGTGCACGAGAACCTCAATGGACTGGTAGGAGGATAGAAAGGTTTTCTGCCTGAATTCAATTCAATTTTACGTGTATAGCCCAAAATTACTAATCATTTCCCACAATGGGCTTTACAGTTTGCAACACAACATCCCCTGTCCTTAAACCATCACATAGCAGGTAAAACTCCCTCAAATCCCCTTTAACGGGGGAAAATCTAAAAAAGGAAAAGAAGGTGTGCAAAAGATGACGTGTGCAGATGGAAACAATACAAAACAGCATGTATTTCCAAATATTTTAGACATATGGTGTCACATTATCAATAGAAGGGGAATTTTTGCCTGTCTGGATTTTTAACTATTAAAGGATGTTTTTAAAAACATACCCTGAAAATCAAATCAACAGGGCAGAGCAGGGAAAAGAGGCGAAGAAGTGTGTACAGGCTGGAACAGGCAGGTGGAGAAAAGTGTCAGGTGTGATGTGTGATAGAAGAGTGTCTGCTAGAATGAAAGGAAAGGCATGTGGAGACCAGTGATGCTGTTTGGACTTAAGACAGCGTCACTGAGGAAAGAACAGGAGGCAGAGCTGGAGGCAGCAGAGATGGAGATGCTGAGGGACCAGGATGGATCAGGATCAGGAAGGAGTCCATCAGAGGACAGAACATGTTAGCAGGGTGTAAACTCCAGTCCTGACGGGACTGTTGGTGCAGACACTGTGTTAGA
This sequence comes from Eupleurogrammus muticus, assembly GCA_036785175.1. Classification (NCBI taxonomy): domain Eukaryota; kingdom Metazoa; phylum Chordata; class Actinopteri; order Scombriformes; family Trichiuridae; genus Eupleurogrammus; species Eupleurogrammus muticus. The sequence goes on along the minus strand of JAYKQN010000001.1, from coordinate 46,015,849 downwards.
GGTTTCAGAGATAAAGTCAGAGAGACCACACTGAGATGGTTCAGACATGAGGGTAGAAGGAGGCTGAGTTTTGAGGGAAGAGGACACAGAAGACAGGTTTAGATGGAGGCAACGGATTCACTGTGGTGATGCCTGAAGGGAAAAGCCAAAAGGAAAAGAAGAAGACGGAGGCACAAGGTGACGACACGTTCTCTGTCTCTCAAGTCAAGGTATCCTCCAGCCTGGCTCATCCTCTTTTCCTCTCTCCTCCTCACTTCAAAGTATCAGCTGGTAAAAATAAAAGTTGCCTGTGTAGTTTCTACACTGTTGGTGATACACAGTTGAAAGGAATACACAATTTTAATTTACAAGAAAAAGAAACAAGAATACAACAGAGAAAAGGCTTTACGAGATCTGCATTGCTTATCTTTCCCTTATGTAAGTCATGATTGCACAGTTAGCAAAGCGAGGGGTTACAGCGTGTTGAACAGCGCCGACATGTTTGTACACTAGTGTGGAGTGATACCATGAATGTGAACATAAATAAACACTGATTACAGAGCTGCAAGCCACTGACGAGAGGCCTAAGTGTTTGCCAATCATGTTTGGATGGGAAAACTGCAGTTTCTGCTACTGCTTCTGGGTTTTAAAGGCAAACGGCATCCAAAAAAAGTTACGCTTTTCAGGGATTTCTGCAAACACAGAGCAGACAGGAAGTTGTATCCATGCAGCCTTTGTGGATTTGCTCTGGCCGTGTAGTTGTCCTAATGATGATAATAATGTCCGTCCTTTCCTGAGTGTTATGGCCCCCTCCTGCTTCGGCAGGTCCATTGGAGACTTTTTGTAACTTGCATTGCTTAAATTAGATTCTCATCCACATCAGCATCAGGTTATTTTCCTCCTCATGAGTGATTTTGATTTTGTGATAAATGTGTTTTGCTTTTGTTAATTCTTCATCAGGTCAGGCATCCCTCCTCTCAGATCACTGTGTGTTAGCCTTCTCCTCTTTGCTGTAGTGATTAATCTTCTTTTTTCTCTTAGAGCGATTGGTTTTGTTTTTCCTTTCCTTAATTTCTCTGTTTTTATTACTTTTTTTTTGTAGATTAGTGTGCCTCTCCTCAGAGAGCCAGAATAGCTTCTCAGTAATTTCATAGCCATTCTTTTGTCACTCTGTTACTGTGAGAGGTCTGCAGCTTTTCCCCATAAATTCTGCTTCCAGTAAGAGTCCAAATATCTGTATATATTATCTATATATACTAAATGATATATATCTATATATCATTTGTCAAATGTTAAAGTTCAGGATCCAATTATGTTCCAATCACAAACATTTTTAATGATAATAGATTTAATAAATATCCTGATGATTTAAATGACACTGCACATTTATTTGTGTGTTATAATAAAACCTATAACTATAGATCATGAAACAAAGGAGGTCAGTCCTATGTACGAAGTCTGCAGAGTTGACGTTTCTGATTTCATAATCAATTCCTTATAAACTGAGTATATCATTAGAAAATCATTTCACATCTGTAAGGATAAATCAAAACAGCCTTTTCCTATTCATTATCCCTACTTCCCTTGTGGTGGAAATCAGATCTCCCACTGTTTTGACAACGTCTGAGTAAGTAAAAACTATAAATCTTTAATGCAATATTTTGACAGGTGTAACTAATATATGTATTATTTAACACAGCTTATATACAAATTAATTAATATGATTAATACGTAAAACATGCTTATCACTTCCTCCTTGCTTCACAATCAGCAATACTTGCTAATGCTGCAAAAAATGTTTATAAAATTAGAAGAATTAAAACTATCAATTCCATTATTTGTTTTGGCCACAGGAAGCAACCCATGCCAGAAAAGAGCATCTTGAAAAAAGTAAAATTGTGACTATGAAAATGTCCTTAGGCATAAATGGTGCATTAAAACCCTTTTTCTTACATTTACATGATGCACGGTATTTATAGCATTGTTCAGTATTATCCAGCTCCTTCATCATCTTCATCATGTTGATCTTAAAACTGCATTTGCATCAGTGACAGCTCATCAGACTCAGGAGAGCGACGTGTGGCGACGAGATGTGTGATAACACGCTGAACTCATCTCCTGTCAATTTGCTGATGTCAATTTGTCCGTTCCCGTTTCTCTCTCTCTTTTTTTTTAGCATTATTAGAATTAGTCTGTCACATGAAGCAATAAAAGGTGCTGTTTTTAGATTTGCTTTGACGTCGCTGACGCTTTGTTGGACTTGGGAAGGTGTCCCATCACATGCTGGTTTCATTTAACTTCGCCTTTGTTCCTAATTTGGCTTTGCTTTGATAACCGGTTAAAACTGAGACGTCATTCGAGCTCGTTGATCCAAACATCGACGCCGAGTCAGACAGTTTTCCCAGACAGAATAACTTTTCTGCTGGAGAGTGGCTGCTCATCAATCTCATGAGAAGGATCTCAATCTACTTTCTATATGTATTGATCCTCAAAGCGCTCTGTCTCCTATTGATTAGTTATGTAATTTACCCGCCTCACCAGTGTCTGACAGGCTTGTTTTGTTTCAGGTGGGTTTGTGTTTTTGATTTGTTCCAACATTCAGTGGGTTTAATGTGGTCGTATTTGAGTAAATAAAATAATATGCAATCAGTCTACCTGGATAAGAATTGTGTGTGAACAGCTATGACCCATAGAATAATAAAAATATAGGAAACAATTAGTCCCATAACAGGATTTAGTTTTTTCTGTGACGTGTTTTGCATTTAAATATAAAACATAGGCTCGGTGCTTCTCTTCTGTGAAATGCAAACTCCTTTCTGCACAGTTTGCAAGAAATTATGCCGTTTCCAACAATTTCATCGGATTGTTTTTTCTTCTTGCAGTCAGAGCTTTGATCAGCAGCATATTCACCGTGAACCACGACATGGTGACTGTCAAATGTTTTGCGTTGTTTGACATGCAATCTGCAATTCTTTGTGATTAATTAAAAGTAATTAAGGTGTTAATGTCCCACCCCTAGAAATAAGTTTAGTTGTTTCTTGCTGGAGAATCAATGACATGTGTTTTCCAATGCAGAGTTGCTGGTGGTGCTTTATTAGCTGCAGGAAGATAGTTGTACGTAGCATTATTTAAAGGAATGGCTGGGTGTGTGGGTTGTGTGCGGCGCAGACACGGCGAGCGTGATATGTTTACTCCCATGTAATGAAACGGGTCAAGTCGCCGGCAAGATGTATTAGGCTTCTGTATCTGGTTCAATGGAGCCAAATGATTGCGGCCCCTGCACAAATTGCATCTTTCTTCTTTCCATAAAGACCTGCGCCGCACAGCAAATCAATGGTTGTGTTTCCCGCATGACATTTAGTCAAGCAGAATAATACATATTTGTCCTGTTTAACTTTTAACAAGAGCCGCAGACGGCGCTCTGCAGCCTTACACGTCGCACAGCAATGTGTGTACATTAAAATAGAATATATTTTTCAGAAGGATGGTAAATCTTTTTTTTTTTTAATAATTTACCAACATCCCATATGAGTACGCTTGTAAGCTTCAAGCGTGTGACACATCAATGAGAGCAGGATATTTATTGCAGCGACCGGTCCCTGGTCCCAGTCCAACCTTTGCTGCATGTCACAACCACCTCTCACTTCCCTTGCTTCCCGTCTGCCTCCAAACTACCCACAATTCTATAAACGCCAAAAAAAAAAATAATCTCTGCAATGATGAAATATATATTCGTCTGATGTTTTTTTTCGTTTTCATCCCAGAGGCTTTTCGTAAAGTCTTAAGCATTTAGGCAACCTGATGATGGAGCTGTGGCCTAATCTGTGAAAGTAAAGGAGCAAACTGTGAGAAGCTAACATTTCTGAGCCTCAAACTGAGACAATCTGCTTAATAAACTCGGATTTAAAAGTGCTCCATGTGTGTGTGTGTGTGTGTGTGTGTGTGTGTGTGTGTGTGAGATGATCTCTGGAAAGTCAAAATGTAAATAGAATAAGCTTGTCTCATTTAGATCATGCTATGAATGCTGTTTGGTTGAAAGGCTTCTGCTAATTAATGTCTTTTTTTTTTTTTTTACACCTGTAGGAAGTTGCTGCATTTCCAAACTCAGGGCATCGGGATCCTCTGTTATGTCACAGATGAAAGCTTAAGTTACACACACCATACCTAATCCCCAAGCTTAGTAATAGCAGTCAAATTAAGTAGTATAAAAGTCAATTTCCTCATGCAAAATGTTGCATCTCTGCAGCTTTTCTTTACCAATGGTTAAAACGCCTCTGTCATTTTATTGTATGTATCACATGCACATTCATTACTAAAAGCTTTAAGTACAAAAATATATATTCTTTAGCTTGAAGGTACCCAGTTTGATAATAAAACATCACTAAAAGCACTGACAATGTTACTTTAATAATATTTTCTTGATAAAGGCTAAATGGGCGACAGCCTGCTGCTCCTGTTTAATTGGTGTTAAACACTCTTAATGGCTTCACACTCTTTTTTTTTTTTCTTCCTCCAGCAAATATAAAGTCTGAAGGACGTTCGGGGACGTGAACGTCCTTCACCGCAGAATCAAAATACTACAAACCAACTTTTCAACACCACGGAATGCGATTCAGCAATTGATCATTTGGAAAAAATAAATAGAAAAAAACATGGGAACAGTGATACAACATGTGGAGTTTTGAGAAAAGATTTTACCAGCGTCCTCGGGCAGCAAAGATGGAATTCTCAAAAGAAAGAGTCCTCGGGCATACAGTACTTTATCCGAGGTATATTCAGTAGATATATGTATTATTCCATGGCACATTAACAAAAGTTTCCTCCCTTTTGTGCCTTTCCTGTAAAAGCTTTTTGCGTCAGCAACTTCACCCTTTAATGACCCCGCAGTTCAACCATTCATTCATTTCTTTTCATTTATACTCAAGATATAACTAGTCATGTCACCACCACTCATGGTTTTATTTTTACAGTAAATACATTTGAAAAAAAAAGAAAAGATGAATTAAAAATGTTACTGTTGAGATTTAAGATGCAATTTATTCAATGTATAATGTGACCTTGCCTCTGACTGGTTGGCCTTTCCTTTCTCGTAGCTAAGACTCATGCATAGTTCGTTTTTATCCATATTTCATACATTATTAAAATTTGAGTTATTGCACGGCAACGCAACATTTCATGAATAAAATGTGAATTATGAGAAGTCTGTTTATTTGGTAATGTTGTAAAGTCATGATTTTTTCATGGCTTCTGGCACTTTTTAGCTTCGATAACTCACTATGTCGCTAGCTTTCGCCCGCTAGCTCATGCTAGCTAGAGCCAGAACTCAAAGTAAACACACTATTGAGAGACAGTAACTAACAACTGTTTAAATCATCTTAACACAATTGCACACTATTGGACCAGCTGGTGGACTAGCCCCTTGGTTTTTGTAGTTAACAGGAGCTAGCTAACTCCCTAGCAGCTGCTGAGCTCGCTAATATATTTGTGCTCTTCATTGCAGCCATATTGGCACGAAATGGAGTTACTGGTGATAATAATTAACGTTCCATTCAGGTTAAACTGAATGGGGCTGCTTTTATTGTGCATGTTGGGTCAATGGAACAAAATCTCATTTAGTGTAGAATAATGTACATAAGTTGTACATTATAGTGTGTTCTAGGAGGATGAGGAGGAGGTTGCAGAAGACCATTCTACCGAGGATACGACCTTCCTCTGACCACACTCCCTTTGACTAACGGACTGATACCCATTGTTCTAATATCATGGAGAAAGGATAAAGTTGTTACTAGAGGTCGTGAGTTCATGTAACTAGGGACCACCCTGAGGCAATAAAAATAGGGGGTACGGCATTGTGCGCATTTGAAACCCAATACTGTTGGCTTATCCTTTTTGTGTTTGTTTTTAATGTTCTAGGTCAGGGGTGGGCAATCCTGGTCCTGGAGGTTACTGAGGGTGCAGGTTTTATTTTCTAACCAAGCACTAACACACCTGATTCTAATTAAAATAATCTAACTATTAGAGCTCTTGCTAAGGACCTGCACCCACACCAGCCTTTCCAGGACCAGGATTGCGTGACAGTGTCGAGCATCAAGCGGTGTGGTTCAGACGTGCAGTCGATGCGCTCTCACCTCGCACCACGATGGTGGTGGACTTCTTGGCCGGGTTGCCCACGTTGTTGCTGGCCACGCAGCTGTAGACGCCCGCCTCGTCCGAGGTGATGGCCGGCATCGTGAGCGTCCCGCCCTTCACCACGCTCCTCAGCGGCAGGCTGTCGTTGCTGCTGACCCAGGTGAGGACAGGGGACGGCTCCCCGCCCGTGGTGATGCACACCAGCGACACCGTCTGGCCCGGGTTCACCACGATCGGATCCTCCACCAGCAGCTTGATGGACGGGGAGGCTGCGGAGGAAGCGTACGAGAAGGACATCTTTGGCGGGTATGACACTTTAAGTTTATGGCTGTTGAAAAACTGAGAACTCTTTATTTATTTTATCTGAAAGGTCGAGCAGTCGTCCACAACTCAGAGGATTGGTGGTTCGATTCCCGGATCTGGGTTGCATGTCATTGTGTCCTTGGGTCAGTGGTGTGTGCCATCAGTATGTAGGTTAGAGTCTTGATGTGCAGGCGGTGCTGTACATCGCCACCACTTGTGTGTGAACGGGTGAATGGACACTTAGTGTAAAGTGCTTTAAGTTGTCAAACAGAAATGTCGGCCATTTACCAAGCTGACCAACAAGTTATTCAATGAAATTGCAATCCTGGGCCTGTTGGGAAACCTCCTTTTTGACTTAATGCCATTTGTAAACTTTAATCTTATAAGGATTTTGTTGTTTTTTGTTGAATAACATATTTTATGTCCTATTTACCATCATCACAGCACTGTATCACAGACCCATCTGTCAACTCTCTTTTGGCTTTCTTGGCCATGCTAACATCTTCTCTACCTCAAATCTCAGGATATGTTGTACTTTTCATCTTATTTTATTTCATTTTCTCTCCTGACTGAGAACTGTGTTAATGCCTTGTGTATATTTGTGTCTTAAGTGCCTTTGTGGGCATTATATGTATTGTGTATTTATGTATTGTGCTACCTGGATACCTTAATTTTCATCATTTCGAGCAGCCGGTAGTCTTGAGAGTACCTGTCTTGTTGGTGAGCTTGAAGATAACGCTGCGGTCGGGGATGCCACACACGTTCCTGACGGAGGCGATGCAGCTGTAGTTGGCGTAGTCCTGGGGACGCAGGTTCTTCAGCTTCAAGATCTTCGTTTCCCCCTGCAGCTCGGACCAAACCAACACTGGTATGCAAATTTGTGCAAAAAATATCAGCATAATCAAGTAAAAGAAATGCAAAAAAGCTAGGTGCCGGGAAGATAAAAAAAGGGGACGACAAAGGCCAAGCAGCTCCAAAGAAAGGTCACAGAGATGAATATTTATGAAGAGAAAATATAAAAAAAAAAACACAGCAGAGTTCAAGAAAACCACTGCAGAGAAAAAATCACCATAAAAAATAAATGAGAGGGGGTATATTTTTGGGGAAATTAACGTGTCAACTTGCTCAATTGTGAGCGTGTGGATTAGCCACTCTTCAATGCACCAGTGCCACCCTTCAGCAGCAGGCGTGTGGATGGGCTCAGTGGGGGACCTCTCCGCAGAAAACGGCTATCTCGCCGGGAATGTGTGTGTTTTGCTTCCTGCCGCGCCTGTCAGCCGCTAACCCCGCCCAGAAGGCTCGGATAAGACGCCAACCTTTGATCTGGATGACTGCGATGAGCAGGAGGAGGGGAGGGGGGGGTTAGGGAGATTAAAACATGAGTCAGCCGCGGCTCTGCGGCGGTCCACGCGACATGGCCGTCACTCATGTGGTTCAGGCCCTTTCATATCACCCAATGAGGCTTGTGGAAAACTTCATCGTTTTAGATTATCCATGGCCCCCCCCCTCTCCCTCCCCCTGCACACTCCACTTCCTTCCTACCTCGTGTCACCTCCTCTGCTTTGGGAGATGAGGAGAGCGCCAGGCGAATACAAAGAAAATCTATTTGGGAAATGCAGGGCAGAGGAAGGAAAGGACAAACACATTAAGCACGATTGGACGGGGGAGGGATTGATGGTCCTATTGTTGGGAAGATTGAACTCTGACTGTCACCGCCGGGTGGAAATATTTCATCTCCAGCTTCATTTTCATTGTTTGTTCAGGGGGAAAAAAAGAAAATCAAACAATACAGGCTGGCAGGATTAAAAAATAAGTGAATAATTTTTAAATTCTTGGGGTTAGAGCTATAGCAAAATGTTATAATAGACTTAACTGTGCTGCGTGCCGCAGACGGGTGATGAGCGCTGTGCTGCTAAATGGGCTTTAAATGGTTTAAAACCTCCTCAAGATAGACAACTTGCTCTATTTGAACATCACGCGGCACGAAAAACACTAAAAACAACCTATCGACTGTGGGGCGAGATGAGAAATGAGGGAAGAGAAATGGCTGCGTTATATACATTCGATAATTGTGCTATTCCCCTCCACACTTTTGTGGGGAGGATTATAGATTGAGAGGTGGTGGGGAAAGTTACAGAGAGCGGGCAGGACATGGTTTCTGCAGTAAAAGCACAGCTCTGAGCACTTAATCATCAAACCTTCTTTCCATAGAGAGTTTTGAAATGCCACCTCTGCATTCCTGCAGTGTCTGTGAGTACATATATATATATATATATATAAACATTTAGTAAGGTGCTAAAAGGTGCTAAGGACACTAGAGTGAAGCTGGAATGAAGAATAATAGTGGTTGGAAAGTAGAAAGCAGGTCTTAATTTGCCAATTTACTTGTCCAAAATGACTCAAATGCACTCGGAATGGACCCGGCGGATGAGATCTGGGTCACTTATGTGGACGTTTCAGGCAAGTTGGGATGTATATCGGTGAAAAAAACAAAAGCCATTAGCCGTTTCTATCATCACGAGTTCGGTCGGGATTTATTCGGCGTGGGGTTTGCACAGAGCTAATCTCCGGGTTTGATTCGGCACACAAAACTCTCAGACCCAATTAAAGTTGTGATAGAGGGCAGGAAGAGGGAGGGGGGGGCGAGCGGAGAGGTATGGAGACAGGCCGGGGGGGGGGGGTCTGATGAGGCCCAGTTCTGCAGCCTCCTTCACCCACTCCATTAGTTCCCACACATCTTTCTCCATTTGGCCAAACATCAATTCCACTTCCCCTTTCCCTCTCCCTCCGTTCCTTTAAGCCTCTTTTCCACCCCCCCCCCCCCACCCCCCCACACTCCTTTTGTCATATATTTCCCTTCTCAATGCCGCCCCGATTCAACGACGCAAATCACATTTAATTCAATCAATTCAGGGACGACGATTCCGTTTCCCAGTGACGGAGCAATCTCAATCATTTCTTTGTGCGGCGGCGCACAATCCGTTTTTAGAAACAAAAGCTTCTCAATTTTTAAAATTGTAAGGAAAGAAAATCCACTGGCTCGACCGGGGGAACTGAAAAGACAACGCAAATCTCTCAGCGCTTTTTCTTTTTTTTTTGCAATATACATGTAACTTTGTTAAAGTGGGTTAGTGAAAGCGATATTTCTTTTCATCGTGGAATGAGTACAACTTTTGCTGTCACGTAGCCCATCGAGGGGAATGTAAGATTATGTTGGGGTTTTCTTTAAGAACAAAATAGACACGACTAAAAAAAGAAGAAAAATCCACATTTCTGCACTTTCAGCAACGTGTGCTTTAAAGAGAGCAACCTGCATCATGAGACGTTCTAGCTAAAAATAAAAAAGCTGTTGCCTGAGATATAAAAGCAGCGTTTTAATTATAGTATCACACACTGTGATATGTCACCTTTGTTACAAGATGTTGAGGTGATCCATTAATTAGCCACTAAAAATTTACTCATCTGTCATCTTTTCATTGTGAAAATGCAGGTGGAGAAATTTATTACACTTCTCACTTACTGCCAAAAATTATATAAAGGTCATCATTACCTTTATATGCATATTAAATATGTATCATAGTGCTCCTAATTTTTTTTGGTGTAATTAAATCAGTCGTCTGTATAAGAAAAACACAGCACTGTTAATTGCTGTGAATTCAAGCTTCCCTTCCAACCACGGTCACACTCCATCTAGCATCTTATTGCTTCATCAACTTTTGTGAAAACAAACACACAAAATAATAGAAAAAGCCGTCCCTTTGATAGAGAGAGACACAGCACTCTGTCAAGAGAACACAGTGAACCGTTCTGCAGAAAACAAAAAAAAACGATCTGCTCCTATTTAATTATTTTAATCAAAAAAGGTTCCTCGGGATTTGTTTTTTTTTTCCTGGCCACAAAAGACGGCAGCGGTGGTTGGAAAAAACAACGTCCCACAGGTCGCTGTGAAAGGTCAAAGCTAAAAGAGGTTTGAAATTCAGCTCCTGATGAACACACATTGTGCATTACCTTTAAAAGTACTTTAACCCATAAGAACCCAGACCCACTTATCCTCAAGGGGAAATTATGCATGGTGGAAATAGGATTTCAATGCATTAATGCTTCAGATGGCTAATAATGTGAGTTATACCATAGACCAAGTGGGCGCCCAAATAACACTTCTTATTCCCAAAGATCTGGATTCATCTATGTAACATTAGTGGTAAACATATTCCATATTAGGATGATTAGCATATGTCACTTTGGGACTTAATGAGTTAAGTTCAGACATAAAGCCTCATCAGGAAGAGTCTTGGGGAACCAACGTTCTTGTTACACCGGTGCTGTGGGTTCTTATGGGTTAAAACTCTTTATAACTTATAGGGGCTAGATCAACATGTCTTCATGAGCCGTCAATGCATTTGCAAGATTAAAGTGTATTTTTTTTCTTTGCATCCACACTGATATTTTCACTCGTCGCCTCTGTATTACCTGTGTGAAGAAGGGCTCGTAGATCTCCACGCCCTTGTCGGAGCCCTGCGTCAGGACCTCCCTGCCGCGGTGCCAGCTGTACCTCACCGGCGGGTTGGAGTTGGCCACGCAGCGCAGGAACACCGTCCTCTCGTAGTAGAACTGCTCCTTGGCCTCTCCTATGCTCTGGTGCACCGTCACCACCGGGTCGTCAAGGTCTGAAACACAGAAGGGGAGGGGCTGTCAATAACGGCGAGGAGCGATCGATCCGTTACACGGGTTCGCCCGAGCGTGGAAGTGATCATAAACTGATCATTTACGTTCTCCGAGAACAAACGTGCGCCGCTTAATTTGTGGCTAAACCCTCGGGGAGGGTCAGGGCTCTCGTTGCGTTATCGGCGTGGACCCGGAGCTAAGGAGCCCGCGACCTGGACTATTTAAGCCAACAGGATGCGATGTCTCAGTCGATGAGCTGTGGTGAGGCCTCCAACCCAGGTCCCCCTCCCTTAAAAACAACGCCGACTCTGTGATTTGTGATTTGACGCGTTTTGCCCATTTCCCAGCAGATCTGAGGAGGGGGAGTTTTCATCCAGCGGCGTGCATTGGGCTATTTGAGAAAGCGCTCGCGGTTGATTAAATGGATTCAAAGTTAATCATCTTACCCCGGCTATCGCGTTAAGCCTCGGCAAATGGCGTTCATCATAGCGGTGGTGTCTTTTTAGCATGCTAATAATCGCCTTTTTAGATTATGTCCATTTGCTCGCTCAAAGAACGCGGGGAGCCGCCACCGCAGCCGTTTTCCCTTTCATCTCCGTCCGAGATGCAATCAGTTTAAAAAAAAAAGGGAAAAAAAGGCAATTTAAGGGAGAGGATGAGAGAATCTAGTGCAAGTTATCCCGCATGCTAAAATTCTGACTGATAAAGTGTGACCTTTCGCATATGAAGGGGAAAGTGAATGAGTGTGTTATTGAGTGTGTTAGTGTGTGTGTCAGTGAGCACTTTACAGTACATGAACACCCAGATCTTAAACAATCATAAGACTCCAGAGGCAAAAAAAAGGGATATTGCATAATGCACCCAGGCATTATTAATGGATTACTTTTAATTCAGCAACCGCCGCCCACACCTGGATTTTCTGAGGATCAGGTCCTGATCGAGGCGCCCGTGGGGCCACGCAGGCCCGGCTTCCAGCCTTTGACTCGCCGGGCCAGAGAATGCTGATTCCTCACTTTCATTAAAGACATGTTCTGCCCTGCAGCCCCTTAATCAAAACCCGGCAGCGGTCAATACTTCATCCAGGATCCATTACAGTGTCTCAGGTAAGAGCAATTACCTTTGGTGGGGGGTGGGGATGGGGATGGGGGGGGGTGACCGGTGGAACACTCCAGAGAAGACGGAGCGATTGCGGCGCCGTTTTAGAGGAGCGGCTCGCTCTAAGTAAATACACTGATTCATTACAGCGGAGAGGAGAGTATGAATCCTACATCTAATCTGACTCTGCCGGGTTCCTCCCTCATCCGTTTCCTTTTCCCAGCAGTCAATTTACCAACGCTGGCAGCGGCGGAGTGATTCATCGACAGCCCCATCTACCTCGGGATACACGTGTCTTTGAGTGCTGGACCCAGATAGGAGGTGGGCTCTTCTTCTTCTTCTTCCTCGCGCTCGCAAGAGTGTGTTTTACGTAAGGAGCGGTTTGAGCTATTAATAGGGCCGAAATGATATGCAGGGAGGAAGTGGGTGCTAGGAGCGCAAGGAGATAAATATGGAAATATGGAAATGTACGCACTGGATTAAAATTTGATGAATTTCAAACAAAATTCCACCTCCACCATCAGTCTTTCTCCCGTAAGGATGTGTGTGTGTGTGTGTGTGTGTGTGTCACTCTTGTTGCAATTAGCTTCTGAAGTCACGCTCGAGTGATTGTGAAGCTTAAATCCTCAAAGCCCAGGGGAAAAGCGCAGTGTACGGGTTCGCCCGCGCCAGAGTTGTTAGGGTTTGTAATTGCAGGTTTTTACGGGTTCACAGGCCGGTAAATCTGCCCGTGCACGGGCTAAACGCCACGGCGAGCTAACCTTAGCGCTGCCGTGCGTGACGGGGCCTCAAAGCCGTGGCTTCCTGTGATGCTGAGACACAGGGCGGCGTAACGCATACATGTACAAACCCAAGAGTCAGTCACCTGACGAGACAAACCTACTTAACTACAAACGCCACCGAGTGGGGGGAACAAAACCCAAAGATGCTGATGTGTCTGTTTGAATGGAAAGAAGCTTATTTAGGCTTAGTAGGCCACCCAAAAAAACAAAACAAAAGAAACGATTGTTGGCCGAACAGACACAGGCGAGTGGTTTTGGATAAAAGAGGAAGCGAGATGAAGACTAGAGGAGGCGCTTCATTATCACATCAAACCTGAGCTCTTTTCCTTTCATGTCGCCCACCCCCTGCACGAAAAAAAAAAAAAAAAAGACGACACCTGCACAAAAACTACCCCCCCTACACACACACACCAACAGGCTCTGTGGGCCTTTCAGGGCCTAATCTAAACTTTGTCAACGCACTCGTCTCTCTGAGTCACCTGGGAGGAGATGCACCTATCGGGGGGCCCGGGCTCTGCAGCCACAGAGGCCGAGCATTTAATTTCCTCTAATCACCGTCCCAGCTTGATCACCAGCGGGAGCCGCGGACCTGAGTGACATTTGACGTCTTTCATGACGGAAAAACAGCCCCGCTACGTCGGAGATAAGCAATTTGCTTAGGGGGGGGGTCGTGGTCAGAGGGAAACAAAGAAAGGAGGGAAAGGAGGTTGAGAGCATGTAAACAGCTTTAATTTGCTGTTATCCAGATGCAGGGTTAATGAGGTGATCACACTATATAGCAGCTGCCTCCTACTCTCGCTTCTAATAAGGGCGACCTGCTCCTTTGTAGAGGATTTTTTTTTTCTTTTCTCCCGTACGAATATGGGCTCGAGGCATCAGCGATTAGGGAAATTATTACCTGGCAGTGTGCCCTGTGAGGGACTTTATCTTCAAGCATACTTCTTATAAGTCTAGAAATCAAATCTAAAAATAAGGTAGAGCCACTTCTGCATAAATAGAAGGGTGTTAAACGGGGAACTGTTCTGGCAAGGCCCTGTTCGGAATGTACGGCTCCGCTGATTTCAGACATAAAAACTGGCTGCTGGAAATGTGACTCTAACCAGATTAAATGGCTATCAAAGGCATCTGTGCATGTACTTAATCAATAAAGGCAAGCAATGAAAAGTCTGGAGAGTTTGAAAACTTAATCACGGCAGGTAATCGGGGTGAGGTGGTTCGCGGGGCGTCTGAGTTATTCGGGGGGGACACAACAGCCGTTTATGGACGGATAATAACTCCGCCGTATGCAAATGAGCAAACACCTTTTGGCTGAGACCAGCCATCCCGGCCCCCCTCGTGTCTCCTCTCTGGCTAACGTAATTACACGAAAGGTTAAAACGCATTTGTCAAAGGGGAAACCTGGCACAATTACTGCTCATCCTTCTCCCAAGATGTATAATCATCCCGTTCTGCAGCCAGGTCACCGTGACCTGGAACACAACTGGATCCTTGCACACCACATCGCCAAACAGACAGAATTCTTCTGAGAAAATTACACACTTTATTTCCAGCAACCATGTTGACACTGACGTCACCAGGATTCATACCAACATGGCTCCCGAGGTAAAAGGTCTTTTGACATGAAACAGTAGGTAAACACAGGCGTTAGCAATGATGCTAATTAGCATTCTGTTCCCATCAGGTCAAACGGATTCTGGCGGCTGCTTCTCGTGCGTGTCGGCCGACTGGAAAGATCCTCTACGATAACGGGAACCTTAATTAGTACCATCGGTCACTGCTGTGTTTAGCTAGTAAATCATGTCTGATCGCTAGCTGATAGCATGGGGGAGGTTTCCTTTTTTTCCAGTCTCGATGTGTAACGCAATGCACACTGGAGTACCATTTACTATAGTATTATATATATATATATATATAAGTGTCAACTAAATACAAAAAAACAGATAATGTTAGCAGACAGACATTTCTACACTGATGCAGGAGGCGGGGGATTTAATGTGTAGAAAATTTTCAAATTACAGATATTATGCAACGTCAGAACACAACGCGTAAACACAATGCATCAAACATGACAGCGCGAATAAAACACGATATGGATGCTGCCATTTCTGTGCGTCTAATGCATTTCATGTATGTGGGTCACAAGGTTAATAAGCCACGCCGGTGATATATAACACCCATCACATACCGAGGCTCCTGATGGAATATGAGAATCCGCCATGTAATTTACTGTCAGAACATTTCCTTTCCTTTCTTTCTCTCAACCCCTTTGGCAAGAATGACCTCTATCTCATGGTTACACTCCACAATAACTAGCTCCGCTGGCCGTATCTATTTGGTGTCAGCTGTTGCTTCGCACTAGAGCGTGATTGCGGCGGCGGATGGATGTGTTTCGGAGGCTGGGCGAGGGGCGCGATGCATCTATTTCTGCAGCGGGTCCGCCCCGGCGATGGCGCCTGTGTAGAAGAGATATCGCAGTAAACTGAATATCATTCTCCGAGGCGAGAGATACGGGTCCGAGCCCGCTCTCTATCCGGATGAGAAGGAGGGAGAGGAGAGAAATGCAGGGAGGCGCGGGTTAGCCAGCCTCACACACACAAATAATGAAAAAAATGCAATTGTAAAGAAAAATTGCATCACAAAGTAAGACTACAGTTCCTGTATATAATGGGTATTTTTTTAGTATGGGATTGATTAGACACACTACGGCAACGATATAGTAAGTTACAGGAAGACTTGTCCCATGCACAATGCAACCAGATTACTGCGAGTAACCAGATTAAGGTATTATTTTAAAGCATTAAACATATCATGTTCCCTATTAATACGAGCCGTGCAAACGCTTGTGCAGAAACGCAGTAGTGCCGACTGTTTCTTTGAAGATTACTTCACTAATCGGTTGTTAGGGTCCACTCCTTATTTCTGTAGTGCCTTATGAAGTAGAAAGTGACTGCTATATTTAGCTCTATGCATTATGAATCACATACTTTATGATTCAATTGCACGTTTTTTTTCTTTTATATTTATATATATTATTCCACATGGTGTATGCAATATTAATATCTTTTCTACTTTGATATTATGTAATTTATTGCCGTTTCTTTTCACCACTATATGTTGTAATTGAGATGTTTTCATCTGTGTGCACCACGCCACTTTAAAATTTCCACTTGTCGACTATAAAGTATATCTCATCCTTTTTTTAGTGTCCCATTCAAAATTTAATTAACTGTTAAGCGACGCTTAAAACACATTTTCACCCAAAAATGTAGTCTTATAAAATAAATAAATGAATAACAGAGAGAATAAAACATATGATAGAGCTCACGCATTCATTAATCATTCTACATAATAAAGGCAGCTGTATATACATTGTCTTAATGTATAGCTGCATAATTTTGCTTTTTTCTAGAATGTGTTGCACATATTATCTTTAACAGCTATTTTCTAAATACACCTCAGATAAGATCCGACCCAATTTGCACACGTTTACTGTATTTTAGTAATTTTAAGAACTGGTGACGTGATTAGACATAATCATAGAACCGCTGCGTATATTCACAGCAGCCTTCATCTCTGAAAATCTGGATTAGTGTCAATCACTTGTTTGCTGTTTGTTTTTCCAACATGGGTAATTCACATGTTGTTTTGTGTTTTTTTTTCCTGCTTTTTACTAATAGCGTCGAGTGACTAGACTCCAATGAAAAGCGCGCCGCTCGCAGCGAACGCAACGGCGCAGTGATAACAATGTGCAAACATTCTCTGTTTTCACAAGCGTTTGAAAGCACAGCTAATTAGCTGCCGCTGTAATGAAGGTCAGGGACATTTAGCCGTTCTATAATAAAACCAGCAAACACCAGCACATGAGTTGCTTTTATTCTGGGTTCGATCAGTAGAACAATGCTTATCCAAATACGTAGGAAACAGTGGTTTGTGTGTTGCGTGTCTTGGGCACAATTCATCACACCCCCCCAACCCAGGCTTAAATATTTGAAGTTTGGAGTAGAAATTTAAGCAGTGGCTTTAGTTGCCAGGGGTCAAAGGAACTGTTTTAATATACTGTTAAAAGGCAGAACTATTTTTTTTAAAGGGTACACTCTGCTGTCTCTGCCAGGAACACAGTTGGGGTGGGGGGGTGGGGGGGTTTGGACGAGTCGGGTTAAGGTTTGTAAAGGGCAACACACCATCCCCGCCATGGCTGCTGTTTGGCATGCCTCTGCTCCGCTGTGTGACGAGCGCTGAATTATTCATTAAGCTTTGCCCCGCTCCTGCACTAACATGAACTTAAAGTTCCATCCGGGGGGTTGGGGGGGGGGGGCAGAGCCTCCTTTCCTCTGTCTTTTCTCTGCACTCGACTCCTCTTCCCGTCTTTCTCCATTCACAGAGACGTTGAGGCGGTGGTGGCTTTCCTCCCCTTGGAGGCCGCCGTGGTTAATCCGTAATTACTGGCGGTTACAGTAGCGGCGCAGAATGGAGGCAATGGAGCGATATGAGCGATACAGCATGTGTGTACGCCACGAGCTCGTTAGTATTGCAGGGAGACACTCTTAATATATAGTAAAGTGGTCCTGTGGCCTCGGGTTACTGCCCGCTAATGAGTAGTAAACCAAAAAATTGATCAAGATTACGCTCAGAATGGATCTAAAAATGCATTTTGTTAGTGCTATAAATGCAAGCCCAGAGCTTATACATATACAGACTTTTGATTGTTCCTTTTTTCTCGCCCCCCTTGGAGTAGAAGCTATGCAAATTGTCAATGTTTAAGCGCAAACGAGAGGATGATGTCCCCCTCGGGCCGAGCGAGCTCATCCTGCCGCTTTAAGCGCTCACAGCCTGCTCAGGACCGCTGCACCTCCATCTTCCTCGGTTTCCAATTACGCCGTCTTTCGGAAGTAACACCGGGTGTCTGTAGGTGTGTTTAGACCACCGGTGTGTGTGTGTGTGTGTGTGTGGTCATTGTGTGTGATAAATGTAGGGGCAGACGTCAGCGGCCTCACAGCAGACCCCTCACTTCCTCCCAGTGATGGAGATGAGGAAATAATGAGGCTCAGTTCTACTGTGTGTGTGTGTGTGTGTGTGTGTGTGCATTGGGTGGGGTGAGGAGTAATGAATCTCCTGTTCATCCTCTCCCTCAGACAGTTGCGTCTGCCTCAGCCTATCTCCTCTCTCATTCATCTCCCTAGAAAACAGCAGGCCACAAACCAGTAATCTAAACAGCAGCTAGAAATCCACCGTTAAAAAGACCCGGTGAGGCGGTGGACCTTTGCACTTCTGGACTTCTGCACTTCTGGACTTTTTCCCGGGGCTTCGGCCTGACGACCTTTTCCTTTGTGCGACGGCGTACCCTCGATGAAGATGTGAAGTCGTCCTCCTTAAATAAGAAATGTGACCAGTCGTTACGGCTGCCACTGCCTGTCAGAGTCAACGTCCGTAAGAGTGTGAACAGTAATCTCATGTAATTTTAATCAAGTAACAAGTGTGGTTGTGCATTAAAAAGGCTTGAGAGCAAGGTGTTGGGTGTAGGAGGTGTGTGTGTGTGTGTGTGTGTGTGTGTGTGTGTTGGGTACATGGCTACGGGGAGTGAAATGGAGCCACTTTCAGAAACAATCCTCCTGGTGCGTTATTGTATCAAAGGAAGTAAATGGAAGATTCATTAATTATTGAGGATTTCTTTTTTTTCTGCAAACTGACTTCCAGTTAGCTTAGCAAGTGTGTACGAGTGCACAAGTATAGTTCAGATAAAGACTAGACCACTAGACAGTTAAGACATTCCCAAAACTATCTGGAATTATAAAGAAATGTATAAAAAATGGGGCGACACGGTG
The DNA here is from genome assembly GCA_036785175.1 of Eupleurogrammus muticus. Taxonomy (NCBI): domain Eukaryota; kingdom Metazoa; phylum Chordata; class Actinopteri; order Scombriformes; family Trichiuridae; genus Eupleurogrammus; species Eupleurogrammus muticus. The sequence goes on along the minus strand of JAYKQN010000001.1, from coordinate 45,997,074 downwards.
GCGCAGTGGGTAGCACTGTTGCCTCACAGCAAGAAGGTCGCAGGTTCAAGACCGCCTTGGGGCCTGGGTCTGGGACCTTTCTGTGTGGAGTTTGCATGTTCTCCCCGTGTCTGCGTGGGTTTTCACCGGGTACTCCGGCTTCCTCCCACAATACAAAACATGCTCAGGTTAATTGGCAAAATCTAAATTGCCCATAGGTGTGAGTGTGTGTGTGAATGGTGTGTGAATGGTGTGTGTGCCCCACGATTGGCGACCATCTGGGGTGTATCCCTGCCTCTCGCCATAAAATGCGCTGGGATAGGCTCCAGCAGACCCCTGCGACCCTGAAAAGGAATAAGCGGGATAGAAAATGGATGGATGGATGGATGTATAAAAAATGTATAAAATGCTGCATTGCAGAACCAAGAAAAAGAAGGTAAACAACATTTTGAGGGAAGTGTGACATACATAATGTAGTCATTTCACTCCTTGCTGTATAGTGCTAATACATTTTGCCAATGTTGCAGCCACTTAAAGGTAAAAAAAGAAAAGGTCTTCACTCACATCGCATTGATTTGCACTTCATAATTACTCCGTTATGTCCCGTTTCAACAAGGAATACGTAGTGGTAAGTACATTAGCGCATGCCTCTAAGTGTTATTTGACATTTCATACAATCATTAAAGATTCTCTTTATCTTCCCCATCCTTTCATATCACCCTCTAGAGTGCACCGCGATCAGCAGAAACAACTTCAAATGTCAATGATCTCTGAATACACTATCAAACGGAAATTCTGCTATATATATATATATATATATATATATATATTTTTTTTTTAGCGATATACTTTGGATGATTCACCTTCCTGGATAAATAACAGCAAAAACAATAATGCGTGTGAACATCAGAGGAATCTTAAGAAGGAGAATCTGACCTCAGGGCAATAAAAACAACTCCCATGATCCCACGCAACTTCACATCATCAGATCCTGTCTTTTTGTTATTGTTCTGCGACAGAAAACTACAAAATGTGTGTTTCAGTGCTCGGGTCATTGATGTTTTATACATTAGTGGGAGCGATATTGTTTCATTGTTCACATCCAAAAATGCTGTCCAACAGATTTAAAAAAAATAATAATCAGGTGTTAATAGATCGTCTATCGCCTTTTCTCACACAGAAGAGGAGATAAGAATGAAATGCAAGATAAAGCATTAGCATACAAACCACAAACACGCCGCTGTGTGTTTTAAGCTTGTGATTGGGAGAGGAAAGAAAAAAGGGCGAGGGACGAGGTCGACTCCACCGGCCTGATTAAGGGCCCCTCCCGAGAACAAGTCCTTGAAAGAGTAATGGGCAGTCGTAAAGCGGCTTTACCTCCATTTACCACACCAGCAAACATTTACATAATGTACACATAATGTGCTGATTCATTCTGTCCCGATTCAAACAAGGCTCAGATAACTCACCGCGGCCGTATCACACCATTCATCACATCAGGTCATTTACATCCAAAAGCACTTAAGAGCCTCCGCACATACGTCTTTGTCTACATATATTATGGGATCCTTTCAGGAGATTGTCTAATACATCACCTTGTATCATAGGATCAGTGCACGCTGAGCTCTAACATGGCGTCCTCCAGTCATTTACGGCTCATTCAGCACGGTTCTGTTGAACCAGTGTTCAGACGGATAATGTAGATGTCATGAGAGCTTTTCTATTTATATTACATTTTGATAGAGATCGAATGAACCAAATGGAAGAAATATCAAATATTATGATTATTTTATGTCCTACTCATGGATCTATTACTGGATATAGTGTCGGAGGCTGCTCATGAAGCCGGTCAAAATAAAAATACCACCCTGATAAAACATACCGCACACGCTCTAAGCGCAGGAAGAGCTGGGTTTCCCTTGTTATTCATCTACACTGAAGAGACAGAACAGTGAATCAACATAATTGAATTGCTTCAATTGGTGACGTCCATCCATTCATTAATCTATACTGGTTTATTCCTCACTACGGGGGGTCACTGGGGGGGGTCTGCTGGAGCCAATCCAAGTGTACTGAGGGTGAGAGTCAGGGACAGGTCACACACACACACACACACACACACACACACACACACACACACCATAAGTTAGAAATTAAATTAAATTAATAAGTTGGATTCACTCCAACTAATTCATTTAATTTCATTGGACTTAATTGATTTTTTTTCATTTTACAATTGAAATAATTTATTTAAGTTGGTTCACTATATATATACATATATATATATATATATATATATATATATATATATATATACATATATATATATATATATATATATATATATATATATATACATATATATATATATATATATATATATATACATATATATATATATATATATATATATACATATATATATACATATATATATATATATATATATATATATATATATATATATATATACATATATATATATATATATATATATACATATATATATATATATATATATATATATATATATACATATATATATATATATATATATATATATATTAGTGATAGCTCTACTGTGCAATGCAAGGAAATTATCTTTTTTCAGATGGTTTTCAGCCGTTTCGTGGAGGTAACTTTAGCCAGGAAGCTACAGCTGATAAAATCCGTTTGGCGTCAGGTTGACATTTCAACCGGCTAACGAGAAGCTGCTTTCGTCTTCCTCTGTTTGAAAAAAAAAATGGAGGACCCATAGGTGGGAAATGTGAATTAAACGTGGGCGGCTGACAGGCTCAGCAGCAGCACAGGCGTGGGAACGGTTTATTAGTGGCTCCAAAACACGGCTTCCAGTGGATGTGAGTATTATCAGATTGTCAGAGTTGTTCTCCACTTTTACACGGTGCAGAACCTTCAACACCTCTAAATGTGGATAATCAGGCATAGGGGCCGGAAACATTAAAATTAGAGCCTTAAAGGTCCCATATCATGCACTTTTCTTATACGTTCTGGGGCCAGTTTTTACTTACAATTTGTGGTTGTGGGAACTTTTAGAGGCAGATGCAACTTCCGGATCTCAAGTCAAGGAAATACAAATGAGCTGCGAAATGGTAAAGTTTTCAAACCCGGGCTGTGCACATTTCTAGGTCTTTTGTCTGGGTGTTTGACACATGGAACAAGTTTTATATAACCACTAAACCAGGGGGTGTCCAATGCTGGTCCTGGTTGTGCAGGCAGATCCAACCAGGCAGTGACACACCTGATTCTACCAGTCGACCACTAGGATATTTAAACACCCAGAGCAAGGTGCACCAGTTCACGTTGAAACACTTCCTTCGATCTGAGTCATAACTCAACCTATTGAATCTGCCAGAACCCACTAATCACTGCTCACATCCCTGGAGATGAACATCCCACTCACTGGCCTCTGCATACGAGCGCAGAGTAAATATCAGTAACGAAGAGGCAAAACTCAGTCTTTATTACCTCGACGTGCTGCTGTCAATCAACCGCGAGCCGGACGACCCGATCAGATAGCGAGCGTCGCCTCTGCCGACCGACTGGATGAAGCAGAGCCGCTAAACAAACACCATCCGCCGCTGTTTGGTCTCAGAGCTCCTCAGTGAACTCCGATCGACGGCAGGCAAACAGCGAGGGGACACACTTCCCCGAGTTGACCTCGCGGCGGCGGAGGACGGCGTGCACACCGGGACAAGTTAAGCCTTTTGATGTGTGTGTGAGTCAGGACCTCACCGGTGGTCGAGTGTGTTCATGCATAAGCATGTGTGCACGAACCCAATGGGCAAACCTCTATTTTTCTCGTTGCCTCTCGTGTGCACCCATCACCACACAAAGAAATGGACACGCGTTCACATGCCTGGAATCCAGATGAACACCGCCTTCCCCAAAAAAGCCCAAATATTCAAAACAGACAAACAGCAGCCTCATTAGAATTCCCTGGCTCCTGGAGTAGCGGCGTGGAGCGGGTCCCTGCTCAGATAACACACAGAAAGCAGCTATTGTCTTTTTCTAATCCGTCTTCTAAAGCAGCGCAGCGAGGACTGTCGGCAAGGAGGGAAAGATGGCTGTGGAATCTTCACTCAGATGATACGGACAGTCCAGCGGGTTGTTTTTCCTTCATGATACGTGCCCCCCCCACCATTCTTTTCTAATTCACTGGCTTCGGCTGACACGGCAAAATGCCTGGCATTAGCGTACGGGCTAATGGTACAAAGAGCTTTTTCTCCTGGGAAAGTTGGATCTGAATATTTTGTTTTCCTCGCTTCTCAGCACTGGAACTATACTATATCCCCTGGTTTCTGAGACCTTTTGACAAACTGTATGTTCTGGCACCAATAATCGACTAACAAAAGAGTTGTGTGGCATTCATAGCAAATTAAAATGACAATTTTTACTTCTTTTCTCTCATATAAAAACAATGCAAATTATAATCATATCAATAATATTGGGTTTTAAAATTGGAAACCATTGGTATTTGCAATACTCTATCTATATATTCTCAGTTGATCCTGGTACAATTTGATTTAAATTTTGGAGCTATAACAAGAAACTTTGTTGTTTTTGCCAATACTAGAAAAAAAATCGGTAACACTTTGAAATAGCCAATAATATATTATAAATAAATTATTAGCAAGGTGTTAAGTTATGACTTATTAATGACTTATTAAGCATCTAAAATTTTGGGGATTTAAAACAATACCTCAGAGAAAGTTAATAATAAATCAATAAACAGTTAATAAGGTAGAAATGTCTTGTTAAATGAAAGTTTAAATTTATATGTGTGCCTTATAGACAGCCAATAGATAACTTACAAGCTGTGAATGACATGTTAACTGTATGTTAACTATACTTAGAAATTAGTGATCATGAACAAGCTATAACTGAGGAATGGCTGCTACTTTAGAATTAGGAATTCACCAATAGCTAGTTACCCAATTTTCCATTTTAAATTTTCCAGTCTCAGACTGGTTTTGCTCAAATGATGTTTGCCATAAAGAAAATGGCATATATTCTCTCTTGATTTCAATTTGAGAGGCGATATTTGAGTGGCCATGATTTGGTTGCATTTGGCCAGTAGGCGGCGCTGTAGCACCAACATCGTCTATGTATAAACTTTCCTTTAAACTCCTTCCAAAGCTTCTGTTTTTTGGGTGGTACATTTTCCCCTGTCGGCCTTTTCCTGCCAAATGACGCCGCGCGGCCGATGGTCAGTGAAGAATCTGAGTCTGCAATAAGCCGCCTCTGCAGAACTCCTCCATCCGTCACCCCGTGAAACGTTAGCCGCCGCGGCGAAATGAATGCGGCCGGAATTAAATGAAAACAGCGAAAGAGGCTCCCCTCTAGGAGAGCGAAGTGAGCGTCTTAAGCTTAAAATCAATCAGTGTAGAAGTTGGGGGAAGGTTCTTTATTAACTTTGCAGCGCTGCCTCCCCACAGACCAAACAGTGGACAAACACAACTGAGGCGTCAGCAGGTAGAAAATGTGCTTAGACGGACTTCTGAGCTTCGTAAATGTGTTAGCTTTGAGCCGGCTATATAGCTAATATCAGCTCCTCCGTGCTGGGAGGGAAAGTTATTACCATTAATTACCCCTTCCTGTTTCCATCCGCAGAAAACGTATCCCTCCATCTCGCCGTCTATAGTTGTCCTTTTATTTCATTGAAAGCGCGTCATGACGAGTGGGGAGGGGGGGGGGGACGCGCTTTGATCTAATAAAGACGCATATATGAATAAAAATCTCCAGTGCTTATTTTGAAAATTGAAAAAAACATAACCTTTGATTCCAGGAGGCAGATGCAAACGCACGGTCACGGAAGGAAAGCAGGGGAGAGGCTGCAGGAGGCTCATTCAGGGGGGGTTAAACCTTTTAGCGTTAAACACGCCGGGTCCCCTCCACCGGCCCCCAGCAGGCCCACTCAGAGCTACACCTGAAAGAGACAGCGGACATAACTCAAGGTGTCGTCGCCGTCGTTTTCGGAGGTTCAGCTCCAAAATACCGATTTCAATACTAATTAAGAGTCATAGCTGCAAACCACTAAAAATAGCACGTTAGCTGCGGAGGCCTGTCAATTAAAGCCGGCCCCGGGGAACGGCCGGAACGTTGCTCAGGAGAACGGACGTGCTGCTGCTGCTGGAGGTGCAACATAACGCTGCTTAATGAAATACACACACACACACACATGCACGGTGTGTAACAAGGCCAGATGCAAGGACATCAGCGGAATAAAAATGCAAAATGCCATGGTGTAAAAAAAAAAAAAAACAACACAAAATTACACAATGAGATCTTTGTTTTATGCAGACTTGAAGGTTCTTTTCTAATTAATAGTACCTTTTGAGTATTTCGATATTCACGCCACAGACTGATTATTTATTATTCCCTTAAGTTTGAATGTCATCCTTTAACATAAGTTGTATGATGATGTATTCTGAGTTTGATTAAAGAACGATGGATCAATGAATTGTGAGTTTAGTTGAGTAAGATAGAAATTATGTATTTTGAATGTAATTAGGGACGAGACATTATTAAGATATAACCCATAAGAACCTTATGGAAATTTATGTGGGTTACACCATAGACCAAGTGGGCCACATAAAACACATTTCTAGTTTCAAGTTTTTCAGAATAATACTTTTTATTCCCAAAGACCTGTATTTAGACATCTATGTCACATCAGTGGTAAACATATTCCACATCAGGATGATTAGTAAATGTCACTTTGGGACCTAATGAGTTAAGTTCAGACATAAAGCCTCATAATGAAGAATCTGGCGGAACCAACGTTCTTGTTACACCGGTGTCTTATGGATTAATGTAAAATTGAAAGTGTGTGTGTGTGAGGAGGTGTGATTAAATTAACATGTCTGAAAAATAAATGAATAAATAAATAAAAATATCTCCCCTTTGGTGGAGCGTTTGCACGGTGGAAACAGGATTCCAATGTTTTAATGCTTCAAATAGCATAGCAGACACAGGTCAACATGGACTGTATGAATCATGGTTCATTTATTGTGCAAAATAAAAACGTACTGAGGGCCACCAGTATGAAGGAGATGCTTTCGTGGTCCCGACTGCTGTGTCTTTGTGAGATGCAGATAAGGTGAGTGGATGGTGTTTGTGCATGTGGAGGAGGAGGAGGAGGAGGAGGAGGAGGTGTGAGGCTTTGCCACTGACACTGTTGGCGTTTTATCTTTAGAATTCAAAGCACACTTAACCAACACGGCGACCACGGCGCACGACCGTTGAACCAAGCTGAAGACGGAGCGCTGCATGTGACACGCCACCAGTCAAACTCAGAATGGGAAGGTGTCTCCAAAAGTGGGAAGAAAAAGGGGGAAAAAAAACCTGACCTGGAAATGCCAGATGATGAAACTCAGAGAGGCGGCTTCGTTTTCACGTCTGCTCTCCCGGCCTCTTTTAGTGCAGCCAGGGAGAAACTCCCCTCCCCCACCTCCCCGCTTCGAGGAAAAGCCGACTGGAGACGAGGCCGGCGTGTCGCCGCTCGTAAACGCATCGATGAACATGAGGTTTCACCGTAAAGGTGCTGAAGGGCCAGCGAGCCGGCCGGATGCGTGACCGGAAACGGAGAAATCAGAGACTTCAAACAGCCTGAGCGTTTCTTATTTAGTGCAAAAAAAAAGCAGGTTCTGCTCCGCTACCTCTTGTCTTTTCTCTGTGGCTGACAACAAAATAAGGAGAGACAGGTCATGCATTTTCAAAGACACGGCAAGTCTCCTACTCTGCGGCTTTAAAAGAGGGATTGAGCGAGCGCTGCTTAGGAAGCGGCGGTGAAAAATTAAAGGGAGGGAACTCTGAGGCGCTTCGGAAAGGCAGCGGACGTGGCACGTGAGTGCATCTCTAAGCAGAACCTGCCCTTGCCCTGATTACACACCTACATGCTCGGTGACTCATTGGGTGGACCCGGGGCTCCCGCTTTAGCTGCGTCTGCACAAACAGCCCGAGGGGAGGTGGGCCCAGGGTTGTCTGAGGGGTCCGGGGCCCCTCGGTCCCACCGCTCCAGAGGTGAAACACGACGATCGATGGCGGGTCAATAAAAACAATAACACTAAATCGACGTTTTTTTCTTGATTAATGCTAATGAACCTTTTTTTTTTCCCCCCCACTCGACGCGCAGATACTTTAAAAATAGAAAGGTTGCGCTTATAGTCGATGGCTGTCAGGATAATAAAAGTGTTTTAATTGCTTTTACTGCCCCGGTGCGTCCTAAGAACACAGGAGTCTCTCTGGATGCACTGCCTCGCTTCATTAAAGGCACAGTGTGCAGGAATTAGTGGCGTTTAACCGCAGAAGGAGGAGCAAATTGGCACACGGACGTATGATTTAATTAGTATAGAGTTCAATCAAAATAAAAAAGAACCTACAAATTTGCACCTTGCATTTTTTTTTGCAACCATTACATGCTTTTGGTATTCTGTTGATTGCAGCCTCACCACTAGATGATGCCAGGAATTACACGCTGTACCTTTAACAGCAGAAACAGCACTGTCTGCATTCACTATTCTTTTTCTCTTTAATTTTAAAATTATTAAGAAATTACAAGACTGCAGGATATAACATGTTATTTTTTGTGAGACCTCTAACTGTGCTGTCAGCTGCACTCTCACACTGAGCTGTGAAGAGAGTGAGTGTTGCATAATCAGATCTGTGAACATAAAACCTTTTTTTTTCTGGGGTCAGGTTCAAGGTTTTCTTCCTTTGTGGCTAATTAGGCTGAAGACAAAGTGACACAGATAGAGACTCTGGGCGATTTTCTTCATTTTCTGGCTCCAACATCTTTGTACACCAGAAATAAATAGGTAATAGGCAATAATTCAAACTGCACACAGAGAAGAATCCGGCTGTGACCTTATTGCTGTCATGCAGCAACTCCTCTGAGGTTAGAAGAATCTGGGAAGTGAATCATCCCGACAGCGCTGCTTTTTTTTTTCCCAGAAAAACACTGACACTCACAGTAGACGTCCACCCTGATGGACTTGATGGCGGGGGAGCCCAGGCCGTTCTCGGCCTTGCAGTAGTAGCGGCCCCCCTGGGTCCGCTGGATCTTGGCGATGTTCAGCGTCTCGTTGAACACGCTGGAGTCCTGGAAGCGGTCCGACACGCTGCCCGCCGTCTTGGTCCATCGGATCTGCGGAGACGAAAAGAAAGAATCACTTTCAAGTGCAATGTCAATCTTCTGTTCTGATCAGCACACGACAGAGGAGTCAAGCAGCTGTGGGCAGGATGCAGACATCAGGGTGAAACAGAGGCTTCTCACAAATAAAGCTCTCAATAGTTGCAAAGCATGAAGATAAAATACAATCACTTATGGCTCATGATGCAAATTCATCATATTTAAGAATATTTTTTCCACAGAATTAATCTATCAAACCAAAACAGTTTTTTTCTTCTGCAACATCATTTTTTAGTTTTCTCTCACTCATTATTTCCTGTTGCTTTTGATCGTAGTTCAGCTACAGGCAATGAAATACAATATTCTTATATTAAAAGCCTACGAGAAAAGGGCAACAGGGGAACGAACATTTACTCTCGTACAGTAAACAAATATGCATGTGTCAAGATAAATGTGTTCATTTTATCCTGCTTATTATTTCTACTTCATTGACCTGAAAGCTTTGAAGATTTTACAATCGAATCATTTGAGGAACAAGAAATACATATTTTTATAGATTAATACGATGCTGCTTATGCACTGCATTAATACAGTAATAATATTTCAATATGAGCCATTGTGATTACTCATGAGTCATTTAACACTTTTATTCCACTGCACTTCAACATACAGTCAAGTTATTACTTTCTTTTATATGTACATAGATTTTATTTGCTTTTACTAAAAAATCTGATGTTTAGAGATAAGATAAGAGATAAGATAGGACTTTATTGATCCCACAACGGGGAAATTTCAGAAATTTGAGAGAGAACAGAGTAAAGACCAAGAAAATAAAGGCTATAGAAAATAAAAAATACACAACACTATATATAAAATTTGGTGAATTAAGTTTGGTAATAATGGCATGGAATTGAAGTGGGTTCTTAATCATAAAGAAGATAAACAATTATTCGATTATATTATTATTTTTATTATTCTTTGAAGTAAAATGTTTAATGTTGGACCTTTATATTTTTATTCGAGCATCAGTGAAACTCGTCAGAGAGAATTAAACTCTTCAGGAAACGCTGCGTCAGCAGCTTCAGCGGCCGATTACGTGTTTACGGCGCTCTCTCTGGTGCCATTAAACATGTCGATGTTTAGGATAAAAAAAGAGAAGATAAAAACTCCTCCACACATGGCTGACCGCGGCGTGGCCTCCTCAGCTCGAGCGGCGTTCGCCACCCGATGGGACCAGGTCAGCCCCGCGGCATCATGGGAGGTGAAGTGTTACTCCTTCAACGTGTGAGTTTATAATTGACTCCACTCTCCCGTCCTCGTTAAAGCATTCAGCGCGAACAGGTGAGCGCGTCAACCCTGACCCTGGGGGGCGTGGGGGGGGGCAGGAGCTCGAAGCCGCCGATGCAGCTGCTCCATATCGCCGCCTCGGCTGCGAATTACAATCCAATATCTCGCCACTGTATGGTGATAGCATCATCTGGGGATACTGATAACATCCCGTTTTACGGAGATAGCATCAGATGGGACAGGGATATCTCCGCGTGGAGGGAGGGGGGATGGGGGGGTTGTCTTGGGAGATTGCTGCTGCTGAGCTGCTCTGTCTGGTTTTTAACTCCTGAGCCTGAGGACACAAACAGCTTGAAGTTTGGTCGTTTTCCAAGCAGACGAGGAGACTTTTTTTTTAAGCGCTCGGGGGCGAGGAGGATGACAGGGAGAGGGAGAGAAAGTTGAAGTTTATCGGAGGACTTCTAGAAGCTTCCGTCTTGCTCGGGGGTTGCAGAAATAAATTAGCTGCCCCGAAAACCACAGGACGGAGCGTGCCGCTTCACTCCTGTTCACCGACTGTGAGTCTGTCCCCTCATGCAACCTGCAAGTGGCTGCATCACAATTAAACACGGATGCTGCTAATGAACACGTGGCACGGAAAACACTCCACTTGGTTTTTCAAGTGCATTAAGCAAAAAAAGCCCAAACTCTGCAACTGCGATCGATGCTGAAGCCTTACTTTTAGAAAATCTCCAAAGTTCAATAAGTTATGAGGATACTTAACCAGAGAGCCCCCTCCCCCCCAGGGAAGCTTTCAACCCTCCGTCTCTCCCTTCGTGCCCTCGAGCTGTTTTCCTTCCTTCATTCCCGACTTTCTGCATCCGAGCACCTCCGGCCATCGGGGGGGGGGCAGTTTGACCCTCTTCACTCTACTTAGTGCAACGCAAATACTCTTCATCTGAGAGGAGCTGGCGGATTCCAGCTAAATGATAATTGCTCTTTCCAGCCCTCTGACAGCCAGACTTTTTTTTTTTTTTTTTTTAAGCTATTTTTACGGCTCCTTTCTCCCCTTTTTTTTTTTTTTCTTCTTCCTGCAGTAACTCATCCAGCGGCTGCAATACGCCTGGGAATAAGTGGCCAAATGTACCACCCAGATGCTGTTATTATGCTAGAAATAAATTATTCCTCTCTTTCTGCTCTGTGAATGTGTGTGTGCTATCATGTTAATGTGGTCTGATTTTCATCTTTCACCTTCCATGATATATATATATATTTTATATATATTATCTTTAATAATGATAATAAAAATAAAGCATCCTAATCATGACAGCGTTTAGTTCCGCAGGGAGAAGCAGAGTCAACACAGTAATAACGCCATTCCCCCTTAAATCAGACACCCCGATAGAAAGATCAACATTTGCTCACAGGGAGGGAAGCGGAAGCTCGTTCAGATTAGTATCAAGACTGAGAAATCCCAGCAGTGTTGGGGGGGGGCACATACGCTGCGATATGGCGGCGGGAGCCGATTAAAATGCGCCGGGTGTCCGTGGTTATGCGAGGATCGTATGCAGGAGCACGCGTCCCTCCGTGAATCCCCCGTAACGCCCGCTGTGACGTTTCCCCCCTTTCTCCTAACTACGGGCCGCTCTCCTAATTGCACGCCATCTTTTCTTTTAGGCGCTGATGGGGGTGCGTGGTGCAGCCGGGCATGGCGGAGCATGACGATCAGGCGATCAGGAGAAGCAACGGGGGGTCCGACTCCAGAAATAAATACATTAAAAAAAGAAACGTGAACGCACAGAGTCTTCAGGTGCAGAAAAAGCAAAGAAACTGGATCGCCATCATCACAAGTCTTTAACAGGAAAGGGTGCCGTTCACAGGGGGGTAAATCATGTTAAAAAAAAAAATGTAAAGACACCAGCCCTGTTGGGAACAAGCAAAACTGATCATACTCCAGTTGGTCTGTATAAAGCGAGGCGTCCCAAGCGCCTGAGGTCAGCTGATTCGTACCCGCTGACCCGCGGCGCCGTGAGTCCAATGTTTGCCGGCCAATAATTGAAAAAAAAAAGAAAAAAAAGGTGTTTGCAATGTGGTGTTGCTGGCTACTGGAGCCTGGTAGTCAAACAGAGGAGCTGTGGACAGAATGGATGGAGGCCAGAGGGGGGGGGGGCAGATGGCTGCATCATCAGGGACTCTCTGATGTCCGTCCACGGCGTCAAAGACGAGGAATAATGCTGTGTGTGTGTGTGTGTGTGTGAACAGATGAGACAAAGAAGCTGATTTCTATCGGCTGAAAATCATAATCATTTTCGGTGATCAATTACGTAAACGCGTCTTTTTACTGGCGCTAATTAAGGTTCTGCTCCAGTCTTTGTAGCAGAGCCTTTTTTTTCCCCACTTTTCCGTGCGAGCTGAATAAAATGAAACTTTAATGAGTATCATCAGTAACACCTGTGTTTACCTACTATTTCATGTCAATATGGCTGCTGTGAAGGAGAGGTCTGTTCACTGGCAAAGCTGCTGCTGCTAATATTGCTATAAAACGTGATAAATTAAGACGTATCGGAGCATGCAGGATTGCTCTGCAGGATGTAGATCTGCTTAAATTATCCTCTGTTTTTATTTGGTGTAATTTCTAGTGGAATTTGATTTTACGTTTTATTCATTTTTAAGTTTTATACATGGGACAATGTCAAAAGCTGTGATGTGGTGTAAGCCCTAGGTAGACATGCAACCTCCTGTAAGATGGAAATATGTTTTGTTTTCGGTATTGATTAAACAAATGACATATAATGTGCAAACTAGTGAGCTTCAATATTTATGCTATCTCCTTAGCAGCAGATATGGTTTTAACAAATTAAAAACAAATGCCATCAATGGTGGATTAAATATTTTAAATTCATCATTTTTTTCATTTACACGATTTGACATTTAGTGTAAAAAAAATCGTCAAAATTACGATTTGGCAAGAAACCAACATGGACACGAAATGTTTTTTTTAAGAGACCTGATGAATGCTTCTTAGATTGTGTTTTAAGATTTTTTTTGATTTTCTCATCTTGCCAACCCATGATTTGTCACTATTTCCTTATAACAATAAAACAATGCACAAGAAGACGTTCAGAAAAATGCAGAAATATCAACTGGTCCATATCTGTGTATTAGTATTATTAATGACAATCCAATCAGAGGTTGCCTACTTTGTTTGGTGGTAGAAATACAGCTGCTGTATATGTGATCTGTTTAGCTTCCATCACAAAGACACTGACCCACATCAACCCGTTCGTCTGCACTCACTCTTCTCTTCAGCCGTTTTTTACTTATGCACGCCACAGGTAATATTCAGCAAATATTTATCTTTGCCACTCTGCTCCACTTCCTCCAGGTCGACTAAGCATAACAATGTGAAACAGCAGTTATTTCTGTGGAGGAGTCGATGCATGCGGAGCCAAAACAGATCAAACCAGGGCGACCCCCAAAACACATCACAATGATTCGCCTCCTCAATTCCGCTGATTGCACTTTCTTTTTTTTTTTTTTTTTTTTTTTATCGTGTACTGTACGATGTCCTTGAGCGCCGAGAACGCCGCCTATAAATAAAACGTATTAGGTGCACTGCTCAGTCAAACCCCAACGCTGAGTAGCTCGCGCTTACATCACATCACATCATTACATATGCATGAGTGCGATTAATCAAAGAGCTGCCGTGTGACACATGAGCCCAGATGTATGTAACACGCTTTACGCTTACATGTTCAGCAACACGGTGACATGGATGTAACCCAGGTTATTTCCTGCCGCTGTAAATTACAGCCTCGCATGCAGACAGGTGCCGTAGGACAGGAGCTAAGATTTAAGGATGCTGCAGCAGTTCATTTAACCATGTACAGCAGCTGCACAAAAGTACTCACTCACCCGCCTCCATATGAATTTAACTCGTCTGGGAAGGTTCTTTACAAAGTTTAGGAGTGTGTTCACGGGGATTTTTGACCATTCTTGGAGCCTGGCTCCCAGTCTCTGCTCTAATTCATCCCAAAGGGGCTATATCTATCTATGGGGTTGAGGTCAGTCCAGTTCATCCACACCAGACTCTGTCATCCAGGTCTCTATGGAGCCCGCTCTGTGCACTGGATGGTGGATGTGGATGGGAGAGCTAATATTTTGTGGAAATGTAGTGGAGCTGCTCAAGAACTCACAGTGTTCAGGTTTTGCATTTTGCATAGTTAAGGAGTTGATTATCTGAATTGCCACATTTTCAATATATATATATATATATATATATATATACAAAATTTGAATCACAAACACGCAAAAAGGTATAATTGTGTATTTTTGTACCTTCAGTTATTTTCTCTGCAACCTCGGTTCAAAAATAAGTTGCAGAGACCTGCAGCCGTCTGGGAGCTTGTGTTGGATATGTGCAACATAAAAACTGAACACCAGTTATATTATTGCACACTGGGGTATAATGTGAAGTAACAAAGCAGTAAAATGAAGCTTGGGCATGCAGCTGATATGCATTCTGCAGAACTGCAAAAAAATAAATGTACAAAATATAAAATAACAATTTTAAACATATATTTTTTCTAATTAAATGCATTTTAATATTGTGAAAACTATTGCATATGTGAGAATAAAAAGGGAATGGGGTTTATGTGTCTTACAATGTGATGCAGGCAGGACTGCAACAAATGATCGTTTCAATCAATGTCACTTCATCAGTTTAATCAATTAATCCTTTAATCCCATCAGCTCAGCTGCACTTTGTGTCGAGTGCTCATTAGCAAACAAAAGCGTAGCAACATGCTAAAATAAACTGGTAAACATTATATCTGCAGGACATCTGCAGGTTAGCATGCAGATGTTAGAACTGTTGTTGATAGAAGGCGAGTGGTTTCTAACGACATGGAAAGCGCCGTGCGGCCTGTCCTGCTGACACGTCTCCTCGGAGAGAGCCGAGTCCTACAAATCCTTACGGTGACCCCTTCCCCCGTTACATCTACGAGATTCTGTCTCCGATGCCCTCGCCGCTCGACACGTCGGCGTCTTTCCTGCACGCGGCAACGCGATGAAAATGCCAAACCCGCCGGGCGGCAGGGAAGGAGCGTGTGTTACGCACGGCGTCGCGTGACTGACAGGAACATGTATTTATCTGACATTCAAATACAAGCGTTTTGTGTGTGCGGATGCGTATCTGATTTTTTTTTTTTTCTCCGTTTTGACCCTCCGGAGGCGGGGGGGAGGAACAGGCCCGCTGGTTGGACGGGATCCAGAGCCTCCATCAGCGGGACGGCCTGAAGCGGCGTCTCTGTGATTTAAGGAGTGTACATATCGATAGACGCTGAGAATTAAACGCCGACCGTTCGCCCGGCGGTCGTACTCAGGCATACTTGGCATGACGAGCGACCTTCAGTTACCACGGGTGTGTGTACCGCCTCAAAGTCAGGGAAAAGACACTAGAAAAATCTGGACGGTGACAATTAACAAAAAAAATAAATGAAAAAGGCGATTTCTGTGATTCGCTAATGCAGAAATAATTGAAGCCGTTTAACTGTGATCGAGCAGCGTGACACGGTCCAGATGGTGATTGAGGTTCAAGTTGCTCTCTGTATGAAAATATTCAAGAAAAACACAAACAGGAGAACCAACCAGTACAGGACAGATCCAAGAAGAAACTCAACTCAATTAAAAGAATAAATGTATATTTTCACATTTTGAGATTTGAAGATATAATGAAACAGCTTCCTATGGACAAAGTGATGCAGACCAGAACATACGTAGTTAATCATTTATTATTATGGTACAGTAGCACTAATAACTTGTAGGTGTGTGTCATGATTTATTCAGTTTTTAGTTTTTTAATTAATTTTAGCTGCTAGCTTCTGCCATCACATCAGGTTCTCTCTCTTATCAAATGGAAGAAGGTGTTATCCAGGTGTTGTACCAGCTGAGGTAACTAGACAATCAATGGAGCTGATCAATAAACACTTACTAAAATTAATAAAAACCTGGAAACCAGGAAAAGCTGCTGCTTAAATGGTGTTTATTGGTAAAATAAAAGCAGGACTGTAGTCCTTAAGGTTCAGTCTGGGTCAGTACTGATGTTTCCATCACATTGTGTTAATGCTCATAGCTGTGGTGCTGCCTTCCTCCATGCTCCTGGCTGTTGCTATGTGTTTTATGACGTGTTTGTTAGTGTGACAGGTATGACAGCTGCTGCCAGATCAACTGGTTTTCAGCTACATGTTAAGGTCTGTTTATTGGGAGTTTTAGCTGGGTTTTTAACCTGGAAGGATCTAATGAAATCTGACTATGAGAGAGCAGCGTTCACAGCCAGAATGAACGATTATCAGGAGGAAAACACAGAACGTTCAGTTCACGTTCAACCAGAATATGAAGGAGTTACTAAAATTAATAAACTGAACAAAACACGACACACACCTACAAATTATTAGTGCTACTGTAGCATAATCAATAAATGATGAACAACCTATGTTCTGGTCTGCATCACTTTGTCCATAGGAAGCTGTTTCATGATATCTTCAAATCTCCAAATGTGGGTGAGTAGAACATGACGTTGTGATGTAGAATTAAGGGTCACATTAAAAAAAATATATATCCTTTAAGTTACTCTCGGTATGGAACATATTCAATAAAACACTGACAGGAGAACCAACCAGAACAGGACGGATCCACCACAATCAAACACGAAGAAACTCAACTCAATTAAAGATAGAAGTTCAGGGGCTGAAGGAAGAATCAGGAAAATGTTCTGAGGATTTTTATCCTAATGACGAGCTGAGTCGTTGTCGGCGTATTAACTTGGAAAAGTCTGTTTCAGACGAGGTCGCATACCCTTGTGTGTGCCCCCCCCACCACCACCACCGTCACCAGAAAGCCGCCTCAGGTCCGCCGCCACCCCAGATAACCTCCTCCGCTGCCGGGGGGAACAAAGCCGCCGCGTCCCAGAGTCCGGGGAGACGCAGCCGAGCCCCGCCGCCGCCAGGGGAGCGACGTGAGCCTCATAATGACTCGCTTTTCAAAAGAGATCCTGCCTCCTCTGCCACAGCCACGCGGGGCTTTTGATCCCCCCCCTCCCCCCCAGCTCCACACCCCCTCACTCTGCTCTGTTTTCCCAGAAATCCCTAATTAAGAGGGAACACAGAGATGATGAGTGCTAGGTTGTTCGGCGGGGGACGGATTCAGCCCCCCCCCCCTCCTCCCCTCGCTTATTTAACAGGTCTCACCTTTTCAACTGGATTATTAAAAGAAAAACGAAGAAGAACTCGTCTATCGATCAAAAAAGGGAGGAATTATACTAATTAAGGTGCGTGAGCCGCGGCCTGTCTGGAGATACGGAGCGAGCGCGCGGCGTTATCGAGCAAATTGGAAACAACATTCCACGGATGTTTCGGCAAAGAAAAAAAAAAAAGAGGGGGGGGGGGGTTTATGTGAGCATCCTGCACAAATTAATACAAGAAGCGAGTTATTTGCGCTGACGGATCGAGCAAGTTGGCGTTTATGTACGAGTTTTGTATACATGTTGTTTCCTAAGATATTCGAGCTTCCTGTTTCATGCTCTTCTATCAATCAGCGGATGAATGGAGCAACAAGAAGCAAATAAGGAGCTTATTTTATTAAGGAGAAATAAAAAAAAAACAAAGGAAAAGGTGAAGGGCTTTTTTAATTAGTCTGGATCAGAAGAGTAAATATGACGAGTTTTTGGGAAACACTGTGCTCAGACGTGGAGGACCCAGGTGCATTCATGTGACCCTGTTTCCTCGCTCATTATATTTCCTCCCGCCAGATGTAGGAGGCCGTTTTGTGTTTTTATTTTTTTAGTTTTTTCTCCCGTTCTCATTAGACTCCGACGCTTTCATTATCAACATGCAGGTGCACAATGAAACCTAAACCATCGATAATTAAAGGATTAAACTTTTTAAGCGGGTTTAGTGCAGCGGTACGTGGTGCACCGCTCCATGACGGTGATGCGGAATTAAAAGGGGAGAGAAAGTGGGGGGGGGGGGTGGGGGGTGGGGGGTGGCGAGCGGCTCACCTGGGGCCGGGGGTGTCCCGTCACCAGGCAGGTGAGCTCCAGCGTCTCCCCCTCCCTGATGGTGTAGACCCGCTCCGTGTGCCGCTCCTCCTCCACGTTACAGGCGTGGCCCGAGTGGATGATGCGGACGCTCGGCGGGGCTGTGGGGAGGAAAAGAAGAAGAAAAAAAGAACAAAAGCATTAAAAATAAGAAAGGTAATGAATAAAGCTCAAAGTCTGTTATCATTCTGGTCACTTTTCCCAAGCAACAGATGGTTTTACTGATTGAGAAATCGTCTCGTCTTAAAACAAGGCGACCACTGGCCGCCAACCAGCGGTTAGATAAAATAAGAAAAAAAAATTAATAAAGGAATTTAAGAAAGAGAAGAGAAATAACAGATGTTTCTATTCTGTAACGTGTTCACTTTTATTCAGATTTACAGCTGTTTCCACTTTGTCAAATACGGTTATTCCGCCTTATGTTGTTTTGAAGTTTTTATTATAAGTAACTCGTTGCAGGCTGTTAAAGCTGAACAAACATGTGACGCTGATATTTATTTATTTTAAGTTCTATTTCTTTTCTTTTTAAACATTGATCCAATCACGCACAGGCCAAACCTGCATTCTTCAGTTTTTTTTTTTTTCCCAATTGTATTGTATAATAATTATATGTATTTATCATTCCATACATTTTTGCAATATGCATTAGTTTCTAAAGCCTGGGTTTGGTTTGTCCATTCCAGGCTACTGTAGAAACAAGGCATAGCTCAATCTAAGATAATAAAATACACAAAATTCCCTATTCTGATTGAATTATATCCTGATCATAACATATCTTTAAATATTGCACCTCATTTTCCCCCAATTCTGTTCCATTAGATACTGATAAAGCCACTAAATCCTTAAATGCTAAGTTTCTAAGTTGATTATACTTTCTAATGTAGTTCAATGCAATTTAATAATAATTAATTTAATATCAGGTAAATAACACTTTTCTCCCCCCTTATATACTCTCTTGTGTATTATGCATGTCGATAAAGCTGAAATTTACATGACTGATGTGATGCAAAGCTTCAGCTTGTTTTTTTTCTTATTTATCATAAGCGATGTCACAGGGGCACACATCATTTTTAATTTCTCCACCAGGCATAAACCTGGAGAGGATCATGCATTTTGTCTTTGGGTGTGTGTGTGTGTGTGTGTGTATCTTGCATACGATTGGACCCAGCAGCCTAATATTTCATGTGCCTTTTTACGACTGTATGCTCAAGGACCTCTCACGGTTCAGATGATTCACAATTTTTGAGGAAAAAGAAAAAAGGTGTTTTCTGCCGCCATTGTGTGCTCTGTATACAGCTAACATTGGTTCCCTCTCTTGGACACACACACATCTGCTCTATGAGTTCACCCCTCTAGTGGAATACCTGACCTCCTGACCCGCAAACACCAACTGGAGCGAGCGACCTCCTGTGATTCACCTTGACTCCAGAAAGATGAAGACCCAGCACGACCCTGACCTCTTTTTTTTTTTTTTCCACACAGAGACGAGAAAAACAGATACGGGCATCGAGGCAGTGACCAATCGATATCACTGCAACTTGAATCGAAGTGACACTTAATTTGCGACTTAATGAAATTAGTCTGCAGCCACCGGGTCTAATGCATGTGAAGCAGACGGCAGAGGAAGGATGCAAAAGGTATGCTCCTGCGTTGGTAAATACTCAGCACAATTACAAAAATCCCCACTTCCAAAAATAGATGCAACTACATGGGTAAATCTGAAGTAACCTGCACAGAAGGATCAGTAAAGTGCATGTTACCATTTTGACGTCTTACAAATCATGCATTCATTCCATCTCCAACATACATGATTAGATGTTTTAGAGCCAATTAAGGGATATGGTGGGGGGAAAAAAACCTGTAGAAGTTATGGCACGTGGAGCAGCTTCCTGTGTGGGCCTCGCTGACGGCGTCTCCACCGCCATCAAACATCAGGTCGATGTGACTCAACTGCTAAACTCTCTCAGAGATGTTAAACTGGGCTGGCTCATGATTTCCCTCCAGACATCAGAGATTCGCCTCTACGACCGCCCACATTATAACCGAAGAGTCATTCATGCTCTTATATCGTCCAGGTTGGACTATTGCATCTCTTTATTTGTTTTTTAGGGGAGCCCATGCATGATTTAAAATCTAAAAAGACTGGGTCAAAGCGGATCTGTAACAGGGATTCCTGCCTGGTGCACAGGTATTAAGGGAGTTTACAAGTAGTTGAAAGCATGGGTGAGTGTTTCCAGATCTGCAGCTGAAATAAAAACCTGACCTTGCAAATAAAAAAAAAAGATAAAAAACATGATTGTTGACTTCCTTGACACAGGGTGTAAAGCACAAGTGCAAAACAAAATTCTGGCCGGGGGTTCTTCCAGGATTTGGATTCTATTTGCATACATGTGTCTTTGTGAAAAACACCAGGAAACCCTAAACTTGGTGCAGACTGACGTCCACTTTAACCACATCATCCACTTTCTGATCATGAACTCTACAACTCAACATCTATCATAATTTAGTCAGATACAGATGTTGAAGCTGAGTATATGGAATATATATATAATATATATAAACTAAATGAAAAAGCTAAAGAGTTGCAAGAATTAAAATACTCATGCATATACCCACGTTAAATATAAATCAATCCATCCTGCTGCAGAAAGTCAGGTCCACCCTACATTTCTGTTAAACAAATACTTGTTTTGTTTTCAGTTTTCTATTTCATTTTCATGACAAACACACACGGCACGTTAATTTTGCACAAGATTCATGATTATGACAATATAAAAAGAAAAAAAGGGAAATGCATTGGAATACAGAGAATTTTGCTGATATTTTAGAGACTTCAGGGGAGCTCCTGATTAATCAAAGGGGGGTGAGACCCCCCCTGGTTCCCTCTGTAGTTCACACACTGACAATTAATTCAGGTTCAACGTCTTGATGTGTGTGAACCGGAACAGCAACTCACGGCATTTCTGGATAGTTCTTAGAGCTGCTACTACGTCCTTTTGCTTCTCTTCATTTGGAGAAGAATACACTGGTGGTGAATTCCATGGGGGGGGTGGGGGGGGGGGGGGGTGGGGGGGTAAGGGCTTGAGAAATAGGCTGTGTGTAACGGAGCTTCACGCAAGGCTGCCGCTTAAAACAAAATGAGAAAAAAAAAGACTTGGAAACAAGACCCCAGGGCGCCGGGCGAACAAAGTGCTAATGCGGTTTACGCCGACGAGGCAGTGTCTCTGCAGCGTGCTATCAGTCATGGAGGAAAGAAGAGGGAAACTCCCGTAATTAATGATCTTCAACCACGACGCTGCACAATGACGCCAGCACACTACCCTCCTTTAGACGAGAACCTTTACTTCTGATCACTTCACCAGAAACATGAAAATCACTGTCATCACTGCGACACTAACAAGATATATATAAAGGTGAGAAATAATGACACATTAATAGAAACTGAAACGTTGGTTTACACTTTTACCAGTTCCCTTTAAATTCATGTATTGTCTTGTCTGGTGGAGAAAGCGAAATTGTCGCTGTGGTGTGTACAGTGGCTGAGGCTTAACCCTGGCAGCTTATAATTATTTAATCCAATTTTAATTTTCCAACACGCTGGCAGCAGAACAATCGACATCTACAGATTCGCTAAACTTTACGGCCTCGAGGATTTCCACACACGCCGCGATGCTGTGGGATCAGAGCCAGGCGAGCTGAGGCGGAAACACCAGCACGGCCAAATACTCCTTTACTAGTGAAAGTCACACAAACACTGTCCAAACTCAGTAAGTGATTAGTAAATTCATTTGTATATATATATATATATATATATATATATATATATATATATATATATATATATATATATATATATATATATATATATATATATATATATATATGGGTTTTATTTGCCTAATAATATATATTTTGTGCTTATAAGAACTAATAATCATCTCAGTATAGTTTAACATCTCCTCTCAAGCTTCTCAATGGAGCTTGAAAAAGAACAGGACATGTGATGTCATTAATATTAATGAGCCTCTCCTCTCCTCTGATTGGCTGTGGGTGACACATAGGACATTATTTATAACAGCCAGATGTTCTTATAATAAAAACCAATTAAAATGTCACTTTTTCTTACAATATGGAAGAAAGTGTAACACTTGCTTAAGGGACACAATGTATTATTGGATTATTATTATTATTATTATTATTGGAGTGTAAGCAGTGTGAGCTTTTCATGTTGTAGCAGGTTCGACAATCCATCATTCTCGAAAAGATAATCATGTTATATTATCAAGTCAATCAAAAGTACAGAAGTCAGAAGTAATTAGAAGTAGAAATTCTATAAAAACAACAACATAACATCTACTACTTTATTTATCCAGTGGTTTCCAGACTTGTTTAAACCACTATAGGAGTTTATGTTTTTCCTTCATTACTGAGCATGTTGTGTTGCTATGACAACCAGCAACCATGAGCTGTCATTGGTCGAGGTGTTAGTGCATATTAACCATGTTTGATAGGTGATTAATATATTTTGCTGCTATTATAAAGGAAGGTCTAGTGTGGATACCCAGATTTATTAATAAAAAAGGGATTTTGAGGTAATTTACTGAAGGAGAGCCAGTCTGGCTGTGTACAAGTATTTTAGGATTTCCTTTGGTTGTCTTTTTGATGTAGGAGAGAAGAGAAAATGAAGGCGGTTTATTTATTGGAGGCTCTTATACCTGTCATAGCAGTAAAATGTGTGCTGCTGCTGTAATCACAGGCTACGTGTTGACTAAAATAACAATTTAAAGGTCATAGATCAAACAGGGTGGGACTTTAATTGCTTTTCGGGTCATGAGCAAGATGTCATATCCACTAGATAATTCACAGAGAAATGCACAGAAAGCCAGCCGTCAGGACCGCCATGAAGTTGTGACATCACAACTATAAAATGACCACCCACGCTCTCCATTCAAATTACATGAAATATTAAAGAGTTAATGGGATAAACACAAAATGGCCAGTTATTTCTGGAACTCCAGAGAGAAGCTTGACAGTGTTATACATATTTAATATGCTTTTTTTAATTTGTAACATGAAGCATGATTAATGTGTATGACATCTCATTTTGACATGGTGTAATTCACAATACGTTCAGATTGACGTGAACCCGTCTGTGGCACCCTTAACCTGTACTCAAGGCCCCCGCATTTGGAACCACTGCTTTAGCTAACGCCATTTTTTAAAATATCTTTTCCAAATACAGATTCGATAAATTGACTGTTGTCGCATTCCTTTTTCACCTTAATAACAGCTTTGAACCCAGCAGAATCCAACTTTCATCCTTTCCTCTATACTGAAATCCACCATGTGCACCTCATCTATGTTTAATAGAAAGTCACATAATGGGGAAGGGAACATTTATATGAAAAGTCTATATTACATTACATTAGTCTTCATGGGGACATAACATTGAAAATAGTCACATCTAAAGTTAGTTAAAGTGGCCAGATGGCAGGAGGATCATCAACATTTTTGAGAGGGTACCACCAGGGTCAGTGTTAGGGCCCATTTTGTTTCCAATTTACATAAATTACCTGTGCAACAATCTGTCAGACGCTTTGGATCATTTTTATGCAGATGACATAATTTATTGTTCTGAATCCTCTGATGTGCAAGCTTTTATTCTACGACAATCTGCCTTTGATGGCGTTCAGTCCCGCCAGCGAAAGCCGAAAATGGTTTTGAACTGAATGGTTGAATGGTCTCATCTTACCAGTATCTGATATCCATATTGATGACTTTTTTCACATACCATTTGTTCAAGTTTGGTTACTACACTTAAGGTGTTATTGAGCCTTTTCACTTCAGGAATAGATCTTGCAACCTTTGCTGCACTGCTTGATTATAGTAAAGTGTTGGACATGCATGCACCAGCCACAAGTTTAAGTTGTTAGATGCTGTTGACAATTGTGCACTGAGGTTTTCCTCTGGATGCAAGAATTTAACCCATCATTGCACCTTAAAAAAGTACAGAAAAGGAATGGTCCCATCCTACCTTGGATTTCACCTTGTTAGGAATGTCGCTCATCACAGCCTACGATTCCACTGACCTTTTACCCTGACTGTTCTTTATGTTTCTACTGAATCAAGAAAAAAAAGGCATTTATTTATACTGCTTCCTGCAAGATGATCCAAAAATGCATCACCTGTTAAAATTACTAAAACTAAAGAATTCAAGGGTAAACTGTTCTTAAAGCAAATGGTCCACTTGCAAAAGAGATTTTACATCTCAACAAGCTTAATAGAGGAATTAGCTGAATGTGAGATCACCAACATCGGTCAGGTGATCTTAGACCATATTTAGACGCCCAGTAATCCCAATAGAAAAAATTACCATACAAAAGTACTTTACTGGTCCCCAGAAAGAGAAGAGAGGACACACACCTCGCAGTGGTCCTGTTCTGTACAGCTTGTCCTTTCTATTAAGAGTAGCAGGACTTAGGAAGGGTCAATTAACCCCCAGTAGTTCCCTAAAAATCTCTGTTTGTATCAAAGTCATCCTCCAACACTCATTAAAACTCCATTATAAAGTTACATGTCCGTGTTCAAGGCCAATTAATCGTCAACTTTGCTGAGGCACCTTCTTGTGCACCCTCCCTCATTAGAAGGTTACATCCCTCCAGAGTGAAATTACACGATGTTAAATGAGTGAGTGGTCATGTATGTGGAGTTTCCAGAGCAGAGGTCATCTGGGACTGATGAGCTGAGAAAAGCTATTCTGCTGGTGGCACATACGGATTTTAATTAGGTGTCTTTTTTTTCCTGATCATGTTTTTCTACAGTGCACATGAGACGTGCAAAGCAGTGAAAAGGGGAAAATCAATGCGGAATATTGAGCGGAGTACAGGCAAAAATAATGCAGAGTTATTGTGTAATCACTTGTTTGCTCTGCAAGCACTTGTGATTGAACAGCGTGTACGGAGCAAATGAACCTGTGGCTTATGCAAATTGCACAAATGTGTTATTCTGGTGGTATAGTGTCACTTCCACTCCCTCACACACACACATATAGAGTTCATGAGTTAACTAATCCCCCATTCTATTATCTAATTTCCACAATAGTGACTTCCCTGCTAAAGAAACGCACAATAAAGGGAGGAGAACAGGTCTGAATCTGCACATACAGCCTGTTTGCATGCTAGACTCTAGTCCCTCTTCATCTCTCATCTGTGAATGTGTGTGTTAAGTTGTTCTCGAGAGTGCATTATGTCCTCATGTGTTGAACGAGCAGCTCCCGGTGGAGTGGCTGGCCCTCCTTGGCCCCAGTTTGGGGAGATGGAGACAGCTTTATCCACTACCGCCAATGGAGATTAAATTGGATTTGGCTAAAAGCAGCCGTGTCACCACAGTTCTGGAGTGCCCGAGTGTCTTGGCAGTGGTAGAGGCTCCGAATTTGACAAACAAATGAATGTGGGAAAGAGGAAAAAAAAAAGAAGAAGAAGAAGAAGCCCAAACAGCTGGGGCTCGTTGTCAATGTGGGTTGTGTCCCCAGACCGACCCTCCAGGGGCCACTAACCGGGTCCTGCTAGTTCCCTGGCTCCACCATTGGCTTCTTTGAACGAGAGAGACAGGTGGAGAGAAACAGATGGAGACAACTATTATGCAATAAGCATAAAGTAACAATTTAAAAGTAATTGCTCAGTTCATTCCAAAAAAACACTAGAAATAAACTCCTAGGTAGATTATCGTCGTCACATTTGAGGCACGATACATATTCATAGAAATCAATGAGTTGACGATCACTTCCTAGTCGATAAATTGATGATTGTGGTGCTGGCGGCTGTTTAAACGAAGCGTAATCAGCCTCCTGTTGCGCACGTTCGCACACAAACAGGCGCAGAGCAAACACACAGAGGCTCCTGCTGGCTCGCTGCCTCTGGCCAGTGGTAGCCCCACGCCGTCCAACTCCGCAAAAATACGCGTTAATCAACGACCCCAAAACCCCAGCGACCCTCGGGCCGCCACCTCTGCTTAATGAACACGTTTACAACAGGTAGTCGCTCTCATTAGCCGGAAAGCTAACGCCTTCAGGGGCGGAGGCTGGCGGAAAAAATTTAACCGTTTTCTGTCGTGGTCGGTGCCAGTCCTTCACACAGAAATCAGTCCACAGGCTGTTTTCTGGCAACTGAGGAAGTTGGGTCTTATTTTTTTTTTTTAAGTGTTACAAGCTGTTCACTCATTGGCAGCAGAGTAAAAAAAGATTAATACATGCAAATTGCGTCGCCATTCTTACATACAGCAAAATGACTCGGTAATACAATTACACAGCAATAACTTTCATAAAGTTTGTGAGCCATAGTGATGAAACCCACTTAACATGCCGGATTGAGCAAAAGTCATTTTTTATTGCTCATAAATTCTTGTTATTTTATTTTTTGCAACTTGTGGTTATTGAAGAAGTTTTAAAGACAACACCGCATTGTTATGATTATTATCACCAGTGTGTACAGACTGTGTATCTGGGCGAGAGCACCGATAGTGAAATATAGCAGCTTCAACTGCAAACCTAAAAGCACAATTTATGATAAGTAGGGCTAGACGGACACGCAACAGGCTGTTATAATGCTACAGCCACTCTCGCAGTTATTATATTACTATAATCGGTGGCTTCACATTATCACGCCGCAGTAGATCCGTCAATTAAGAAATACACCACACCTACAGTACATTTTAACATGGGCCATGCTGTGGTTATGATACTGAACTGTTGAAGCTCACATAAATATTTGAGAAATAAAGAAAGAATAAATATTATAGTCATTTTTTTTAAATAAAGCAATCAATTCCCGACCTAGCATCACGCTGGCCTGTGTGATTTATGCAGCTCTGGCTGGAAACACTGACTGTGTCCTCTCAGGTGACGCAGGGCATTAGAACCACAGAGGTTATACCAGCATGAATTCAATGGATATTTAACTCTGAGGATGTGAATATATGGTCCATTGAGAATTGGTGTCGCACGTTGAATTCCTCTTTTTCATTTCTTATCTTTTCCTCTATGCCTTTTCAAGTTTTGGCTAATACAAGCTCACACACATCCCTGCCTTGCTTGCTACTGTATAAACGAGCAGCAGCTCATTGGCGGGGTTCAGCGGCAGCACATGCATATTATTACATCAGAGGTCATCACGGAGTATTGATCGCTCACTGTAATGCACTCGCTTTCGCTCCTCGGCCCTACAGTGTTATTGTAAATGAGGCTCCGTATAGATCCGGGGGTCCGTGCTATCAGCACAGATCATCTATCACGCAGTGGCCGAGCTACTGTGAGCTGGAGGAAAGGAAAAAAAAAAAAAACTCAGATATTTATACGGTGCAGCTTCACACAGAGGACAACGCGTTTGTCTAGCTCAGCAGAAGAAGAAGAAAAGAAAAAACAGACATTTAGGATTCAGCAATTAAGAGGGACGTGTTAGTTTATTCTTTTTTCCTTTTATTTGCTCTTTCTGACGGACGTGCTGGAGTTACAGCTCATTAGCAGAGGGCTGTGTTTGTTTGTCCGTTCCAGCGGACACGCAACGCCACGAGAGCACAAAAACACACCGTGCACAGCTGCGACTCTCTGAGGCGCTATTTATAGCCGCGGCAGTATAGACACTGCACCGCACAATCATACAAACATGTCCACACACACACACACATGCCGTGATACTTTTAAATTAGGCCAGTGTGAACCTGACAAAGCCCTGCTGAGATGGCGAGGAGAGAAGAGAGGCGACGGTGGAGGGTGAAGGTGGGAGTTTTGGAGGACAGATTTGGCGTCATGGCGCTCCACAGCGGGGGTTATGAGGCTTGACTGCATACAGATGCATCTATTATAGTCACGCAGGCTTCATGTCATGTAAGCCAGCCGCGAGGGACTGACACATACACACACACACACACACACACACGGGAGGGCGGTTTCAACTGATTTATGACTTAAATCCATTTAGGGGCTACTTAATTTTTTTTTTTTTTCTACTGCAAGCCAAACGTGTTAGTTTAAGAGAAATCCCGAGGGGGGTGTGAGGTGGGGGGTTGCACTACGAGGTGCAGCGTGGCGTTCGGCCTGCAGGGGCGCTGTGGCTGTCGTTACTACCAAATAGAGCCTGCTGCAAGATGCAAATCCCCAAATAAAGAATTTTAACTCTGTGTAATTAAATTAAACCATTTAAAAAAATGTGAATTTGTATCTTAATTTGTAATTTAATAGCTCAATACTAATTATATAATTCTAGCGTCTTATAATGTTTCAATTCATGTTTCATTAAACTGAACAGGCAGAAGTTTGCTAATGTTTGAAGTCATCACAGGTAATTAAGCCTCCGTGTGCTGAAGTGCTGCAATACACGGAAAAATTAAAAACAGTCAGTCACCAGTTTGATAACTTATTAAGCGATTAAGTGTTTTTACAAACATTAGCTGCTTCCTGCTACTAAATTAGGTGGATTTCTTAATTGCTGGGCTTTTATAGGCAATTAGCCTTTTTGAAGAGGACACCTCTGGTTCTGCAGAATTATGATGGACACTTTTTAAAATGTTTTTATTAATAATGATAATTAAAAAAAAAAAAAGATTTAAACTCAGAAGATGTGCAGGGAGCCAGTAAACAGAGTGACAGACATGTGCACAGCTGGAGTCTAGCTGCAGATGTTGGTCTCGTATGCATCTTAGCCAGGTGGTTTTCACTAATTTCTGAATAAACAATTATTTTGTTAATGGATGTAATGGATAAAGTCAAAAAATGTCATGTGGTGCAACCCTACAAACTTGGTACTAGATGGTTTAAAAAGAAAATTTCACATCCTTCAGAATGTCACTGGGAATTTAACTACTTTATGAAATTATTTAATTTAATCATTTCAAATTGTTTTATTCATATATAGCATTAAAAAAACCTCAGCTACAACACTTTAAATAAAGTACTTTTATCTGTAGCACAATTTTATTGTTACCGTATATATACATTATTAATACAATAGAGAAATAGTTAAATATAAAACCATTAAGTAACCACTATTCTGATATTCATAGATATAAATACAGATGTATTATAAATATA